>CM068387.1:84898005-85525505 GCA_034770075.1 Aralia elata | reverse complement strand
AAAAGTGATTTAAGTTAATTACTGATTTTCACACGTTCGAATTACTTCAACTCTATTTGACTGGGAAATTTTACTTTTGCAAACTCAAGTATTTTCCATACTTATTATTGTTAATATAATTTTTCTCCAAATCATACTCAAAGTATATGTAATGTTAAGGTACTAACACTATGTCTCTGAGTTTTTAATGGAAAAAAAAAGAAGAATATTTTTATTATGATATAAATGAGAGAAAATAACATAAAATAAAATTAAAAAAAAACTCGTAAGTTTTCTTACATATTATTATTGTTATTGAGTTTATAAATGAAAGAAAATTTAAGCTTACATTAATATTACTATTTTATCCCTATATATATATATATATATATATTGTTTTTGTTGTGTTTGTAATGTTGATGTTATAATGAGAATTATAGAATATTTGCTTTTGTTATTTAGTTTTTCATTTAAATCTATCTATTTTGGATGGAAAATTTTTGACAAGAAAAATGATTAAATTTTTCATCAATTTCTATCCTTTTTTATTTATTTATTAAAAAAACTCTTAATAACAAGATAATTGAATAAAAAACTTAGAATTTCTATCTATTTCGTTTCTATAATATCCGTTATAACTTAATTTAGTTTTATGTTCTTTTATAAAGCGACTGGATTCCATACGTAAGGTTGAAAATAAATTCGAGTAGTTTGAAACTCAATTCGAGATTGACTCGAAAAATTCAAGCGAAACTTGAACTCGATATTTAAACGAGTTGAATTCGAATTCATTTTAATACTCGGACACTTATATGAGACGAATATGAGCCGCTTACTATTCGCTCATTGAAAATATCGAATTTTTCTTATCTTAATTATCCATACTCAATACAAGTTCAGTGATCGTATACAGTATCGAGTATACTCGATTTATTTATTACATAGTATGCAACAATTTAATTCTCCACATACTTTGAGAAATGGAAGGGTTTTTTATGTTTCCCGTACATGTTCATCAATTGATTCAAGAGTGGTAATATCATCTCATTATTTTTTTACGAGGCTCGAGATTTAGTTTGAAAAGTTCAAATTTAAATTATTCCAAATAATTGAATGAGTTAATTTTATCTAAATTATCATAATATAAACGATTCAATTAAAGAATGAGTCGAATCGAACTCGAGGAGATTAAAACGAGCCGAATTCGAATTTAAACAAAGATTACAAAATTATATTTAAATTTGAGTATGAATTCGAACACTTTCAAAAAAATTTAAATAAAATTTATAAAATATCGCTGGACTCAGACTCCGAGATTATTTTCACTAAAGTGAAGACAAACTATTTTCTTTTGAACGCATGACTTGATTGACACTTCTTGTTGTTGTCGCCTTTATAACATGCATGTATTTCACATGTATAAATATTCTCCTTTTACTACTAACTTATTAGTAAATATTTTGTACTCTTGAATTTAAGAGGAATTAACTTTTACCAAATTTCAGCAAACCAAATGAATTTGGTACATTGGGCGGCTCAACAAGATAGTAATTAATCAACCAATTCAAAGCACATTCAGAAAGTCTAGGGCGACATTCCCTTAGCGACATTTCTGGCGACATTTTTTTTTTTTTTTTTTTTTTGTTTTTTTTTTATGACTTCCAAATAATTTATATGATTTATTGGAACAAATTTTTTTTAAAAAAAACAGTGATTTAGGTGTGATTTGGATACATATGCAAAACAGTGTTGTACAGACTGTACAACACTGTTTTGCATATGTATCCAAATCACACCTAAATCACTGTTTTTTTTTTTAAAATTTTGTTCCAATAAATCATATAAATTATTTGGAAGTCATAACAAAAAAAAAACCAAAAAAAAAAAAAAAAAAAAATGTCGCCAGAAATGTCGCTAAGGGAATGTCGCTGTAGAAGGGCTCAAGCACATTATATCATTCTTGGTTTCCCAATTCTCATACTATTGGTCTGTGGCCTTATTATTTAGTTGTTGCTAGATCTTAACGTGTTGCACCATTAGCTATATTAAGATTACTGTCCTTTTTTGAAAATAATAATAATAATAAGTTGTAGGCGGCCATTTCTAGCCTTGGTTTGTTTAATTTCGTTATTAATATTTTTACTACTTAAACTATTTTATTTTATTTTTTGGTAAAACTTCATGGAGCCACTGCCCCATGGCCCCTTAGGCCGTTATATATCTCGCCATGAATAATCTATCTAGAGTTAGCACACACAAAAAATAAAAAAGATTCAAACTCATCAGCTAGAAAACTCAAGATCTAGCATGAGTCTTGAAACCATGCATATTAAATAAATATGAATTACATTGAGAAGGTGTAACTTTAATTAATTTGGTGTGCTAATTATTTTTCCTCTTAGATTTCCCAAACCGTATGTCTCTGACCTTCATCAATATAAAACCAGTCATACATTGATTAATTAATCACATTAAAAAGCGTTACTAAATTACTCTAACTGCTGGACAATCCCTTCATCTCATTAATCTAGCTTCCAACCCATAATTTTGATTGTCATAAAACCTACAAAACTACGGCGTAGTCTAGCTGTACTTTATTTTCAATACCTTTTTCTCATAGTCAATTCCTTCACCCTTTCTTAGTTTATTGCATGCTATTAGTAAGTTGCATGCTCAATTAATATTTATTTTTAAAGTCAATTTAATGTAAAATATTTTCAAATTTTAAATTAATATGGTATATTTGGAATTTTGGAAATAATAATTCTATAATTATCAATACTTTTTAGATAGATTACTAATTTTGAAATTGCACAGTCTAAATCAGATGTCTTCATATTAATTTTAAATATCGAAAATTACAAATTGATTTCAAAATTAAGGTTAAAATTGAGGAAGTAATATCCTATGGAGACAAAGTATTATATATAAAAGTATGCAGTAATGAAGATAACAACCCTCTTTAATCAAAATTCTTCATTCCAAGCTAGTAAAACTTATATTATATGGAAATTAAAAAAACAATTTTGATAAAAGGGTATACATTTCATTTTCGAGAATCGAAGGCTGCATATTATTGGGTGTGCATTAATTATAAATATGTATATACTAGCATTTATGGCTAGAGAAAGTACGTATTACAACCAAAACCAGTAGCTCAAAGAGGCCATGACTGAAACTGAGGAAGCCCCCCATACCCTTCTCCCACCATCCTCTCCATCACTTGCGCTTGATCATTCCCACTTGTCCCCTGAACATATTCCATTTCACATTACTTACTTACCTTTGCTTTCTTTTCAAAATTAGCAGACAGAAATATTAATCCATTTCACATTAATTACTTACCTTTGCTTCTTCTTTTTTTTTTTTTCAAAAGAGAGACACTAATATTAAAAATCAAGAAATTAATATTTTCACGTGAAAATATGATATTTTTATTTTATTTTTTCTTACATTAATAGCGGGTGGGGTTCCATTCATGTGAGAGAAACTCTTGTAAAATTATAATATTTTCATATAAAAATATCAGTTCTTTAATTAGAGCGATGAAATACTTGCAATTTCTTAATTAGTTTTGAATTATTAAGAGCAAACTTTACCAAGAGTATAAATTACTTCTTCCGTTCTGAAATTAGAGATAGATAAATTTGTAAAACTACGACTTTTAAGAAAAAATTTATTTTTTCAAACTTATGAATATCCTTAACTTTAGTTAGAAATGTACGTAATATATAATGCAGAATGATATTACTCAATCAATCAAGATAAAAGTGATGGTAATTTAGGAGTTTCATGTCACTTCAAACTAATAGATATTTACCTCTAATTTTGAAATAGACAAAAAAAATATATTTCTAATTTTAAAATAGGTAGAGTTTAATTTCTAATAAGAACAAAAAAAAGTAATATCCAAGAATCGCTTAGATGGTTACCTGCATTGTTTCCAAAACATCCATCTCTGATGAGTTGAAATCATAAAACAAACTTGCTGCTGAAAGCTTCATAGAGAGAAACTGAAACAAACAAAGAAAGTTAAAATTTCTTGTGAAATTAATAATTCTTAATATCACATTTCTGCACATACTGTATGTCTGTATTCAGAAAAAACTAAAAGATCATCAGTTACCTCAATTTGGTTCTGTAACGATCTAACATAATTGATTATTACGTCCAACATTACTGCCATTCCCATTGTCTGCAGATCCACCAGAACAATGATAAAAACTCGGCAAGAGAAAAATGGTGATAGAAAGTACTACAAGAACATTATCCTCCCTCTGTTCTATATTTATTAATATTAATTTTTTGAAGTCAATTTGAGATATTTTAAACTTAAAATTGATAAGATTTAATTTAATTTGAGACAATATAATTATGAAAGTAGTGAACTACTATCTAATTGAGTAGTACTTCTAGTTAAAAGATTTATTATTTACAAAACTAGAATTAATAAATCACATTTTGAATTTAAAAATATATTCAAATTAGCTTTAAAAGTCAAACTTGATCTTATATTTTGGAACGAATGGAGTATAATTTTAATAGGATGATATTTATTCATGATCCTTTGAGTGTGATTAATCCTAAAATAATAAATAATTAAATAAAACCAAGAACAAGGAAAATACCTTGTAGCATCCTGGAACCAGGTCTTGCAAGGACCTCAACTTTTCATTAATTTTCTCTCTTCTCAACTAGTTCATAACAAAAGCAAGTATAATTGTAAGTCATTGATCGATCGGTACTAATTTGTTTTAGATAAGCATTACAACTTCTATATCTGCTCTAGGAAATTACAAGAAGGTTTTCCAGGATATATATGATAATTAATTTGCTAATAAATGTAAATTGATATTGCCGCAAATTTAGATTATAAGATGAAAATATGAACATTTAAATAAGTATTTAAAATATTAATTAACTGAACATAAAGGAAAAACAAACCCTTTCAGCCAAACTGTGACTATCCGTAGCTTGGCCTCTCCTTGCTCTCACATGAACAACTTCTCTCGCCTTCTCCACTTCTCTCTCATTGTTTCTCTTTCTCTTCTTCCCTCCATGGCTCTGCAACCATCATACCACCATATATATAAGTATAACAAACATATATAACTTACCGTATATATGCATGCTTTTCAGAAAATAAAGGAATTTAAAAAAAATGTACGTACATAATTATTCTTATTAGCCGCCGCCTTGTTATCGCCAATCAAGCCAGTTTCGAAAACTGGAGGGATGGAGATCATCAAGGTTTGTGCTTGATCAGATAGCGGACATTCGTGGGTGGGAACATCAATTGATGGAAAGCTGAAATGATGAGCAACTGGATCATAAAATGAAGCATGATTAGGGTAGTCAAAAGAGGTCTGATCATGTATAACTGGAAGCTGATTAGGTGCCCTAATTTCATGATCGGAAAAACTTTCATTTGACATAGCCAAGAGTCCAAGAAAGTTTGGGTTAAAATTCTCCATTGCCATGTTGTTTAGCTGCTCTATGTTTGATGAATTCATTCTTGAGGCAGAAGGTTTAAGCTTGATTTTTCTAAGTTTATTGTGAACTGATCAATTAAATGATAGGAAGAGAGACACCAAGAAATATATATATATATATATATATATATATATATATATAACACTAACACTAATCTGGTTTAATTTGTATGGTTTCCCACTTGAGTAGTAGATATAGACTTTTAGTGTATTTCTAGGGTTCCATTTTTTTTGTCTTCTGGAATTAAGGATATGTCTGTATATTTTTATTGTTTTAAGTCACTATGTTCAAAATGTGAAATATTCATTATTTGTGCTGACTGCAAAGTAATCAGCTCATAAAACCTGAACATGATTTCATAACACGAACACGCACACACACACACACAAAATAGGCAATGAAATTGTAAAAATATTACATGCAATGAAATTGGTGATTTTTTTTTATTTTTTTTTTTGGGGGGTGGGGGGTGGTCATTTGACTCATTGAGAAAACACTTAAAATAGGGAGTAGAGAATTGAGATATACACATTTGGTGGGTATACATTTTATACTTAACTTCAATAATATTTATTAAAAGAAAAGAAAACATATCTATATATGACATTATTTCCGAATCATTCACAAAATATAAGATCTGAAGTTAATTTACTATATTTTAAATTAAAAATTGTTATGCATTTATTTAATATTAAACAATAAAATTATAAAATTTATAAACTATTTTAATATTAAATATTAGTTTCAAACGTAAATGAATTATATTAATTTTTAATTTGTAATTATCTCAAATTAAATTCAAAAGTCAATTGTACTTGTACATATATTAGAATAAGAAATATGTCTATACAAAAATATAACAACATAAATATCGAGTTATATTAGTTGGTCCTAAGTCGTCAGCTATATAGTCCAAATTTAGTTACTCGGTAACCCAAAAAGTTTTTCTTTTCTTTTCTTTTTCTTTTTTTTTTTATTTTCATCCTTCTTGGTCTTGAACTTTAGTATTCCTAAAAATTGACTCAACAGTTTAAAAATTAAGTTTTTCACAAAATTTTAGAATACATTTTAAAGATACAATGTATCCTTTATCACTAAAATATATTGAGCAAAGATTAAAAAATAAAAAACCCAAAAACTTTTAGACTACCGAGTCATCAAACTAAACTACTGAGATGACTCGAGATCAATTAAAATCTCCTTCAAATATGTTATATTTAAAACTTACTTGAAAAGTTGTTTTTAAACTTAACGTGTTATATAAGAGTTGTTAAACTCGTAATTATTTTTAAAAAAAAAAAACGTAGATTGCAAATTACAATGTGCGAGAGTAGCATTTTTGTGGAGCCTGGAGGTAAGTCCTTGGTGGGTCCACATTCTATCACATTTAACTATATATTCTATGTAGTTAGTGGGACCACCATACACCTTTTGGTTACGTATGGAGAATTTTGATTGAGGGTTCATTAATGGCTTTCCATGAGTTCTTGGAAACTGAAGGCTCTTAATTTTTGAGGATTCTGGCATATGCCTACCCCTTGCTATAGGGTCTCGGGTAATAAACATATAGCAGAACCAGTAACTTTGGCAAAATATAGAAGTTACACTATCTAACTTGGTCATCGAATTAAAGGCTACTGCGGTAATATCTTTTTATAGTTAAACACCACTCTTTGTAACAGCAAACAAAATTTTAAGGAGAAAATACTAGACATTGTACATAATATAAACATAAATTCTATTAGAAATTTAGGTCTTACTAACATATTTGAATTGATGGTTATATTGAAAGTGATTAATTATATTCTAGCGATCATACATCACAGATGTTATATACAAAGTATATTATTTTTTGACTAAATATGCATGAGTCTCATTTAAAATTTTATTTTATTATAATTGAACTTAAGCTTGTATATACACTTGTATGTACATGATCTTTTCTAATATTAAAATTTGTTGTTGGGAAAACAGTCAAGTTTGTTCTCAGCAAAATGTTAAGCAGACTTTATTACTTGTAGAGAAAACCCACATTCCAATGAGACATCAAGTTTGAGGTAGATAGTGTATAGATAATGTCTAAACATTTAAATATCAATGTAGTACAGATGATATTGTGAGGCGATGAAAAAAGTCTTATAGGGGAACTTTTTAAGCACTGAAATTTTAGAAAAGCAATGGGCTTATCTTTCTTAACACGAGCTACAACCAGACAAATAGACTTTCCATATAACTGTCCATAGTATCTCAAATTTGTGCACAGAAATTCGTACTTGATCTATAGAGTACATTCTTCCATTACTTTACTGCACGATGATCCATACCCCATTAGTCCATTATATGAGCCATAACATGAGAAGACGACTGGAAGTGAATTGATTAACTGCTAGAATATGTTAAAATGAGAATGTAACAATATGTGTGTGTGTGTCTCCCAATTGGATGTTTATGTCTTCAATCAGACATCACTAAACTTCAAGCTTAATTAAGACGGCAATTACTCCCTCCATTTTGAAATTAAAAATACATTTTGAACTTTTTAATCAATATTCTTTGAAATCTCAAAATTTAAAACATTAATGATACAAATTTATTTGATTTTAGTACAATTAAAAAGTATTATGAATTATTTTTTTTAAAAAAATATATATTTAATTTTAGAATAGAGGGAGTAAGAGTATACCTGACCTTAACTTTCTTTATATTAATTTTTACTCTCTCACATACACACACATATTTTTTTTCCTTCATTTTGAGCAACAGCGAAGCATGCAAGAGCGTAGATCTTCCTTGGCAATTTAGGGTTTCATCGTGTACATACTGAATTAGAAGTCTACTCAAAACTTTCCATGCATGGAAAGTACTTTCCTCTATTGGAAGCTCTAATCTTCACATTCAAATCCCACATACGGCCTTGTTTGGCAGTAGAGGTAAGTGAAATCTAATCATTTATGAAGCAATCTTCACCGTAACAAACCCTAAAACTTTTATGCCGCTTGCCTATACTGTGTCTCCATGCATGCATTTAATTTTTAAAAAATTAAGCAGGATTTTTTGTCAAAGGTTGAACCACCCTAATGGTTGTAATTAGTGGGTAATTAGGTTCCATTTGTAGATGATTAGGTAAATAATATATATTCCATAATATTTGTGAAGAAGAGGATATGATAGGAGACTGTCTCCATCCTTGTGATTATTTTTCAAAGTTCCATCAAGAATGATTTGTCTTTTGATAAATGACATTTTGTTGGGTTGTGAGTTTTGTCTTATTCTTACCATGAGTTTGAGAAAATGACTTTAATTAATTCGTTCATATGTTTGCCAAATATCAGATTAAATGAAAGTTGGCCATATTAACATTGAAATTAATTAATTTAATTGAATTTTAGGACTTAAATTGTTGCCAGAAAAAGTTATGGTTAAATATGCCCCGGACCAACCTCCTCGTTGCTGGAGAGAGAGAAACTGAGAAAGTTGAACCTCTTTATGAAAATTACTTCAAACAGCCTATAATTTACATTTTTTTTTTACTTGGATAAGTAATTCAATTTGAGATATATACGCCCTCAGCTCCCTCCATTTCCCCAAATGAGAGTCAAGCTTGAATTTTTGAGCCTCTCTTTTTTTATGTCAATTACAATAATTGACCAAAAACGTGTGTACTTAGACATTACATTTTTAAATGATCTTTCAATAAAATTTTAAGAGTTAATTTATGATTTAAAAAAAATATATGGTCAAGCATCAGGATTAAGTTTCATTAACAAACCCTAGCTAGAATATATATCTAAATTTAAAAAGGTCGATTTTAAAAAAAAAATAATTCAAAATTAAATATATATTCAGAAGAGTTGTATAACTTAAAGAAGTAAACTCAAACTCTATGGGTCCATGAGCCTTGTTCAGATTGTTCGGTGGAATTCCGTACACATGCAACATATAATTAACTTGATGCGGACATGCTCGTAATAATATTTTCCACTACAAAAACTTACTAAAAAGATATGGCTGGTTACAATTATGTGTTCACCATAATTAATATATATGGACGGATTAGAATTAAGCAAAAAATAATGAAAAAAATTGACGATGTTGTGCAGATTGATGCATGTCCATACAAGTTATGAACGATGAATATTGAGCCAAGAATCAGCTGAATGAGACTCCAGATAATGAAAGAAGATAAAAGCAACTCCATAAGTTCATAGTCATACAAGTTGGGTCGATATTGACAATTAATATACATGCTAGAATTGGAGTTAGAAGTCAGAATAATCTTCTGACTAACTTTTTGAACAGCTTACCGGAAAAGAAGGCACACCCTTTTGACTTGGCAACAATAATTTCTTATACAACTCAATTTTTACTAATTTGTTCCTAATTGTGCAGGGTATGTTTTAATAACCCATGCATGAACTTTTTGTAACTAACTTGAGAATCTAACCTTAATTTATCATGCATCAACATTCTACCATAAATGAATTTTTTGGACCCAATTAATTATACTACAAGAAAACAACATAATTCCGACGAATTTATTTTCGACGTACTAAATTCTCTCAAAATTATATTATTTCTGACGAAATATTCTCTTAAAAATAATTCTCTCGAAAATAATTAAATCCCGATAAAATTTCATCAGAAACAGTAATAATCAAGGGCGTGAACAGTTCTCGCCCACGTGCACCATAAGATCAACGGAAATAGTAATAATTCCGACGGAAGTTCTATCGAAATTACCTTATTTCTGAGGAAATTAATTTCGACGGAATTTCGTCAAAAATAATCTAACGTATAACCCTGAATTTGCTACCTCCCCTCCCCGCCGCACTAAACATTTCTCTCTCTTTCGCTCTCCCGTCGCTACCCTACCTCCCTCCCATTGTCTCGACCTCCTCCTCCTTTTTTCGGCGATCTCACCTCCTCTCTCCCATCGCTACCCTACCTCCCTCCCATCGTCTCGACCTCCTTCCTCCTCCATTTTTCTGTCGTCGTGTGCTTTTGCGTGGCGGCGTGCGTGCATGGGTGTTCCTGTTTCGACATCGTGGTGTTCCTTTCTACCATTAACAGCTAGCTTAAGGCTTAAAGGTTAGCACAACTATTTTGCCCTAATTTTTTCCCCTATTTTTGTTCCTAAATTTGATTAGTAGCTCAAGACAAATTTGATTTTGTTATGTTTCCTTACGAATCTCAAATTTTGTTAATGATTTTGTCATATATGATTTTCTTAATTGATGAAAAGTTATGTATTATGAATTGAGATTGCCTTATAAATTGAGAGTGTCAAATTTTGGGACTGCTTTTGTGTTTTCTCGGTCCATTGATATCATGATATTTCATTGATGATGAGGTTTCATTTTATTATGATTCATTGATATTATTTAGTTGATATTATATATGTAACTTAATTGGGATTGATTTTGAGACTGCCTTAATGATTTTGGAACTGCCTTAGTTTTGATGTGATATGAATTTTTCTTGTATTTCCTGTCTTCATCTTGCCTTATGACTCTTACTATTCATCATAAGGTTTTGTTAATATATTGTTGGTTGTGATTTTATTTCTGATAGAATTTCTGACGAAATTTTCCGTGGGAACTATAGAACAAATAATAAACAAATAAATCAATGTTAAACCAATTAAGTTATCTAATACTAGTCTAACGGGGTGTTTGATAAAAACTGAATAAATCTGAATCTGAATCTGAATGAAAAAAGTTGTTTGATAATTGACATGTCTGAAATATCTGAATGACAGAATTTTATTATTTTACCCCTCTGAAAAAATTCAAAATTGTTGTAAATTTATTTAATATTACTTAATATAATAGTTAATATTTTTTTAATTTTTTAAATTTTTTTAACTCATTCAGCTGCTTATTCAGCCATTCAGCTAAAAAAATTTGACTTAGTCATTCAGCTCAATCATCTGACCGATTCAGCCATTCAGTCATTCAGCTCTAAACAAACACCCCCTAAATATACTAACTAAACTAAAATCATACAAAATATATAACAAATAGAAAAAGAAAAAAAGAAAAAATAAATAAATTCGGACATAATTTGTCACTATTATAATAAACTAATTAAGTAGCATTTACTTAGTTTGCTACAACTAAATTAAAATATAATAACATAATAAAATATTATTATAATATAATATAATAAAGCTTAAAAAATAAAATTTGATAAAGTAAAATTAACTAAGTAGCATTTACTTGGTTTCTAACTATTAAATAAAGTTAATGTAATATAATATATATAATATAATATTATAATGTAATATAATATATATAATATAATATTATAATATAATATAATATAACTTATATAATATAATATTATAATATAGCATTTACTTAGTTATAATATAATATAACTTATATAATAAACTAAATAGCATTTAATTACTTAGTTTTCCACTACTAAAATCAACTAATTAAGTAACTTTTACTTAATTAGTTTCCCACTTCTAAATAAAATAAATATAATATAATATAATTAAATAAATTATAATTAAATAAAGTAATATAATATAATATAATACTATAATTTAAAATAAAATAATAAAATAATATAAAATAAAGTAAACTAAGTAGTATTTGTTTAGTTTTTTACAGCTAAAATAAACTGAATATTTGTGCATGTAGTATAATTAGGAGCTTAAAAACTCATTCGACATTCACTCATTAGGAGTGAATGCCGAATAGTCTCCAATTTGAGACTGTTCTTGGATATTATGTTTTTCACTTAGGCCGGTGTCAATGACTTTAATACCTTTTTTTGAGGATTTTTTTTAAAGATTTTTTTAGTGCATGTTCTCCGAGTGCATATTTAGACTAAATAATCTTTTTAGATTCAATTAAAAACAACATGTGGCAAGTTATTTTTGATGAAAAATTTTGTCAGAATTAATTTCTATCGAAACTATGGTATTGTCGACGAAAATTTCGTCGGGTATAATTTCATCGAAAATAATTATTTTCGACAGAATTTTTGACGGACTTATCCCTGACCGATATATATTCGACTGAATTTTCAACGAAATAAGATTAGTTTCGACAAAATATTATTTCTGGAAATAAGTCTCTTTTTTTGTAGCGTTGGTGCTTATGTAGACTTGGTCATGTTTTATACTAGTAAATTAGGTGTGCCAAACTATCTTGTACAAGCTTGTTTAAGTTGTAGAGAGCTTGGCACATGGAAAGAAAAGCTAGGTGATTTTTTGAGTTTAGATAAATTGGACGGCATTTGAATATGGATTAGGCTGCTATTAAATGGAGTTGTTGATGCACAATTTGGGTCTGCCACAAATTAATTAGGGTTCGGCTCTTGCTCATTCATTTATAGGCGAATTGAACTTGAAATCAAATTAAAATCAACCTAATAATTGATTCGGCAGTTAAAAAGATGCTCGAAAAATGTATATCAAGTTAAAATGTATCCTTCGTTCCATAAAAAGGCTCATATGTCAAAAAAAATAAATTAATCTATTTCTTTTAATTGTAGTGTAAAATAACTTAATGTCTTTAAGTTAAAGAGTAGAGAAATTATTTTTATTTTTTTTGTGAAACAAGTAGAGGAGAATTCCATATAAAATAAAAAGGTTGCAACAGCAGAAACCCCTCCAGGCCTCCAAGTCTCTAGTACCTACTAAGGCTCCAAACTTCTCTTTGACACACACACACACACACACAAAAGAAAATCGATCGGTAGTGATAATTAGTCCGTACACCAAAATAGGATTGGGTCAGAAAATTGATATAGGCTTAAAAGGGTGGCCAGATCAAGGCCCACAAACTAATACCAGGGAAAAGAATCTCCAGTTGGGCGTCCATTTTCTGGTAAGGGAACTGCGTCCGATGTTCATTAAGCTACAACTACAACGATGCAAAATTAGAGTTTCTATGGAGGAACTGAATCACAAATATTAAAAAGGAATTGATATTTTTACAAGTAAATTTAATAGTTTCACAAGCTCTCCTTACATGAATAGTAAATGGAATCCACCCTCACGTGAGAGAGTACATTGTGGAACTAACAATTTCACTTGTGAAAATATCAATTCCCTATATTAAAACTCTGAGTCATAAGTTTATAAAATGGAACATAAATGTTTATATTGTTTCGGAACAACCAAAATTTTAACGGGCCAAGTAAGAGCCAGGTAAAATTCAATTCAAGAAAGTAGCTAGGTCCATTCATTCAAATTAAGTTTACAAGTATATATACGCAGACTTGGATGATCATGCCTTGTACAAAGAGCATTACTTTGTTTATTGAATAGTGCATATCACATCACAAAGTGACAAACCTTATCTAAGAAAATTCCAATTGAGTTAATATCATTAAGCATATATTCATTCCACTGGGGTCCAGTCTACTGTTATTTGTTATATTGAAGTACCCTTTCATGGTCCTATAAATCTCGATCTACTTGCCTTTCATACTTCAGCAGCTCTTCATTCTCTTTCTTTCTTTCTTTCATACCATCATCTATGCCTACTAATAATATGTCTAGTAATTCTAGTGAAGAAAAGAATATATCTGAGCTAAGAATTGAGGACCGTGCATTGGACTTTTGAAGAAGACGTACCCTATGCTTATTCACTACATCACTTGTCATGGAGAAGGCCGCTGGAATCTGTTAGCAAAATGTGCAGGTGTTTGACCTATATATTCATGGATGAATAAAATAACAGTGGTAGATGAACCACAGTAAAAATCTTTAATGTTGGGTTCTAATTGGAAAAGATAGACATGGGAGCTGATGGTGACCAAGTGAAAGATTGATATGATTTGAAGTTGGACTAGATATTTGAGTAATCAAATCGCCATCCACTATACAACACTACAAACCCCCCGAAAATTATTGAATCAACTATGTAGCTCTCATTGACCCCACACACACACACACACACATATATATATTATTGGCAATGGCATAATAGTACTATGCAACAGAGACCGGATGTTTGGAATCAAGCTATTGGAATAGAGTAGTGACTAGATTCAAGGGCAAAGCAATCATCTCAGCCGCTTATGGGTACCTAACTAGGGAATAAATTCCTAATGAATTAGAATTTACTAATATGATCTTTTGGCAGGAGTTAAGAACTGTGGGATGAAACTGGAGGATGGGATCCTCTCCACTACACTGTTCAGACAAAAAAAAATTCAATATACATTTTAGCGATACCAAAGACACAATTATACGTGACAAATAATGTATTGTCACTAATTCTAACTTTTTTTTTGTCAAATATGTATTACAGAAAAATTGTATAGAAAGTGTAACGGAAAGGAGCCCTATGCCCCCTATCAATTACCAAAGAAGAAATGGTTAATGTTATGAAAAAGAATTATTAAAAAAGAGACAACTAGAAGAGCATTTATTGATGGAAGTAGCAAATATAAATTTGGCAAAGTAAAATGTTAATAAGAAAAAGAAAGGGCTTAATTGTGGCGTTTCTGTTGCTACATCCTTTTCGCTATGAGTAGTCTTTATCAGTGGGTCAAAATGTTATTGAGAGGAAGTGTCGCCGCTTGGCATGCTGCAAAACAAGTTAATTTCCCATGTGAAAATTTGATTTAGAAAGCAAGATAGATTGGATACTTCTCCTTTTACAAATTTCAATCCAATCCTCCTCTTCTCTATCACACATTAGCTTGAAGAGGCTAATCTCTTTAATGATGATATTCTTTCTTTTGACAAGAGACTCTTCTTTTTCATTTGAACCATAAGATGTCAGGCTGCTTCTGCAGATTATGTTCAATGAACTTTCCGACTCCGACTCTCCATGTCTGTCCTTTGAAGTCCTTGTCCCAATCCAAAAAGACATGAACATGGAAAATGATATATATATATATATATATATATATATATATATATATATATATATTGCGAATGTTACGTTGGTAAATATTATTGGTAATTCTTTTAAAGACCTACAATAAGTAAAATCCTCTTATAATTCTATCAAATCCTAAATATTGTTATGTTTTTTTGTTTTTTGATAATTTGGGTTGAATATTGTTATGTTTCACAATTATAATTACATTTATTTTTGCTTTTCTCTCCTTAGACTTGTACATTTATTTTTGCTTCTCTCTCCTTAGACTTGTACAATTATGTTTGGATTGAAAGAATGAAATTGGTGAAAGAATGAAATAAGGAAGAGAATAGAATGATTCATTTAATTCCAACAGGAATGAGTCATTCCATACTATCCCTCAAGTAATAAAATCCACAAATTTGGTAAGAATTAAAATGATTCATTACATTCTAATGAAAAAATCAAACACAATTTTTTTCATATTCTATAAAAATAAATTATTTCATTCTCACCTTCATTTTTACAATTCAAACATAGCAGTAGATTTATACACACAAACTGGTAATCCCCCCACACATAGGATACAATGACGAACTTGCTTTTCAAAATCCGCCTCGATATATCTTTAAAAGGTTAAAGAAAGCATCTCCAATCCTCATTTAACATTTCATATTCTGTCTACTAGAATAAGTGACTAGCATGTTCCTAACTTAATAATTAGTACATAATGAAATAACAGCCCTGTTTCATAACAATTAACATACATTACGTTAACATCGATCTACAGACCAGGTGTTTGTAACAAGAAAAGTACTACTTCTGGTGCACTTCTGTTTCATAAAATATGCTACTCAATATTAAAATTTTTATCATAGAATACTGAAGCTCCAATAACCACTAGTTTTTTTTTAGTTTAAGCAAAACATTAAATATGGACGAAGCTAAAACTTTGGATGCAAATCTTAAGCCCACCTCAATACCAAAACACCTTATGAAGGTTCCATACAAATACATTTATAAACAACTATATTTAAATAAATGGGAACGACTCAAAACAAAAGGTAAACCGCGTCCGGTGTGATCCATGTATGATGTACAAGACCTAAAGAGCAACCTCGAAGGCTTGTAAAATTCTATCTTTTTGTTAACCAGATGAAAATTCTATATTCTATATATAAATATAACAATTTAAAGCCTAAAAATTGCTCTTGTTGCTGCTTGCTCCGTCCCTTTCACACTTTGAAGGCAATCACTTCCCACCCTTAGCATAATTGTCTCTCAGTGTGACAGTTCGATTGAATACAAGCTTATCAGAGGTTGAGTCCTTGTCAACCACAAAATAACCTGCAATAACATATTACAAACAGAATAACTATTAAAAGTTCTGCAATAACCCTTCTTTTGGACATTGGAGCTCTTAAATAGCACTGGTGGAAATGCACAACTACCATCGAGAAGATAAAGAGAAATCATAGGGGTCAAAACAAAAGTACCTACCATAGTAAAATAACAGACGCAACAATACCTCAAAACTTGTTTTGAGTTATTCAGTACCTTCAAGTTGCATTAAGTGCATGCATTATTAGAGGATTTAGAGTTTCACAATATAAAACTGGACTTAGTAAAGTAGAGGATTTTGTAGAAGGAGATGAGGTATTACATCATTGGGATCGATTCTACAACTAGACTCCTCTGCAAGGATACCAAAAAACCATTCACATCACCTTGTTCCAAATTCATCATCCTTACTATGTTCAAACTTTTATCAAGTTTCTGAAAGCTAAGTATTTGAATCTAAACCTGAATTCATCCCAACTATGTTTCCAACTTCATCAATTTTCTTACTAAAACTCTGAAAGCTAAGCTTTTGAATTTAAACTTGAATTGTTTTACTTCAATGATCATACATAAACACATTAGTTTCATACATCATCGTCCAAGTAGAATATTAATGTCTCTACGAATCAAATACCAGACAAGGGGACACTGGAGTTTGCTAAAATTTTGAATTCTTTTACTTCATTAAACCTGCCAAACAGATACTATAGAGATCCAATTATTCTCCCAGCTTCGACTCCTTTTAATAACATTATAACAAGCTAAAGATTAACTCAAACATATCGTAGTATATAGCTTTAACAATATCAGCGCACTGTATCACATCCTGACTTTATGATTAAATGATTGGAGAAATATACAGGAAGACTGCAGACCATACCTATCTTCATCAACTGGCTGCATCTAATATATAGAAATGTGCCTATTGATCCTTTTTTCTTTTCTTTTCTTTTTTTTTCTTTCTTTTTTCTTTTCTTATTTTGGCAAGTAAGAAATATGTCATGTAGAACGGTGCCTAACACCAGTAATACGTAACCATAAGTTTTAACATTTCACTAAAGTAACAACTAAGGGGTTCTTGAATTTACCTAGCCTTTCAAACTGAAAGCTGTCTCCAACTGCAGCAGGACGAAGTGTAGGTACAGCATAAGCACACGACATCACTACTTTAGACTGTGGGTTCAAATCACCAAGCCAGTCATCAAGCTCAGCAGGATTCTGGAGGCAATAATGGAAACTGGTCAGACTATATTCAGCAAACTAACTTGCGGTAACCTTCGGAAAGGAATCACTAACCTCAGAAAGAAACAATCTGTCAAACAATCTGACTTCCACCTTAAGTGGATCAACTCCAGGTGAAGGTTCTGCAACCCAGTGAAGTACCCCCTGTGCAATTGTAAAAAAAAAAATAACAGAAAAAATTTAAAACAATTGATTTATAAAACCGTGGAAAGTAAAACCATTCACATCTAGTGAACAGCTAATTTTAGAGTGACCTTTGGCTTTGTCTTCTTCGAAGAATCATATTCCGCACGTATCTCAAGAACAGTCTCTTTATCATCACCAAGCACTACTTCAGTGCACTTTATAGGAAATGCATACCTGCATGCAGAAAAACAACTTTATGGTATTGAGCCTACAACAGAAGTGCACAAGCACATAAAGATTAGCATGTGGACCTGAGTAGGACAGTTTTTCCAGGAGCAAGCCCATAGTAATCCTTAGAATCTTTAATTCGAAAATCAGTGCGCTCAATGTACACAACACTGGAAAAAGGAACCTACAATGACGTAAAAGGTGAACTTGATTAAAAGACCATAACATCTGAGAGTTGTCTGTGATAGAATTGACAAAGGAACAGCCAAATTCATTAAGGATTCTGTTTCATGGTAATTTATTAAGAAGTGAAACAGACATGTTCAAAAGATGAAAACAACATCATTCGGGAAAATATATTACTAACTTTAGCTTAGAGAGGATTGCTCACCTTGTAAAAAGAAGATAAATCATCTGTTTGGGCATCGGGCCATTTCTTCGCATCAAGATCCATTACTGAACCCGCTTCCATGTTGGTGATAACAACCTAAACGGAGGAAGAACACTGAAAATTGGTCGAAATATCACAATTTAGAAGGAATGCTCATAAAATAGAATTTAAACAAGATTCACACCTTAAGTGGATTTATCACAACCATTTTACGAGGTGACGTTTTATTTAGTTCTTCCCTTATATGGTACTCAAGGCGGTCCAAACGTATCATACTACAATCACTGCAGCACAGAATATCAGTATACAATCACAGTAAACAGGAATGATCATAATTTATATGCATGCACAAATACTGTAAGCAGAATAAACCTTCGGGTAATTCCGATCCCCCGAACAAAAGCATTTATTGCAGTCGAGGTGACCCCTCGACGTCGCAGTCCAGCTAATGTCATCAAACAAGGATCATCCCAACCATCAACCCACTTTTCAGTCACAAGACGGTTCAACTGCAACAGCATAACACAATCTAGCATGAGTATGTATAAGAGCATAAGAATAACTTGGAAACATCTACAATCGAATACGAAATACTTCAACTCACCTTGCGTTTTGACATCACTGTATTGGTGACATTCAAGCGAGAATACTCCCATACAAAAGGTTGGTAAAGGCCTAGTGCGTCCAATAACCAATAGTAAGAAGCACGTCGTGTCTCAAATTCAAGTGTACAAAGCTGCATTAAACACATGTTGTGTTTAGATTGTTAAATAAAATGACAGAAGCTGTAAAGCGAGATCAGTGCCTCCCTGAGGTGGAAAAAAGATCAGAGAAAACTGGCTTAAATTCACGTTTTAAATAGTCTCTACAAATAATGGCAAGGACTCTACCAATATATGGATTCAAGAACATAAATACATCGAAGAAAATATATTAATTAATCTAACAAATATACTTTTCTTTTACTTAAAATCTTGAAATACACAAATACACGTTGAAACATATTGACTTTTGAGATAAAATACATGTTGAGAAATATTAACCCAGTGACAATAGGAATATTTCTTAAATTGATACAAAAATGTGCTAACAAAGTATAACGAGAGAAATGATCATACCGAATGTGTAATATTCTCAAGAGAATCTACAATGCAGTGAGCGTAGTCATAACTTGGGTAGATACACCACTTATCTCCTGCGTGTGGATGAGGAGTAAACTGAACAAAAACAAAAACACCGATATATGAGCAGGTCCTTCAATTTCAACATACAAAATGTCTAGAGGGATTTTAACTTGCCTTGATACGATAAGCAATGAGGTCATACATATTGAAGTTCTCGCTTTGCATGTCCTGCTTCATTCTAAGAGTCGCTTTCCCTTCGTCAATCATGCCTTGTTTCATTTCATCAAACAGTTTTAATGATTCTGTAATTGGTCTATCTCTCCAAGGACTGTTCAACTTTTTTTCCCTATACTCTTTTATCTCTTCAGCTGTCTGAATCAGATAGCAAATAAAATGTTTTAGTGTCGAGCTAAAGCAATACAAAAAATATTAAAAAAAATTCAGTGGTGCAGAGATAAATATATAAAATAGCTAAAGAACTAGACATGCAAGTACTGTCATCCATTCCACTAAAGTTCATAAAATACAATGATGATAACAAAGATCCGACAGGTTTGTAATGCTCAATTTGTTTATGAATAAGATCCTCAGGCAATAATGCTATATATAATGCCAAAGAGCAACCTGGTGATCAACATAAGCGTGTCCCTTTCGTATCAGCTCCACAGCTAGATCATAAAGATCTTGAAAATAATCACTTGTGTATGTGATCTGCAAACTTCCAATAAATATCAAGATACTGCCCAGGCTGAAGGCAAAAAAACCACCTTTAAAGAAAACCCATTTGTACCTTAAACGGTTCCCATCCCATCCACTGTACAATTTCTTCGATATGATCAATATATTCTTTCTTCTCAGCTTCAGGGTTAGTATCATCATACCTAACAGTGCCATATATCAGAGCACTAAGTTAATCAAAAGCATTAAAACTCCTCGTCTGTCCTTTAGTAGACAATGACTTTAAACTTGTGAAAAGTCTTCCACTAAAAATTATGGAACTCTAGTCTTCCAAAAAAGATTCCAAGTTATATGAAGACTCTAAAGAGTAAATATCACCAGATTACATTCGTTATGTCGGAGAGACAATACCGAACATTTCCTTTGTATTACAACATAAAACGCATATTGATCCATTCCCATTTCTTCTAATTACAATAATGAAAACTCATACATATCAAAAAAACATAAGTTGAGAGCATATAAGCAACTCCCATAATAAATTTATTCGTATTCAGCTAAGAAACTCTGGTTTTGCAATTTCATTTGTCCAGACTCCACATATATTTTCACATGAATCCCATTATTGATCAAGTTTCAAGTCTTCCAGCAAATCAATATTATTTGAATTGAAAAGTCTGGCATAGAGCAACTTCATGCTTGAACATCCAGTTTACCATATAGTCACTTTGGCAAGTCACATTAAGGAAAAAAGGGAAACAATAGTAAGTTTCAAAACTATTTGGGTAACGAAAGCAACTCTTACCAATAATATTATTCCTAAAGACAAACAGTTTAAAATACATCTGTAAGATTACATGAGGAAAAATGTTCATGGTCACAGAGATGCAGTATTTGCACATGCAACTACCAAATCATTGTTGGTCTCCCAATCAAAGTATGTTCATTTTGTAAGCAGACATTGATATTATGCCAGGAACATATATTAGACATCTAAAGAACAATAATAGACTAGTAACACATGTCAATATGCTAAGGTAGAGATCACACCTGAGGTAGCAGCCTCCACCTCTTTCTTTTGCCAAGCCAAAGTCAACAAACATAGCCTGCAGACTTGTTTATCAGATGACTGCAATAACTAGAAATCTTATGTACCAAAACAAATAGGCTAGAAGAAAAAAGCTAGAAATCTTAGAAAGAACAGAGATATCAAGTGCTTGAATTATAAATTATGCTTACCTTGGCATGACCTATATGCAGATAACCATTTGGTTCAGGTGGAAAGCGGGTTAAAACTTTTCCACTTGTTGCCTTCAAATGCTTTGCAAGTGTTTCCTTTGAATTGCAAGCTCTGAGCACAGGACGGTCACTGAAAAAAACTTCAGTATGCACCTATGGATAGAGAGAGAGTTACGAATTGCAACATAATATTACAAATACCAGGTAGATATATTTAGTCGAATTAGAGTTGAGATAAAAGAAATATTGTACTCTTAAAAATCAAAATCTTGGACCTCGATATGATTAACCAGATAAGCACATAATAGTAATCAACATTTAAAATTAATGCGTCAAAAGCATAAGACAATAACTGTCCTATCATTTGCCAAAACACAGGAACTCCAGCAACACGGTCATGAGAACATTATTCAGTTCATATCCCCATTTAAAAGTAAAATGAGTATCATCACAATTCACAATGTTAGATGAACAAAAAATAAAAAGAATGATGCAACATACAGCTCCACCAGTCAAAATGTAACCATGGTCTATTTACCTAGCTTAATTTCACTTTCACTATAACACTTTTCGAGTCTCATCTCATGTAAAGAGATCAAAGTTGTAGATGACAGACTTAAAGTATAAGATGTTATGAAGCAGTTGATTACCTTAAAATTTTCTTCAGGCGAAGGGAATATTGCATATGGATTCAGTTCTTCTTCTGATGGTTTTGGAAGGGGAGTATCTTCAACAGTATTTTTCTCCTACATAAAATGAAAATAAGATATACTAGTGCATATATTTTAACTTTTCTCAAGTAGCATAGGCAGACAACAGTCGAAAGAAATGTAGCCTTGCTCACCTCTACTTTGACAGGCTTTTCTTTCTTCTTTTTAACAGTTTTCTCATTATCTGCAGCAGTCCTTTCACCAAGCAATGCATACAATTTTGCATCTATCAGTTGCTGTTACAGAAAGAAACATCCAAGCAAATGATTTTAATGCCTTGTTTTGTGTCTTGGGGTGGGGTAGGGGGAAGATTAAAGGTGAATTACTACCTTAACAATCTTCTGATCTGCCCATGGTTGCCTCTTCCGAACATGAGCAAAAAGCTCACCAACTAGACAAAAAATAATTGCAAAGCTAAAATCTTGCTTTAAAATTATAGACATCCAAGGCTGGTAGGAAAAACTAGAGTTACTAGACTATGCACCATGCAATATATATATATATATATAACAAATAAGTTACTGGAATAAGCAGGTTGCTAACATAGCAATCAGGTGAAGGATTGCCATCCAAATGAAGATATCTAATATCGAGAACTCAAATCTCCTCATCAACAATAAGAACAAAGTAAGGATACAATAGTATAGAATGATGTACTAGTTTCTATATTTTACCTTCGAAAACGTGGTCCAGTATCGAAATAAAATTAAGGAGAAAAACTTCTTGAGCATTACAGACGAGAAGCACCTACCATTTGTTCGATATCTTTGCTCTATTATAGTATTCTTGTTTTCTTCAAAGATTTCATCTACAGTTCGTTCCGTGTCTGCTGGAGATACCTCAATTCCTGTAAGCAAATGAAAAGTTTCATTCTATCATTTTATAAGAAAGAACTAAACATAATAAAAGAATATTAAAACAATCAAATTTTAACAAATAGAGTGAGAACCCAAGTCCTAAGTTCTCTATCAAACTAGGTAGACAACATTTGTGTGTGCGGTTCACTTGCAAAGGGACTGAAGCCACTCAAATTCAGTATATAAGCCCAAGTTTTTAGAACAAACTAAATGATGTATGTAACTGGCGAAGCCGCCGCTCCTCACAATCGCAGAGACCTACTCATACAAGTTAAGATTGAATTACAATGCATGAAAATCATGAATTCATATTCAATAAGTCCATGACGCTTTGAGTCTCCGTACCAACCTCAGCACGAAAATTTTAATAAACCAAATCTGACGGTGGCATTTGATTAGAAGGCATGGCAACAAAGTTGTGTTCTAAACCTTCATAAATTAATCCTCTTGATGATACACAAAATTGTTACACACCCCAAGCACAGATGCACGCAGACACAACTTTTCTGTTCCATTTGTTTGTTTTGTTCTATATAGTGTGCCGGAAACAATCATCATACATCACTATCTATGTTTGTAAATATAAGGGATCAGGTGAATATAATGGTTTATTAGTCCAATAAGAAATCTCAGAATGCAAGATATTTCATAAAAGCGACCCAATGGCATATATAGTTACATATACACAATAAGATCACATAAAACACACAAGTTCTTGAATTTAATATACAGTCAGATCATATAAGGGTATTGCCAAAGGCATTAATTTTAGTTCTTGAGTTTAAGTTTACAACAGCAATTTAACCAACCATAAGAGTTATACATAAAGTCAAAATAATGAATGATTATCATACCAACTCCACAAATCTCTTCGAATTCATTGACCTTTAAATTCTCCGAAGCAGTAGCTGAAAGGAATGTAAAAGCAGCCTCTAACTGAGCTGGGGTTTTAATCTGCAAGAGTGTTTAACTATGATTGAATACTAGAACAATACAATCCTCTTAAGTAACTACTAACTACTTAGGATCTAGCAAGGGTTGTTTTTTTAGTGGAATTGGTATAAGAGTATTTAAGAAAATAATGACTGATGCAAATAAATAAATGAAGGGGGGAAATTGACTTACATACCTTCGACGTGACAATGTATCTAAGCAGTGTCGGCCGATGAACAAGGGCATTTGTTGGGAACTTTGTAGCAACCTGTAATTTAAAATTAATCTACTAGTATCACAAGTTGTTACTTCAAATCCAATAATCTGGAACAGATAAACACACACATACGGTGTAAATAAGATTTCCAATAGACCTCTCACATCCATCAGTTACAGCTGCCTGAAAAAGGTAGGACATTTAAATATAATTACACCCATCAACAAATCCAAAAACACACACACACAAAATAATAATAATAATAATAATAATAATAATAATAATAATAATAACAATAATAATAATAAATAAATAAATAAGAAAGAAATAAACCAAATGTGCAACTATAGGAGAAAGAAAAAATAATTACATTACAATCTAGCTTTTCATATTCCCACTTTTTCTTTTTCTTTTTTCTCTAGCTTTTTTAGCTCATTTTAACTGCAGTTCCTAATTTATTGTTTCTCCTGGAGGACCTGGACTCTTTTTGCAACCAAAACGACTATCATGAATTTCGTAATTCGAGATTAGGGCAATAAAAGGGTGAGTACCTCGTTAATGACGGCCAAGAGATTGGCAGTAACCTTGTTATTAGCCACAGTATTCTTGGCTGTACGCTCATCCAATCCGATCTTCAGAAACAGCTCTACAGCTTTATCACTTTCTACTATCACCATTTTCCCCACAAACTTCCCTGTCTCTGTCAGTAATTAAAACCCTTGTGTTTAAGTAAAACCCTAATTGCCGAAACCTGATACTAATTGAGTGTTCTGTGTGTGTTCTGGTAAAGTAGTAATGGAGTTTTAAGAACATGATATATATACCAAGCTAGTAGAAGAGCCAGCTGCTAGAATTTCGCCAACGAGCAGAACTGGCAGCGGGCTGACCCAATACCAATAGTATTTTAACCTATACTCTTACTTACAATCTATGGATACATTCTAATTAGGGGGAAGTGGGAACATGAGAAATCCGATCAGGAGAGGAATAAAGCATACTTTTCAATCTTTTAATAAATTTCTAACTTACTACTGACGGGGAAATGTCATTAATAAAGTTATTACTCCCTCCGGAGCCTTCGTTCCAAATTAATTGTTTAGTTTTAATTTTTTTTAAATTAAATTGATTATTTTTAGAATTAATAATTAAACATTTATAAATATATTTCTAAAATTATAAAAATTAGAGTTAGTAATAATTTGTATATACTTTCTTTTGGTTATAATCTCTTCACCTATATTTTAGTAAAAATAGTAAAAATATTAGTTTTAAAAATGGTCAATTTAATTTTAAAAAGTTAAAATTGAACAATTAATTTAGGACGGAAGGAATAGTATATATTATAATAACATAAATTAGGAACCAAAAAATATAACATATGTTATAATAACTTACAAAATAACTAAAATATAATCTAAATTCTTTAAAAAGATAAATGACACGTAATATATACTCAGATTCTTCAAACTTTGTTTGTCTAATATATTTATATATGTATCTCTCATATTCTAAAATGATTCATACATCAAACAATGTTTATATAGTAACTATAAAATCTTAGTTGTTATAACATAAACTCAAAGTAATGAAACTCAAAATATTAGTCAAACTCAAGATAGGATCGTCATTGACCTTGTACACTAAAATATAAATCAATTCCAACATTAACTACTATAGATAAAAGGGTAAATATTATTACCCTTTTGACAATAAATTTGATAAATCAATATACTTTACTAATTAAAATTAAGTAATGTCAAAGTTTATAGCTTAACAAAGAATGGTACACGTCTCCATTCGGGGTTGGGGGAGAATTGGATGAATTTTGAAGTTTGCACTTAATAAGTATAATAATTCATAATTCACATGTGAAAATCAAGAATTGAGTTTAATGGTATTCCCTCCGTCCCAAATTAATTGCATTTTTAGGACTTTTTAAAGTCAAATTGACTATTTTTAAAACTAATCTTTTTACTATTTTTGCTAACATATAGGTGAAGATATTATAACCAAAAGAAAGTATATACAATTTATTACTAATTTCAATTTTTATAATTTTAGAAATATATTTATATATGTTTAATTATTAATTTTAAAAATAGTCTATTTGACTTAAAAAAGTCCTAGAAAAGCAATTAATTTGGGACGGAGAGAGTAATAAGTTAGTCAATATATATATATATATATATATATCAATATTTACTGAAGTGGAGCGTGGAATAGATTTTGAAAAAAATAGGCACGAGTATCTTTGAATATTAGTATGAAAAAATTATCTAGACATTATCATTGTAAATTTTAAAACATATATATATATATATATGTTATTAATTAATTCATTCATACACTACACTGACCATGAACTTTATAAATAATATAAAGGGTCTTACTATATATAAATCATATATCTGATGATCATATATGCGAGTATTCTCTACTGGCACCTTTTTTTGTCTTCCAAGGAAGGTAGAAGACTTGAAGCCCAAGGAGAGTATTGAATCCCAATAGATTCATTTATCGTCGGAGAAAAATGACATTTAAAGTTGAACAATTTATACGTAAACAATTGTTTATTAAAAGGAGGCCAAAGACCAGATTGCTCGCTTCGGCATAGGCCTGTTTGGCAGTTCGGAGGCGGAAGGCCACAGTTGGGCTAATTTCTTGGATTGGATCAAAGATTATTGTACGGAATGACGTTTCAATGCCCAAGACATTTTACAACAGGAGCCCGCCCAATCCCCAAGAAGCCCATCAATTGTCCACCAAAATGCCTTTGCTTAGTTTATCAAATTTTTATACAAACTGACTGAAAAGACAAAGCACTACACTGTAAAAATGAACATTTATTTATCTTGCAGTGCAATAGTAAGTTAATTGGATACTACAACACTCCTTTTAAGTCCTAAAATAGTCCATTTCAAAAGGTTATGAACAACATTAAGAAAACCTAGCACAATTTCTTGCAACGCAGAAAAGTTATATTTTTTGCTAGAATCATATATATTCTCATTTCAAAAGGTTATGAACATTACCAAAAGTTATAACTCAATTTCGACAACAAATTTTAATATATTAAACTAAGATCAAGTTTCACCCCTTTTCAGTAAGAATAAATAAATTTTAACACATCATCTCAGTTCAATTTGTAAATTTTAAAAAGTTATTTGGGATGGAGGAGTATTGATTATACATATATATATATATATGTATGTATATATATATCCTGTGTCAAATCATTGATTCATTCGTAGAATAGTACATTAAATAGTAGTAGGAGGAGGAGATGCCATATGTGTTCTGAATGACAATGTGATTGGATTGGTGAAGTAACATGTTTTTGCCCCATAATTATCAAAAGGCCAGCAAGAACCCAGACACCAACCTCTGTTCTATTTGTTCCTCCACGTGCTCATGCCATAAACATCTCACTCCCTTCCCGCCCCACTCCTGCTATTGGGTTAAACTTGAACCATTTTTATTTTTATTTTTATCTTAGAGAAAATAGTAAAACAACTCAAAAGATAATTATATATATTTATATTATTTTACTTGATAGTACAACTGATATTTAGATGAATCACATAAATTATCATGCACTTTGTTACCTATTCGATTTTTCGTTTTTCAGGTACCATAATTTTATAGTTTTTGCTTGTGTAACACTTGTCATATAAACTAAGTCCTCATGGCCCCACCATTTCTCCAGCTACCCATCACTCCAGTAAAAGAAAAAACCTTGAAAGTGAAGTAGCACCCTCTTCTTTCACAAAAGTAAAAGAGCCTATATGCAACTTGTAGCCTTTCGGTGCCCCAATTTCAATCACTTATTTTTTTTATTATTTTTTTGCTAAGTTAATTTCAATCACTTTCACTCTTTTACTCTCTTTATCCGTTTTTTCCTCATCACTTGTCACAATGTAAAAAACCCAACGTTACTCTGCCTCAAAGCATATATATATACATACATATATAAACAGAAATAAGCATATATTATAAGAAACATACTCTGAACTCCCAACTATTGGCATCTTTCAAATTCTCTCAAGCTTTTAGCTTTAAAAGCAAAAGCTGACTCTTGTTCTCACTTCTCACAACATACTAATTACCACTACTTCTTTATCTCTCTTTTTTGACTTCCAAATCTGAACAACATTCGTGGGAATTCTAGATCTTTGTATTGCCACACATATAAATTTCCCTCTCTTAAAAAGTACCAGTTGTGATACTGGGAAATATGGCAGTTGATGTATGCTCAGAGATTTCGAGCTTAGTGGCAAGTCCAAGAATCTCTTTTTCTTACGATCTCAACCAAACTGATGTTGTCCCAATTGAATGTCTTCACCGCAGATCGGATTCGTTGCTGCTAGACTTCACCACTGATTTTGATTTCGGCATTACTACTAAAAGCTTTGTGCAAGAAATTTCATCGGCGGATGAGCTCTTTTCCAATGGCAAGATCCTTCCAACTCAAATCAAGAAACATAAAACCACTAAGAAAGAAATTCATGGGTCCAAGCCAATCTTAGTCCATCCTCAGCCTTCTAAAACTACAACTACAGCATTACCTTGGGAGAACACAAATGAAGATACAAAGAAGAAAAGGTTGAAAGAATTTTTATATGAAAGCAGTGAAGAAGAAGAGAAGCCTGCAGCGTCCAAATCATTTTGGCAGTTCAAGCGCAGCGCTAGTCTAAATTGTGATAATGGCCGAAGTAAAGGGTTGATTCGATCTTTACAGATTCTTGCGCGAAGCAATTCAACTGGCTCTGCTCCAAATTCAAAACAAACCGGCTTACCGAAGGTTACTGCTCCAAAGCAGCATTCCCAGAAGCAGACTACTTTTACATGTTCTAACCAGCCTGTTCCGCCTTTTAGTGGATATCAGTTTTATAATTCGTCGGGAAGGCCTCCGTCGCTGAAGAACTGTAGCTCATATAGCAGCGGAGTTAGAATTATAAATCCTATTTTGAACATTCCACCGTCTTACATTTCCAAGGGGACTGCAAATTTGTTTGGGTTTGGTTCATTTTTTTGTAATGGTAAGTCCAAAAAGAAAAAGAAATGATTCATATAACTAATTAGTCCGGGGCAGGGGTAAAGTTTCGTGTACATACATCATGTTTATTAATATACTCCTATCCTATATAGTTGCATATTAACACATTTTGAGTTCAAAATAAAAGCTTAATGAAGTGAAGGTGTTTTTTGGCTATGGTGAATTTACAGAGGAGGGTAGATTGCTACGCTTTGCTCTGGTAGGTTGCGAAATTGTTGATGTATATCAACATGTCAAAGGTTTAGGGGACAAGAGAAAAAGGAATCCTTCTTTCGTGGCAATTCCCATGCTTTGATTTCTTCTCTTTTGATTTTTCTGGCAGCATGATAATTACATTTTTGTTCCTTTGCAACATTCAAGTTTTCTTTGGACTACCTTTCTCCATTAAGATATTTTATATATTAACTACACTTTGAAATGCGGTTCCTTTTTCTTTTTCTTTCTTTTTTTTTTTGTTTAGAGTTTTGGATCTGAGGAAGGATACTATAAATAAATCAATGATTGAGGGTCCTTCTTAAGTTTAGCTTGCAAATATAACTAGTAAACAGTTGTTTGTATTAGCCTAACTACAGGCACCAAGGGCCATCTTTAAGATCTGCTTTAACCTTAAAAGTTTTGATTCAAGATATATTAAATCATCAGATTAACTGATCCTACTTTGATTGATTTATTGTTCTTCATGTAGCATTGGATTCTTGATAACTTTATATTCCCCAAAATAGCCATTTCGTATCAACTTATCTCTAACCGGAGGTCACTACTACACTAATCACTAAAAATGTATGATTAAGTAAGCAACAACTACTAAATGACAATTATTTTGAAATGAAATGGTTACCGCTTAGTAGACTTGTAGTGAAGGGCAAATGACTAAATGTGAATCGCATTTATTTACTGACTGCTACCTTGAAGCACAAACTCTGTTTTCCACCCGTACATACTAAATTCTAACTGGCACCTGGAGCTTTGTTGGTCTGGTTCAAGCCTAACCAGGGGTTTAGGCCATGGTTGGACCTTGTGTCTTAGGCCTACATACAAAATAGCAATGTGGTTGTTGCCTTGAGCAGTCGGCTGTACGGCTTAACGTATTTGTCAGTAAGGCTGTAAAATGACACTTTTCAAGCTTATGGTCCAAGTTCCATGACTGTTTTCTGGATTTGGACTCAAGTATGGGCTATAATCCAAATCACTGGCCCACCAAAACTCGAGTTTGTAGCCCAGCCCATCAAGGAGTATGAAAAAGGGCCAGAGTTTCTGATACAACATTAAATAATCCAAGGGATGAATGATCAAGCCCAACAATAGAATAGATTTTGTTTTGTACAGCTGAAAGCAGATCAATCCTGGCCCAAGTTACTGAAATGATGTCGCACCCGCTCTCTTTGGTGCCTAAGCATCAGTATATATCCTCAAAGGGGCCGGATTATAGATAGCCATAGGTATCAACTACACTAACAAAAGCAAAGGCTGGAAAAGTGGGTATCGTGTTGAGAACGAGTCGTCCACAAAACGAAGGGATGGTTGGCATTCTGTAATCTATTTAGAGACCTGCCACTCGTAATACTTAGTCATCTTGCCGAGTCAAATCCTGGCAGCATCACTGTTTTTCATATTTTTAACTTATCACCTATCAAAGTCAAATTGTTAGGCTAATGAAGATTTCCCTCCACTTTCCTATTGTAACGGTCAACCACCAAATAATAACCATTACCACCCTAAGAATTAATTATTCACAAGCTCATAAAATTTTTAAGCTCAACTCTAAATTAACATACAACATTATAAGTAAATTGATCAGATTCAGCTTAGAATCAACTCAATTAAAACAAGTAGTATAACAACACTACTAAGTTAAATTACCTCACAAACCAGAGCTTTAATACAGGTATATTAAAAACTTTAAGAGTGTACTCAATCAACCTACTCACTCGGGTGATATAAATGCACTATACTTTCACCATTTGTATTAAGTGTAAAATTTACAATCACACTAGAGTGCAAATATCCAAATACTAGCTAACCGTGAAATGAATATAAGACTGCTCTAACAATTTGTGCAGCCATAATTTAAATCGAGAGGAACACGATCCTAGGAAAAGGGTGCATAAGCCCACGGTGAACAGTTTACACCAGGACTATCAGCAACCCATACCACATAACAAAAGCATAGTGCAGTTATCATCAGCATATGAAATTTGAATAAATGAACTTTTTCAAAGTGCTCAAGGAATTAAAGAAACAGTATGGAAAGTGAACAAAGCATGATATAGGAAACATTGAAACACTGACTGACTGTAATCACACCAAAAGATGTATCCCAAGTTTCATCATGGTTGCAAAAATAGTGAAACTGTTAAATTATATCTCCAACATATGGAACGGAGAGGGCAAAACTGTAAAGAGCGACTCTGTTTAGTTGTTTCTTAACACTTCTACAATTTCTTGGTTATGGAACAGGCAAAGAGAAACTTTTGTGAGGTTACTTGTCGAGCAAAGACATGTAAGTAAGGCTCGATATCAATATAGGGGAGAGGAAGGCTCTTATTCTCATGTCATGATCCTAATCTAGAAATGAATGTTCTGAATAGTAGTATAGAATCCAAAGAGAAATAATCCTACGAGTCATCTTGAAAGTTATACTGAACACTTCATTGCATGATAGAAACTGAAAAAAAATGTAATAGTAAGTTCACAATTGTTAGTCAATTCTTTTACAAGAGGCGAAATAAACACCACCTACATCAAACAGAACTTCTAGTCTCAACGTCATCAAACAACAAACTAATGAACTACACAACTTACATATGTGTAGTTTATATATATATACACATATATTAAAAGCAAATGAAAAAACAAAAACAAAAATTGAAAGACTAACTATATCTTAATGGATTGAACAGTGACAAATAAAGAAGGTAAAAGGTGAGGCATTAGGTATCTATCAATGTAAGCAATCTTCACTAACCCTGCTATCAAAATGCAAGGGCAAGAGCATCATTATACACAAGAACTTCCTTATATCAAATGGTTTTGATAGTGATTACTAGTGAACATTAAATGTAAAAGCTTGAGCTGCTCTTGTAGTTGTTGAAAAAAAACAACCACCAATAACTCCAAGGGATGTGTGCAAATTTAATCTAGCAGCGGGGGAATATATAAAGGATGTACAATTGTGACATGTTTTCCAAAACTGATCAAATATTTCACCTAAATCACAAAAAGGCTTTGTTTTTGTAAGTAAGAAGTAGCTCCTCTTCTGTTCTTTCTTTTCCAATTAATACTATGCACTAACAATAGAAAGACAAAGAAAAGAATCAATAATAAAGTTAAGGAGAAGCACATATTCTGAAGTAACAACAAACGGTACTAATTAATTATGAAATAGTATTTTTACTCGTCTTCCTATTGCATAGCAAAACCACAGCAGATAATACAAGTGAAAAAAAGGTACCCAGCCTGATCAAGGTGATTTTAGAATTGCTTTTAATTTATAGTGTCACATTTCATATCAATAATAACAATTACCAAACAAGTAGAGGTACTCTTTACATTGATATCAAGCTTAAGAACCCATTCCATAACACCATTAATACCTTAAGCAACTCTGCTCACATCTCATCCACTTCCTCATAAAAAAATGAACTAATATTGTCATGCGAATCAAAAACTTCTCAATTCAACTTTCTCAAGTTAATTAGACGGCAGTAGATAAACTCATTATGCTATATGCAAAACAGATACTATCGAGCGGAATTGAAGAACCAACTCTAATTAGTTAAGTACTTGAAGAAATTAAACTCTATCATAAAGCAATATTTTCAAGCAATCCATATATCTTATTCATTGATAATCAAAAGGACATATTAACAAATTCCATTATAATTAACAAAATTAGCATCCCAAACTCAACTAAGCTTACACCACCAGATGTTACCAGGAGGAATTAACACTTTGAATGAATTCCCAAATTCACATGGGTGAACAAGTATTCTATAACTGATTAATGGTCGCACATTAGTCAGCCAACATAACAAGCTTCAAAGTCCAAGAAACAACAGCAACACCTCTCCCATTGCTACCTCTGCAAATAAAATGGATTGAGAATATTATTAAAATGGATTAAGAATACTATTAACCAAAATTAAAATGGATTAAAACAGAGAACTGAAATAATCACCTTTCCAGTCTCGGGGGCATCAGGAACTTTGTAAAAGTCGGCATTAATTTCCGTCAACCACAATCCTGGAAAGAGCGTCTGCAAATATCAATAGAACAGTGAATTAGACATCATTGTTATCGTTTAATTAACAGAGAAATACATAGTATACGAGTGAATTGAAAGATATAATTGAAATGGAATGATATTATTTTACTTACATCCAATTGCTTTTGAACATTCTTAGAGCGTTTCTTGGGCCTCCGAGGCAATCTGTGCGTTGCCATGGTCATAAAGTCTTCCTCAATCTCTTGCCGGGAAAGCGAAACGGAAAACTTGGCTCTATCCCTCTTCTCACCGCTCGCCGAAGCGGCGGCGGCCGTGGTGGCAACTGCACTTCCTCGCAACAACCTCAGCGATTTGGTTGCTTCGGTTTTCAGCGGCGAAGAAATAGGTTTCAGAACATCGGCCTGAAAACTCATTCCTCCTCCTCTGCCGCCATTGCCGCCGCCGCAGCTGATTCCGTTCGTCGGCGGCTCCTTGCACGCAGCTCGTCGAGTCCTCAAATTCCAAGGCCTTAATGCATCGTTCGCGGACGAAGCATTCGTCGCCGCCGGAGGCTCTTGTTCCTCCAAACCTTCCCTTAAAATAGCATCCTTCATCCTATCCGCCGCCGTCTGCAAATCAAACATCAGTTTCTCCCTGACCGCCTCAATTCCGTCGTCAGAATGCTTCAATTTCCTTCCGGAACCCCCAACAACCTCCGCCGGCGCCGGAGACGGCGAAAATTTGAAAATTTCTCTCCTCCGATGATCAGTCGATCCACGCCGCTCAAGCTCCGAATCTCTGGGCCGTCCGATCAAGATTCTTTCAGAAGATCTCCGATGATCGAAAGCCGACGCCGGTACTTCCCCATTTGAATTATCGACCTTCATACACCTCATAACTTTTCGAGACCCCCACTTCAGCCACGGCATCGCGAAATTGTGCAGCGGCGGCTTTGATCTTTCTGCCGGTCCCATATCCATCATCAACTCCTCTCTTTCTTTACCTAAACTCACCATCTCTCTCTTACATACACACACTCCACCAAAACCAAGCTCGCTCGTTCTTTCTCTCTCAAATCTAACCTCCCCCTGATTTCTTATTTTCCGGCAAACTTCTCTTTGCTCGACGGGAAAACCATAACAGAGAGCTCCGGAGGGTTTTCTGTGAGAATAAGAAATCGCCGGGAAACATAAGTTTATATATATGTGAGAGTGGGCGGTTTTAACGTTCGGGTTCTATTTTGGTAGACCTTGAGTCAGGAGTGCTAAAATGCGCGGTAGCGCGTTGTGCGCCTGCTTGAGAGAAATTACGGGGTGAGATGTCGTTGTTGAGCGATGGATGCCCTAACTGCCGTTTGATTCGGATGGATCCAACTGCGGTGGATTAATATGGCACGTCTGATAGATCGACTTGGATTTGAAAATTTTCTTTTCGAGTCTTATTATATATGGAAAAAAAAGTATGTTAATTTTATTACGATTATCCATAATAATAATAATAATCTTTAAATTAATATATATAAATACACACATGAATAATTGACATTTATAATTTAGCAGTAATAATAATAACAATTGACGTTTATACTATCTACTTTAAATAGATATAACAACATATCTTAGTCTACAGAGTATCAAAAAGGTAAGAATTTTTCGGCCAAACACGATGTACACCGAGAGATTTAGCCGTCGGACGAACTGTTGTTCGAAATTTCAGTTAGGAGACCAAGGACGATAGCATCGAAAGACCGACGTGACTGAACCGCATCCTTGTCATCATTTAAAGAGTCAAAGCCCGTGGACGGGGTGTAAGCCATAACTTGCATTATGAGTAAGACTCTTTTTTTTTTCTCGTCTTCTATTTTTTTAGGTTAAATGCATATAAAAGGATATGCATTTGAACGACTGGATAAAAATTAATGGTTCAAAATAAAATTGAGTACAATTTGGTAATTTTTCGCAACTTGTTGCCATGTCGAAAAATAGGAGTATGATGTTAATACTTAAATGTATCCTATATTCTTGGTTATTACTTTTTCCAACAAAAATGTTACTAATAATTACATGTTTTAAAGGCCCAGAATCATAGTTCGGGACATTTAAAAGTTAGATTTTAACATGATCAATTGTCAAGACAGTTAACCAAACAAAAAGAGAAAAGTATTTTCCAAGATTTTAGTTTCCTTAAATAAAGTATAATTTGTTATTTAACTTTGAAAATGGACAAACATTGACATTTATTTAAATATGGATAAAATATATTTTTTTAGTTACTCAAATAATAAAATACTCCCTTCCTCCTAAACAAATCGCTACATTATAATAACTATCTCTATTTATATAGTATTCAACAACTATAGATCAACATAAAATTAAGACAAATGGAGTATTAATTTTATACTATTATTATATAAAGTTTGAAAAGTAAAATGAAACGTTTAGACTGTAAATTGAAGGGAAAGACTAATATTACAATAACAAGACATCATTTCAAATACATATTCTAATTATCATATCATGATTCTGTTCACCTAGTCAAACATCAGTAATTTAACTCTCAAAAGCGCACGTATATTATCAACAATATATGATTTCATTTTCATTTTTAAAAATAAATAAAAAATGTCATATTTTAGTGGTAAACTCTCTCCCTTTTAACTTTTTCAAAATCAATTTGTGAAGTTTTAAATGTAAATTAATTTAATTTATGTAAATCTTGAAAATAAATAAATATTATTAATAATATTTTTAGATAGTTTATATTAATTATGATAGTATTTAGTAAATAAAAAAATCAGGTGTTGTTATCAAAAACTTTCCCTAATTGACAAATCAAATTCGGATGTTAGGTTCTCATAAATTGATTTTAGAAAGCCGAAATGTGATTTCTTTTTGTGAAGTTTGTAAAGTTGTCATATTTCAATATAATACTTTTAATAATTAATTAAATTTGTCTTAAAATTTAATAATAGAATAATAAATCATAAAACAATGCTAAGCGGTATACATAAATCTTTATTAAACTTATGAGAAAAAGAATGTCAAAATTCCTAATGAGACTACCATTTTAGAACCGACAGTATCTAGTTGGGCCATTTGAGTAATGAGCCCAAAAACATCAAAGAAAAGTATAAATGGCTCGAGTTCTATCCTGTCGAAATAATTTATAGGCTCAAAATTTTGATGAAGTTGATTTTTTTTTTTTTAAAAATTAACACCTCTACTTTGGAGGGATATGCGTACAACAAATATAATAAATTATATAATTATCTCAACAATTTTTTATTCTCTCAACATTAAGTATACCTCACACTGTATGGGTAATGACACTAATCTCGTAATAAAAAAAGAAATAAAGTCCCACAATAAAAAAGGTAATATAGTCCTACAACAAGAAGAAAAAACATAATTAAGAATCCAACCTGCAACTTAATGATAAACTTGAATTTAAAGAATACTTAGGTTTTTTTTTTGAGGTCCCATTTTGGAGAGTATAACATAACTTCATAATCAAGTACATTATCACTATTACAATATAAATAATTAATCAAAACTTATAAATATCACACTACTTCGGTCTTAATCATTAGACTAAGACCTCATGAGCTACTTAAGTTGAGCTTAATTTTAAGAGTATTAATAAAATTTTGGACTGGAAATTAAGATTGAGATTTTGGGACCTGCATGGTGAAAGATCTAAAATTTTATTTTTATTGTTTTCACTTTTCTAAAAAATAATGGAAAAAAAAATAATAAAAAAAACTCCTTCGAGTACTTGTCCAGCCAATCACGTGCTATTTTGCATGAGGTCATCTGTTGAAGTATTAGTTAGCGCACACTATTTTATCCAACCTCAACTAGAATTGTTTTCTATTCCATATTCTAATTAACCCGTTTCCTAAGGGGGAAAATAAAGTAGCATTGGAGAATAAAATAATGTAAGCTGCTACTTGGAATATTTGAATTACTACATATTTAATGCAATAAGCTGATGGGCTCAGGGTGTTTGATTAATTGATTCTTTAGCTTTGGTATTCAACGTCGTCATAGATAACAGCCAAACTGTTAAGGCATCTCCTTTCTTAATTAATGGCCATATGAAATGAAAGAAAGTGACACTTTAAGATAGAATGTTTTAAGATAAAGCAAAGGACTTGAGGTAATTGAATGCCTCTATTTTTTAACGGTCTAAGATAAAAACGATAAAGTTGGAGGAATTTTCCAATTAAATTTTAAATTTCTAACCATAGAGCCAAACATGTGGCATATTTTTAAACATGATGTAATCTCCCGCTGTCTAATCGGTGAATATAAATTGAAAAATGATATACATGACAAATATTTAACGAAATTGAATTGCGACTAACGTGAAAATGTATGTAATAAAATATAATAAATTAAAGTGATGCTCTTCTTAATTCCTACATATCTCATGTATGCACAGATGTCACAATTATAATTCGACTGAAAATTTTCGCAATGTATAACACTGCTCATATAAATTTGATAAATAAATCACCAAGAATCGTAATAAAAATTTCTCATTGTAGTAAAAAAAATTGAACGATTTTAGACAAAATACAAATGCAGATATAATTTTATGGGGATTCAATATATTTTATAAATTTTTATTTATAGTCTTGTATACTTTAATGAATTTATTTTTATGAGCTCATTTGTATTTGGACTTGTTATATATTTTTTAGAGTTTAGGTAGTATAAATACTCTCTTAGGTTATTTTTAGGACAAGTGTAAAACCAAAAATATTAATGTAAACCCGATTGAAGATGGTTATATTATTGGTGGTGCCGTGATGGGGGTGGAGGTATGCAACAAAGCTGGATTTGAAAGAACATAGGTGAAAGTCCCTTCAAATTAGTATAGAAAAATTGAGTTGCAGGGAGAGAAAAGGTAAGATTGTATCAATGAAGGCAAATTAGGCATAAATAAATAAATAAATTTAGGTAGAAAGGGAGACATTGATTATTAAATTTAAATAGAATATATTTTCTTTTGTTATTACATTTGCTTTAAAGTGTTAATCTAAATTATCGAAGCATTGTTCATTATGAGTAAATGCGGTGGGTCCATCACCTGCTGATTTTCTTCTCAAGGTTATATTTTACTACTACATTGTTTGAAAAAATTTATGCTTAAACATCTATTGGGCAAATTTTAATATGGGGTAAAAAAAATAAATAATTAAATGTGACTGAAGTATTAAAGATGGTGTAAATGATTTTGCCCCAATTGAAAGCTTGTTGCATTTAGTTATTAAGTCGTGCATATATTGATATGGAAAAAAGACTTGAAGCAAGGTACGCTGGGATTGATGGAAAGTGGTTTATTTAATTCCTTCTAAAATTTGAACGGCAATTCTAAAAAAAGAATAGATGGGCTTTAACGGCTAGCTGCGTACACTCTACACCTGATAAAATAAGTCCAAAGTTCAAATGCCACCGACCACCATCTTACAGCCTACCTCCCCACCGGGCCACCAACCATTCATTTGGTATTTGCCTTTTAGTCCATTAAAACTCTTCACGCAAACCAAGAATCCTTACAACAAAACCCCCAAGATTAAAAGTAAACTTCACTTGCCTTGTACAAATATGAAAGAAAGCAAATGACACCCATTTTCCAGATCAAGTCTTCTCAAAATCTCAATTTTGGCTGGCAAAATTACAAGAAAAGCCATCATTCCAAGCCTCATTGCCCTCGAGAAATCATGAAAACCGAAGAACAGATTCAATCTTCTCAAGCATTATAACTGTGAGTATATTATATTGCTTGACGTAAAATAGACAGTGGATTTGTTTATGACTTTTGTTGAATCTTTTTTATGGCTCGATAGATAATTTGCTAACTCAATAATTTATTTTCGTGTTTCAAAACACGGTCAACCAACTTATTAATTAATTGAAATTGGATCAGATAATGACATACAGGTGAGGAGGCACAATCCAGTATAAAATAATGACAGGCCTATAACTAATTACAAATTCAAGAAATTTTCTACTAATTGCTAAAAGAGCCCTCAAGTTTAATTATACATGTTTTAAATGGAGGCCCAAAGCTACCGGCCTCTGCCCCTATTTATATCCCACACAACTTGACCCTTTTTCCTTGGAACCTATGGCCACAACAATCTGGCCTACTTTAAGAAAAGACTAGTTTGAACTTTGAATCCCACATATTGGAAACTTCTACTCGCTTCTGTTTCTTATCAGGTCAGTCCAAATAAAGTTTTTTTTTAGCATAAAGGCCCACGCTTAGTAACTTTTGCTTATTTTAGTTCTCACATTAACTTAAACCCCATTGACAGTGGACTCTAATTAAAAACTCTTATCACTTTTAAATATAAAACTAAGATTTTTAAAATAATTTTATGGCTTCAAATATATTATTAGTATTAATTAAAAAAATTTAATAGTGGTGTGATAATAAAACAAAAATAACATAATAATGAAAAATTAAGAACATTATATTATTTTATAATTCTAAACTTGGCCCCGATGATGAGATAATTTTTCTTTATGACATTGTTCGTACAAATATTAGTGTTGCTTTTCATTATTTGTTTTCTTTTTGTCCGTTAGCATGCTTATCCTCGACTTCACTTATCTTTAAATCTCATGCTAACATTCCTTCAATCTAATAAAATTTTAAAATACTAAACATTATCTTAGTTTCATAAAATTATTGTGTACTTAATTGGGTGGTGGACCTTCATAATAAATTAAAATACTTATATTACTTAAGCTCAAGAAATACAAAATTATAAAATGATATAATTGGTTCAATTAGTACGTCAACAAAACTGGGTAAGTAAAGTGTTTCAATTAAGTAAAAACATAATCTATTACCTAATCATTATTATGCAAAATAAAAAAAATATATAAAAAAAAAAGGAAAAAGAAACAGCTGACCGGCCGGCACAAAGAACCAAAATATGAGCCAACGACCTTTTCCGTTTTTCGGGTGGAGGGAGTATTACTATCCTTTGTATTCTAAAATAACTTCTTTTAGAAAAAGTAATTTTAATGTAAAAATAAAATTAAAAAAAAAAAAAAACAGACATGAAAGGAAAGTAAAGAATATAACGTATCCCCCCAAATACGCTACTTCCTAAATCTCAATTTTCATTTTTTTTTTTACACTTGTATAGATACATACGCATGTATACAGGGACAGGGTTAGGGTTAGGGTTAGGGTTTTGGTTTCCGCTACAAACATTAACAATTGAATAGTGAGATCAAGTGATTTTGTTAAAAAATATGGAGGGAGAAAAAGAGGAATTTCTGGTGTACAACAGTTTAACGAAGCAGAAGGAGGTGTTTAAGCCCAAAGTTCCCGGCAAGGTTGGGATGTATGTCTGCGGCGTTACCGCCTATGACTTCAGTCATATCGGCCATGCTCGTGCGTACGTCGCCTTTGATATTCTTTACAGGTCTAACTCTCTCTCAAATTTATTATGTTGTGAAGCAATGTTTGTTATTGTTTTTTCACGAATTTTAATTGTGATGGGATTTTTAGTAATGCTGATGAACTGAATTGTTTATTTATTTGTTCTGATTATCTCCTATTGAAAATAATGTATATTCCTTTTGTGAGTGATTTTGAGGGTTGGGAAGGTGAATGACTACATCAAAATGGTAACTCTTTTTTTTTGGGTGTAAAAATTAGAGCCCATGCCATGGGTTGGCCGGAGCAGTACCATAGGCTAATTTCAAAATTGGGTTTGGGAGAGTTTCAAATGTAGAGGTTTTGGGCCTTTTGGCTGTAAAAGAATTTTTTGGAGAAAGTAAAATTTAGTGCTTTTCAAATTGCGGTTACGTTTAAACTTGAAAACTTAAAAAAAAATAATTCTGATAAAGTGCTTTTGAAAATTATTTACCACACTTTTAAATTTTTATATGAAAACACTATGTCCATTAGCTCTACTAATGTAAGTTCTTCAAGCAATTGCTCAATATACTGAGTATTCGGTATTCCATGAAATTGAGTTCTTTGAGAACTTGGAGAATGAGGAGGGGAAAAGAAATATTACAAGTTTGCACGAGACTGATTATCGAACTTATACCTTGTGTGGGACTTAAATTTGGAGAGGAAAGAAGACAAATGGGGGAGAATTGATTCGCTGTCTCAGTTTGTGCTGTTTGTAAGTTTATTGGGGAAAGAATTGAAGACAAATGAAGAGAAAATAACCTAAACTTGTAACTATGATATACTGAAATATCTATTAATTGTCTGTAATAACGACTCTTTTCAACATTATAAATGAGATCTTCATCTTAAATACTCATTTACCATAGAATACAGCTACAAATTGATTGAATGGGAAATAACAAGAGCAGTGACCGATGAGTCAATTGAGCCTTCCGTTGGAGTGGTTGGGATTACCACACTACGGATCCCAGCTGCATCTTCAGCTGCATACCATACTATGGTTCATTTTAAAACACCCAAGCAAAGCATTAGTGCCATGTGGTTAAAACCCTTTCCAATCTAAGAAATTAACTGTTGGCTTATCGAAGGTTATGCTACTTGTTGGTTATGGGTGGTATAAATATTAGATCGACTGACTCTTTCATAACTGAAAGTTTTAACAACCACTTTTACTGTGATATAAAAACATCTTGAAAGTTTATTTTATCAGATTTTTGGTAAGTAGTAGTTTACCACATCTTGAAATTATTAACTTGATTGACAACATATTTGCAACGTTTTTCTTCCATACACATTTCTTAATGTTTAATCGCAAATCTCAGACCTGGTTTCAGATGCCCCAGAATGTCTTGAAGTGCTGTGTTTTTAATTAATTGGTCCATGAAGTTGATTGTAAAAAGTCGAGTAGAGGTTTAGATAAACATCTCATGCCAAAAAGTATACAAACTTACATGTATTTACTTTCAAACTTAAGCAAGCATTAGGGATTTGATTTTAGTTGTTAATTGTGCTAATCATTTTTACTTAAACAAAATTGTGTTCATCATTTTTTTTTTTTGGCTTCATTTCTAGAATTCTTAAATATTTTTTCTGCATTCTTGTCAAGATTATCATAAACTGAAATAATGCAGGTATTTAAATCATTTGGGCTATGAAGTTGTATATGTTCGAAATTTTACTGACGTTGATGACAAGGTGAAGGTTAATGCATTCAGTATAGCCTTTTCAGATATTTGTTATGTTGTAGGAATTGCTTTTTCATTCCTAGGGTAGCAAGGTTATTAACATTTATAATTGCTTGTATGAAATTTGTGACACCTAATTATTCTATGCGCCAAGCCTATAAGTTATTTAGGCCACCTTGGTTAGATAGATTTTTAAATTGAGTTTGGTCTTTTTTATTGTATATGCATTTGGTGAATACCATGTGTTAATAAATCTCCTAGAAAATATTTTTTAATCGTTTTGAAAATAGTCGTAATTATATAGAAATTGAATACTCCCATTACTCTGCAAGGCATACTCCTCGTAACTTAGAACATGTCGCGAGACTTACAACTTAGTTATATTATCATGAAGAGATTATTAACTTTAAACTTGAACTGATTAAAGTCGGAAGTTGTAGTGTTTGCTTAATAATTTACACACAAACCTAATGTTATATTTCTAGCTTCTAGCTTTTGAATGTAGTAATATGATTGGATTACAATCTTATGTCTATTTCTTATTTAATTAAATTTAGATGACTTATTGATCTTCAAGGTCATTGACGTAACTTATCGATCTTCTTCAAGGTCATTGACACTTTTTGACTTGGAAGAATCATTTATGAAACCCACATATGGTTCTGTTGTGTTACCAAATCTTTTCCCTTATCTTGGGGTGTTCACAGGACATCCCTAGCAACTAACATATGCTACCCCCCTTGTGAAGATTCTTATACAATCTATGAAAATTTTGAACACTATTTAGGGGAAGATTGTAATTATTTGTATCATGTTGCTTGACCAATATTTTAGATGACAAAGTTTGAATATTTTTAGTGATAGCTATCAATTCAGTGAATTGAATAAAGGTAATATATACAGTTCAAGTTCATAAATTTATAGCAATAGTAACTGCTAAGAATAGAGCGCTGATCTACGTGTGTGTGTAGATATATTATTGATTTATTTATTGTTATTTTTCTATATCCTTTCACTTCGGTTGATTCAATCAATCAAATAGTTAATAAAAGCATATGCTTGCCCAAAAGTCCGGGCCCTCCAGGGTTAGTCATCTCGGAGATTTCCCACCTGCACCATATTTTGGCCTTTTGGGGAATAGATATTAAGGAGATGGGAAAATTTGAGGACAAGATTCGGAAGCATTTCCAAGATGTTTAGTCATGGGTAATGAGCAACCATGGTGCTGAGATGATTGATTCTGTTTGACAATGTTTCAGTATTAGATGAAACCTTAAGCAATGTGAATGACGACACTGAGGGAAAGTATAATTGTCCACTTATGTTAACATTAATATGTCATGCGTTGGATCTTAATGGTTAATAGGATATAGTTTTAGCTATGATATTTTTTTATGCTGCTGTATGCAATACTAATACCACCTTGAAAGTTGAATCCTCCTAGACCTATATATTAAATATAATAATTTCTTTGAATTAGTTTAGTAGGTTATAATTCCAATCTTTTGAACTACTGCAAATTCAATCGAAATTATGCCATTGACGTGGACATCACATTTATTATTGTGAATTGTGAAACATTCTCTTGGCTTGATACGTGTTTGTGTCATATTAAAGGGTTTATGTTTTGTTGCAAATTTTGGACCTCTGCAGATCATTAAAAGAGCAAATGAGCGTGGGGTGGATCCCATATCTTTGAGTGCTCAGTTTTGCCAAGAATTCTTAGATGACATGGCTGATCTTCAGTGTCTACCCCCTACCCAACAGCCACGTGTTTCTGATCACATGGAACAGATCAAAGATATGATATCTCAGGTGCGTTCCTCAAATTATTTCTTCCTAATTTTTGATATTTCAGTTATGACTTATGAGGCATCTTTCTCTCTCCCTCTCTTGAAGACAAATGCATGCATGGTCCGTGGACAATATTAACACATGTATGCTGATGTACTCATGGACAATAATAACACATATATTTGGGATTTACTCTTTGGTTTCTTTAAGTGGTGGTGTTGGAGGATATATAGTATACTGGAAAATAGTGTTGAAATATACACACTATAAAAGGAAAGGTTGAGCCTTGTGCTCCTTTACTGGGCATAGACATGGATGTGATTAGGTGGCAAGGAGTCTACAACAAGGTGTTTTCTGTTTGAAACTTTAGTCTGTTGGGTAGTTGTTCCAATATTACCGGTTCGATGCGGTACGTGGAACGAAATTAGGAACATAAATGTTAACTTCTTGTGGTATGGAGTACAGTAGGGGTAGAATATTCTAGAAGTCTAAAGATTCTAGTAAAGTATTATTAGTAGTAGTTTCCTTTTTTTTTCTTTTTTTTACCTATTCTCCAAGTTTAGGTTCTTTTTATTTATGCGTTGTACTCTTCATTATTTTCACTTTTCAGACATGAATTATGAATTGAGTTTAAAGCATTATACTTTGTTTGTGTCTGCTCCTACCCATTACATGTGTGGATAGATTAGGGATAGGCCTTATTTCTCATCTTAATCTATACTTCAAAACCTTTTATAAATCTATCCTACATCAAGGATTTTTTCTATTAAGATTCGGCTGACGTTGAGCTGGCTTCAAAATGTGTCTCTGGGCTCAATCGTTTCTATTTTATCAGAGCTTTTGATTTGGGATAGTAGCTCTTTTGGTAGAATGTGTATATGGTTTTCTTGTGACATTGTTTTTCACCGCTAGTATAGCTTTATAGTAGAGGATTTCTTTTTGTATACATCATGTATGGGCTACTATTTTTTTCATTTTCTATTACAGTTTACTTGTAAATTAAAATTAAATCTTGGTGTCATGTGCAGATAGAAAGTAATGGTTGTGCTTATAGAGTTGACGGGGATGTGTACTTCTCTGTTGATGCTTCCCCAAATTATGGCCAGTTATCTGGACGGAAGCTGGAAGACAATAGATCCGGTGAGCGGGTTGCTGTTGATTCAAGAAAACGAAATCCTGCTGATTTTGCTCTGTGGAAGGTTGGTTCTTTTTCTCCTTTCTTCCTCGTCTGTATGATAATGTTTGGTCATAAGGTTCACATAGATGTGTTTACTTGTTTCAGGCTGCAAAGGACGGTGAGCCAAGTTGGGACAGCCCTTGGGGTCCTGGAAGACCAGGATGGCACATAGAATGCAGTGCAATGAGTGTTCAGTATCTGACACCCTCATTTGACATTCATGGTGGCGGGATGGATTTGATCTTTCCGCACCATGAAAATGAGATTGCCCAAAGTTGTGCTGCCTGCCCAGAGAGCAATGTGAGTTATTGGATGCATAACGGGTTTGTTACCACAAACGATGAGAAAATGGCAAAATCAAAGGGGAACTTCTTCACCATTCGCAATGTAAGCCATGCAAGTTTTCTAATTGTTTTTTCACATTATTGGTTAATAATTTGTCTGCAACCATGAAGAATATTCCGGATGCATTACTCACTCTTCTCTTGTTATAGGTTACTGAACTGTACCACCCATTGGCTTTGAGGCATTTCTTGTTGGGAACACACTATCGATCTCCTGTCAATTATTCAATTTCACAGATAGAAATTGCATCAGAGGCTGTTTATCGTATATATCAGGTAGTATATAATCATGTTTGAAGAGCATTGAATTTCAAGCTAGTATTATCCTTTGCTTTTACAATTTGATATGCTGCTTGTTTTATCTGATTTTTGTTGTCCCATGATGTCACTGCTTATGGACACTTGAAGAAAATAACACTTTCTGATGAAGACATTGCATTGTTATGTGACTGATAGACGTTGCAAGATTGTGAAGATGCTTTGTCTGTATTTCGGGAAGGAAGTGCAAAAGAGGTGGCTGAACCAAGAGGAAAAACAGTTCGCATTACTGATGCTGCCCAAGAATGCATCCGTAACCTGCGAAATGATGTTAAGAAAATGTCAGATGACTTGCATACATTTTCCATATTGAATTCTGGTCTGCCAGAAGCCTTGAAATTAATGAATAGTTCCTTGAGCCTGCTCAAGGTACCCATTTGGATTGGTTTGAACCTTTGTGTTTATGTGTGCGCGTGCGTGTGTTTCTCTGATGGAACTGAGAAGATCCGTTGTTTTGATGATCTCCAGAAGAAGCAACAAAGACAAAAACAATTATCAGTTATTCAATCCCTTATTGAGTTAGAGAAAGAAGTCAGGGATGCTTTGGACATTTTGGGTTTGCTCTCCAGTTTAGGTTATTCTGAGGTGCTACAAGCATTGTTGCCATATTTATATAATTTTATTAGAGAATAATCTTGTTGAAGATGAATCTAATTAAATTTTGTATGGTTTTATTGAACAGGTTCTGGGACAATTGAAATGCAAAGCATTAAATAGGTCAGGTTTTGGAGATGATTACATAGAGAGTCAGATTAAGGAAAGAGCATTGGCAAGGAAAAACAAAGATTTTTCTAGAGGAGATAAAATCAGGAGTGATTTGGCTGCCAAAGGTATTGCTCTAATGGATGTGGGCAATGAAACAGTTTGGAGGCCATGCGTGCCAGTTCAACAAGAACAGCCATCTGGGCCGGAACATGCAAAACCATGTGTGGAAGCTGAGAAAGAATAGCAGGCTCAATTGGCGCCAGTTCAACTAGAACAGCCTCCAGTATGCTTACATGACCACCTTGCAAAGCATGTGTGGAAGCTGAGAAAGAACAGCAGGCACCGGACAACTACTTGACGGTGAACAATCTTGTGTCAGTCTCCCTTGATTTATGCTCAACCAGTTTGATGGTTTGGCTACAGCTCTCTTTTCTAAAAAAATTCTGATCTGATTTATTAAATCATATCTACCCAATGTATAAAATCTATTTTTTGTTTGCTTCTATTCCTTTTACCATTTCAAATCTCTGCATGATATTAATACACATGTACATTATCTAGTGAGGCGTAAGAAAATAATGTTCCACAAGCAGTGAATTGAAATTACAAACATAGATTAGATGTCCGTGGAATTCCCTTTCCTGTTCTGAAAGCTTTTGTCCATTTTTTTTTTGGGGATAATTATGAACAAAACTAATTATTTGGCAGATTACTTAACTCTTATCCTATTCTCCCCGTAAAATGTTTGGCAAAGAAAATTGCATTTACGGAGTTGGGGGCAAATGAAGAATTCATAAAATTTAGTATGAAATTTCTGTTGGATATGATTGCTTGAAAATTCAGATTGCAACCTTTTGACAAAACTTATGATATAGTGCTGCAAAATGTACCGGCTGGCGGCTAGCAAGCAAGTTAGCTGTATACGGAGGATCATTGGTTGATATGAAGGTGTCGGGAAAATCGAAATGGTATGCATCTGAACTGATAAAGACCATGCCAGTATGTGGGGCCTTGTTGAAGTTGCAAAGTCTTCGTCAATGGAGGTGGGATGGGTTTCAAATGTGGAGAAAAGATGAAGTTTAGCTAAAATGTCACATGGTTTGGTATGGTTAGGTTAGGTTTTCAGTAGTAGTGGACTAGTGGTAGTAGAAGAAGGACACATCTGTGTGGGACTTTCTGATTCCTTAAAATGGTGATGAGAAAGAGAGAGTTGTCATTGTTAACAAAGGGCGGGCTATTATTCATTACACCAGGAAATGCAAACACGTACTCTCTGTCTGTAGAATTAGGTAATTAGGTGATTGAATGGACGATTCAATCCCTGAGTTGTTACAAAGAAATCAGTACGACCCAGTCTAAAATCCACAAGCGTTAAAAGTCATTTGTTAGTATTGCCAAAGTGCTTTTATTTATTTCACGCTTCATACATAAATAGTAGTAAGTTTTCAGTACATGTTTGTATACTTACAGAGATGGATTAATTGGGTGACTAAAAGTTGGCAGGGAGTCATGCTCCTCCATTTCCAATTTTTACAAATATTAAGAATACAATGTATTTTTGTTTCATGTTTACCTTTAAAAATAATATAATAAGTTACTAGCTAAGTAGTGCTGATGTCATGGGCGATCTTGTTTTTTGATTTTTTTTAAAAGTATAAGCCTAATATGATAATGTGGTACTCCCCTTTTAAAAAAATATTGGGTCACTTAGATATTTCTAATATCCTATTTCAAATTCAAATTTCAATTTTTTGTTTTAATGAGTCTATTTAATTTTTTCCAATTTTTAAGGTTAAGATTAATATCATTAAATTTTTTATTAATTATCTACGAATAGTTAATTAAAAGAATCTTATTTATTTTATTCATTCAAGTTAATTACTATATCCGTACATGCTCTTTAATTTTAACAGTATAAGTTTTTGACTGTGTCGTTTAATGTTATATATAAATCAATAAAGATATGAATTGTGAATGTACAATTATGTTTTAGGACCGTATCAGTGGGTGTTTGATTTGTTTATATTATTAAATTTATTATGTAGTTTTTTTTTTATTAAGTTGTGAATTTGTATTTGATATTTGAATCAGGATGAATAGATATATGGATAAATATTTTTCAAGATCTAGCGCTACTAAACATTATCGATCCGAATTTGATGAACTTATTATAGAGTCAATTAGTTATGTTTCAATCCAAGAAATAAAGTAACGATTTTATAGTAACTTTTATGTATTTTAAATTAATATTTATATTTGGTGAGTTTTATTAATTTTATTATTTAATTATAACAGTGTCCACCCTTTACCGAAAATTTTGAATCGGTCCGTGAATGACATGATAATTAAAGTATGATAAAATAACTTGACTATATTATTTCATTTTATATTTACTATCAATAAAGAACGAAACAATTTTTATTTTTTGTTTGTAATGAGGCTTTTTTTTGTGTGTGTGTGTGGTGGGGGGGGGGGGGGGGGGGGGGGGGGGGGGGGGGGGGGGGGGGGGGGGGGGGTGGGCGGGGGACTGTACTGTTCATGCATCATTCTAAAGCCCTTTTCGTTCTTTATATATGTCCTCAAAGAAGTCATTAACATTCAATTTGATGCATGATATTATTATCATGGTTGAAGCCATTACCAACTGTATGTGGTCACTTGATACTCTCCCATGGTTGATGCATACACAGGGCAGATACAACAAGGGTCTACTACAAAAGGTTTATAGACCTACTAAACGTTCTCTGAAAATACTTTAGACTGTAACTTTTATGGCTAAATTTCAATACTATTCAATTAATATTACACTTGAATTCCCATGATTTTATAACCTTTTCTGAAGTCTTGTAATATACTCCACCCGTTTAAGTTTACATCAAATAAGGAAAAAAATATATATATGAAACTAAGATAATCAGTTGAGTTTCATCATTTTTTTGACCTTTTTTATCCTTTTATTTTTTTTATTCCTTTGTAATTTAAGAGCATTAATATCATATTCATATTCTGACCGCTATTAAGTTACTGATTAGATAAAATTAATAAAATATTTCATTTTTAGATGTTTCTAATATATATTATTTCCTTAACAAAAAATTAGTTAATTTGTATATCTTCTTTATTAATATGAAATTTATTTCTATATATTTGTACTAATATGGCTTCAGAGTGGGAGTTTAGAAAAAAAAATGAGTGTCTCACCGTGAGGGAGCTAGCCAGTTTAGTGGAGTAATGTTTGGGCATTGGAGAAATGTAATCACCACCATACAAATTTTCTTTCGTATTCCTAATAATGTCGGCATATATTTGAATCCCGTTTTTACAACTTAAATTATACTAGTACAGATTTGCTCCAAATTAGGTCCCACTTATGACAAATTAGAGAGAGACAGAGAGTATAAGAATATAAGATTTGTTTGATTGATTAAGGGAAGTGGGTCAGTTAAGTGCATTGATGAAGGAAACTATTGGACCCCGACCCCCCCCCCCCCCCCCATACATCCAACAGCTAGTTTAGTACTACTTTTTTTCAATTTTGTTTTTTTCCGGCAAAGTTGTGGGGATATATATATATATATATATATATATATATATATAGAATTTAGAAATATGGAATGCCAGTGAGTTTTATCCTTATTTTGCCACCAAACACTTGCATCATTTTTTTCCTTCCATAAAAGATCAACTACTCCCACACAAGTAGTTTTGAAAACCATGCCATGATTATGCTTACATACCAACCGCTCTATGCAGGTAGACAAGGGTCCTTTCTTTTTTTGGCGGGAAAACTTTCATTTTCATATAATAAACATGTAAGGCTCCCGTAAGAATCATTCCGTTCTTTCACGTTTTAATCTCGTAATTACGAGTCGGATAGAAAGAAAGTCAGTAAAAAATGTATTTATTTTTCTTGTAAAATATGTCATCAAAATTTTAAAATTCCAATCAAAACTTATTTATTAATAGTAAATTCTTTTAAATATTTATTTATCATTATTTCTTATCTTCTTTGATGTGTTCCTCCATTATACACAGTACCAATATAATTAATTCTATTTTATGATACAAAAAATTCTCTCTTTAACACACAGACATGAAGAGGTGCGCGAGCCGACCATGAACTTAAATATATATATATATATATATACACACACACACTGATACTGATTTAAACATAATTTAATTAAGCACCGGAAAAAGCTAGAACAAAATTGTGAGGGTGCAATTAATTGCATCTCCGCATTTGACCACTTTAAGCTAGCTAAGCTAGGTACTGCTAGGTTGTTTTAAACATGAGAGGGAACACCCATACAATGAGGAATTAAGTGCTTAATTAACTTGGCATGCATTATCTAGTTTTCGTGCTTACACGTAAGCTCTCTGCGTAACATACAAATTCAGCCACGGGCATTAATTAGTTGCTGGATTTGTGACTGAGAATTGAGCCAGAACTGTATTACCCCCTCACCCCACAATTAAAAAGAGTTTTGTATTAGTACTTTTTACTAGTTAATTTATTAATTGAATTCTGAAATTTAAAACTAATGTGAATTTATTTATTTTTAATTAATATCTTAAAAATATTATAAAATACTTAAAAAAGATATTACTAAAAATAAAATTATTATTTCAAAATTTAAAATAAATTCATGTCGTAATTTTAATTGTTCACAAATTAATTATGATCAAAATAAAATCAGGACTGACATTTTAATATTTTATGATAAGAGAGAGAGAGAGATGAATGCTCATATGTTACTGGAAGCACCTCGTAGAAAAAGTAGTTTAATGGATCGTGGAAATTACAATCATTTGCCTTAAAAAATAATGAAAAGTTAGGCACTTACTAATCAGATTTGGCGACAAGTTGCAATCCTAATTCTAGCCTAGCCAGTAGCTACATATTAATTTTCTTTTACAGCCACCTCCATGTTAGAAATTCATAAATTAATAATTAAAATAAAAAAAAAAACATAAGACTTGCAGCTGCTAAGTCGAAAAACATAACTTCAGTCTTATAGCTCTTCCCCCTAGCATATCTCTACGCTAGCTAGCTAGGCGATATTGAGTAAGATTAGGTACCAATTTGGAACTAGTCCTGATCAATATACAAATATACTTTGACAGTTCAACTTTTTTTAGAAAAAAAAGGTGATGAAAAGTACATGACTAATTTTAGATTAAAACGATAATGCTACTTAAAACATTGATTTGAAAGTAGTCGAAAATAACATGTCACAACTTAAAATATATCAAAAATACAATATTCAACTATTAATTATTTAGATAAGAGTAAAGAAAAAGAGCCGAGAGAAATGTCTAATTTTCAAAAGAGATGATAAATTAGATCATATTCCACCCCCGTTATGTGTAATATGTAGTGCATTATTCACTTATCAATCAATAAAGCTTGGTGAAACAATATTTGGATCAAGAGCTATTGACATATTTAATTAAATTAAATTCTTAATTTTATTCTTTATAGTTTCCACAAAAGAGTAATACGTACCGTATATCAATTCTTATTCTACAAATAAAACAAATATTTATAAATAATTGTATAACACGATACAATACTCTCAATTGTGTTATCATATTTAAATGTTATGTCGTTATGGTTTAAGTTAATAATTTATTATTTTATAATTTGTGTATGCGAAGGAATCATCTTTATGACAATTGGATCATATTTTCTTCGTCAATTATGGTGAAAGATTTTGTTTATTTATCAACGTTGATGAGGTGACTAACTAGGAAATGGGGAAATGAGAATGGTGATTTTGGTAGTGCTAGTAAATTGAAACTTCCAGCTCCTTGAAATAAATAAATTAAATAAATCAGAAAATTTACAGGATCCGAGAGAGGAAATAAGCTGCAAGTCCAAACTAACAATCTATAGTAGGAGTACTTAGGCTAATAGTCAAGGCGCGGCTGGCGCGAGGCTGAGATGCAAATCCAAGCCGAATGCATCATCAAAACTGGGCCCGCCATCTGCTCTCGAGAACCTACTCAGCGAAGGCCCATCAACTCGAGCCTGTTGAGGCCCAGCGCTCGTTAATGTTGACTCCGCTACACCGTTAGCATATGATAACGTCCCTACACCCCTCCCCATGGAGGTCGACGAAGAAGGAAAAACACAACCATGCGACACCTGGAATGGAGGAGCGGCGCGTGGGACGTACACCCACGACGGCGACGTCGCCCCCGCAGCCGAAGGAAGGATCATGGGTCCCGCCGGGGACAGGAGGTGGGGTGGTGGAGAGAAGGCAGACACCATGGGGTTACGGATGTATGAAACGGCAGCGTTTCGGCTGGCTTGCAATTGGGCACGTTTTAACTGTTGGCGCTCTTTCTTGTGAGCGTTTTGGTGGCCACCTAAAGCTTGCGAGTTGACGAATTCACGGCAGCAGTACTGGCACTCGTATTTCCGGCCGTCGGAGTTAGGGAAGCCTCCGGAATCGGATGAGCCGGATGGTGTTTTTGTGGAGGAGTCAACCTCTTCTATTACTTCTTCGGTTACGTTGAACCCAAAGAGCTTTAAGCGTCCATTAGTGGTTGTGTTATGATTTGGTTGAGTATGAAATTGTAGCTCTTCCATATTTTTTGTAGTTATATATATAGAGTGAGATAGAGATGGGAAAAATGGTGTGGTGTGGTGTTTGAGAGAGAGAGAGAGAGAATGAAGAAGAGGTAGGAGCAATATAATTAAACGGGGTGTGTTAAGAGAGTTGTTGCATGGGGTGGGTTATTTATACAGGTCGGTCGATCGGTCTAGTTTAAAAAATTTTTGGGGGAAGAGAGAGAGAGAGAATAATTTTGGGAGAGAGATGGTTACGGACATCCCAAGAAAGAGGAGGAGATGAAACAAAGGGGAGTGTAAATAGGGAACACGACCCATTGACACTTGAGGGATTGAAACTGCACTTGTCTTGGGCCATCATCTTTAATTTTGAGTCCATTAATTTCATGTCTAATTTACTGTCATCACATGTTATGTGTTTATATAAATTTAAACATGACATGAAACAAAAAAATATGATAAACAAATTTGAATTTCATCTTTTCATTTGGTGTGAAATTAAGTAGATGATATGAGGTATGAATTTACAAAAACAGCCTTAGGATGTTGGAAGTGTATTAGTACCCAATAATTAGAGTACTTGAATATTACTAAGTAGGAAAGTGTCATTTCATTTGGTGTGTTTGTTTGTTTATATATTAAATGTACTCACTCACTCTTCTGCAACTAACTAAGTTAGCTAGGCTAGCTTGTAGTTTGGGTAGAATATTTAGCAAGTACAAGTTTTTAGGGATAATTAAAATAAAATAATGGTTTGAGTAGAAGTCTGGTTGGATTGAAGAAGAAGAATGTATAGTGCATGCATATATATGAATATTGTAGGGTTGTTCAACTATATATATATATATACTACATTCAATTGCGACTGACCTCACAAGATTAGTTCTTTTCACATGTAATGTATTTATTTTGATAAACTTAGGAATTAAAATATCAGAAAGGATCGGTCCACTATGGTTCTCGGGGATACTTGCAACTGACCAAAAATGTAAGTTTTATATATGCGTGTGCGATCCAATCAGAACTTGACATAGATTTATATATATACTACCACTTGGGATTGGTATATATGGAGTACATGTACACTTTCTGACAGGAATTTAGCCGCAACTGAAAGGTGCTTTGGGAATTAATTCCTTGGTCGTTTTATTTAATTTAATTTAGTACATGCATAAGGAAATTTCAGATCAGAGAGTAGAATATGAGTACATGTATGCTATAAATTAAAGGAATGAGCCCAATGACATAACCGCCGACTGTTGTTGTACTAGTCATGAGATGATACCAACTGCTTTTTACTCCAAATTCATAAATACAATACAATATATAAAGAGAATATAAAAATAGAAGAATATATAAATTTTTATATGATTCAGTAACGTGTAACATTATTATTATTATTATAAGTAATTAATTAATAGCATAAAATAAATATAATATTTTACGATTTAGATTTAACTATTTATTATTATTATAAAGTCATTGCACATTATTAAAATTATATTAAATTATATTTTTCATACTCTGGATTCGTACGATTGAATTGTCTCCCTTAAGTTTCATCAAGTTTATCCTGTCACGCACTTGAACGTTAGCTGGCAGCTGCCTTGGCTTGATCTCAGGAGCCGACACATCCCACCACCAATCTCTCTGTCTCTCTCTCTTTCTCTCCTTTTCATTAATTCTAATTCTAGTAAAAAAAGTCAAAATATCGATCCCATGCATGAAATGAAATGAAATGAAATATACAAGGAGGGAAAAAAAAACACTTGTCCTTCTTTCTCTCTATCTAGAACGATTATAAAACATGCGGAGAGTATCTAAGGTTAGATACACACATACATGCATACATACATACGTACATAATAAATTTGATGGTTTTGAGAGATCAGGCTAGGCTACCAATTAAGCACCGTCGGTCCAACTTAAATCATCATTCCTTCATGGCCCACGTGTCACCATCATATCCATCCTCCATATCTAGCTTTATTCACCCATGTTTCACACTAGCTACCAATGTCCAATGCCTTCTTCTATCTATATTCAATCTTTATTTTCATGACTTCATTTTTTATTTTTATTTCGAATCACTAATTAACCACATTATTATTATTATTTATGTATATTCTTCTGATAAAAAAAATTATTGAATTAATCAATAACATTTTACTAGCTACATTACTAATGAGAAATATTTTATACGTATATATGTTCAGGTCACTGCAGTGCAGATTTGAGGAAAATTAATGATCAGAACAGACAGACGTTACACAAAAAGAAAGGGAGGAGGGAGGAGGGAGGAGTAAAATGAAATGTTCAGGTCAGGTGTTAGTAAAGACCCCACCCACCATTACGTGTTGATGATGAGTTGTTGTTTGGGAGGGATGTTTGCGTGATTGACGTTGAGTTTTCCAATTTTATTAGTAAATGGTTTGTGTCCATGGTAGAAGAGATCTCCCCGAATCTTACTAACTACTCCAACATCAACACATATAAAAAAAAAAAAGAAAGAGAGGGATCGAGAGGTCACTTACGTACAAACAAAATTAATCAAACAAAAGCATACTTATTACTACTTACTACTGTTATATTATTATATTATTATATTGTATAAAAGTTTATGTGTTTAAATGTATCAAATCAAAAGCCCTTCCAAAGTCTTCATCACAACTCCAAATATGACCCACCTTGTCTCCCCTTTCTTCCCAGTGTTACTTTCATACTTGGCTTCTCTCTCTCACCAAGTCAACATTTCCGATTCAAGAAAACTTGATCCCCGGCCCCCAAATCTTTTGGTGAAAGCTTAACCACTTTTGACCGTTGGATTCCTAGATGATTGTTCATAATTACGTACGTACTACTTGTATTCTTATATCAAACTAAGTTTATATATATATATATATATGTATGTATGTATGTATGTATTGTTTGTTATGTTATGGAGCATTATGGATACTAGTCGTTGCGGCACATGCGTCGTGTATGTAAATTATGTGAGGTAAAATAGAAATTTTATAAAATTTGGAAGAGATTAATATTAAAAAGAATAAAATAATAATATATCTAAAATTATAGGAGTCAAAGAGCAAAAAAAAATAAAAAATGTAACCCAATTACATTAAACTTCCTTGAGAACAAGCCTACTTGTATTCTCAAGGACTATCCAATATCCACAATAAGTCGACTTTACTTGACCGTATCTACTTTAACTTTACTCTAGACTTGTGTCGTGTAGCAAGACTAACAATAGTCCTGCCTTATTAACTTGACTTATCAGCTTGAGCAAAGAAAATTGAGACATTAGTTATACGTGTAATTAAATAGCTAGTGCGGGTTAGAATTAGTAACATTACTTATGCTTGGGGATAAAAGAAGTAGGTTGTACATTTTTGGAACATATATAGTAGCCCAAATGAATGATAAGCACAGGTGCTAAGACAAAATTTAGTGAGCATGCTTACATTAGTACGTTTTTTTTATATATATTAGTATTATTGTTTAGTTTTAACTCTCTTGAAAAAAAGCTATTATTTTCTTTGCAGATTATTATTTCAATAAAATTGTTATATATTTTCACAAAAAAAATTAATTTTTCTAAGGTCCTCTCTAACATGGATTTGAGAGCTACTAATTATTTTTGTAATTAAGGAGTTAACTTAGGACTTAGGGTTTCGGATAAAGGATTACAAATCGATGTTTGTACAACTGGTTAATTAGCCTTCCACCCACATGTCTTTCAGATTAAGGTTTTATTCAATAATAAAAATTATTTGCCTTTGTAAAAAAGAATAAAAATGAAAATTAAGGACACGGGACCTTAAAAAAATATCAATTTTTTTTTGTAAAAATATAATTTCTCTTATTTCAGTTCAAATTAAAGTCGAATGAAAATATTTTTCTGAATCAAATGAAAGACAGACGGTAGAGTTGCTTTAATAAATGAATAGTTCTAAATAAAAGTCAACATAATAAAACATAATGACTCCTACAATATAATTTGCCAAATCCTACTCAATTAGGTACCTAGCTAGCTAGCAAGCAACAGGAGGTGGTGAGAGATGGGATGGGTTTGAGCAACCATTCATGTATTATGATTACTACATAGGTGGACCATATAAAATATAACTAATTAATAATGATGGATTATATTTTCATTAATCCCTAGCTAACATGACTGCTAAGGGACCTGAAATTATGGTTAATAGATATGGGTCATAGATTAGGATCTCCGAGAACTCATAAAAATGATGATATCTTTAACCTAACAACCTTTTAGCTTTATAAATTATGTGGATCCAAGCTAGCTAGGTAGGTTGGTTTGTGTTTTTCCCACCCTTGTGGTTCTCTTGAGTTTCTTCTCTTGGAAAGGTTAGAAACTAGGTAGCCTTGGGCCACCATCACCCACCAATGGGGCTCAAACAGTTGGTCTTGACTCATAAAGGAGGTGCATGTATTGAATTGAAGTGACATTCTGCAAATTAGTGGTAGTGTACGTAGTTGTTGGAACTTCACAGATATAGATCGATATGAGTTGTTGAGACTCCTCGTCCTCTATATATATAAAAGGTGGCCAAAAAAAGTAAAACTCCTACTTGTTCTTGACTTAATTTTCACTAACATCATATCGAGCATCTTTTATTTCACCTAGTTTCGGTTCTAATTTAGGATAATTTCTAGGAAAGTTTTCCCGGAATTATTGGATGCTTGCTTTAATTATTAGATCTTTTTTTCTTGCGCTAAAGTCTTGTGGCAGCACAGTGTCCTGTACTAACATGACATGTAAACCAAAGGATGCCACAAATCTTATCGTACTGATTCATGAATTAGAGTTCATCTGTGCGTGCATGAATGAAACGTAAGTACGTAGTGATCAGTAATTGAAAACAAACTCTAGTCTAGCTAGTAAAGGTTGTTATACTTTCAGTAATTACATGTATAAGGTCGTAGTTCTCGATCATGCACCAAGAAAATTATACTCGCTCCAATCTAAAATTAGAAATATATATATTTAAAAAAAAATAGTTTCTGAATATATATTAGCAAAGAATTCAGACGTTAAGAATTAATGATAATGGAAAAGTAATAATTTTTTTTTGAAATTTACTAAAAACAAAATATATCTTTAATTTTAAAACAGAAAGATTATATAAAAATATATATTGCTATATATACAAATATAAATAAATAGCAGCACACTTCCCTCTAGCCTCTAGGGAAACAGGACACAACCAAACCTAACCAAATTTGTTTAACATTATAAAATGGAACATATATACTAGGCTTGGGGTGATATATACAATATATACTATATATATACGGTTGCCACGGATGGGTTACATACATATATATATATATATGAATATACAATATATACTATATATATACGGTTGCTACGGATGGGTTACATATATATATATATATATATATATAACTGCAGCAACTGTCTGGTCACATGGTCACTCCATTGATGAAGGGAAACATTTGAATGTGCATCCAGTAGGTCTCTCACTGTTCAAACAAAAATATGTTTGCTGATTATTGTTGGGGCCACATGTGCTAGATTTTTGTTTAAATTCCCACAATTAAGAACTAACCCGCTGTTTAGAGGGAGAGTTAAGAAAAGCTACAAGTAAAGTAGGGTAATTAAGTAGCACTATCCAATCAAACTTTCCCAACCATGTTCATTAATCAAACAACTGTCCATAAACAATGGGTTTTGAGTGTTGTAATGGTTTCCACCATCCAATATACAAATATGACTCACTTTTTAGCTATAGGGGACCTTAATCATGTTTTGCTTTCCTAATTAATTAATTAACTTGTTTAATGTTGATTGAGGTGATGCCCATGCATATTATCGTTTTAAGATCTCCAGAATCGCGATTATGGCCCACCAATTTGTGCTTATCAAGGAAGGAAATTAACCAATGAAACAAATATTTAACCTAAATGATCCTTTTTATAAGACAAACTCCATTAGCTTTCTAATCATCTCTCTTCCTTTTAACAACCATCACTTTGGAAGGATCCAAAAAAGAATTGAATAATATATACATATATATATATATATATATATATATTAAAGATAATTAATTAAGCTCCCAAACATATGTGACTTAGTTTTCCAAGTTGTAATCCCTTTTTTGGGATATGTTCGTTTTAAGCATTTTAAGTATTCCAAACAATGTGGGTATGACTCAATAAGTCCCTCCATGTATTCCAAGTGACAATGCCTACTTCTTTTAAGTATTATAAAGCTATTTGGTGGAGTTAGCTTTAAATCATGTGCATTTCGAACTCTCTTTATTCTCTCTCCTCAATTAGATACATATATAACTATTTTTGGCATTAATTAACAGCCATTACATGAATCTAGCTTAAGGCTAGCTAGATTGTACTCTAGAATATTAAAAGAATGCATCTTAATGATTTCAAAATAGGCTTTTGAGTTTTAATAAAATACACATAAATAGTAATCCCGTGAATTGAGATAAGGGTGCATGGTGGAGACTTGGTCGATCAATGAGACAAAATTAATGCCCTATATATATATATATGTATATATATGTATATGTCTTTTCTTTTTTCCTTTTGTGGTTGCAATAAAATAAAAGCAGACACTTAAACGGCTACATAAACACCACATAACATGTACCGCAAACACACATTAGTTGAAGGACCTCTGCACATGACTCAAATAAAAATTATGTTCTATTATTACTATTTGTGTTCTAATCACCATTCAATTAATTAACTTAATCACCCTTAGTTACACATTTTTGTCCACGTCGACCAATATTGCCACATCCATGCTGTCCATTTGACAAATTCTTCAATATGCCACGTATATACATGTTTATCGACTATCGTGACTCCACATCATCCTAATAATCTTTGAAAAGTATTTCTTAATTTATTTACTTTTAAATTCCTCCCTCCTTTTGTACACAGCCAACAACAAAACATTTAAAAGTGAGTAACAAAGAGGGTAATTGTTTATTTATTTGGAAATATTTTTAAATTTTAAATTTACATTACTGAACCATAATTTGTTTGTATCCTCGAAGAACTACTTTAGATGCCTAGCTACATTTTTTTTTCACCTTTGGGCGAAATTACTCCGTTATTAACATTTTATTCGAACACATTCATTTCATAAAATAAATATAATAAAACATTGATGATTAATTATTTGGGTATGTCACATATTTTGATTTATAATGAAGTTTCAATTAACTAGTTCCATGTTACAAGGTTTCGCCACTTACCTATTGTAGCGAAGGGGAATCCAACCATATTATTATTTAATTAAAATTACTTTATAGACATATATTTATATACGTAGGAGACGAATATGGGCATGTGCACTAGAAGATAAAATAAGGGTTGAGAATTTTATTAATTTTTTAAAATTTCTTTTTTGACAATATGAAGTGCTTACTTTAAGAAAGAGGCTTTGATAAACAACTTTGAATTTTGGAAATATATATCCTAAAAAAACAACCCAAGAATTGAAGTCGAAGATGCTATTGGTCTTAACATAAACTGCTAACTTTTGGTTGTGAGTTCTCAACAGATAAGTCAAGATAAAGTTTGAAGGGATAAAAGAAATGTAGTTCAAGAGACTTATGTGTGTAGATTAGGTCATCTTTTTATATTTTAATTATCTAAATATACTTATGGGATTTGTTTTATAATATGTAGTTGTTAGTTTCATCTAAAACTGAGTCTCAACACAGATAACCTAAGATGGCCTTTTCTGATTTATTTGTTTAACCTATTTTTGCAAGTTGACCAAATTGAGTCGATAGTCTACTGATAAGGATTTTTTTTATTGTGCATAGTTACATATTTGAATCTTTCTAACAAAAAACTGATGCAAATACTTCATAATAAATGTAAACTTTTTCAAGTTTCTCACAGATTCTCCTAGATCCTTAAGATCAAAATATAATAGAATAAATTCTTTGAGAAAAAAAAAACAACTATTTTTTCATGTTAGTTTAAAAAAAATAATATCTATCAACGTTTTCTCTAAACTTTTAAGGCAATATTTTGGATGATAAAACATGTTTTTAGCAATTATACCTCGCTATATAAATATATATATAAAATGCTAGGGGTCTCATTGCTAATAAAGCGTTTGAACAATGATAAAAAATTTAATATTTCTATTTCAAATGTTTCTGAAATGATACTTAATTTATGATATATATATATATATATATATATATAATGATTAAAATCAAATACCACATTACTTGAAATACTATTTGGGACAAAACCTTAGACCTCTAAATATTTAAGACCATTGTTACCATAATTTACTACTAAAATAAAACATTTAACCATTGTTAACAGATCAATTAAAGCATTTGATGGGACCCATACTCTCGTAGGCCGTAGCTTATTAGAATATATTTTGTTAGGTTGTGACGGGCGGGTGGGAACTGGGGTAGGTGTTTGCATCTTTGGCTCTGTCTCTTATTTCTTGCACGATGCATCTTACAAATCTTGCTTAAACGAAGTTATAGATTACTTCCTTCGTTTTAAAATATATAATAAGTTTGACATTTAAAGTAAAGATATTTTTAAATCTAACATGATTCGATTAATTTTTTAAATAATAATAATTTTTAAAATAACTTACAATTTCTATAAATGTAATTTGTCTAAATTCACATGAATTAATTTTAATTTTAAATTTAAAAATATCAAAAATTAATTTTAAAACGCCGATTGATCTTATATTTTAAAATAGGATAATAGACAAATAAATTAAAAATAACATAAACCACAACAATCCATATGGTATAATTAATGGGAATGCCTCGAACTAGTTAATTACTCTAGCATCATTTCACATGATTTATGTTCTTTATTCTCATAAGCGAATTCTATTTAAGATGCTTTCTGCTTATTTAAATTTCTTTATTTATATTTAACGATAGCCATAAGAATTTCATATTTGGAATTTTATTTTATTTATTTATGGCAAGAGACTCACTCACTATCCTTGAACACCCCATGGGTCATGCAAACTTAAATATATATTACCGATCAGTAGAAGTAACTTTTTAAAATGCATAGATTTCCAAAATCTGTGTTGGACAGAATTATTGTTTTTGCTGGGGACCCTTACGATAGTAGGCCAAAATCTATTCCCCGCGCAGCTCTTTTTTGTGCATCTTTATTTCAATGTCAATGGACGTTTTACATTAAATATAATTGAGGTTGTTGAATATCCAGTCAGTGACCAATAAATTAAAAACTAAAGGAAGAGACGCACTTGTGCACAAATTATGCAGTTTTTTGTTGGAAGCCTTTTGAATAAAAATTTTAAATAAAAAAACTAGTACCACTACATCTTCTCTAAATAACACTGATTCAAAATCCAACTTTTTTACTTTCTTTTTTCTATTTATCTTAATATTTTGGAAAATATAATTTGACCATCTCAAAATTTACTTTCTTTTCTCTACTTATCTCTACTTATCTTAATGTGTGTGAAAAATATGATTTAGTCATCCTCAAATTTTGAGGATGGAAGGAGTAGTAGTATCTAAGAGTCGATGGCAGGCACAGAGAGAGAGAGAGAACTGCACTTACAAAACATGCTAAAGAAATAAAAACAAATTAATAAAAGAGAGAATTTTCCATTACACCCGCCAAAGCATCTATCTATTTATAATAAAAACATAACATAACATGCCAACCAAGTATGTTCCATCTACCATATCAACTTGGGGAATGAAGATCAAATTTCAATAATAACTCTATAGGAAAAGAAGCACAAATACAAAAAACTTTTATATTTTTCAACCGTACTCATTAATGGACGGACTATAGCAAGACATAATGAAAAAGCCAGGGGCTACCCCAGAAGGCAAAAAAAATCGAACAAGGAACACAAGCCGAGTATTTTTCAGGCAGCAATCCAGTAGCCCAAGTATTTGAATGCAAGGATGGAATTCCAACCCTCTCAAAATGATACAGGAGTATAAATAACACCATTGTCAACCACCCTTTTTATCTGATCCTTTTAAGTTGAGATTAAACCATTTCTTTTTCGAAGACTTATCCTTCCCATCTGAGCTACCATCTTCCCCAGGGCTCTCAGCCTTAAAATCATCACCAGGTGTTTTGCTACTACTTCCGTTGCTAGCACTAGAACTACTCCCACTACTTTGAACAACTGACCTGGTTACCGTGAATGTAGAGTGTATATTGTCTCGTTGTTTCAGTAGCTCATCAACCTGTTTTTTACAAGCACAACATAGTGATGAATCTTTATCACATATAAGCCATCAAAAGTAACTTCAGGCTATTATCAGAAAGAAGTTTGAAAAATCATATATATATATATATATATAGATAAATTATGGACTGATGGGAAAACCGATAATCAGAATTGTGAGTAAAGCATCTCTGATAGAGAAACCAAACTATAACAAAGGGGCAGAAAAATGGAAGCTCTAGACATGAGTTTCTTAAATGGTAAAAAAGCACAAATATACTTTAATTAGATTGAGATCCATCATGGTATGTAAATCAAGTGTTTGGGATAATTTATGTTTACCGCTAAATAAATTGAGTGTTTAGTTTAGTTGTAATGGCGTGATAATGGAATTTTGATGGTAAACTTGAAGACAGTGTGTAATTTGATAACTGCTATTAAAAGAAATGAGACTTTTTTCAGAACAAAAATAAAATAAATAAATAAATTATAGCAAAGGGTGGTCTCTTTTTGTGGAATAGATGGAGTACTATTTATAGTATATTCTAGCGTACATGTATAAGAAGGGAAAAAACAGTATGCCCTACAGGAATATTCAGATACAGTTGCTATGAGCAGAGAGAACTTACAGCTTGCTTTTCCTGGCTATATCTGTTGGTCACTTCTTGGAAGCGTGCCAATGCCTGCAAAGTCAAATTAGGAATGTATGAACAAGCTTATACTGCCAAACACACAAACATCATGGGCAAAATGAAGGGGCTATTACCTTTCTGTATTCCGTCTCAAATTGGCGTAGCTCAGTCCTCTTCCTTAAGATCTGAGCTTCAATATCCTTGAGCTTATCTGTTGTATCCTCATATGACTTTGTGCAAAGAGCCTCAATTGTATAGGTAGCAGTTTTAAAAAAGTTATCTCCTGCATAAATTGGAATGGATGTCAGTTATAAAGAATTTCTGTTCTTTCTGGAAGCAGGTTTATTAGAAAATAGACCCTAGGAACCAAAAGGATGACGCTGAAAAACAAACAATTCAGACCGTAAACAGCGAATATGTGAGTGCCAGCTTTTAGTTCTGAGACCTCACAAGGTTGTAGGCCTTCCAACCTTTTGAAGAAAGCAGCTTCTGGGTCCTTAGCCATTGCTAACTGCACCACCATATATATTAACTCATTGATTCATAAGCTGGATGATGCAGAGTTTATTTAGACGAAAATGTGAAAAGGCAAAAGAACTCACATACCGCATTTACAGTTGAATCCATTCTATATACTTGAAAATGTAAGAAATACATCCCCGCGGATGTCACCTTGCCAGCCTTCTCACTATCTTCCTGTACAGATACAGAATTTAACTAGTGTCGATGCATTGAATATACAACAACTGTTGGAAATAATAATGGAGAATATTTTTCTTCACTTTATTCCAATATTCCTCCACCTTTTCCCTATATTCTTCCTTATGTTTTATTCCATGTTTCCCACTCCATGTTTTCTTCCTTGTATTAGCTAGCATGTTTCCTTATATTAAGGAACATGTTTTGTCTTAATTATTTTTCCAATTGTATAAGTAGGTAACCTTGTAAGCTTTCTAAGTAATCAAAATATATGAAATGTAAGTTCAAGTGTCTCTTTCTAACATGGTATCAAAGCCTGATCTTTTCCGGCGAACTTTTCCGGTGACTTTTCCGGCACCATCTATGCAGTTTTCTAAAACTGCCTATTACAGTTTGTACCCCACAACCTGTTTTTTCTGAAACTTACCTACAGTTCTTAAAAAAAAAAAAAAAAAAATGGGCGAAAAATTAGAAACTTCAAATTCTACTCCAGTGATGATTTTTCAACAAGAAATCCCTTTTGCAATTGGGGTAAACTCAAACACACCACAACCATCCCAAGTTTATTACAGTAAAGGATCGTCTCACGAAGATGACGATTGGCGCTGGTAAGGAGATGGAGGTTTTACAAGAATTGTCCAAAACTGCCGGAATTGCTATTCATAGACGGAGTTACTGGTCACTACCAGAATTGCTATTCATAGACGGAGTACTGTTCACTGCCGGAATTGCTATTCATAGACGGAGTACTGTTAACTGCCGGAATTGCTATTCACAAACGGAGTTTTGTCCAATTGCCGATCGTTTTTCAAGCTGAGAAATAGGAGATTTCTATTTATCAGCTTGAGGGGGAGTGTTGGAAATAATAATGGAGAATATTTTTCTTCACTTTATTCCAATATTCCTCCACCTTTTCCCTATATTCTTCCTTATGTTTTATTCCATATTTCCCACTCCATGTTTTCTTCCTTGTATTAGCTAGCATGTTTCCTTATATTAAGGAACATGTTTTGTCTTAATTATTTTTCCAATTGTATAAGTAGGTAACCTTGTAAGCTTTCTAAGTAATCAAAATATATGAAATGTAAGTTCAAGTGTCTCTTTCTAACAACAACAACAAAAGCGACGCAGACTGAATGCTGTCAAATCGACTCAAGGGGTTTTGAAGTATAATCGAATATGATAATTTAAAACAACTTTTGAAAAAGTGAAACAAAATTGAGTATTAAAAATAATAGCGAAAGAAATTTTAGCTCCTACAATTAAAAAGAGTTGCAACAAAAAATTCCAGCTGAAGTAAGAAGCAAAGTTGAAAATATATAGATGTTAAATTTATTATAAACTACAAAAGAGATCAAACACATAACATTATCAATTTGTTGATTCAATTCTAGAAACTCCAAGAAGGTTTAAATTTCAAGTCAAAAAGTCAATTGAGGATTTGAGCATAAAGGAATAGTTACAAATGTCGGTATATAGAAAAAAGGGCAAAACTAATGATTTTCCCACTGTACTTGGCACGTTTTACTTAATACACCACTGAATTTTAATTTCAAATTACACCATTAAACTAATTAATATTTTCAAATTGGGTCATTCCGTTACAAAAATTGAATGGACGTTAAATCTAGGAATTAAACTCTCAACATGAAAGTATTTTTCCTCTTTTTCATAGTCAATTTCTATACCCTGCTTCAGAAAAACTCCAAGAAAGTCAATTTTCTATACTCTGTTTTACTTCATCCTTAAATCTAGGAATTAATCTCCAAGAAAGTCACTTTTCTATACTCTGCTTTAGGAAAACTCCCCGAAACACATCAAATCAAGAGATTTGGGTAGATTAGTATGAGAAAAAGAGGAAAAATACTTTCATGTTGAGAATTTAATTCCCAGATTTAACGTCCATTCAATTTTTGTAACGGAATGACCCAATTTGAAAATATTAATTAGTTTAATGGTGTAATTTGAAAATTAAAAGTTCAGTGGTGTATTAAGTAAAACGTGCCAAGTACAGTGAGAAAATCATTAGTTTTGCCTAGAAAAAAGTAAGTGGAGTTGAGTAATCAACATATTGGGGACAACCATAAACTAGTTAAGAAGGCAATATTCATATTAAAGGAACCACAATCTAATCATGTAAAGCATACATTTGCTCAACAGAACACGAAGTCGACATTGGTGAAACTATAAAACATGAAACATATGCCACCAAGAATGTTAGTAGGGAAGCTCGAAAGAAAGCTCTTGATTTTCCTCACTAATGAAAATTATTTTATAGTTAGTCTAATCCTTTTACTATGAGTGGGTATGAAATCCCCATTTTTCTAGTCTTATAATAAGTGGTTCAATTTATTTTTTTTATCCATATGAGTGTTCTATATCGATAAACTATTCATTTTGAAAGCATCTCTATATTACTATTAATATAGTGGTAGAAAGATTACCATGTTGTGTCTGGACTTCAAACGATTTAGCTTTAACCATGTTTAATGGTCCCAGAATATTAGTTGATAGAGAATCAAAGTAGATTTACCAACGAATCACGAAATGCTATGGTTCTTACATATGATTTATTAATTTATGCAGAAGTCATTATAGAGATCATGCACCTTGCTTTCCTAGTTATAACAGAAAAGTACAGCTGGTTGGATCCAACCTATTCATGAAATAAAAATACTCGCAACTTTTATGTTAAAAAAATGTAATGTGAACAATTTTGATTTAATGTCATAAGTTTGCAATCTAATCTTTGCTATCTAGCAGCAGCATGAATCTAAAATCTAAAATGCAGATTTGTTTTAGAGCTGCACAGTAGCATATGGCTGGCTTCCTCTAATGGTCCAATTTGATTAACTATCCAAACATATGAACATTGTAACCCAATTTAAATGTCCCCATTGGAACATCAAACAGTTTAAGAAAATAATGAGAATTTTGTAGAACTTATATAGAGTTTCAAATTCATCCTCATTAGACTCCACACCAAATTTTTCTTTCTCAAGACAAGGGGAAAGTGGTAATGTTAGTATACGTTAAAGACTAAGATGACAATGTTATCGAGCAACCCAAAAAGGAAAGGGTCATTTACATTGGGAGACAGCGAGTATTATATATAGCGTTAGGTAGTTATATTTAGCTATTACCTTCACAACTCTAGCATTTATTAGCCATTTTTTAAGGCTTTACAATAATTCTGAACCAACCTAGCATCAATGCTAATGAATTCATATAGAGTAAAACAAGTTAACTACTTTGTATCCCAATTATTTTAAATATGCTCAAAATCTCAGCGCAAACATGTGTCGTACATTTTATTTAATAGACATAAATTTAATCATATTGCAAGTATGTTGAACAGAACAAGAAATTAGAACACTAATGGGCAAAATAACAGAAAATGCCACTAAAAATTATAGTACCTGTAGAGCCAAACCATAACCTCCATTAACATCTTGTTCAAAGTAAAGTAGCTGCAAAATCACATGTATATACACGTATTAATATGCAACTCTGTAAGATTTTAGGTATTTATTGTTGATGCAGTGGGAGTGAGAGTGAGAGTGAGAGAGAGAGAAAGGGTTTGGAACATTAAATTAAGGTCAAATAATTTCATTCTGCATGTCATATTACCTTGAATTTGCTTTGTGCAGCTGAAGTAACTCTAACAACTATCCCTGCCTCAGCTTGTTCCTCAGTTAAAGTAACACCAAAAAAGTGGGCACATTGCTTTTCGACCTGCAGCAGAACTTTCAAATTAGCTAAAGGAGCATATCTGTAGAGTATGACTTAATCCTGCTAAAAGCAAGTGTGCACCTTTCCACTAACTGATGTTCCAATTGGAAGGGGTCTGATTGTGACGGTTCCATTCAATGCCTCTTCAAGAACATTAGCGGAAATGGTAGTCTTGATAGGAACACCCAGCTTGCTAAGAACAAATATAATGATTGACTAATATAGTTCCGTATGATACTAAAAACTCCTAAAGTTTCATGAAGAAAACTACCTAAATAACGCGGCAAACATTGTATTGACAGTTCCAAGGTTAGATAAATCAATTTCCATATCCATGCCTTCAGCATCAATAGCCTATTGAAAACAATCAATGGTAAACACCATTAGAAGAGAAGAAAATTCGCAACGGCTGGTTAAAATACTTAAGAAGACACTAAATGGACACAAACAGAATAATGCATAAGGTTCAACACTTTACATGGTCTGTGAAACTGACTGGAAGATTAAACTATTTATCAAATTTCATTTGCATATAAACTATATTAGATACTATGACAAGAAAGATCTCGCTGGGAGAAACCTACATGATTTCTAATGCCACTTTCTCTCCCGATAAATGTGCAAATGTGAACATACGTGCTTGTGTGTCTATATATATGCATAAACAAATTTAAACGCCACTACCTATGTTCCTTATTCATGCTCTTTAAGCCAAGACAGGGGAGTTAAAGATGCAACAATTAGCCTATTTTATGTAATAAACTGTATAAGTAGAAGAAAATGATATGCAATCCATGTGCATGAGGAGTATACAACTTGCCCATATGTCAATCAGTTTTGATTATATCTATTGAAAAAATGCCATCCCCAGCATACCATGTTCTGCATAAACTTATTTCACACCAACTAAGCGATTCAAATAAACCTACCCTACCGTACTCCGTACCACAGAAAGTGATGTTTTCGTTCCCGTTTCATTCCACGTACCATATACAATCACGATTCAAGGAACATTGTCTTAGCCTAAAGAAAGTCATTTAAGTTGTTTTCAGCTAGAGCAAATTCCTGGATTAAAGGGTTATTTTGCTATCCAAGAGTTCATATCCACCCCATTTATAGGTCACATAGCTGACCATGGCCATTTGAAGAATCATTATCTTTTAACATGTATACAATGTGAGGGCAAGCTTAAATCAAACTCCAACTGTCAAGGTAATAGGTGGCCATCTTGAGCCTAGAGCACAGCCACTCCTGATCCACTAATTAGGCCACCTTACTCCATTGATATCGAAATATGCGAGGAAAAGATGCCAAATAGAAAGTACAACTAAAGAGTACAAGAAGTTCACCAAAGGTTAGTTATCCTAGTACAATATCTCTTCTAAACAGAACTAATATAATGAGTAGGAATAAAACTACCTCAAATCCGGAACTATCATATTGCCTTCTTTTTTCTGCATCAGATAAAATGTTGTATGAATATGCAACCTCTTTGAAAAGTTCTGAAGCTTCTGGATTATTGACATTCTTGTCAGGATGGTACCTGTTCCATGTGTGCTTTTATAAGTGACCAAGTATGTAAAAATTGGAAATATACCATTTAGTATCTTCTTCTTTTTTTCCATTTTCTTTTTTTGATAAGTTCAATATCGTTATTATGACCATCATCAATGTCATTGTCATGTTCATCAAAATGTATGATTTTAATACCTTGTGAGTGAAGTAAGTTTTGTACGAAGATGATGCCGACCACATATGAGGTCAAAAATTAAATGGCATCAAAGGCACATAACTTAACATTCTATTTTATTTATTTTTTGAATTTATAGCACCAAAGGTATTTTGAAAGCAGGCAACAATCAGGTTAAACAGACCCATCATTTGTGCATAACCAATAAATCAGTAATTGTGCTTTGGATTATTAAATTGTCTCATTTCTAGGAACACAAATGATAAATATTTCATTCATCTTGATGAACAATGATGAAAACAGCCCGAGTTTTGCAAATTCTAAAAAATGGTAAGTGTAAACTTAAAGCAAAGATAGAAAGGAATTGAAAAGTTACTTGAGAGCCAGCTTCCTATAAGCAGTTTTGATCTCCTGATCAGAAGAATCTCTAGACACGCTCAACACCTCATATGGATCGCGACGAAGCACTGGGGCAGACGACCCCTCCATCTTGGAACCTCCCATCCCACTTATATCTCCCTCCTATCTGTCAATCGTACGTTTCCCTCTGAATATATGAGTCTCTTTCTAAAATATGAGTTATATCCTCTCAATTGACACCATCACACCATTAATGCACCTCTTTAATCGTCAAATCTACAATCAAATATGGAGAATATTCAAATTTATATAAAAGAGATACTAATCAATAACGATCTTCACCGAATTATACACGAAATTCGAAGTATTGGATCACTTTCTTCTTTCTTGGGATAGATGCAGGAAACGATAATCAATGAAAGAATGAAGGAATTGGAAACCAAAACTTAAAGATCTATCTAATTCAAAGAATTACTATATTATTAAGATATAATATATATAAATCAAGAGCGAATGAAGCAAACGTAGGGTTTTTGATTTGAAGTATAATATGAAAACGTATTTCAGCTAAAAGAAATATAAAAAGTCACCTGCTCCTCTGCCTTTCTCACACGCTCCGTCCCCAGTGATATCATATGTGAAGCGAGCTCTACAAAATTTTACTCCCTATATACATATAAATATAAATATAATTTATATATACGTACGTAGGCATGAACGTAAATCAGAAATAATGAATTATCAGTACTAGATTCAGATAGAAAAGATCGGGAAAGGCAGCCAAAGAATCCCGCGTACTTACCAGGCCAGGAGGTTTGACCAGCTTAGACATTTCCTGGGCCCCTACATGTATGTAGACGATGGGGTTAGTTTAGTGTAATGCAACAATTAATAAAGGATATTATCACTCCGTCCCAAATTAATTGCATTTTTAGGACTTTTTAAAGTCAAATTGACTATTTTTAAAACTAATTTTTTTACTATTTTTGCTAACATATAGGTGAAGATATTATAACAAAAAGAAAGTATATACAATTTATTACTAATTTCAATTTTTATAATTTTAGAAATATATTTATATATGCTTAATTATTAATTTTAAAAATAGTCAATTTGACTTAAAAAAGTCCTAGAAAAGCAATTAATTTGGGACGGAGGGAGTATATTGCAAGTGTTGAAATAATCAAACAGAGTTGTTTAAAATTAAATGTAAAATAAAGGAATATTTTTAGAAAAATATAACTCTCTCTATTTCTATTTCAGAATATAACATTAATATTAATTTTTTTTTTTGACATTTTAAAAATTAATTTATTACAATTTTAATAAAATAATTTATAATATTTATAAATATAATATAAAAATATCTCAAATTCACTTTTAAAAAATTAATATTAATCTTAATTTTTAAAATGAAAGAAGTACTTAGATTCACTTTTCACTCCGAATATAGATCTTATATTTTAAAACTTCTAAAAGAAATTGCCTCATTTTGATGTTTCAAGTCTATTTATCAAATTTAAAATTCATGTGATTAATTTAACTTGAATGGTATATTCAAAATTTAAATAAATTTACATTTATATTAAATTTGAAGATTTCAGAAACTAAATTTAAAAAAACAAAATAGGTTTTCTTTTTGTAAAACAAGGCAATAATGTAAAAAGGATTGCCATCTTCTCCCTCCATTCAAATATATTTTGACCTTTTATAGGTAATTTAAGAAATCGATCCATATGAATTCATTTAAAGTTTTAAAAAGTATAAATATTATGATTTAATTAGTTTGCACTAATTATTGTTAAATAATTTTAGAAAACGGCGAGAGTAATTTGTTGATACGGATCACACAACGTAAAACCATGTTGAGAGTGAGAGCACAAACTTTCTCATCATTATTTGGAAACGCTCTTAACATTATAATAGGATGGACGAACATCGAACATAGGTCACAGTGAGTCTGAAATTTACTTCCTACTGTATTAACGTTGGGGGTCTGAATTTGTACAGCCTCCAGCATCTCTGGAGGTGAAATAGTAGCTCCCAATTCAGCAACACAAAAGAGATTTGTACTTTCAATTCTCTATTCAATAATTAAACAATTGATGGTCTTTTAACCACGACCAAAGATCCAACCACAGTTAGCTTCATATACTGACGGGACGTCCAGAAATTCTATACGAAAATGACTTACAAAGCTATGTAGTAGATTTAGCAGTTATGTTGCCATTGGATCGGAAGAATGAAATGGAGGACGAAATGAAATAATTTTAAGGTATTTTAAGTGTATGTTTGAATGTTGGTGGTGGTGGGTGTTGTCATATAATGACAAAATTATCACATATATCTATTCTATTAAAAAAAATTATTTCACCTTGTCCACATAGAATAAAAAAACAAAAGAATACAATGAATTTTAATTTCATTGGAATAGTTTATCCTCTAAAATGATCATCAAATATACTATTTTTATTTCATTTCCTCCTCTATTCTATTCTCTAAATCCAAACGTTGCGGTATATATTTTACAAGCCTTGTCAGCCCCAAAGAGACCAAGTACAGTACCTTAACTTGCTAACTAATTCAAGCAATTTGGGTCTCTGTCAACCTTGATTACCCTGGTGTTGTATGATCCACAGGACCCACACTTGTGATACAGCCAGTGAAAGGGTACAATTCCTTTTTTATCACAATCATTACATAGTATATCCTGGATAACCAAACCAAAAGTGAAGTATCAGCTTTGTCAATTACTCAGCTCCAAGAGTATAAAGGAGAAATAAAAGACCCATTTTTTACCTGGCAACGATTACGGTACTCCTCTGGCAGCACCTCAGAAGCCATTAAAGCATCAAGCATCCCGAAGTACACCTGATCATCAGTAACGAACAGGAACATTAGTAGATTAAATGTTATCCACGAGGTTACTTTAATTAGTAATTATCATTCCTGGATGATGATTAATAACAGCCTGTGAGAAGCAGCACAAATTTGTTATGATACTACATTTACTATGCTTTTTCTTTTTTTAACAATAATACTTCCTTTTACATGCTAATCTAGGCACGGTGAGACAAAATCACACAAGGGTTGATTACTTTCTAACATGAAAATTTCACAGTAAACACAGACATGTAAAAAGGAGGCATTATGTTAAAAAAGGGAGTGTGGGACACATAACAAAGGAATCGTTGGACACATTAAAAAGAAATGTCCATCGCATAAAAAAGAAAGTGACGGACACGTAAAAGAGGAAGTGTAAGACACGTAAAAAAGTAACTGTCGGACATGTAAAACAGAGTGTCAGACAAGTATCAGACAATAATCACAATATCATGTGTATAGTATTTTGTTCTTCCTATGCATACACTTTATTTTGTGAAAACTGAAAAATGAAGCCAAAGAAAAGACCATAATGAATGGGCTTATTCCATAACATAGCATTCTTAACAAAGAGAAGCGTCTCCATACCGACATATCTCCCATTGACTTGCTGCAAATTGGACAGATGTAGTGAGTGCAAGCATATGCCTGCAGAAAGGAAGATACAAAGGTCAACCTTTCCCCAAAAATTAAAAGAAAAGAAAAAAGGGGAGATCCTTACACAAATAACAAAAGGAAGGGTCCAGTACAGCAGATAAAGATCAAACCTGAAAGCAAGCTGAATGCATAAAATGGCCACAAGGAAGCCCTCTGACGGTTTCACTTGATGTGAACATAAAATCACAGCATATCGGACAGTTTGTTTCTAGACCTTTCTCCCTGCACTTGTGGTCCAACAATTTTATGCCCAGACAATAATTGCAGGTCATACAATGAAAGAAGTCAACACCAAGTCCCCTCCCGAGCCGGCATAAATTGCAAAAAGGGCAATGATAAACTGTTCTGAAGTAAGAAAAAAATGTAAAAGATTGACATAATCTACTTCAGTAGTAGTCATCACCTTTAATCATCAACAGTGGCGGAACTGTTCCTAACACATAAGAAGGGTAAAGAAAATAAGGTTCTAATAACATAGATCAATCACCTTTCATCATCAAAAAATTTGCAGTAACTGCAATAGTATTTTGCCATTGACAATCCATTGCAAGATGGTGTCCTGCAAACTGGTCCAACCGGCTGAATTTTCAGGCAGTTCATACACATCATCTCAGATGTAGCCTTCCTGTAAATAAAAGAGAAACATCACACAAAATAGATCTCTTTGAAACTAATAACAAAACAAAAAAACCGCTGCCAAGAAGTTACCTATCCATAGAGTGGTCACTGACTTTGTCATGACAGAACCTGCACGTAAATAACTTGCCACAGCAAGCAGCACGGAGTTTACAATTTCGTTTGTAATGCTCACACCCGAAAACTAGTTTCTCCGTATCACGATATGATGGAGAGCATCCAAGTAGATCTTCACCTTCTGAGGCTTCACCATTTCTTACCTGAGGTAACTTCTGCTGAGCAGCTATCCAGCGACTACCATGACCAGATCAATGATAAGGTTAGAAGGCATAATTTTGAAAAATTGCAAAATAGTTAAAAGATGGTTATGAAAAAGACAGACCTTGTCATAAGATTTTGAATGAGATAGGCCTTTCTCCTTGGATCAAGAGTTGAATCCCGAGAGACCTTTCTTATCTCTGACTCCAGCTCATTTTGATTCATTCGAAAAATATCTCTCCAGCCAGGCTTGAAGGTATTATCACTATGGTCCAGAGCTTCATGGACATCAGTAACTGAAAATTTAGAAGGTAATGAGAAGTTGCTCATATGATGATCAATATTTCATCAAGAGCAAGAGAACTTCACCAATTAAGATGTAAAAACAGGAAAGTGAAAGCAGTGGAACATGAACATGCACTCAAGTAGCAAAAGTTTTGCAAAAGAACCTTGTGAAATACTATCATCCAAAGTTGATGCCTGTGAAGATGCAGCAGGAGTTCCTTCCCACCATTCGTTAAGCCATTCACTGAACATTGTGTTCTTGGTTGCTTGCTTCCATGTGTCCATCATTTTATTTTGCTCCTCCTGAGTAAGAGCAGAAGTTACCCATGGCAACATAGATTGCAGCACCTCTGCACCTGTACTACCAATTATGCGACCAACAAGTTTATCCTGCTCCTCCAAAGAAAAATGTCTGTCAAATAACGGCCAGAGCTCAAGTTCTTCACGTAAAATATGCTGATCTAGAGTTACTTTTATGGACTTGCACATGCCCTGAACCCTCGTCGCTAGCTCATTGTATTTTTTTAAACTATCATCATGATCAGAAGAAACAAGGTTATGTCTATTTGAATTTACACCCATTATCTTTCGATGAAGTTCTGAAAGCTTGGCAAGTGTAGACGATATATCCTCGAATAGTTCCTCTTCCTGCTTGTGGTCCAATGTGTACGAATGGCTAACATTATGAAGGGTTTCTCTTGACTCTAATGCAGGGAAAACTATATCATCTTCTGCGTTACTATGAGCTCTATATAAGCCCCATAACAAACGAAACCTACCATTGAACTCCCGAAACTTGGCCTCATTACAATCATTAAGTTTTCTGGATTCAACATCAAGAAACTCCAAATCTTTACGGATGGCTTTATGAAATTTAAATATGTTATCAATAGGTCTTGTTACATGCCCAACATTTGTCAAGCTTATTTCTGTCTCCCAATTAAAGAGACTGGAATTCAACGAAGGAGCACTAGGACCAAAGGATAATGCACGCAAAGATTTTGCTGTAACAATGAGATTGTTGCTACTGACTCCCAAACCGGGCACACAACATGATTGATTACTGAAAGATACTTTTGAGATATTTATGGCTCCTGAATGATCACTAGCATTGCTTTCTTCCTGTGCCAATGAGTTTCCACATTTGATTTGCCTTTCATGATCATCTCCTTGGGCAGAAGAAACATTTTCAACAGGGGTAAATGAGGTGCAAGCACAAGTTTTACCAGACCCTTTATTGCTTCCAGTCAGCATTTTGGCAGGACAACAACCAATTGCAATTGAAGACAAACAAACATCCCTTGTACGACCTTTACATGCCCAACCAGAAAAAAGGGTAACCAGCCCAACGTCAGATGCTGGAGCTGCAACAATATAAGCATGTACAAGTTGCGTTAAAAAAAAAAAAAAAAGAAAAAAAAAGGAGCGTACCCAGCCCGAGCATATCTGTTGTCCACAAGTAAGAAAGATAGATCTTAACTAGAAGGAAATCAATGTCAAACCTGCCATATGCATATTGTACAAAAAAGACCTTGCTTCCTCTTCACTTAATGATCCTACCAACCAAGGTAAGACACACTCAATCAGTCGCAGGGGCATCACACACAAACTCTGATACAGAAGTTCTCGCTGTTTTCTAGGACTAAAATGCTTCCGCGCAAGTGGAAGAACCTATAAATTCAATGTACTCATTAGACAACGTTAGACGCCTAATAAGCTTTTACAGAAAGTTTGAGCTAGTCGATGCGAAATTTATCAGATATTAATGGGTTTAGAAACAGATGCCAAGTCTCCCTCCTCCTGTGTGCAAGCTGAAGTTCTTTCATGTCTTCACAGCATAAGGGTGAGGAATAATGTGAAAATAAGATTCTGAGAGACCTAAAAGATATATTGCACTAGCAATCTAGCATTACTGCTCACCTGAACTTCCTCATTATGGAAATGCTTCTGTATTGTGGCCATTATATGATCAGCATGTGAGCACAACTCTGCACAAAACTCAGCAAAAGAAGAGCTGGCTCCGGCACTTTCTATATTTTCAATCAAGCGTCTAAACTTGTCAAATTCATTCTCTTCTTCTGCATGCTCCTGGGCAAAAGAAAGTTGCCCATCTAAAGCAGGGAATATAACTTCGTCCTCAGCAATGCTGCATTGAAAGTGACAGGAGAAATTCATAATGCAATACAGGATGGAGGATGTGACATAACAAAAGCCCATAGCAATTGCAAAACATAAGATGTTCACAAAGAATTTTTGCAAAACATAAGATGTTCACAAAGAATTTCTTACTATTGTTTTCCTCTCTTATTCATATGAAATCTAAGGGAAATCTGATAGTGTTAGAAACAAGCTACCTTGAAGATAAGACAAGGAGACTGTACTGAAAAGTTTCTCCAGTTTCACAAGGTATTATGTTGTGACCCATCACAGCGAGCTTTTTCAAAATATCTTAATGTCCCCGTTAAATTCAATTTACTTAATATAAAACATAATATATACTTATATATAAGCACACTTTTATAAAGAGTTTAGCTGAGTTTTCCATGGTCTTTGACGTCTGACAATTTTTGTTCTTTTACAAGAATTCAGAATTCAATGAATGCTACACCCTGCAACATAGATAAATTTGGAAATGCATTTGGAGAGGATTAGTTACTATTGGTAAAACGTCCTTTGCCCATACAACTTCCAATCACCATTCAAGCATGCATAATAAGGATACCTATCTTTTCAAGGAAAGGATTGTCACATAAAGGAAATACCAACACTAGCTACCCCCAACACAATTAGGTGTTGAGTTCCATTACCCTCCCTCAAGTTCTTAAATGTAACAAAAATACTAAACTTAGACATACCTGTGGAATATACAAACTTCGGCAATAAATTGCAGCCTCTTATTAAATGCAGATATATCAGAAAAATCTCCGGATAACTGTATCCTTCTAGCTGCTTCAGCTATATCATTCAATTCCCTTTTTATTGCCTTGTGCCAGTGCAATATTTCGTCTACTGGTCGGTCCAGAGTGGACTCTGAAGGACTGCAATCTGACACCAAAATATCTCTTGTACCAGTCCTTGAAGATTCACAAGCACAGTGCCCTTTGTCAATTGGAGAGATTGAGGTGCCAGCCTCACAATCTGGAGAACTTTGGAGCTTGGAATGATCTTCAGAACTTTTACGTTTCTTATTAAACTTTTCCCCATCCATCCAAGTGAATATAATCTTCATTATTAAGAAATCAAAGTCAGCAAAAATATGGTAAAACAAATTAAACATCAGTGGTTTACACTTAAGTGATCACACCTGTTGAAGAAGCTCTTCTTTGGGGATTACTCTGCAAAACCACTTGCGCATATCTTGGCGCTCATCAGAAGATATAGAGGATGAAAGCCAAGGAAGAAACTCTGCCATCATGTTCACAGGAATGCTGCACAAAAACTGCCACACCAGTGAAGCCTGCTCTTCAAATGAGAACTTTTCAATAAGCAAGGGGAAGACCTGCCAAATTAAAAGCAAGTCACTTGACTGAGATATTCAAACTTTGAGAAGAAGGTTGGAGACTATACAGTGTTCTACATAGTTAGATGTATATGAGCATACTTATATATATGTACAGAATTCCTAAAATATTAAGTAAAGATCCTATAGAAGTATCATTACTAAGTAAATGGAATAGCTCCTCATTGTTCCTTTTAACCATCTTGAACAAATAGTCTACATTTCTCTTCAAAATAAAGAAGAATTTCAAGATATAAAGAAAAATATACAAATGACCAAGTATGAGACTATTCAAAACAAAACTACGAGAACACATAAACAGAATTAAAAAGAAAAAGAAAAAAGAAACTTAGCTACCAGACTAAATATTGCAACAGACCGACCTTCAGAAAACTTTAACGGCCCTAAATAAATAAAAATAATTAACGGCCCTAAATAAATAAAATAGCAAGTAACAGTAGCCAAAACTTTGGCGTATTTAAATAGGTAAATGATTGCTCAAGTCCTTAGTTCTTTCAGACAAGTGTGCATGCACAAGAAATGTATGTGTTTTTACCATCCACTTAGAACGGGGAACTCTGTGTGTGTGTGTGTGTGAGAGAGAGAGAGAGAGAGAGAAAGACTTCAAGGACTACTAACTGAAAATTGGATGAGAGAGATTGACCACTCTTCTAGGCTCGATTACTATCAAATTTTGGAGTTAAAAACTTAAAATGAAAGGGATTTTCACAAATATGTAGGAGTTGTTACCGACACATCAAGCTGGAATATGGAGACGTGTGAGAGAAAAGTATTCTGTAAGGATTCGTTTGCAAGTACAATCCTTATCAATGTGCAGGAAACCAAACAAGAATCAACATCATTAACAATCCACCAGTACATTAACAAAAATATAACTTTTAAAAATCTATAATATCTGTAAATATCCAGCACTCAGGATGCAATACATATTTATAACGTTTGTACCAAAAATTGCTCATTTCACTGGATTGGTAATTTTTGCGCAGGAGATACTATTTCTCTTTAAGAATCAGTATGAAAATAAAATAATTGTGCATAGTTTTATTCCTTTTGTTTTAATATATGTTGCATAATTTTTATTCCTTGTCTTTAAACTAAATAAAGAAAAAAGGTTTTTATTATGAGTACTCTCTTTCACGAAGCCGTCTCTTTTTTAGACTTATTTTGATCTTAGTTCTTATACCCCATTCTCATTTACATGCAAGAGCACTAACAGAGTGTAGTTAGTTCAAACAAAAAGGCGCCGGCCTTGAATCAGTTAAAAACTTTAATATCTTGTGAACATTCAAATTGTTCTAAACAATTAAAACTTGGCCTCTTACCTTTTACTCTTAGAATAACTTAGAGCGGCAAATTAAGAAATATAAATTTTCTAACAATATTACATAGGTCCCATCTCATTAATTGACTCCACGCCACTCCACTCCACTCATATGAGTGAAACAAGGTAAAGAAAAATTACCTGCTCCTCTTCCTTGGACATGTGCTGGCTAATTGATGTTTGTAGAGCTCCTGTACACGAGGCTAATTCTCTCCTGCAACTTTCTTTGTTTTGCATATTTCGATCGAGCAGTGTAAAGAGTTGATCAAAAAGAACACTTTCTCCCTCGTGCTCAAGGGAGTAAGTCCGTGCCACATTCTTCACACGGATATCAAGAACCGGTAAGATGACCTGCCATTCCCAAAGAAAAAATTGATGTATTTATTTTATAGGATTTTAGTTAGCCTTAATTTAGTATAAACAAATTTAATTAAACAGTTTTGTTTGATACTAAAGATTTAGGGAAGTTTATGATTTTTAGTTAGGGTATTTTAGCCCCTAAGCACTTTTATTATGTCCCAAGTAGAATTAGGGTTTTGATTCTCTTTCTAGCAATGTAAATCCCCACAAGTTCTTTGCACAGATTATCATTATTGATATTGAGATATTTATAATATATTACTACCTAAGCTGCAGTTGAGAGATCCTACGAGTAGTTACGAGCAGAGCCTAACCTTTTTTTTTCTTTTCTTCCAGATGTTCTATTATTTTCCACTAATTCATCATATCTAGATTGTTTTCCTATATGGCTGCATTGCCTTCCTCTATTCGCCTCCCCTTATTATCCATTTCACTTTTATTTATATTCATACAAAGTGATACTTAAATTCATTAGCATAACAAGATGATAAATTTCAGCATAGTCATCCAGAAAAAATGAAAAACTAAGCCATATAACCAAGATGGTGTTCTTTCCCAATGCCGCAATATATGTAGTTTCACTTTATTAAATGTCTCATAAGAAAAAAAGTACTATGGTACATAAAAAAAACTAGCAATATATTCTCCTTGAGTTAGGAAGACAAGGTTAAAAGGTTATTACCAACAATAACGTAATCAAAAGAAGAAAGATCTACCAAAATGATTGACAAGAAATCATGTTTCCAATTTGGTCAATAACACAAAAGAGTAAACATTTTGTAAACATTTTAATATGGAATGCCTTAAAATTTACTCGGTGATAGAGAAAGGTGAGTTAAGGTACTCTATGTTCATTTATTGGATGGAAGATGCGAAATTCAAGTTGCCTAATGCGAATCTAAGGGAATGCTAAGACACAATATGAAATATCTCCATTAGTTTACAAAAAAGGATGGGTTCTGAAAGTAGACAGAAAATATTGAAAAGGAATGAGTACCTTTTTACCACCGTCAAAGCAATCACATAATTTATTTGATATTTCATCTGCCTATAGTGTTAACTATATGATTTCGGTGGATGGGTACTTCCTTTTTTCTGAAACTGTAAAATATTTATCAACATTGATGTTTATGCAAATTTACTTTGTGTCTTTACATACTCCCTCCATCCCATAATAAACGTTTTAGTTTGACTTTAATGGTCAAAATGATTATTTTTAAAATAAATAATTAAAAATATTCATATAAAATTTTTAAATCACGAGACTTGACATTAGTAGTACATTTTTCGTAGTTTATTATGATCATAATTTCTCGGCGTATATATTGAAATTTTTAAAGATTTATTAATTTTAAAAATGATCAATTTCTAGTCGAAGTTATAAAGCTTGTTATATGTGGTTTATTATATAATTCAAAAGGTCCTAAGTATACTGCATCTAATATTCTTCGATTTGTTATATGAGTTGTGAAGAACTTAGTATGCTCCAAAGGTTAATTGATTATTGCAACTTCAGATATTATTTTCTATCTCAAATTCGTTAATTTTCTAATCATCCTAGCACAAATCTTGCTTAAATTTACATGATAATTGTTTATTTTGAATTTATCATTAATGAATAATAATATATCTATAAAGATTAACTAATTTGACTTGCAACAAATTAAGTTGAATCAATTTGTTAACTAGATTATTTTCCTTAATTCAAATTCTAAGTTGGTTAAAGCCAAATAGTCAAAGAGACAAGGACGTGCACAAGTCCACAATAGATATCTTAGTTTAGAATGGAAAAATGATTTTTTTTTTTTTTTTTTTTTGGGGGGGGGCGCAATGGGGGGGAAGAAGAAAAAGAAACATGAAGAAGTAACATTTTGTAGGTCCATACTCAAAGTGTATAACCTCTCATTTGGTTTTGGGAGATTTACCCCTTAAAAGAGTTTGAGTGTATTTTCTTTCTATAGTAATGGATGTTGAACCCTATCAATTATAGCGTTTCTACTTTCTTTCTAATATAAATTATAAAGTACTATGAATATGATATAAATTAGTAACTCTAATCATTAGATGAAAAGAACATCTTTTACAACAGTTATTAATCAGGACTTGGTACCAAAAGGATGAACTACATACGCCAATCATCAATGCTTAAAAAACAGTCAACAAACACCTAAATCCATATCACTGCTCCATTAAAGAAGCCGTGGACGACTTTTTTATTTGGCAAAGAAAATTCCAACTCCAGAAGAATATGAAAGAAAATTGTCACAAGTGAAAAACATATTACAAACAAAACATATTCTCTTGCCAAACTTAAAGAAATTCTAAACAATTGTGTACCATCAAGTTTTTTTGGCACCCAAGGATCATGATATAATGTCTATGTAAAAAATTACACCCGTCATAAGGACAATGAGGAAAAAACTAGCAAATCTAGCCATCGCATAGCTATAACTGACCAGCGGGCAGCGCCCCACTTTCTTGAAAGAAAAGAAAAGGAAAAAAAATAGAGTCCTTAATGTAGGACAGCGCTCCACTCCCTTGAATTAATAATAGAGGCACCTAAATTTAACGACAGCTGAAACCCAAAGACAAGCAATAAAAGCATCATCTATCACAGAGAAAATGTGAGGAAGAAAGACATCAAAAATATCCTCACATTCCTCTCCATCCATATGCCTCAAAGAATGACAAAACACGCACAACGCCACAACATTTTTTCATCCTTAGTCCTGGCAAAGCCCCAGAATCCAATCAGCAACAGACTCCATGAATAAGGCATATCCCACAAAATTTAACTTTGCAAACTTCTCTAGTAATATTTCTTATTCCCTTATCCTCAATTCCCCCTACCCCCTGCCTTTGTGCCAAATCTATCTATGTTACTAGAGGTGAGCATACACACTATGCACGTCCCAATAATTAAGAGGGTAACAGAAGATGGATAAATTTTAACATGGCACTAAACATAAATTAATTTACAGTTAGTTATCACTTTTTGTGAAAATATAACAGAACGAGTGCAAGAGGGAAAATCATAAATTTGAGATAACTGCACTTAAAACAAAGGAGAACACTCTTTCTCAATGTAATATACAGATGTCAAACCCTATCAAAGTTGTTTGTTTTTTTTAATTTCATATTTAAGTGTATAAATCCAATAACACATCTTTGCAGACAGTTAATGATCAATGTTCAAATAATATAGCATGGAGATGCATCCATTGTGCAATTCCCTACCGAACTGCCAAGCTTCATGATGATGCGCAAAACAGGATGCCAAATTGAATAAAGTACAACCAATCAACCATCAGCCTTACAAAAGTAAGTGAACATACATTACTTCATAAAAGAAGCTGTTGATTCTTTTTTGTCCACGAGAATAATTTTACAGCCAGAAGATTTTCAGAGAATTATCACAAGAGTTGACAAATAATTAAAAAGATTCGCTTGCCAAAATGAAAGAACTTTTAAATAACTTTGCAAGATCAAGTGCTGATTTCATCAACTAAGGAATGCGACAAACCTTCCACGTATAAAAAGTTAGACATAACAAAAAAGGGAAAAAGAAATATAAAAAAAAAAACATGCCAAGGATTACATTGATCTGACTAACTAATGAGTGATAGCGTACAAAAAAATTTAACTTGATACCCTAACTAATTTGCCCTTAAACATCCCCATCCCCCGACTTTTTGGACAAAGTAAACCTGCAAGCCACCAAACACATGCACACAGAAAGCTCACAAGCTCAATCAATTACAGACCACTAGCCGTGTAAGTATGATAACCAAATTAAACTGTTTGCATTAGAAAACTGAATCACCTGAGAAAAATGAAGCAACAGATACATAGTTTTGCAAAATTTGCAAATATTTGCAGGTGAAAATTATCTTTTTATCATCAGGCAGGCGACTTAATTAAACTAAAACTCCTCAAATCCATCAGTCAAACACCAAAAGTTTCATTACTGGAAGATAAACAAAGAAGGAAGGAGAAATGACAGTTTAATTAAGTAAAACAAGTAGGTCGAACTATTCAATTTCGAAAGTTATCAGAATACATAATATTATGTACTTACACACAAATATATCGAACTCTTAGGGATTTCAAATGTAGAAATTAAAACAATTGCAACACAGACCTCGTCCTCGGCATTGCAGTGGTGCTTGTAAATTGAGCGGAGAAAGTGATACCGATCCACCAAGGGCTTAATATCACTGTGAGGATTGGTGACGAAGACCATGGCGGCTCGGTGGAGCGCATCGAGCTCGGACCTGATGGCTTTGTGGAAGAAGGAGAAAATTCGAATTGGCGATGAAATTTTCAAGGTCGGTTTGTTCGACAATCCAGACGAATCGAGGTGACTCACCGGCCCGGCCATTACTGCAACACCTCCACCGTCCCTGTGCTGAATACCCGACAATGGCGTAGCCATTTCGATACGAATACAAGTATATAATCAGACAAAAATGTGTATTTATTGCAGATTCAAATTAGATAAGCCCTAAATATTTCCATAATATCGAAATTTCATCTTTATATCTCTCTACATCTGGATAGCAATCTGCATCTCTCTTCAGATGTAACGGCCAGAGGAAAAGTATTAATGAGTTCCGTCTGCTTTTCCTCGCCAAAATTTGTTTTTTTTTGTTTCTCTCTCTAGAACGGACCGGAGCGGAGAAAAAATGCGTGAAAAAGTTAATGCGACGGATAAAGAGGGGAAAAGTTTTAGTCGTCCACGTGGAAATAGAGTTGCCAGATGGAAATAGTACAAAAAATATGAATTTTGTATAGCACGTGGAAGAGTGGGCCACGTATGCGTATGATGGAGGCGATGACATGGTGAGCTCTTTGTCGGGATATGCATGGCACGTGAGAAGGACGTAACCAAAGAAAATTGTAGACCGTTTGGTTCGTTGAATGAGATTTCATCCAACTAATTGAAAATAATAATAATAATAATATTTCAAGAAACGTTACATTGTTGTATATGAAATAAATTTATACCGATGTAAAATAATAATGTATGTAGATTTATAGAATAAATAAAAATAACGGTAAATTTATATTGATATAAAATAATAACGTATATAAATAAATATACTAAATAAAAAAGAATTAAAAAAAGACTCATATATTATTATTGTATCTAATTTTACGTTAATTGTAATTTAATTTTATAATTTTTGTTGTCATTTCTAACAAATTGTTGATAAATGATTTGCATTCAATAAGGTCACTATGTACAGTAGAACCTCTATAAATTAATACTGTTAGAACTGAAAATTTTTATTAATTTAGAGAGTTATTATTTAATCGATAAATTAATAATTTATTAATTTAAAGAGTGTTTTTCTATTTAGTGAACATAAATTTAATTACATTAAAATTATTGCATTTTATTGATGTTTATATCATACTTTTTTTGATGCAATGTATCATACTTATTAAATTAATGTAATAATAGAATTCATTGTAAGTGATATTAATTATTTTTAATAATTAAATAATGTTCATTGTATCCACTTTTCAAATTACATTCACATTTTATTTCAAAAATATATATATCCACATTAAGTTTAATTAATTTGTATATATAAGTTCATTGTACTAGAATTTAATACATTTCATGTATGATGATAAATAAAACTACTATAAAACAGCAACACCTGAACTTTTGGACGCAATGAGAAAAATTAAGGATAAAATTCAATTAGATTTGAATTTCAAGACAAAACAAATTAGAATAGAATCATATTTTACAAGATTACCCTAGATATTTTTGTAATTTAAAAGAATTATTAATTTATGATTTTGATGGGACCATATATTTATATAAGGGTCTTTTTAAAAAATATTATTTTATTGAAATTATTAATTTATCCCATTAGCCCAAGTCGGGACTGAGAAAAAAATATTATTTTAGAGATATTATTAATTTATCGAGTATTAATTTATAGATGTTCTACTATAATTGAAATGATTTTTTTAATTGAATGTAACAGTATAGATAGTTTATCTTATTTTCAATGACAATAAAAAGAAATAAAAATATAAACAAATGGCTTATTCTCCAAAAATAAAATATATATCAGCTAGGAGTGACTATTAGTCCAATTGTTTATTTATCGACTCATTTGACTCCGGTGTTTTAATTAAATTAATTATTGATTTTATTTTGGGGGGTATAATAGTAAATATGAAAAATTGAAAACAACTAGAAAGAGCATATGAAAGGAGGATACGTAGAGAATTGAGGGCGGGACGTGCCATTGTGTGAGCGGCATGTGACATAACCGTGCCTTCGCAAGTCGACTGCTTCTTCAGCTGTGGAAGGAAGGTCTAGCCCCACCAGTGGGACCCATTGAACTCTGACCTTGACGGGTTTTATTCGGTTCATACTGCTTCTTCACACGAGTCGTGAATAAATCAATAAATAAAGGACTAAATACTTATTTCAACAAAGGGACAATTATATTTGCACAAAAATTGTCATGTGTACATATGTCAGTGGTAAAAAAAATACATACGGTACTTTGTCTGACAACATGGGTAAAAAAATAAAAATAAAGAAGGTCTAAATGTTGAAGATGGTTACTTTTTAGATGATAGCTTTTAAGTTTTTTGTTTATTTATATATTTATATCTTAAATTTTCGTAATTAATTTAAATTTTAAATAGAATAGAGTTTGGATTATATTTTTTTTTGATAATGTAGAGTTTTCCAACCGCAATCGAATCAAGTTTCTTCACTCCGAGTCAGGCTTTTCATACAGGTTTTCGCTCGCGTCCCATGGCCCATGAACTATTTTTGGCCTTGACAAATTGTTGCTAGTGGTATTCGATCCCAGGACCAACTGAATATATTTTCTAATAAAATAAAATAAAACATATATGTAATTATACAAAATTAATGTAGAATTCGTAGAAAAAAATCTTCTGTTGCAATGAAGATATACATTTCATATATTTGTTAAATCCTACTCCTAGTTTTAATTAGCTGCCTCTATTAAGACTGCAAAATTTAATTTAATTCAGTACTTGTACTTAATTTTCAATGATTTCAATAGTTAAAAAGTTTTAAGTTCAATTTTGTGATGATGATTGAGAACAAAAATATTTAATTTTCATTTTTTTTATCAAATACTTAGAACCTTAACCAACATCATTGACTTTTATAAGTTTGATCCTATTCTATACGAGTCTTACAAGAAAAACAAGTACTATTGACAATTGACAAAACAAAGACTATGAAAGCAATATCTGACAAAAAATAAATTATGAATAAGCAAAGTTCAAAATAGCAACCATGATGTTGATGGAAGACCAAGTGAATCGGTTATTAAATTATCCTTCACTTGGGTGCTTTAATTAGGGCTTTACAATATCTGTTACTATATTAATATTAGTATTTTACGTGACATTCAAAGTAAAATAATCTTTATTGGTCTATCTTGTATTTACCCAAAAAGATTATAAAATAATAGTATAAAGTTTATCCTGGAATCTGGATGGCCTAGATGTGATGGTTGACAGTCCAATAAGTTTGAAACAACATTTAATATTCAACGTCATCCACCAAGGTGACACATTAATTTGGTGCCGAACAAAACAACAACCGCTACCATCCCATGAGAAATAATACTAGTAATAAAGTTTTAGAAGATCTAAAATAGCTATTTTTTTATAATAAAAAAAAACTTTAGTTAAAGAGTACAACGAATTCTCACAATTAGTATACAATCATAATATAATTAATAAAATCTCACATAAAAAAAACCTCACATTAGTAAAAATCCGACTTAACTTGAAACTTAAAAGTTACAAAATTTCAATTTTAACCAAATCAAACAATTTATTTTTCTCAAACATTTACTAGTAATTCCTTGCTAGGCAGGAGGCAATTTCAAAATCTTACACTCCTAAATCTTAGTTCATTTGATATAAGGATAATGTTAGAGTTTTAAATTTTTTGTTTTAAAAAGTATTTCAAATAGTGCCATTATTACATTAGTTGAATAAGTCTTTTGTGATATATATAACTTATTATTACATTTGATATAGAAAAATTTGCATCGATAAGTTCTATAACTTTTCATTGCAATGATTAATCAACGTTAATTTCTATACCAACTGCAATGAAAAATTATATAAATTTACTAGAGTGAAATTAGTATTATCATCACCCTAACTAGATCTTCATAAATTTTATTTTGTCTTATTAAATACCACATTTTTTAAAACACATTAAAAATAAAAAATTTAAAATTCTTAACATTATCTTTGGTATAATTGTACAAATTCTTTTACATATGAGCATAACAAATATCAATGCACAGGGGAACTATGCCGTGGCCAAGGCCCACAAGCCCGGTACCCTTTTTCAATTTAAAAAAAAAATTATGTTCCTAATCTTTTATTAATTGACGTATAATTCTCTCAATTTCATTTTATAATTTTAATAAAATACTTCTCTCGTTTCAAAATATCATATTAACTTTTAATTTTTTAAAATTAATTTGAGATTTTCTCATATTAAAAAAATAATGCGCTTTATTTAACGTTTAGTAAAAATTATTTTTTTAACTAGTGTACTTATTAGTTGGTTTACATTTTTCATATTATTTGTCCAAAATTAAATAATCATTTAAATTTAAATTTAAAATATCTCAAAGTAATTTTAAGAAGCTAAACTATAATTATGGAATAGGTAGAGCATGCAACAATCAATATAATACACACACCAAATATGAGTTTTTTTTATTTCTTTGGTTTTGTATTTATTTTTCATAATTTATATATTTACCATTAGTTATTAAAGATAGGCTCAAACTTAATACGTCAAGAAAAAATCGACAAGACTTTCGCTATAAATTCAGTAAAAATGCACTCTCTTACTAGAAAATTTGAGGAATAATAAATATATATATATATATATATATATATATATATATAGTACAAATATAAGTAATTATTAGATTAAGTGTATATTTTTTCATAAAATATTTTGGCCCCTGCACACACACATATATGTATATATGTATGTATACATATAGGATTCCACAACCAAAACTTGCTAATTAATGGGCTGATACTTATCTAGATTTTTCACACAGTTTGCTGATTCAATATTTGTAATGCAACTAATCATAACACTTCTAGTACTCTCTCACTCTCTCTCTATATCTCTGAAATGAATGGTTAAGGCACTCATATGACACTTGACATTAATCTTAAGTTAAGGTGTACAATCCACAATTGGAAAAAGTGGCGTGTGTGATGCTTATGTCTTCCACACATTCTTCATTTTAATATTTGGCACTTTAATACCAAAGACAAGGATCAATGATCCACCATATATATATATATATATAGGTGATGCACGCTCGATCACTAATTATTCAGCTGAACACTCACATATATATGTATTTATTGTTTACCAACTTTTTATTTTTGTAGATAAAGCATATATATTCCTCATGATTTTATAACAATGAAACAAAGAGTGAATAAGGTGTGGCCTATATCAAATTAATAAGCCACTGCGCATATATATATATATATATATATATATATATATATATATATAGGGAGCGGATCAGGTGCGGGATCGCGCCCAGTGTTAAAATGCGGAAATTTTTTTTTTTTTTTTTTTTTTTGCTATTTTTTTTTTAAAACAACTAAAAAAAAATAAATAAATAATTATGGAACTGAAATTTTTACATAATACAGTGTTTTGGGCGTGATTTGGATACATATAACAAAACATGTATGTACAGGCTGCACAACTGTACATACATGTTTTGTTATATGTATCCAAATCACGCCCAAAACACTGTATTATGTAAAAATTTCAGTTCCATAATTATTTATTTATTTTTTTTTAGTTGTTTTAAAAAAAAAAGCAAAAAAAAAAAAAAAAAAAAAGTCCCGCATTTTGTTAAAATGCGGGATCCCGCACCTGATCCGCTCCCTATATATATATATATATATTAAGATGGAGATCCTACATAGATGCTTAATTTTTAAGATTGCATTATCTAGGGAAGGTCTGAAATTAAATTAATTTTGATATTACGAAAAGTTTTTCTCCACCAACTAGGTAGAGCACAAATATTTAAGTAGCCTCCAGTGCCATCCACGTTGTATGTACCTACACATTTTTGTTAGTCAAATTCATAGTTATAACCGAGTTTTTCTAAAGAAGCTTTGCAATATTTTAATTATCATGATATCATCTCATACGAAAGTCGATATACCATATTCCTTTTTAGTCACAAATCTCCGCCCCTTAAGCCAGCCTACAATAAATTAAGAAAAAAATTAGGGGATGGACTAACAATTAAGTTCACACAACGTTATTGAAATAAGGCTCATATATTAGTGGCCCAGGGAAATAAAATAAAAGAGAAGAGCTTTAATATTTCATTTTACATAGTTATAATTAATTTGCTGTTGAAGTAAAAGATCGATGAAATTGTAACAGGAATTATCATCGCTCAAGTCGCCTACTCAATTTTTTTCTAACAGAAGTTATGGGTAACTCGCCTATACGATATATATATATATACAATGAGGATCCAGTCCGGGAGTCCGCATTTTAACAAAATGCGGGACTTTTTTTTTTTTGCTTTTTTTTTTAAAACAACTAAAAATAAATAAATAAATAATTATGGAACTGAAATTTTTACATAATACAATGTTTTGAGCGCGATTTGGATACATATAACAAAACATGTATATACAGTCTGTACATGTTTTGTTATATGTATCCAAATCACGCCCAAAACATTGTATTATATAAAAATTTCAGTTCCATAATTATTTATTTATTTATTTTTAGTTGTTTAAAAAAAAAAGCAAAAAAAAAAAAGTCCGGATTTTGTTAAAATCCGGGATCCCGGACTGGATCCGGACTGTGTATATATATATATATATATATATATATATAAAACTAAATATGAAGATCAAGTTAAGCGTCATCCTAATATGTTAGTGATGGACATGCAGATAGATAATGGCTAGTAGCTAGACAATGCAAATCTAGCAGGATGTTTATGTCCCTCTTTACACGGGCATGTAATTTGAAATTATCATCGTTTAAGTCGCCTACTCAATTTATTTCTAACAGAAATTATGGGTCACTCGCCTATTCGAGATATATATATATATAAAAACTAAATATGAAGATTTAGTTAAGCGTCATCCTAATATGTTAGTGATGGACATGCAGATAGATAATGGCGAGTAGTTAGACAATGCAAATCTAGCAGGATGTTTATGTCTCTCATTACAGGGGCAAATAATTTGGAATGCAAGCCTAAAGGTAGTGCCAAAATTAGGGCGAGGGCTTACATCCAATTAGCCATACCTTTTTCTAGTGACCAAAAATATACTTTCCAACGGTGATAAAGAATAAATATGTTGGGAGTTGAAAATTTAAATAGTGTAAGGAAAATTATAGGGTGACATTTTTCTATTGACATTCTAGCGACATTTTTTTTTTTTGTTATGACTTCCAAATAATTTATATGATTTATTTGTATCCAAATCACACTTAAATCACTGTTTTTTTTTTAAATTTTTGTTCCAATAAATCATATAAATTATTTGGAAGTCATAACAAAAAAAAACCCAAAAAAAAAATGTCGCTAAAATGTCACTATAAGTGCAATGTCGCCCCAGAAGAGCTCATAGTGTAAAGGCTATATAGTACATGCTTGAGATAACGCCAATTACATGGGCCAAAAATTAATCAAGTGGTTTCCAAGTTGGCCCATTAATCCAACAAACTTTGGAAGTCCAATTAAGAGCCCTATCCATTAATCTTTGATCAGCCCTTGGAATGGAAAATGTTGTAAACAGCCCACAGGCTGATTACCGTTTCTGACAATATGCCCATTTGTATATTGCAAATTTATTTTTCTGAAAAATATTTCTTTCAACTTTAATTTATTTTCCCTATGCAGTTGTTAAACGACCCATGGAAACTACGTAGTACTCTTGGGAAAAAGGTAAAAGAAGCATGCAAATCTTCAAATCTGCAATCAAAACACATGATATTTCCATAACCTTTTTCCTCCTCCTGAGTGCCGTAAGCACTTCTCATGTGTTAAGGCCCTCACCATTCACAAGCCAAATGCTAGCTCTCTACTAATAAAAACCGCATCTTTAATTTGCATTAATTAAACGTTAAAACTTCAAGTATAATTAAGGGCAGCTAGCATATATATTAAAGATCATCGCCATGTTTGTAAAAGAGCTATCGATACGCATAAGAAGAGAACATGAAGGTAGCTTTCAAGTGGCAACCACAATCATCTTATGTTTATCAATCGCATTTTTTGTGATTTTTCTTGGTATGTTCATCAATGACCATGTCCACAAATTCTTAGTATCATCCGAGGATTTCTACTTTCCTTATTCTTCTTCTTCTGTGTCCTCATATAATACTCCATGCAACTCTTCTTTATCTTCGATTCTACTTCCACCTTCTGTCTTGCAGCCAATCAATATTTCAACCAATTATCGGTTGACAGATTGGATATTCCCTAAAGATCTTTGGCACTCGATGAGCGACGAGGAGTTGATGTGGCGCGCCTCCATGGTGCCTCGTGTAGTTGAGCCTCCATATAACGTGACACCAAAAGTGGCGTTCATGTTCCTAACTAGAGGAACATTACCACTTGGACCTCTTTGGGAGAAATTTTTTAAGGGGCATCAAGGCCTCTTCTCCATATACCTCCATACGTCGCCTGATTTTACCCATGAACCCCCACAATCATCTGTCTTCTACAAGCGCAAGATACCAAGCAAGGTAAATATTTATGAGTATATTTTGTGACAAAAACAATTCTTGATGTGAGTAGCTAGACAAAATCTCTCTCTCTCTCACACACACATATATATATATATATGTATGTATATATATAGTCTATAAATTAATACAGATACAATATATATAGGTAATTGATTGATGTGTCTACTCACAACAAAAATTAAAATATTTTCCAAATATATTTATTTTTGACCAAAAAATATCATGCATGCATAATTTCATTTTCTTGAAAGTACTAATTAATTAACATATATATAAATTGACATCAGGTATATATATATATATACATATATTCAATTTCATTTTTTTTTCATGCAGCATGTACAATGGGGAAAGGAGACGATGATTGATGCCGAGAGGCGCCTCCTAGCAAACGCCCTCCTCGACTTCTCTAACGAAAGATTCGTGCTACTCTCCGAAACATGCATTCCTATATTCAACTTCACTTCCATCTACAACTACCTCATAAACTCTAACCAAAGCTTTCTTTCTTCTTTCGACGACCCACGAAAAACAGGCCGTGGAAGATACAATAAGCGAATGTATCCGGCCATTACGTTATCGGACTGGCGAAAAGGCTCCCAATGGTTTGAAGTTAATCGAAAACTAGCCATTGAAATGATTTCAGATACAACATATTACCCCATCTTTCGGATTCATTGTCAGCCGCCGTGTTACATGGATGAACATTATTTTCCTACACTAGTGAATCAGGTTTGTCCCGAATTAACATCAAATAGGACGGTTACTTGGACTGATTGGTCCGGGGGCGGTTCGCACCCGACTATGTTTGTGAGGAACCATATTTCGGAAGCGTTTTTGAATCGAATAAGGTATGGATTTAACTGTAGTTATAATGGTGGGATGAGCTCAGTTTGTTTCCTTTTTGCGAGGAAGTTTCATCCCAACACACTGCAGCCATTGCTAAGTCTAGCTCCAACTTTGCTAGGGTTTAACGTTTAGTACTTTGTTTTGTATGAGAATATGTATTATAACAGTGTGATGGTAAAAATTGACTACGTATTATATTGATGTATATATGTTTTTTGGTGCGTGTCTTGTTTTTTTCTTTCATTCTTTTGAGTTTATTATGACCATGGCTACCCTTTTTCTTGGAGCTGGGGGTAGAGCCGTAGATCTATGGTTTTTACCATCCACTTTTTGGTATCTCCCTACATACCAGTTTAATTAGCGTTACATCCAGGTATAATTTTCATATTTATTTTGCTAAAATTAAAGAATAATTTAACTCAATAAACAATATTAAATCAAAGTAGAAAGGAATACTACACCAACACAAATGTCAAAATAGAATATTGCAAAATGTTTGGTGGTTTATAATTTTAAAAGTTAAAAAAAAATTAAACTAATAGCCAAATGTAGGATAAAAGACCAATAAACAATTTCACATGTCTACAAACACGTGCTAAAAAAACGTAAACAGAAACAACTGGTTAAGTAAATATGTTTTCTTTTGTTTTATTAAAAAAAATAAAAATAGAATTAAATTATCTTCACTCCTTTAAATTATAGTAGCATTTCGAGAATGAAAATTGAGATCCAACAATAATAGTTGAAAATTTTCTGATTTTCAAAGTCAGGGAGAAAAAAAGAGAAAAATGATTAATTTTTATTGTGACTAAACATCTAAATAAACTATCTGTATATTTATATTATTAATAAATCATATTGTTAGATCTACTTACAACCGCAAAAAATAAATAAGACGACTCAACCCATGGATTAATGGTCGTGTCAACTCAATTGAAATTTGGGTCCTGTCAAAGAAAATGTTCCGCGTAAAAGGGCCCATCTTTGAAGGAGTAATTGAATTGAAATTTGGGTTCCGTGTTAAAAGGCCCATCTTTGTAGGAGTAATTGGAGCCGAACCAACTATAACGTTACGTCTGGATTGAAAGAATGGAATAAATAGTGGAATGATTCATTCCATTCTAATTGGAATGAGTTATTCCATATGTTCTCCCTCGCTCAAGGAACCAAACACAATTTTTTTTCATTCCAATCGCAACCAAACACAATTTATTTTTTTCATTCCAATCGCAACCAAACACAATTTTTTTCATTCTATAAGAATGAGTCATTTCATTCTCCCTCCTATTCTACCAATCCAAACATAGCATAACTGTCAATATACCCATTATCATTTGGTCTACTGATATAACTCAGTTTATTTATAAAAATCGAGAGTTTGATTTTTATTTAAGGCAAACAAGTTATGAGAAGTAAAACACACTCATCTATCTCAAATTGGTTGTCAATTTTAAAAGATATTGCTTGTCAATTTTAAAAGATAGGACGTCTAACAAATGATTATTTAATTTAAGTTTTTAAAAAAGGAGTAAGTATCGTATGCGTGTCTTGATGTCAATCGTATGTATGTGAGAAATCAAAAGATCTAAGTTAACCAAGCTCCTCTTGGCCCAATGGTAAAAAAATTACTCATAAAACTTGGGTGCATGAGGTCTTGGGATATTGGCAAGAATGTTACGATTTCCGCTAAAATTAACAAAAAAAAAAGAAAAAAAAAAAGAAGAAGATCCAAGTTAGTCAGTAAATGAGCATTCATGTTATTAAAAAAATAAAAATAAAAAAGGTTTAAAAGATGAGCATGTCATCGTTGGAAATAAGTCAACTTATCAAAAATAACTATGAAGCAAACAATAACGAAACTAGTATGATAATCCAAACATATATTTAAGGCTAATTTGCAACTGAAAATAGTTTAACTTTTTATATGTATATACAATAAAATTTGTTTGGGACACAATTAGACTTATATTTTAAAATAATTTTTCCTAACTAAACCTTTCTATGCATAAAAAGATGTAACAAATCAAATAAGATTTTCATCTCAGAATGAAAATAGTAAAGACTACTATTTATTTCATGAAGAATTATATGCTTAAGACGATTATTTATTAAAAGTTCAAAGAATAACAACAAAAATCTACTATCCCTTCTGACTTTAATTTCGGAAGATCAGAATTAATACACTTAATTATAAAATTATATTATATTTTTTAAAAAGTGAGATTTTTAAAAAAAGTAAATGGTATAGGAAAATTAACATGTTGGCCCACAAATTTTACTAAAGGTTGATTTTAAAATAATTTATTTTCAGAAGTTATTCCATTTACCATTTGATAGATAATTGATGACGAGTACTTTTATATACATTAATATTATATATAAGTTTCAATTTAGAGAATAGAATTCAAGTACTCTTGAATCTCTATTTATACACAATTGTTACTCTACGTAAAATTATTCATTGTTAGCTCGTAAGATTGTTTTTCTTTTCTTTTCTTAATCACTTTTTGAAAAAAAATATAATATAATGTCATAATCAACTATATTATTTATTATTATAATATTAAAAATCAATTAAATTTTACTAAAAAATAAAAAAATAAAATTACTAATAGAACTCACTCGCATAAAAAAAACAATATTACACACACTTCAATATTAATTCCGAGAGGTCATGATCAGTATACTGTAAGATTGTAAATGACAATGATCTTATCCAATATTACCAACTTCGATCCTATTACTTCAGCATAATCAGAATTCTAGTCAAATTCTGTGGATTTTAACAGTATGAAACAAACCGTTTGGCGGCACACACGATATATATACATCGTATAGTAGACTTAATTAGACAGCTAGCTATACACTAGTGGTAGTTAAAAATTGCAAAGTATTATACCAAGTGTGGCCTCTATTAGTTATTATATATGGCTTTTGAAAAGAAGCAATACACAAAAGAATAAAGCTAAGAATGTGGAATTAAAAGTTAACGCATTACAAGTGGCGCATCTCCATTCAGCCTTTGACAACTATTTCATATGGGCCAAAGTCATCATTTATCAACTTAAAGGTATATATGAAAACAATTACAAACTTACTTTGAAATTTCTTTAACATCTGCCATGAGCAACACGCAATTCAAAAAGTATATTCTTTTGAATTGTGTACATATTTCTTTGATTTTTATATTTACACCAAATTCAAGAAAATATGCACACAGTTCAAGAGAATATACTCTTGAATTATGTATTTAGCATGTATTTTTAAGACACATGTTAAGAGAACCCTTATCAATATGATGATGAAACGATGATATATATATATATATATATATATATATATATATATATATATATATTTGAATCTTGACGGTGGCTTTGAACGAGTCTCTCCAAGGGTCTACAATTAAGTCATCAGCATACGCGGACTCCCTCTCTCCTCTGTATCTCTCTGGATCTAGATTGGACTGCTTATGACTTTGCAGAATTAAATTTTAATAAATTGCTGGCATAATTTTTTCTTTTACATCAACGAATTTATTACAAAGTTATGACATGATTTTATTATATGTTAAACAAGTACACTATTATTTTTCAATGAAGTACTGCATGTTATAATAATCTTGTAATCGCTTGTGTAAAATATTATCACACTACCGCCAATAAATATATACACACACTCATGAGTCATGATTTATGTGTTGAATTGTAAGTTTTAGACATATCTTTCCCTTTCCTTTTAACTACTACTAGTCGCTAGCTGCATCTTCTAAAGGTGGTGTTTTAATTGGTTTTCAAAATTTGATGTTACTAATTAAATAAAAAAATTGATTTTACTATCTTAATTAGAATAGCTGTTGATGTATGTAGTTAAATGTATTATTCTGATGATCAATGAATTTAATCAGTAGTTTGGGATTTGGCTCTCCTCCAAATTCCAATACATTTCTCTTTCCGATTCTATCTAATACATCAATTATTTGATCTCAATAGTTTTGTTAGTAACGATAAAAATATGTTAATAGATAGTTGATGATATTAAAATCAATCATACCAAAAATTAGAATTTTTAAAAATATTTGTACCGCTAAAAATTTAAAAGAAATTTTAAAAATCGAAATTTTGATGAAAAATTCACATATTCATCAAATGGTGAAAAAATATTGGATTACTTTCATTTTAAAAATAAGTATACTACTTAATATTATAAATTAATTAACTGGTATTAATTTAAATTATATTATCTAAACCTATAAAAATATAATGTATTAAATTAAATTAGACAAAATATGTAATAGAGGGAAACGAAGTCTAATAATTTGTTTCTAATTACGATTATTGACATTATGGTGAAGTAGCCATGCAGATATTCTAAATTTTAGGTGGACTATGGAAGAAAAGTTGCATTCTTTTTACATACAGCCAATTATATTTCTCCCAAGAAAACGCTAGTCTCTCCTAATATAATTCCCCTACCCCCAAAACCAAGTGAACTCTCTCCTCTCTCCTCTCTCCTCTCTCCTCTCTCCTCTCTCCTCTCTCCTCAAACAAATTAAACAATTAAGCATATATACATACACATACGGAAAGGTACAATTATATATATATATATGATGAAGAATCCAAACGACCCTCTACCCTCAATTATGAAGATGTTTAAAGCCCCAGTACAATTTGTTAATCTCCTATGTTATATCCTTTTCTTTGCTTTTGGTTTAACTTTCGGAATCATACTTACCTTCCATATGCCAAATTTCTCAGTCAACTTACAATTCACTCAATTTTCTCTCTCCACTACATATTCACCACCGACAAATCCTCCGCCGTCGCCGTTGGCCGAAACAAGAATGCGTGTGGGATTAGAAGGATATCTAAAGCCACCAAATGTTATGCATGACATGAACGACCAAGAACTTCTATGGAGAGCTTCAATGGTTCCAAAAATACAAGAATTTCCGGTGCCTCGGCTTCCAAAGATTGCATTTATGTTCTTGACAAGGCAGTCGGTTTTATTAGCTCCTTTGTGGGACTTGTTTTTCAAAGGAAAAGCAAACCGAGGCCTCTACTCCATTTATGTGCATTCAGATCCATCGTTCAATGAATCAGAGCCTCTAAATTCAGTTTTTTATGGCCGCCGAATCCCCAGTAAGGTATGTTAAATTCAGTACTACTGCCTCCTTACTTTTTTTTTAATTAACGTTTTAAAAAGAAGTACATTTAGATTAAAAATGTAATTAATGTGTTATATATATATATATGGAGTACAAATAAAAATAAACAAAATTTTCTTTCTAAAAACATAGGTAAAAAATAATACTAATATAAGGAGTATTATATACTTACTACTGCATAAAGTTGTTAATTATAGTTAAATGATGTTGAATAGATTATTAAATTAATGATACCTTTAGTTTGACCAAAAACATTCCCATTTCAGTTGCAATCAAAATGGGCTGCAATATTTCTTTCATTGATAATGCACATTTATTTTATTAGTTAAAATACACAATTCAATACTGCCATAAACACATCATGTAACATTATTAATTCAGAATAATACAAAATATATACGCAAGGTAATATTATTAAAAGGTGACAGTGAAATTAAAATAAACTCTATAATATTGAATTTGGGGAGTCTTACAATTTAATTGAGAGTTTTTAGCAGTGTGAAAAACAAGTGAGGGTAGCTAGCTAGCTAGCTAGAGCTTAATTGTTAGGACCACCGACCATGTGTTGTGTTTAAGGCTGTAAACGAGCAGAGCAGTTCGGGCTCGATTCGGGCTCGACTCGAAAAAATACGAGCGAGACTCGGATTCGTTAAAAATATGATCCAAATCCGAGTATAAAAAATAGTTCGAATAAAAATACGAGTAGAATCTGAGTAAGGTTATACTCGACTCGTTTAAGATTCAAACTACTCGAATTCTCGATTGTGATTCGATACATACTCGATTGATACAAATTCGATTAGATACTCGATACATTCTCTTATAATATATACAAAATTAAATCAAATTGGGATAATTAATTATTATTATTTTATTTTGTTTTTTAATTTTAATTGTGATTTTATTTTTGTAAAGTGTAATAGTAAATATATTTTCTCATTTCTAAGTAAAATAACAAATTTAATTTATAATTATATTTATTTTAAAGCTAATTATTATGTGGAGACTCGAATTCGAGCTTGAATTTGAAGCTCGCGAGTAGTTTTAATATAATTCGATCCGAGTCGGATCGAATTCGAGTAATAAATATTCGAGTCGAGTCGAATTTGAGCAGAATTTTTCAAATACAATTCGAATTCGAGTCGAATTCGAGTACGAATTTAACTTTTCGAGTCGAATTCGAGTAGCTCTCTGTTCGCTTCGGCTCGACTCGTTTACACCCTTAGTTGTGTTCTTAATTTAATGAATATCCATCCGTAGCGTTGACGTTTCATATATAACAGACAAATAAGTGACCCTAACAAATTTCAGTTCACAAGCTCCGACCCACTAAAACAGGACAGCATTCAGTTGGGGCAGTTTGTGCAACCCCAAAAATAGGGCAGCCCCCTATTAACTATCCCCAAAGCAATTGCTCCCTAGTCCCTACCCTCCCAATCTATTCCATCCCCACAATATCTAACCAATACAACAATACAGATATTATCTATAACATTTTTCATGCTCAGCTTCTTCTTTTTTTATAAAAAAAAGAAAGAAAAAGAAAAAGAAAAAAGATGTTAAAACACAATAAATATGTCTTCACAACTATTGATTCCCCAATACTACTATCCCCTAAGAGCTTCTTAACATGGAGTACCTTTTAGAGAATGATCATGGAAAATTGCATCAAGCAATTTAATGTTAGATTCATAAATATCAATCCCGCGTGTGTCCCCCATAATATTAATATTGCCAACTAATTGTCTATTGTCTTTTCAATACAACTTTTGGTCCTTAACTTTGTTAACGTAGAATTATTATTACTTCCTCGGTTTCTAAATAATTGACGTTATACGTTAATTTTTTTGTTCTTAAATATTTGACATTATAGGATTTCTAGGAGAATTTATATATATCCATGTAATCCTCTCTCTCCTTCCTATTAGAGTCCTAAAGAAAATTAAAGACTTGAAAATTCTCTCTTCTTCTTATTAGAGTCCTATAAAAAATTAAAGACTTGAATTCTCTCTCTCCTTTCTATTGGACTCCTTTATCTTTTTATGTATATCCGTGCAATCCTCTCTCCCCTTCGGATGAATAGAGAAATGAATTGGAGTAATTAAGTTTCTTAATTGGCGTGCATTGACGTATAACGTCAATTATTTAGGAACCGAGGGAGTATTAGAGATTACAGAAGGTGAGTGACATCTTATGTTCTTACATGAGTTGTCCTCCATAATAATATTATTTTTAAAAAAATTTCAACACACTCTTTTATATCCAACATGGGAGGAAGTGTATTTTTTACGTATATTTTACTATACAAAATAACTTTGTTTTTGTGCGATAGCTCACACAAATATATATGCGGTGTCCTTCACTTACATTTTTGCCTTATTATTATTAGTTGATTTCAATTTCTAAACTTTTCTATTCACATTTTTTTTTATCTTTTCTGATTTTGAGCATCAATAACCAAAAGTCCACATTTTGGATTTGGGGTTAGGGGATGGAAAAGTTATAGTACCATTAATAACCTTCAGTACCTACCATTAAAAAAAAATAAAAAAATAATAATAATAATAATAATAATTCCCTGAAATTTACAGGAAGTAGAATGGGGAAAGGTGAACATGATTGAAGCCGAACGCCGCCTGCTAGCCAATGCTCTTCTTGACTTCTCCAACCAAATTTTCGTTCTCCTCTCGGAGTCGTGCATCCCGTTGTTCAACTTCTCCACCATTTACTCTTACCTAATGAATTCCTCCTCCCAAAACTTTGTAGAGTCGTATGATTTAGCAACCCCTGTTGGGCGCGGTCGTTACAGCCAGCAAATGTATCCAATTATCAAACTCCAACAATGGAGAAAAGGGTCGCAATGGTTTGCGATGGGTCGGGATCTAGCGCTTGAGGTGATCTCAGATACAACATACTTCCCGGTCTTCCAAAACTATTGCAGGGGGTCATGTTATGCTGACGAACACTACTTGCCAACATTTGTGAGCACCAATACCAAATTTAAATTTGGGGAGAAAATTTCGAATAGGACCTTGACTTTTGTTGACTGGTCCAGGGGTGGACCCCACCCGGCGAGGTACATGAGAACAGATGTGACTGAAGAGTTTTTGGAGAGGTTGAGGAGGAGTGAGCGGGAATGCGAGTACAATGGGAATACTACTACAAATGTTTGTTACTTGTTTGCAAGGAAGTTTATGCCTAATGCATTGGATAGGTTGTTGAGATTTGCACCAAAGATTATGCACTTCAATTTGTAGCAGTATTCTGTAACCATCATTAACTAGTGCCCCTCCCTTGGTATTGTTTCATTATTTTTGTACGATATGCATGCATTCAAGTATAGTGAGCTAGGGCGGCCAAATGTAAATGTGCATGGTAGCCTGGTATACAAAACAAAAAAAATAATATAAATGAACAACATTATTTGTATTTTAAAGAATTGCCTTGTATTTGATACTCCCTCCGTCCCAAATTAATTGCTCAATTTTGACCTTTTAATTTCAAATTGACTATTTTTAAAACTAATTTTTTTACTATTTTTGCTAAAATATAGGTGAACAGATTATAACCAAAAGAAAGTACATACAATTTATTACTAAACTCAATTTTTATAATTTTAGAAATATATTTATATATGCTTAATTATTAATCACAAAAATAGTTAATTTGACTTAAAAAAGTCATAAGTGAGCAATTAATTTGGGACGGAGGGAGTATTATCTGTTTTAATGTTTACTACAGTCATGGTTACTTCCTTTATTTCCACACAACTAATTCCTCCAGGCTCCAACAACAATATCACTAACCAAATAAATGTCGAGGGCAAAACTGCTTGATATGTCCTCTGTAATGCTGTCCAGATGCTCAAGAATGGTCCAATGTATATAGAAGGCAAAATCATGAGGTAGAGGTAGAGGTAGAGGTAGAGGTAGAGTTGGTTCTAGTTCATTTGGTATTTGAATGAATTGTAACGAGAGGGAGCCCAAAGTCACACAACAACAAAATATAACAGGGCCGGCCCAAGACCTAAATGTAGAGGATTTCTGCCTAAGATGTCACATTATAATTACAACTTTCGGATAGCCGTTTGTTGTCCGGTCCCTATTATCCTTAAAAGGGACATTTACACTTTATAATACATTTTTAAAAAATATTATAACAAAAGTGCATAAATAAAATATTTACAAAATATGTGGATATGCAATATTTTATTTACAAAATTAGTACATTCTTATCCCTTTAATTTAGTTAAGTATTTAAATAGGTTGCCATCCATAACTGACAACAAAATCTCTCTCCAGATTTCATGGTACCATAACAACTTTCTCTCTCTTCCATCATAGCAACTTTCTCTCTCCTCCATTGATTGTATGTATGTATTAATGTATATAAGTCATAATACTGCTGATGTCATCAACATTACTTTACGTTCCAAAATCAATAAGGGATCCAAGCTGATCAATGTCCACGGCAAAAATTAAAAGGGATATTTGATATTTTTACTGTGTAAAAATATTAGTTTACCAAAATCTCATTCAGATAAACTTATGATCCAAGCCTTAATACAAAGGTAAACAATTCAATTTTATTGGGTTACTAATTAATTATAAAAAAATCTATTATAGATTTTTTTTTCATAGTGCAATTGGTAGTCAAACATTCATACAAAGGTAATCAATTCAGTTTTATTGGGTTACCAATTAATTAAAAAATCTATTATAGATTTTTTTTATTCATAATGTAGTTGGTAGCTAAACCTTAACACAAAGGTAACCAGTTCAGTTCTATTGTGTTATCAATTAATTATAAAAAATTTATTATAGATTTTTATAATTAATGCAGTTGGTAGTTAAATCTTAACACAAAGGTAACCAATTCAGTTTTATTGGGTTACCAATTAATTATAAAAAATCTATTATAGATTTTTTTTTCCCAATGAAGTTGGTAGCCAAACCTTAATACAAAAGTAACCAATTCAGTTTTATTGGGTTACCAATTAATTATAAAAAATCTATTATAGATTTTTTATAATTAATGCAGTTGATAGCCAAACCTTAACACAAAGGTAACCAATTCAGTTTTATTGTGTTACCAATTAATTATAAAAAATCTATTATAGATTTTTTTTTTCATAATGTAGTTGGTAGCCAAACCTTAACACAAAGGTAACCAATTCAGTTTCATTGAGTTACCAATTAATTATAAAAAATCTATTATAGATTTTTTATAATTAGTGCAATTGGTAGCCAAACCTTCATACAAAGGTAACCAATTCAGTTTTATTGGGTTACCAATTAATTATAAAAAATTTATTATAAAATTTTTGTTTTCATAGTGCAGTTGGTAGCCAAACCTTCATACAAAGGTAACCAATTCAGTTTTATTAGATTACCAATTAATTAATCAAACACTTATATGGAGATAACCAATTTATGAATATGTAGTAAAAAAATTAAATTGTTTACACTCTTTTTGAAGGTAACCAATTATACGAATGTAACTAATTAAATTAATTAATGAAATAAGGAGAAAAAAAATTCCAATGATTTACAATTAAAAACAAAGAGGGAACGAACCCGAAATTAAAAAGAAGTAATCTTGATAAAACAGAGCCTAAAATTAGTATTAGTTACAAGAAGTTGCAGGAATAATTATAAAAGTTATAAGATATTAACTAATACATATGCTCTATTCTACAATTACATTTTGAATATGCATATGTTGTTCATCAAAATAGAGAAGAGAAACAACTCTCCGAACGAAGAAGCATTGGAGGACGACTCCCTCGAAGCGGACTAGTTGGATTTGATCTTACACCTCTTGGAGAATCCAACTTCTTATAAGAACTCGCCCCATGGAGAAAATGGGATGCTCAGAAGCAGTAGAACTTGAAGGAGAGAGAAAGTAGAGAGGGAATGATGCCAGAAATAATGGTGAGAGAAAGTAGAGAAAGAAGGAGGATACCGAAAATAAATAGTGGGTGCCATTAAATAGAGAAGAGTAAATAGGGTGGTTATAGTTCTCCTTGATTTAAGAGATAATGATTTAATGGGTTTATTCTTGTTGCATTTTTTTGTAATTATTTTGTTAGTGCATGTAATTATTTTGTTAGTGCACTATTTTTGTAATTTTTTAGTAATTATTGTATACTTATATAAAGAACCCTAATTAAAATCTAACTAAATTGATTAAACCCATCATCAACAGAACTCTTATAATTGTCAACAAGTTTTTTTTTATAATATATTTAATTTTGTTTGATGATTATTTTAACTAGCGGACGGATCTGTCATAAATCCAGTAAGTTGAACGAAATAGACAAATTTGGTTACAATTCAAACCATATACAATTCTCATGATCCATAACAAACTGGATCAGTCCATCCTCTTCCCCACACATTGTAATGGATTTAATAGTTTAAAATCTACAACTAGATACGATAAAAGTCTTTTCAAAGTCAAACATCTTCACCTCATTTAAAAAATTAAGAAATCAACGTGTTGTTTTGTCCTTGGGTACTTGTCCAAGTACTAGTTCATTATAGTATAATAACTTAGTATCATGACAAAAATTAACGACAGCGCCGGTTTAAGGTACATACTAAAATAATGATGATGATGATCAAGACCCATGCCAGTAACTAATTAGTGTGATGTATACATATAAATAAAGGGGTAAAATAAAAATGCTACCCACTGGCAAATCATATTGTAAAATTTGGTCGATCAAAAATAAAAGCCAACTAAAATAAGTTAAAAGATGGTTGACTAGCTAGTAGGTCCCGTCGGAGACGGCAGGGGAATCAGAAACAGAGTCTCGAGAAGGAGACACCTCAACACCGCGGATCTCCTCTATCATTTTCAGCACACAGCTCATGGTCGGACGTTGATCAGGTGCCGCCGATGTACACGTCATCGCGATCTGCAGCAGCGCCACCATGTCCTCTTCTATATCTTTGTACCTCATCAGCTCCAAATCAAAAACCTCCGCCGTCCATTCCTCCCTCACCACCGACTGCACCCACCGTGGCAAATCCACCACCCCGCCAACACCACCGTACCCGCCGTTGTCCACCACCGTGGAGGGGCACTTTCCGGTCAGCAGTTCCAGCAGGAGAACCCCAAAAGAGTAGACGTCGGATTTCTGAGTGAGTTTTCGACCGTAGTCAGTGGGTGATTCCGGAGCACGGTAGCCGTTGGATCTTGTGGCGACGGAGGAGGAGGGGGATGCGAAGGAGGAGAGGCCGAAATCGGAAACACGGGCATTGCCGGACTTGTCAAGGAGGATGTTGGTGGATTTGATGTTACCGTGGGTGAGTTTAAGGGACCGGCATGAGTTGTGAATGAAGACCAGCCCACGAGCTGCTCCTGCTGCGATCTTTAGCCTTGTGGTCCAGTCTAGTGGGGTTCGACCAGGTCCTCGGTTACCTGTCCCAAAAATTCCAAATTTCAGATAATTTACGAAACAAATACTAAGAAAATGTAAATTATTGTGAAACTAATGTAAAATTTAATTGAGAAATTGTAGATGTGCGTAAGGAAAACAAATTGGTGATTCCGCGTTGTGAGAGTAAGTATTAAGTTTTTGTGAGAAAAAGGTTAAGAATGTAGATCATTAAAGTTAGAAGAGGGATGAATAGTGACTTATCATTTTAGTTGGTACAAGAGAAGTTTATATATTGAGGACTTGGCACCTAAGGTTCTTTGGTGCTTAAAGATGTCCGACTTTGTTATGTGCGTTGTGCTACGTGGTGACTGGTTAGGGATGACTGGTGAGATAGCAAGTTTTGACGTGACAGACGCAAGACTTTATACTCCGGTTGTGCATTTAATGCGTGACAGATTTTAGTCGACCATTTTAGGTTATAGTCTTTGGTTATAGCGGATGGTATGCGTCCAAAGTATTTGAATTTTTGGCATTAAACAAAAAAAGATATATCATAAAACTATAGTAGTAGTGTCGTACTACAACTCGAGAAGTAAACTTACTTCCAATTGTAAAAGAAATAATAACAAAAAAGCAGAGCATACTTGGATTAGGTAATACTACTAACATGGCATCAAAAAGTATCCATAATAAAAAAGAAACCAGGCTGGCATGGCATGGCATTATGAGAATCACGACTTCATTCTGAAACACATTGTCAACTTTAAGTCCTCCATGGATTATTGATCTTGTCATATGTAAAAGGTGCTCCCACTGTGACTCCACTTAAATGCTACAGTTAATTATTGTTTCGTTTTTATTCCTTCAACATACAATTGTATCTTCTCCAATAGCAAGTATATAACACCAGCCAAATTCCACAAATATAAATGATTCCTTTCTATAAAATGGTGCAACAATAATAAAATTAAAAAAATGTACTTCAAATTCCAAAATTGCACTCCACTAACAACAAATAACTTCATTTTAACCTTGTAGTGGAGATTGTAAGCTTGAAATGTGAAGTGTATTTTCTAAATTACCTTATTTATTATACTTCCTTTTAATTAAACAGGCATAAATAATTCAGACTATTGGAAAAATGAGCACCCATGGACACCAAATCAAGTGAAAATGGAAGAAACAAGTAAAGTAGTACAAGGTGAGTAACCATACCATGAAGAAGCCAAAATAAGTTCCCGTTAGGCATGTAGTCATAAACCAACAATTTCTCATCCTTGGCAAAATAATAAGCCTTTAAGCTCACCAAATTCGGATGCCTTAACCTCCCCAAAACTTCCATCTGCTGCTCAAACTCTCTCTTCCCTCCTCCCACATTGCTCGCCGCCTCCTTCAGCCTCTTCACCGCCACCACATTCCCGTCGTCCAGCACCGCCTTGTACGCCGTCCCGAACCCTCCTTTCCCCAGCATCTCCGCCGACGCCCTCAGCAAGTCCTCCAGCTCAAACCTCTTCGCCCCCTCGAAAAACACCATTCTGCCCCTCTCAAAACCAGGCTGCCCCGTCGGATACGGGCTCGATGAATACACTATTTTCTCTCCTTCTAGAATCTTACCCGACCCTTTACCGCTACCAGCTCTTTCGGCGTAGTTGCGCCAGAAATAACAGTACAAGAGGAGGGAGAGTACTGCCAAGACCAAAACATCGCCGATTATTATTGCGATTATCGCCAGAGGGCTGATTTTGCTACTGCTACCGCCCTTATTTGCCGATTTCATTGGCACCTCCATGTTCGGAGATATCGAGCTTGGGGAAGATGCCACAGTGGTCGGTTTAGAGGCGATTGCTCCGGATGATCCTGGCCGCTCCGGTTCATTTGTGCAGTTTTGGAGAGGAGTTCCGCAGAGAACCAAATTTCTAGCGAATGCGGATTTGGGGAAACCCGAGAGGGATTTTGGTATTTCGCCGGCTAGTTTGTTCCCGGAAACGTTGAAGTCCTGAATATTTAAAAGATTCAGTTCCGAAATAGCGCCGGAGAATCCGTTCCCTTCGAGCCGGAGAGTGAGAAGGTGAGTTAGATGATTCACCGTCGCTGGAATCTGACCGGAGAGGTTGTTGTACGAAAGATCAAGGCGGTACAACCGGAACAAGGTAGATATGGACGCCGGAAACTCGCAGGAAAAATTGTTGTACGACAGAAACAGAAGCTTCAGTGCGGAGAGGTTAGAGAGATCGGGGATTGGACCGGAAAGGCGGTTTCGCTTGAGACTCATGACTCGGAGCTGAGTCAGCGAGCTAAGCGGCTCAAAACTACCTTGCAGGTCTAGCTCTTCGAGAACGAGTCGAGAGACTCGGTTTTGAAGGCAGGAGACGCCGTACCAGTTGCAAGGATCGGTGGTGTTGGTCCAGGTGGTGAGTTTGTGTGAAGTATCTGAAGCTTGTTTGAATGCCAGTAAATGTTCCATGTCTGGGTTTAATAGAGCATGGAGGAGAGAGAAATGGAGGAGTAAGAGAGAGAAACCTAACTGTTGTTTCGCCATTGTTGGGCTTGTTAGTCCTCTGCAACTAGCAGAAATGGAACGTTGGGAAACAGGAGGGGCTTTTAAGTGAGAAAGAGAAGTGGAGTGTAATGAGGGTACTAGTGACGGATGGTTAATGGTGTAATTAATGTGGATACTTTGGGACTTTGTGGTAATAAAACCTAATTTATGTTTTACCTTGTGTACCGGACTACTGTTGATTGACTTGTAATAACGTCATGCCATGCCTCTACTTGTTAAAGTAAATATTACTCGTCCCGTACTAAATTAATTGTTTAATTTTAATTTTTTTAAATTAAATAGACTATTTTTAAAATAAATAATTAAGAATATATAAATATATTTTTAAAATTATAAAAATTAGGGTTAGTAATAAATTGTATATACTTTCTTTTAGTTATAATCTCTTCACCTATATTTTAGCAAAAATAGTAAAAAGATTAATTTTAAAAATGGTCAATTTGACTTTAAAAAATCAAAACTGAGCAATTAATTTAATAAATAATTTTTTTTTTAATTTTTTGTAAAATGTAGGTAGTATTTTTATTTTTATTATCCTAGCTGTAACATTTAACTTGTACATAAATATTATGTATAGAATTAAAATACTCTTTGTTAGTTCCACTCTTATAGTTAATTGTTGAGTTATTTGCGTTTGAACTTCTAAAAGTATCGTATTATTTTTTCTAACATAATAATAACAATATAATTATATAATAATATAATGATACAGCTATAATTATATACAAATATAAACATATACTTATATATAAGTATAAAAATATCTTTATAAAATATAAAATTATACTCCTTCGGTTTCATATTAAGTGTCGTTTTAGTTTTATGCACATGAATTAAGAAAGTCATTTAATACTATCATTTAATAATTAAAATTTGTATGAAATTCCATCACTATCCCTTTGTGGGAAGTTGAAAACTATTAATACAAGGGAGAAAATTTATTGGGACGATGAAAGAAGTTAGGGGTGATATGAAAAAGTAATTAATTTATTTTCGTAAAAAGTTGTAAACGACAAATAAATTGAAACAAATTTTTTCTTCTAAAAAATTACTTATTATGGAATGAAGGTACTATATATCTATGTACATAAATTTAGTGGTGCGCTTGAATGTAAATTGTTGAATATTTTCAATTGGGAGATTATAAATGCAGTTTATTTTTGTTACTTGATTCAGGACTTAACTAACTGCTAGCCCGCTAGGTTGAATTTTTACTCATTCTGTCCTTAAAAATACGAGTAAAGTATAAATTTTATATATATTAAAAAAAATAAAAATAAAGATGAGCAAAACATAAATTTCATATATATTAAAAAAATAAAAAGTAAAAAAAATAGAGTAAATAAAATTTTAAATTTCTTGTTAGTGATCTCACAAGATTCACAAAGTTATGAGTAATTTTTTGTATACTAATGGACCTCACCCACTAAATAACATAATTAATATTTACTTTATAAATTTTATCTCATATTTTTAAGATCAAAAAATATATACACCTTTAGTTATTCTTTTGAGGACGGAAAAAGTATTATTTTTACATTAAAATGCAATTGGTGATACTTGAGATGCATTTATCATTTAATTCCATATATGGGCTATATAATAAAATTAAGGTTAACATATTTTGTAAACAAAATAATACTACAAACATGAAATCAATTTATTTTTTCAAAAAATGGGCTTTGAAGGATTCCTAGGTTTAACTCGATTGGCTTGTGAGCGTAGTAGTAATTTTTAAAGGGGGTAGGTTGGTTAGGTCGATCTCGGCACATTTAAGCCCCCAGGGCAGTTGATAGAATTGATAAGAGAATTGAGCGACTCTGACACGCGTGACATGCTCTTAATCATATTTCACTTTACTACTACTAGTAGATTATTATGATTATGAAGCAACCAAACAACTTTTGACCATGCATTAACCAAAATAAATTCATCAATTTTTATAAAAATAAAATAAAATAAAAATCCTCTCCAAATCTACTCTGTTTTCCTGTCCTTTATCATCATTATTTATATGTATCATGTGTCAAAAATGAACTTCATATAGATTCCCAAGAAAAAAAAAATTAAAAAATCAAATAGCCGGCCCATAACTATACTACTTGGATTGTTGATGGATGTTGAACCCTCAGTCTCACTATAAATTGTACAAATAAACCCTGAACTCAATAATTACTGTTTCATATAATTATCATTTTCTTCGTGTAAGGTGAAAAGAAATTTAGTGAAGTAAATAAGCAAACACATCTGTGACTAACCTAAATCAAGATTCCACTCGTATTTGAGTTAAATTTTACTTGTTTTAAAAACAAAGAAAGAAAAAAGGGGGATATATTTTACCAATACAAATAATTTTTCTTCCGACGATGGATACAGTAAATAAATTCTCTTAAAATTACAGATCTAATATATAAAACGGGAGGAGAAGTTTGATGTAAACAAATTTTTAAAGCTTTTTGCCTTTTCCTAAAACACCCTTCGACTTTTAAGATAATTTTTATTTTATTTTTTTATATTAATTTTATTTATCTTTCTATTTATTCCTTTAAATTTTATAAAATTCTTATTTTATCGCACATAATTTATACACACTGCGTGTGTTACCACCGGATGGTAGTATTTATAAAGCACGCACGCGGTTGTCTTCAATTGGATAACTCTTCCTTGCATTGCATTTACAATTTTGTGTAACATGTACCATAGCTTGACCGGGAAGAGGCAAGGGATATATATATAGTCCATTTCTTAAGCTCACTCTTATCCGGCTCACCCCAAGCTCACTCCCCTTTAGCGACGGACCCGACGACGGTTTGGTCATACAACCGTCGTCTATACTTTTAGCGACGAATAATATATAGCGTCGCTAAAAGTATAGACGACAGTTGTATGACTAAACTGTCGCCGGATCCGTCGCTAAAGGGGGTGAGCTTGGGGTGAGTCGGATAAGATTGAGCTTAAGATCCGGACCGTATATATATATATATATATATCTTCAATCTAAATCTAAAAAGCTAGATAAAGCCTGCGTCTGGAATAAAGCTAGCGTCCATGTTTATCTAAATATGCAGACACTTTGTTCACTTTTTTACTTTATCTTTTCCCCTCCCATCTAAATTCTAACAAGAAATTAGACCGGTTTGTTCTCAAGTAGTTTCGTACTTGAGAAGAGAAAGTATAATTGTGTTGTGACTTGGTGTACATTATTACAACTTCAAAGTATAAGGGGTCTAATTTTGATAAAGTTAATGATTAATCATTCGGTCCAGGGACAAAAGTGAAAGTTAGAATTTCTTTGATTTTATAATATGATTTGTTAATTAACAACACAATTTCAAATGATGGCTTTATGGCTTCTCCTTTTGTCTCCATCGTGGTGGGGTGTCCATGGAATTTTGGTTGCTTGCCTTGATTCCCCCTTTGTCATAATATCATATACCAAATGCATTAATATCCAAAGATGTGGAGAAAAGAAAAAAAAAAAATCAACTTTGACCAAGAGCCTCTGCGCACAACTAATAACCGGAGCTGCAGGAGGGTCCAACGATTCTATACGCCCCTAAACTTTAAATTATGCGGGGTAAAAAAAAAATTAATTTCTTATTTAGTTCATCAAATCATTTTAGATATCTTCTCCACCCCACACCCTTCCTCTATTCATCAGAAGAAAACGGACAGCCCATACATTGATCCAATCTATTCAGATGACGTAAAGTTTCATTCTTTAACTCTTCATATTTCAAAAATACCGTATTATCCTCTCTCGGGCCATTCCGAACTTGCTCGCCAGTAGCCCAAAACATGGTCCCAATACGGCCCATGTAGGGAAATTCCTTGGCTTGCCTTGGATTTCACATTGCCTTGGGAAGTGCCACCACAGAGAAAAACATTATTAATCATTGTTGTTGATGGGATTGAAAAATCTTGGGGATGAAATTGATGCATAAACCACAGAGAAAAATGTTGGGGATGAAATTGATGGGGAGAGCAGAGACGAGAAATAAAAATTTTGGAATGGAATTGTTGTTGTTGTTGTGGCCTAATCAATCTGTTCAAAGGTAGTCTTGGATTGAGAATTTTGAGGTTAAACATTGCTTTGTGAGTGAGAAATTTGAACACACAAGTTATACAGAAGCATCTGTTTAAAATAGTAGATTATTGAGAGGTATTTGCATACAAGTATTTTTATTTTAGTTTATGCATAACTTGTTAAGTTAAATATGTAGCAATAACAATTAATATTATAAAACTTGCACAAGTACCTCTGTCAAATTTTGAAACCATAACCGAAACTAAAAACACTTGTCACGATGCCTGCTATCACTTGAGCAAACCAGAAAAGAAAGCTGTGTGTGACGTCTTCCACTCATTGTCACCTGCTAACCATAGTTTTGGTCCAATACACTTTTGGCCTTTCAGTTTTCACAGTTCTCAGTCATGTGTGCACTTATCAATTCATCATGATATACTTGTAGCTACAAATTCTCCTAAACAGTACATAAATGGCAACTTCTACGATCTATTGTATATACATACATACATTCCTTCTACTGTATGATAAGCAAAGATATCCCAAGCAGATGAGAAGAAAATGAAATTTAACCCACCCATTGGACATGATAATAGGAGTTTGTGACATATTTTTAGCATCTACCTTTCACTTCATCGGCAATTTGAAGGAAAAACATAACTCATAATTATCACCCACTAGTACTAGCACTAGGTGTGGTAGACCTACTACTCATCCATTTATCAGCAAAACCAACCGGTGAATCTTGCAACTTCTCTTCCTTCAACAATACAACAGTTTCTGATTCTGGCGACGGAAGTGGCATTCCACTTCGCGATACATCAACACCCTGAATTTGCCTCAAAGAATCCAATACCTCATCCATTGTAGGCCTCAAGTCTTTGTTCAGTTGCAAACACCTGAATGCTAATTCTGCCACAGAAGTTGTCATCCTTTCAATGTTAGCATCTGACTCATGCCCAAGGCTCGGATCAATCAACTCATTGAATGCACATCTTTGTATCTTGTCTATAGCTAAATTAGCCAAGTTAATCTCATTCCTTTGCCTACTTATATCCACTGCAGGCAGTGATGATATAAGCTCAATAAGAACAACACCAAAACTATAAACATCACTCTTATCAGTTAGTTGGAAATATTGATGATACTCTGGATCAACGTAACCTGGGGTGCCCTGTGGTGCAGTTGAGACATGAGTAACATCAGCAGGGAAAAGCCTCGAGAGCCCGAAATCTGCAACTTTGACACAAAAATTGTTGTCTAAGAGTATGTTGTTAGTCTTCACGTCGCGGTGTATGATATCTGACTTGTGGAGAAAAGACAATGCGCTAGCAGTTTCAATGGCAATGTTCATTCGGACAGGCCATGTGAGTGGTTCTGTTTCGGCTTTGTGCCCGTGGAGATGATCAGCAACCGTGCCATTGGGAATGTATTCGTAAACCAGAAGGAGTTCACGGCTGCGGTGAGAAGTGCTGCCATATAGTAAGACAAGATTGTGGTGGCGTAAGCAAGTGAGGATATCGATTTCATTCATGAACTGCTCCACTCGCTTGTAGTTGTGCTCGTATAGTCGCTTCACTGCAACATCTCGCCCATCTCGTAGTTTTCCTAGTTGAGAAACAACAAACATTTTCCTTTAGAAAGAGTCTGCTAACAAATACTATTGACTAATATGTAAAAACGAATTTGTTGATATCAGTTGTATTCCATATAACTGCTGAAATTATACTGAAGAATTAAGAATCAGAAGAGGAAACTTTTAAACTTTTTCGACTGAAAATGAAATAGATTACTGAAATTCAAAGGAAAAAAGAAAGAGAAAACACAAGAAAGAAAAAAGGATTTATAACCTTCATTGATTATGCGTGTTTAGAATCAGCTCATTATATGCTTAGCGTTTATTAAAATATGTTAATAATCTTGTGAATAGACTGATGAGGATTTTAACCTTCTTACCATGATAGACGGTTCCAAAACCTCCATCCCTGAGTTTTTCGGAAGGATCAAAATTATGAGTTGCCTCTTCAAGATCCTTGTAGGAGAAGACAGGTACCCCATAATAATAATAAGAACTACCATCTTCAATGTCTGAGGAAGTTTTCCTTGGGAGGAAATATGTAGAAAGATTATTCCATTTCTTGCGCCTCCAAATAATAATGACGACCAAGCAAATTATAAGGACAGCTCCAGGTATGACTGCAGAAGGGGAAATATGTAGTTTTCAAGTTATAGTCTATATATATTATGGTATTTTACATACATATATGGTTCATAGATGTAGTACCTGTTCCTAGAATTAGTCTCATACTTCTTTTCCCTGCAATTTAATACCAAGCAAAACATCGTAAGTCAGTTCAGACATGATATAACAGAAGTCATATTTTAATACAATCAAGACTGCTAAAACTTATATTTATTTCATAAGAATTCAAACTCCAATTTCACATAAATTAAAGCTATCTTGCTGTTTTTATAGTATTCAACTTGTAAGATAACCCTACAGTTTTAAGATTCAAGACAAGCATTGCATCAGAACTATGTTAGTACACGAAGTGCCACAAAGGATGATTTTACAAACATCACAATATATAGTTGCATAAGAAGTATGTTAGTACTTTTAGAACTTATTTTTGGTATAGAAAAGTGAAAATAGAACCCTCCAATCAGTTGAGAGCAGTACATATTGAAATATTTGAACCATGATTTGTGATCTCCTGTAAAAATAGAAGTACTTTATGGATATATATATATATATATATATATATATATATATATATATATATAAAGGATTTCCAACATATCTCCTTAAATGACATACCAAACATACCCCCTTTAGCAACGGACCGGGCGACGGTTTGGGCTGTCGCCATAGGTCCGGTCCGTCGTTATAGCCTTTAACGACGGGTCCGTCGCTAAACCATCGCCCGGTTCGTCGCTAAATGGGGTATGTTTGGTATGTCATTTAAGAGCTTTGTTGGAGATCCGTTCTCTCTCTCTCTATATATATATATATATATTGATCGCCATTTTGCACAATATTGATCGCCATTTTGACATTGACCGTGTTTAGACGGTTTGTTCTCTGTAATTTAAAACCAAGCAAAACATAAAAAGTCAGTCCAAACATGATACGAAAAGATGACATAATTTAATTCTAATAAGGCTACTGCTAAAACTTAAATTAATTTAACGATGACATTGAACGATGGTTTGTGATCTCCTGTAAAAATAGCAGAACTTTATGGAGATATATATGAAATACCTTTGGCAGTTGCACAACGAAATATGTTGTCTTCATTTAGACATTGACCTTCTCTAGAGCGACATTTGTCACAATGGTGAGAGTGATACTGTAGAGTGAATTCAGCACTTAATAGGCTAAACAACTTTGAGGGATCTTCGCCAGTTTGATCGAAATTTTTCAGCGGCGACTGAATAACTGAACAATCATCTGGAAAGTTTTGTAGATTCGGAAGATTATGAACTGGATATCTATAGTACAAATTGTGTTCATTGCACTCTGAGTAATTGTGATAATCACCAAAAAGTTTATGTTGCAGGGTAAGGTTTGATGTTTTCAGGCATTTAAATAAAGTGATAGTGTTCAAGATTGTTAAGAACCTGGAGGGAGAACTGAGAAGAGATAAATTCCTCAAAGAATCACAATCTCTTTTATCTAGCAGACCTTGGAATACTTTGTCATAAATTACAATGGTATGGGGCTTCATGAAGCCTTTGACATCATAGAGTTGGCCGCCTTCACTTAGTTGGAGTTGTGGAACTTTTTCTTTGCAATTTAACTTGCAAAATCCACATCGCCAATCCGTGGAATTAAAGAAAGGGAATTTGAACTCGCCAAGATCTTGACAGCTGAAAGACAGAGGACAAATAGGCTTTGTCCTATATTCTTCTGCTGAGTTCAGAATTAGAGGCAGATGGCAGAACAAAAAGAAAGCCAAAATGGAGACAAGAGCCATCTGAAATTGGCAATTAGTTTCGGAAATGAAAACGTTGATACCGAAAGGAAAAATACTATAGTTCTATAAACTTTGAGAAGGCTCTGCTCTGCTCATGTCACTTGTGTATTTGCTTCATTAAACATGAATATGTTTAGATGTTTATCTTCAGATACAAGACGGTTGACTTAGAAATTTATTTCATTGCATAAGACTTTCTATCTTCATTTGTGGGTCCTTGAGGATGTGATATTGCAATTGGTCGGCCAAAAGACTGACTCCTTCACTCTTTAAACCCCCTCAATCTTCTAACTTGAGACTGCTAAGAAGTTTAATTCATGTGGAAACTAGTTCAGAGCTTCTTTGAAACGGCAAACAACAGTGACAAAACATTCTCTTCTGGAATACACTTGTGGATCTCAAATTCTATAAGAGAAATAATGTATGGTAATACCTTTTTTTTTTTTTTTTTTAACAATAAATTCTTTGAAAATTGAGTGTTGGGGGCCCAGATATTATGATTTGTCCATCTCCACAGCTTAAGGAACTAATTTCCGGGTATTTCATCTACCTTTAGTGAATCTCTTCCTTGATCAGCTTTAATATCCAGAATAAAGCTAAAGTCAAGAAATTGCGCTAAGATCCTTTACAACTTTAATTTCATTCGACTTAACATTGAAGTTCTAACCCAATAAATTCCAGAAAACTGGTAACAAGAGTAGGCGACCAACAATACTGGAAACCTAATACTAGTTTATTAGTTCATACAGGCATATGTACTAGTTTCCGAAAACTTAGCCGTTCTTTTTTCCTCTATATCCAATAATTTGGCTCCGGCTGGGAATGATGGGTCACTTAGAATCAATTTTTTCGCAAAGATAAAGCTACTAAAAGAGAGTAGAATAGCAAAAAATCACTTGATCCTTTAACTCTTTCCAGGGAAGAATGCTATAAGCAAAGAAGGCATGTGAAAATGTTGATGGCCTTTTTTATCATTGAAGTTTGTTCTGTGCTCTCCATCAAGGCAGGCAGAAATATACAAGTTCTTAATTGACAACTTGAATTTTGACTTGTTTTGCAGTCTTTCTACATTTATCGAAGTTTCAGGTAGAATTGCGAATGTGATTGTCCCTTTTGATCGTGTGTATAAGTATAATGAAGCAAACATATGCATATGCCAGAAAATCATTGTTTAATTAAACACATCAGTAGAATTCTAGCACTACATATAGTTTTTGTAAAACAAATAATGACTTCTTAGGATCAAGAATAAAAAAGATGATAAATATACTGTGTTTAGATGAGTTTCAGAAATGAAAACGTTGATACCAAAAGGAAATTGGCAGTTAGTTTCAGAAATGAAAACGTTGACACCAAAAGGAAAAATACTAGCTAGTATAATTCTATAATCTTAGAGAAGGCTCTGCTCTGCTCATGTCACTTGTGTATTTCACCAATGTATTTAGATGTTTATCTACTGATACAAGATGGTTGACTAAGAAATTTCATTGCCGAAGACTTGGTAGAAGCAGACTGATTAAGGAGATCTTAATTAGTTGGGTCCTCCTGAAATTGAACCTCTTATTGCAATTGGTTAGCGTTAGCCAAAGTTCTTCGTGTTATAACATATAAAGCTATAAACTGAGGAGATAAAACTGATACTCAATCTCAGTAAAAAGTTGTATTCATAAGTCATTTTACAATGTATTTATACTGCTATATACCTTAACCTCCAAGCTACTATTATTCCTTTCTAATTACAGAAATATCAATATAACCAACTAGAGAGAAATGATAACTGTACTATCACAGCTATGACTGTGATATGCATGAACCACATTTGCTGTCATGTGGTCCTGACTTCTCATGTAGCATTGTTTGAGCGTGGGAGATATTTATATCCTTAACACTTCGCTCTTTAAAACCCTCCCAATTTTCTTATTTGAAGTGGGACTACTGATAACAATTTTTGTGGAAATTCCTTGCTTCTTTGAAATGCGCTAAAAAATACCAAAAAAAAACGTACATAGTGCATGCACAAGGCGAAGTTTGAGTAATTTCTTTGAAACGGCAAAATAAGGAGAGAAAGAATAAAATAATTTGACTACAAATAAAAGCTGAAGTCATGTGGATTGTACACAGTGCATGCACAAGGCTCCCACAAATAAAGAAGTTTGAGTAACTTCTTTGAAACAGTAAAATAATGACAAAATTTAAATTATATTTTCTGTTATATATTGGTGGATCTCAAATTCTACGAGAGAAGGTGAGTAGTGATAATAATTTTAACAATGAATTCTTTGTAAAAATTACTAAAGTGAGGAAGAATGAAATCACTTGGCTACAAATAAAAGCTAGCTGAAGTCGTGTGGACTGTGGAGTCAATTCTCTTATTTTATTAACCTTTGGTATATTCATATAGCTGTCGGAGGCCCTCAGGCTAGCTAATGAAAGCTTAATTCAAATAGGATGGAGTCATAATCCTAGATGAGAGTTGGGCCCCCTGAGGGAGAGAGTCGAAGGAAGATGGAGGTGCATGATGGATGAATAAGTCTGACAGAAGTTGTAGCCCGTGAAGAAGAACGGTCGACTTGGTGTATGGAGTCTATATATTAATGTTAGTATACGGACCCTCAGGCCCAACTAATAGATGTTTGAAGGCCCACCTTTGTCGAGGGCCCCACTTGGTAAGAGAGGTGATCGAGCTGAAGTAAACGTTTAAGAGCTCTTCGTGGAGTCATATTAACCGTTTGTGCATGGTATAAGGAGTGCAATTATTTTATGATGGGACAATTTTGCACACTCCAAGTGGGCTAACTCCAACTGCTTTACGATAGAACAGGTCCTAAGGAACCCTTATAGGCTATCGTCTCACATATAAAGAATGTCAAATTACCGAGGAGACGTTGAACACACGTTTTACGCTTAAAACCTTTAAGATTGATATTTTATCTTTCTTCCCACTTATCAATAACCACATCGGATGCGGCCCATGGCAACCCAATACCAACCGTGGAAACATTTGTGCAGGTACGAAAGAATCAAGGCCTACATTAGAGATGTACATCTTAGGGATAGAGTACGTATCATTATATAACATTTAAATAATGTGATATTGTCGAAGACTGTAAAGGATATGCATGGAAGGAGAGTTGGGAAGAGATAAATTCCTCAAAGAATCACACTCTTTTTAATCTAGGAGACCTTGGAATACTTTGTCTCTCCTAGAAATACTTTGTCATGAATTAGAATGGCATTGGGCTTCACAAAGCGTTTGCCATCATAGAATTGACCCTCTTCCCTTAGTTGGAGTTGTAGAACTTTTTGTATGCAATTTAGCTTGGTATGGGTCTGATATACGCCTTAGCCTTTTTTTTCTTGGATAATTAGCTTTTAAGGAGAAAATTGGAGTTTGAGCCTAGAATGTTATGAATACTAACGTGAGCTTGTCATATGGGGGCAGATCCCACATCGGAGGTGGTCTTTTGTTTTAACTATTTTTTTGAAATCCTTGTAGGAGTCCAGATCAATTGTCTTAAGTTCTGTCTCATATATTGTCTAAACAAGAAATCATGCCTTGTGTAATTTTTTAAAGTAATTTTTAGATAACAAATAAAAGAAAACTGTTAAATAAAAGGAAATTGCGTCAATTAGTACTCTTATTCACCACTCTTTCCATGTATGCCTCTCTCTGCCTCTCGATTGGATTACTGCAAACTGAAAAGAAAGAAAAAAAAGTTCTCTCCTCTCCTCTTTCAGTTGGAACAACAAAGGAAAAAATAAATAAATTCTACGTTTTATTAAAAAAAAAAGAGTGTATTTTGATGAATTGAAAGTGATATGCAATATATAAAACCTTATTTGTAAACTGTTTCTACGTTTTATTAACCAATTTATGATTTCTTCTTTGCACCAAAAAAGAAAAAAGAAAAAAAAAATGATGATTTCTGAATTGTAGCTTGACGAAATCATCTTTCTGTGCTACACCAAAGTAGTGACTATGGTTTCATACGAATTAACAGTATCGAGTCAGTATGAAATTATGGTTGTATTTTGTTTGCTCTTTTAAGCTGATTGTGCTCACTATTATTTGAGACCAGAAAGATTTATTTTATTTTATTTTTCCTTTGTTGTTCAGACTGAAAGAGGAGACTAGAGAACATTTATTTTTCCAGTTTGCCGTAGTCCAATCAAGAGGAGAGAGACGTACATTGGAAAGAGTAACTTATGTAGTTTCCTTTTTTTTGAAAAAAATTTATTTCCTTTTTATTGTTTTTAAAAAGTTATATTAAGAGTCATAATATATTTTTGTTGAGACAACATATGAGATATTATTTAGGACAGCCCATCTGTACTCCCTTTATGGCCAGTTTGTGTGTTTGTTTGCTGGGAATAAGGAAGAAAACTTGTTCCTAAGTTCTTTAATCTTAGTAAAATTCAACACAATTTCTAGGTGCAGAGTTGTAAATTATGCTTTCATATTTCTGTAGTTACGTGTATATATATGTCATAGTATTATTTACTTAAGCGCGCAAAATACTTAATTTAATTAGAAGAATAATGGAATTAACATTTTTCTTTAAAAAGTAACCAGCATAAGGTTATATGTTCAACCATTTTTTGTTTCCCAAAATCCCTAGGAAAGCCAACAATGTTTATAACACAAAATAATATTGCATTTAAAAGTGGATAATTGAGATGTCGATACTAACTTCAGATACAACTCATAAGAAACACAATAATAAAGTTTAGATATTTTAAGTGAATTCAATAATTGTAAAATAAAATAAAACACATATCTGGCAAGGCATTTACCATCATGCATTTTCTTACAAATATAAACTAACAATATATTGTAAGAAATTAAGTACATACTATTGCAATATCATATTTTGATGAAGTTAAAGTGTCATTACAACCAACTTAAGTCTTTCATTTCAAAAAAGTCTCCAATTGAGGATTTGAGACATAAAATAAACAAACAATGAATATTACCTTACCTATGTGGTGGAAGAATATGGTAGAGGTTCCGGAACAGACGCAAAGAAAGGTCTGGGTGGGATTTGCAACGACTCCAGGCCCCCTTCTAACATTTCCAACACCCTCTTCATTGATGGCCGGTTTGAGGGATCAGCTTGTATGCACCACAACCCAACTATTATCATCTTTCTTGTACTTTCATTTTCTACTTCATTCGAGATGCAATCTAGTCCAATTTCAGCATTTAGTTCAAGGCGATTGTATATCCATTCGGGAAAATAATCTTCAGTGCTACGATCAACTCCGTTGGTCTCTTTCTCTCCAACCATTTCTAAGATCATCATACCATAGCTATAGACATCTGACTTATGAGAGACCGCTCCAAAATTTCTTGAAAATACTTCTGGAGCAATATACCCTGGCGTCCCTCTCATACCTAGCATTGATATCACACTGTCTTTCCCGAAACATAATTTAGCAAGTCCAAAATCAGAAATCTTTGGGCAGAATTCTTCATCAAGAAGAATGTTATGAGGTTTGATGTCAAAGTGCAATATTCGTGTGTTGCACCCTCGATGTAGGTACTCTAATCCTCGAGCGATGCCAAGTGCAATTTGGTACAATGTTTCCCACCCTAGTTGCCTTACTGCTGTGGATTTTTCATTTGGTATGAACTTCTCTAATGATCCATTGGGCATGAACTCATAGATTAAAGCTCTTTTGGAACCTTCAAAACAAAATCCAAGAAGAGTGACAATGTTAACGTGGGACGTTCTGCTAATGCTTGCAACCTCATTAACGAATTCTTCTCCCTCACCTTTCTGTTTATTCAAAATCTTCACTGCCACGTCACGGCCGTTGTGTAACTTCCCTTTGTACACGCCACCATAGCCTCCTTGGCCTAGCTTGCATTTAAAAGAATTGGTCATTTTCTTGACATCTTGATATCTGTATCTTTTTGGGGCAAGAGGTCCATACTTTCTTAGAAAGGCCTCAACATTTTCATGGTCTTTTCTTCCATATTTCCCGAAAATCATTGTTTTGCAATATGAGCATTTACTCCAAAAACAGCACAACAGGACTATTAATATGACCACGCAAGCAGCTGCAGTGCCTACAATCATTGGAATCAGATAAATACATTTCTTGCTCCTCCAAATAATAATGATGACCAAGCAAATTATCGGGACAGCTCCAGGTATGACTACATAAGGGGAAAAATGTAGTTTTCAAGTTATAGTCTATTTATTGCATACATATATGGTTCATCGATATAGTACCTGTTCCTAGAATCAGTCTCATACTTCTTTTCCCTGACCAAGCAAAACATCACAAGTCAGTTTAGACATGATATAACAGAAGTCATAGACTCATAATTTGATTCGATCAAGACTGCTGAAACTTATATTTGTTTAATACGAACACATGACAAGCATTGCATCAGAATTATGTTAGCACACAAAGTGCCACAAAAGATGATTTTACAAGCATCACAATATATAGTTTCATAAGAAGTATGTTAGTACTTTTAGAACTTATTTTTGGTAAAGAAAAGTGAAAATAGAACCCTCCAATCAATTGAGAGTAGTACATATTGAAATCATTGAACCATGGTTTGTGATCTTCTGTAAAAATAGAAGAACTTTATGGAGATATATATATGAAATACCTTTGGCATTTGCACAATATTGATCGTCATTTTGACATTGATCATCTATAGACGGTCTGGTCTCTGCAACGTAAAACCAAGCAAAACATAGAAAGTCAGTCCAAACATAATATGAACAAATGACATAATTTAATTCTAATAAGACTAGTGCTAAAACTAATATTAATTTCATAAGGAGACAAACTCCAATCCCACAATATGAAATTAAAGCTATCTTGATGTTTTCATAGTATTCAATGAATACCGGCAAGCTAGCCTTTAAAGTTTTGAGAATCATGACAAGCGTTGCACCAGAATTACAAATAAAAAGCCACAAAGAAGTATATGTGAAATTAACATCACAATAGTTGCATAAGATGCATGTTAGGACCTGGAACTTATTTTCAGTATAGACAAGAAAATAGAACCCTGCAATCAGTTGAGAGCAGCACAAATTGAAATCTTTGAACCATGAGTTGTGATCTCCATATAAAGATATCAGAACTTTATGGATATATATATATAGAGAGAGTAAGCTTCTACAACGGACCGGTTCGTCGCAAACCGGTCTATAAATAAACCGTCGCTATAGACCGGTATAAACCGCCGCGATAGCATTTAGCGACGGTAAAAACCGTCGCTATAGACCGGTTCGTGACGAACCGGTCCGTTGGAGAAGTTTACTCTCTCTATATATATATATATCCATAAAGTTCTGATATCTTTATATGGAGATCACAACCCACGGTTCAAAGATTTCAATTTATGCTGCTCTCAACTGATTGCAGGGTTCTATTTTCTCTTGTCTATACTATATATATATATATATATACTATATATATATATATATATATATATATATATATATATATACGGTCCAGCTCTCCAGTGAATCGCTGAGAACGAACCAAAAACGAACCGGACTTTAGCGACCTATAGCGACGGACAGAACCGTCGCCGGACCATCGCTATAGGTCTCTTAAATGACGCATAGCTTTAGCGACGGACAAAACCATCGCTAAAGCCCGGTTCGTTTTTGTTCACCAGAGAGCCTCTTCCTCCCTCTCTATATATATATATATGTATATATATATATATATATGAAATACCTTTGGCATCTGCACAATGAAATTTATCCTCGTCATTTTGACATTGGCCTTCTTTAAAGAGACAATCGTGACAACTGGGAGGGAATTGAAACTGGAGAGCGAATTGAGCACTTAACAGATTAAACAAATCTAAGGCATCTTTGCCAGTTAAATCCGAATCTGCCGGCAGCTGAATAACTGAACAATCATCTGGAAGGCTTGGTGGAATTGGAAGATGATCAATTGGATATCTATAGTACAAATTGTGTTCATTGCACGGGTAATTGTGATAATCACGAAAAAAATTATGTTGCAGGGTAGGGTTTGATGTTTTCTGGCATTTAAATAAAGTGGTAGTGTTGATCAAGATTTTAAAGAATCTGGAGGGAGAACTGAGAAGAGATATATTCCTCAAAGAATCACAATCTCTTTTATGTAGAAGACCTTGGAATTCGTTGTCATAAATTAGAAAGGTATCGGGCTTCATGAAGCCCGTGATATCATAGAGTTGGCCCTTTTCACTTAGTTGGAGTTTTGGAAATTTTTCTGTGCAATTTAACTTGAAAAATCCACATCGCCAATCCGTGGAATTAAAGAAAGGGAAAGTGAACTCGCCAAGATCTTGACAGCTGAAAGACGGAGGACAAATAGGCTTCGTCCTATATTGTTCGGCTGAGTTGAGAGTTAGAGGCAGATGGCAGAACAAAAAGAAAGCCAAAATGGAGACAAGAGCCATCTGAAATTGGCAGTTAGTTTCACAAATGAAACCGTTGATACCAAAAGGAAAAATACTAATTACTAGCTAGTATAATTCTATAATCTTAGAGAAGGCTCTGCTCTGCTCATGTCACTTGTGTATTTCACCAATGTATTTAGAAGTTTATCTACTGATACAAGATGGCTGACTAAGAAATTTCATTGCTGAAGACTTGGTAGAAGCAGACTGATAGATGAGAGCTTAATTATTGGGGCCCTTCAGAATTTGAACCTCTTATTGCAATTGGTTACCCAAAGTTCTTCGCTAGCTCCTCTCTGTTTTCTTACCTGAAGTGCGACTACAGATAACATTTTTTGTGGAAATTCCTTTCTTCTTTGAAATGGGCAGAAGAAAAAAAGAAAAGAAAAAAAGTACACAGTGCATGCACAAGGCTCCCATAAATAAAGAAGTCTTGAGTAACTTGGCAAAATAATGAGAAAATTATAATTATAATTATAATTATAATTATAATTTCTGTTATATATTAGTGGACCTCAAATTCTACTATAGAAGCTGAGGAGTGATAATAATTTAAACAATGAATTCTTTGTAAAAATTACTAAAGTAAGGAAGAACGAAATAACTTGGCTACAAATAAAAGCTGAAGTCATGTGGACTGTGGAGTCAATTCCTTTGTTTTTTTTAGCCTTTGGGATATTCATATGGCTACCAGAGGCTTTTAATTTCCTCCCTGTAGGCCCTCAGGCTAGCTAACGAAAGCTTAATTCAAGTTGGGCCCCTAAGAGAAAGAGTTGTAGGAAGATGGAGGTGATGGATGAATATAGAGTCGGGGCCCTTCTCTATATAGCTGCCTCATATCTCGGCCTGTTAGTTTAATTTTGTTACGTTACTTTCTGTAATATTATTATGCTTCAATGAGCTAGTCTTAACAAAAGTCGAATAAATTGACCAGCTTGTTTATTAAATTTGTTAGAAAACATTTTTAAGTTTGAGATAATTTTAATGTAGTGATCATTTACCATTATGCTTTTTCTTTTCTTAGATATAAACTAACCACTTTGTCAAACGTATTACATAGTCTGCAATATAATGTACGTATAAATGAAGTTAATGTCTCACAAACAGTGAATAAATTGAAAAAATTTCATTTCAAGAAACTCTCTACAACTGAGAATCTGAGATAATATACGAAAGCACAATATATATCTCAAATTGTGGGCGAAGAATCAGCTAGAGAGTTTCTGGGACAGAAACCAAGAAAGGCCTGGGTGGGATTTGTAAAAACTCCAGGCTCCCTTCAAACATTTCCAGCATCCTCTTCATTGATGGTCGATTTGAGGGATCAGTTTGTATGCACCCACCCAACTATTATCATCTTTCTTGTACTTTCATTTTCTACTTCATTCGACATGTCATCTAGTCCAATTTCAACATTTAGTTCAAGGCGATTGTATATCCGTTCTGTAAAGTATTCTTCAGTGCTATGATCAACTCCTGCATTGATGTTCTTTTTGCCTCCAACCATTTCCAAGATCATCATTCCATAGCTATACACATCTAACTTGTGAGACACCACTCCGAAATTTCTTGAAAATACTTCTGGAGCAATATATCCCGGCATACCTCTCATACCTTGCATTGATATCACATTGTCTTTCCCAAAACATAATTTAGCAAGCCCAAAATCAGGTATCTTTGGGCAGAATTCTTCATCTAGAAGAATGTTGTGAGGCTTTATGTCCAAGTGCAAAATTCGTGTGTTGCACCCGCGATGCAAGTACTCTAGTCCTCGAGCTATGCCAAGAGAGATTTGGTACAGTGTTTGCCACCCAAATTGATGCACTTTTGAGGAGTCTTCATAGTTCATAGCATATAAACTTCTCTAATGATCCATTAGGCATGAACCTAAGAAACCGAGTAGAGTGACAATGTTAACGTGGGATGTCCTGCTGATTCTTGCAGCGTCATTAATAAACTCTTCTCCATCACCTGTCAATTTATTCAAAATCTTTACCGCCACAATGGGACCGTCCTGTAACTTCCCTTTGTACACGCCACCATAGCCTCCTTGGCCTACCTTGCTTTTGAATGAATTGGTCATTTTTTTGACATCTATATATCTGTATCTTCTGGGGGCAAGAGGTCCAAACTTCTTCAGTAATTCCTCAACATTTTCAATTTCATTTCTTCTATCTTTCCCAAAGATCATAGATTTAAAAGATGAGCATTTACTCCAGAAGCAGCATAACAGGACTACTGTGATGATGGCGCAAGCAGCTGAAATGCCTGCAATAATTCAAATCAGATTATAGATAAAGTGACCTTAAACTTCCTCCATGGGCAATTATGCACTATATATTCAACCAAAAACAGTTTGTTCTAGCATGATGAGAGTAGAGTTATGTTCTTTTTCCCCAGAAGAACTGAAGAAATGACGGGAGTTAGTACACTGGTAAGAGTTAAAGGTAAAACAAAAAAAATAAAAAAAAATTTGTTTCATATATTTGAATTACCTAATGTTGCTGCTATGCCAAATTTCCTTCTGTACCCTGCAACATAAATCAATGTTAAGAATAATATGAGTAACAACATTCCTAATTTAATGGGCAGAGGTTACAAAATTGCAAAAATATTGGTAGATGGTAGGGGGGACATTCCAAACATTAGAACATGATAGAGCACATTGCAAACGTTGGAATATGATATAGAGCACATTTCTTTTATCATAGTTCTTCCTAAATCATTAATATATTGACCCAAAGAATGTAGACTAAAGATGTAATGGCCCAAAAAATCTATTGACTTATCAAATTCTATGAGAGAACCTTAGTGGTGATGATAATAACTATTAATAATGAATTCTTTGGAAAAAATTGGAAAGAAGGATAAAACTTGGCTACAAAGAAAAGCTAAAACCGTGTGGAGTCTATAGTCATGAAAAATATAATTATCCTAGATGAGTGCTGCCCCCCCCCCCCCCCCAGAGATTAGGCATCTTCCACAACTAGATAAAGTTATTCCCGGATTCTTCATCTAACTCTGTTCTGATACCCATGAGTAAAGCTAAAACCAATCAAATGCGCATAAGAGAAACTTAAATTTTAATTTTCATTCGACTTGGCATCATACAAGCGACAAAACTGGTAACGAGAGATAATAGGCTACCATGGGGGCAAACCATTTACCAAAGTGCTTGTGTATTTCTACTTCAACTTGTTGACAAGGTAGAGAGCGCTAGGTTCCTCCTAATCATAAGAAAACAATGTACATAAGGTAGAAAAAATACTACACAATATGAGCAAATAAAGATGATGGATTTGGAATATAAAAAGTGTAAATAGGAGAGAGAGAAGTCTTACTGTGAGGTTTACATCTCCGAGAATGGGGTCTATCAGGGCAGTAACACTTAGAAAGTGTAAGACTCCTCCACATCAAATCCACAATGCCCACCACTTGCCTTGCACTCTGCAATTACTAGCCCTCCGCTTCAAAATAAACCCCCTTTTCAGAAACTCCACATAATTGTTACTACTAATTTCGTACTCATGATCGTCTAGTACTGGTGCCACCACCACAGCTTTACACGCCTTAATTCCATAACTCACTTTTGTATCATTCCCATTCATTGCTAGACCCCAATTATCTCTTTCCTCATGTTCTTGACCATCACAACCAACTCTATACGGCTATACCTCCAAAGTTCATCCGATAGTGGCCACGAGCAATTCTTTAACAAAACCATGTTCAAATTATTGCTAAGCTCAAACCGATAGCCTTGCAAAGTTAGGTTGCGAATTTGTGAGAGGCTGCACCGACTGTTTGTGTTCGAAGTCCAAAGGGCCGCGTTAGCTACGCGAAGGGAGCGGTTTGCGTACGAGATTTCATCAACTCTATACTCATCTTGGGTTATTTCCAGAATTGGGTATTCATTATTTATGCAAGTGAGATTGAATCCAGGGTACCCACAATAGGATTCTTGCTCATTTTGAATATAAAATGGGAAGCTTATACTATGGTTCCCACAGTATTTGGGCATGCAGGCTTCATAATGAGGATCCGCACAAAAAGATTTATGTGGTAAGAAGCTGATTATAATGAATACACAATGGTAGTACTGTGCATATGGTATAATAAACTTCATTTCAGGATCTTGATCACGTTATATTCAAGATATGGATATATAATTGTAGATGATGAAGGATTGAAGGTGATAGCTTGTCGAGAGAGAAAGGATAGAATGTTGAATTAGAAGAGTGCTAGCTTGTGAAAAACAAGACAATATATAAACATGGTCTCCGAATATATATACCCGAGACATATTGAGTTGGGTATCCTCTGCATATATATGTAGATTCCTCTTATATATGCATTTTTTTGTTGTGAAAATAGTGGTTCAACAAGAGAAACTGATATTTTCACAACATTTTTTGATATTTTCACAACAAAAGTGTCGCTGTAGATGTATGACAATGGTGAAACTCGTCGCTATAGGACCTATAGCGACACTTTTGTTGTGGAAATATCATTTTTTGTTGTGAAAATAGTGGTTCAACAAGTAACGGTTAACAAAAGTCAAATTGTATATATAATGAAATAAGACGGCTTGACTTGGCTTACGGGCAATGGAAAACACAAGGGCCTAACTTGAGACTTAAGAGATACGTAGACCAATAGCATTAGCATGAGTTTTCCATTAGAGTACTTCTGGGGCGACCGGGCTCAGCGACTGGTCGGAATTTTTTTTTTTTTTTTTTTTTAGATTTTCACTCTCAAATAATTTATATGATTTATTGGTACTGAATTTTTTTTTAAAAAACTGATTTAGGTGTGTTTTTGGATACATATATAAAACAGTGTTGTACAGACTGTACAACACTGTTTTGTATATGTATCTAAAACACGCCTAAATCACTTTTTTTTAAAAAAAATTCAGTTCCAATAAATCATATAAATTATTTGGGAGTCAAAACCAAAAAAAAAAAAAAATTCCGACCAGTCGTTAAAGGATCGCCAGCGCGGGTCGGCCTAGAATTATTCTTTCCATTACTAGTGTTGTATGTGAATTAAGATGGGCTATATTTGTGTATAAATGTACAATGAAGGGGATCATTATAATGTTACATGCATATTAGATTTTTGCATACTCATTCGCTTGTATAGGTATGCTATAATGTCTTCTATATAGGTTAATCTGATTTTTTAAAACTTTTTTAGATTATGACCTTATCTATTATATTTGTTCTTCAATTTCTCTCGATACATAATTAACAACACAAATATTACATTTAACGATAAAATAGAATTCGTTACAAATAATTACCAATATAATAAAATTCATCACAAACAATTATATCACTAAAAATAATATTAAATATAATATTTATATCGCTAAATATGTAATCGATTTCAAATCAAATTCTCTACTCAAAGAGCAGAAATTCTATTCCCTTCCCGACTCGTATCTGTTTGAAAACCCAAATATTCCGTTACGGCCCAATAATATTAGCGCGATATTAATCTTTATTTTGGGACAGACTTTAGGCACTTATTAGGCTACAAATCTCATCCCAGTCTATTGTCTCCCCTCCTTCATACATGGGATACCTAAGTAGTATAAAAGGTTAGCCCAACTGAAAATGTCTTAGATAATATAAGGTAGCTAGTTTTAGTTTTAATGTCCTTAAAATCAGGGTGCAAGAAAAGATAAGTGTCCTTAAAATAGGTTGTAAGGAAAATTTGTGAATTTCCCTTATTATACTAAGGTTAAAAAAAAAACTTATTTAAAAAAAATGGTTAGGCATTGTTTTTATCTACTTGTTATGAGCAGGACAAAATCACATCCAACGAGAAAAAAAATATTATCCCATGTAAAAAATACTCTCTCTTTTAGGTTTTATCTAAATCAAACTCTTATTTTAGTGAATCTTGATTGATTTGTCAACCTCTTTTATGGTTACAATTTATCTAAGCATGCTTAAAGATAAGAATTGTGGTGGTAAGAAGGTGGCATTAAAGCTTGACAGTTATCTTCTTCGTTTTTTTTATTTGGTTTTTTTTAAAATAAAAATTATTTTTATATTTGTTGTTTATAAATTTTAAGTAAGCATTAATGACTTAGTTTATTATATTACTTCTGCATTAAATATTAATTTATTTATCTTTCATCTTTTTTAATTAATGAATTTTAAAAGAGAATATTAAGATTTTATCCTTATTTTAGTTAATTAGACATAATATTAATTATATTTTTTTAATTTTTATACTTTCTCTTAAAATGTTAGTTAAAAAAGAATAGAGGCCGTACAACTCTAAATATTCACATGACAAATAATTTGACTAAAGTAAAAAACAGATACTCTTTTTTGAGAATAAAATAATATGACGCATTCAAGAGGTTATTAAATTAGTTCTGGATGACAACATTTCCTATTTTTGGATCGGAGAGACGGAGAGGAACAAATTTTAATTTAGCAATACATTTATTATTATTATTTTCTCTCTCCACCTCAATTCAATTAAGAAAGTGTCTGTCCTGTCCTAGTCTAACCCTCGGGCCTCAGGTCAGGCCACAGTTTCTCTCCCTTTTCTTCCTTTGAATGACCGTCACACACGTCCCAATTCTGCTCTTTCACCTTCCCCATTCTCTCTCTCTCTCTCTCTCAATATATATATACACAATGTAACTTGTAGAGGGTTTATGTGTCACCAACCGGAATTTGGATTCATAACATTGAGTTAATAAATTTCAATTTAGTTTTGGGGATTAGAATCCTTTTTTAACAAAAAATAAAAATTAAAGCCAATCGGATGACCGCCAGCGATCGGCGAAGTGCAAGACACATCATTTGTGACGCCGTTGCTGGTGCCTCTGCAGGTTATTTCCGTTGAATTTAACCATTTATACTAACACGTCTTTATATTAAAAAGGGGTGCCTGTTAGGGTTTACATAGGAATTTATTATTTTACATTTTATATCATATTGTATGCTATAAGCTCGCCTGTATTAGAGATGTTATGTGTAAGAAATACTCAGGAGAACACTATTGTGTGAAGTAGTAACTTCTAACAGACCATTTTGTTATAGATGTATTTATTTTGATTGGAAAGGAAATAACCATTAAGAAGAGAAGCTGATGTACATCATGTAGGGTAGATAATAAGGAGCCAAGAACCAATTTTTAATGAGCCCCAAATAACTTAAATTGGAAACATCTCATAATTCGTTAAACATTACATAAGCTCGTTTCCAAATGATACTGCAGCTGTACCAAGATGTTATGGACAAATCTCATTCTTTGGAGCAGTTGAATGAACAACTGTCTTTGAGTATCCCCTTCCAAAACAATTTACTAGACCTCAATATAACATAACCTGGTAGCTATAATAAGGTCAACCATAAATATGGTTTATCTCCGGTGGGTAGTGTTTACGTCAAATTTTGCTTTACAGTCTAACTCGCTTTCTAATTATTAACAACAACTTCTACAGCAACATCATTTCGAACCATCACATTTAACATTGTAACTCCCTGAAGGAGGAAGAGGCAGAGAGCACACCTTCTCAATTCTCAAAGTAACAAACTTATTCAGAAGCAGAAATGCCAGTCTCTTTTTATATGTCATGTGATTCATTAAAGGGTCAAATATAGGATAAACAAAATTCAAATTATCCTTGGCTCCTGCCACAAAAAATTGAAAGTGTCTAATTATGGTCATACCATAGAGCCAGGTCAAAGTATGGGCATTTTTGTGAGGAGGGTTAAGAGAGCCAGTTCTTTCTTCAATCCATGTCAAATCCTAACTTTATTCAAGGGAAATCTTCAAGAGGGCGCAGTTGGAGCAAAAGCCTAAGTTTTTGAAGAACATAAAAATACAAAATCCTAAGGCAATAGTTTCATTAATAAATAAAAATACATTACAAATCGGCTCTGAACTACCTTTTACAAGAAAAAAAAAGGACTATAAAATTTTCCAGTTTAGAGATATATGATCTTTATATGAATTTCACATTGCTCTTTGTTCTCGAGTCATCAAGTTTTTTGAGCTAACCACTCAAACAAACTTCTCAGTTTATCTCTTTCAACTTTTGTCGCCTTCTTTGACGCGAAGTTGTGGAGCATCTTTATCTCCGATACCACTTGAAGCAGCCAGGAGTGTGAGAGTGAGTTCTTTCTTTGGAAATACTTAGCTTTAAGTTGGTGTATCAGGTTGTTGGAATACTGAAGAATATGCTGACCCTGTTTATCTAAATTAAGTGCCTTTAGACCCTAAAACCCATTCGTATAGTGATAGTTTACAAGACACTTTCTCTCATGAGAAAATGAAATTATCTCCCTTCATGTCTTTGATATGCAGAACTGCGTTGATTCTTGGAATGGATGTATTTTCACCAGAAGTTTGACTTGATTCAATTGAATGTGTTTTATATATCATATGTATGTGCTGCAGGTGCTATAGCTGCTACCATTGTGTGCCCATTGGATGTGATCAAAACAAGACTGCAAGTCCATGGCCTGCCTGATATGTCCCATTCTGGTCATAAAGGTATGCATGTAATTTGAGGTTGTCTGCTTAACCTCGTGAGCTAGTTTCTCAGTTTACTGTTGCATATAAGATTTCTGCAACAGTATCAATTTTTGTTTCTATGTTGATATTTTACAGTGCAATACAATGTGCTCGAACACATTGAACTATTTCCTCTTCCATTCTCTCAAATTGTTCATTCTGTCCCTATTTCCCCCCCCCCCCCCGTCTGTTTGTATGCGACATATTTTATACCTTGCTTTTTGTTTATTTGTGACAATCAGGTGGTATTATTATTACAAGCCTACAAAACATAATACGAACTGAGGGTGTAAAGGGATTATATCGTGGCCTATCACCAACATTAGTTGCACTACTTCCAAACTGGGCAGTTAGTATTACTTTCTTGATAAGTTTCCTGAAGACAAGTTTTTACTTTTTTGTTCTCGAGTATAACAGCAGTGTGGTTTTCTGTCTGTAGGTGTACTTTGCAGTTTATGGGAATCTCAAAAGCCTACTCCATTCACATGGTTGGTGATTTATGCTGTTGTTTAATAATCAATATCTGTTGACTTCTATTGACTGTGATTGGAAGCTGCTATTTACCTTCCTTCTGTAGATATATGAACCCTGAAGACTGTTGAACTTTATTCAGTTGTTTGATATGATTTTTCTTAACATTTGATATTGTGGTTATGAAGCAGACAGCAGTGGCCAGCTTACAGTTGGTGCAAATATGATAGCTGCTTCTGGAGCAGGTGCAGCAACTGCAATTGCAACAAATCCCCTGTGGGTTGTTAAGACCCGGCTCCAAGTAGGTTGGATGTTTTTCATGTGCTGCTCTCTGACTATTAATTGCTCCATCCAACTTTACTTTGCCACCTTGATTTCGAGTTTTTATTTTAAGACATCTGAAAAACACACCTCTTCATGTGTTCTAAAATTTTCAGTATATTTTGTATATTATAGTTTCAACTATATTATAAATATAATACATAAATGATTTTTCGGCATGGCACTAAAAACACTCGAAAGAAAGTCTTAAACTGAGGGAGAATGCTTTTGGTGGCTACCCTGTATAGCTATCATAAAAAAAGGGAAAAGGAACTCTATGTATTACTTTGATGTAGCCTATAATAACAACTCTAGTTGATGTGTCAACTAAGTCTTCAATTACTATTTATATTTATGTTGTTACTATCTGAGTTATTATTTCACTATGTAACTTACTTGGGTTTTCTCTTTGTTTAGACACAGGCCATGAGACCTGATGCTGTTCCTTACAAAGGCATACTTTCTGCTTTGAGACGGATTCTACATGAGGAAGGGATTCGGGGATGGTACAGGTTGGTGCTTCGGGGTCACTTTATAATTCATTTGAAACTTTTGCCTTTGGATTCACCATCTATTGTTTTTGAGTGATACAGTTTGCTTGTTCTCCTAGATGACCCAATTTTTAATTTATTTATCCTGGTTGATGAGTTAATAAAATATGAATTATCTGAATTACATTTAAAGCTGAATTAGTTAAGAATATTATGCAAGCATGTTACTAGATCATTTACATGTCTTTCGATTTGCGTATTTGGTGTCATGTAACCCCTACCATAGCTCGAGTGAAGTGAGCTTCTTGATAATTGCCTCTAGTAGGTACTTATCATGGGTTCAAAACTTCAGAAGCACTTTGGGGCCAGACTGTTACCCAGTGCAAACCTGAAAAGTAGTTGTCGCGGGCACCCTTGCAGAAAAAATTACATATATGTGTGTGTGCGCGTGTTTGATTTCATACTTTTATTTTATTTTTTTATTTTTTTTGTGTTTGGACATGAGAAATTTTTCTGTAATTATACAGTGGGCTTTTGCCCTCACTAGTTGGGATAAGTCACGTGGCCATCCAGTTCCCAGCATATGAAAGGATCAAGTCCTACTTGGCCAAAAAGGGTAATACTATAATTTTCAATTTGATTAGTTTGTTTGACAAACAATAAGTTAACTGTAGTTAATTTTGATCAACTGTCAGATAATACTACCACCAGTGAGCTAAGCCCTGGTAAAGTTGCAATTGCCTCTTCACTGTCTAAAATAGGTGCCTCTGTAATTACTTATCCGCATGAGGTATGTTTCATGTCTGCCTTTAAGCCACTTTTCAGATCACTTGATAGGGAAGGGGTGACCAGCATAGAAGTCCTTTATATATTATTCTTGGTATCATTAAAATATACAAGCTTGGAACCTGTGCAAAGCATGGGCTATATTTCTTATATATTTTTTGTTTATCAAAATAATTCAATTGTAAGTTCCTTTTATATATATATATATATATATATATATATATGACACTAATGTTTTTTATAACTTTTTTTTTACTTTATTGTGAGATTCATGCATGCATGTATGTATATCAAATTATAATTATATTTATTGAATTTGAACATGTATTATTATAATTATGTAATTTGTATTTGAGAATTATAAGTTGATGTTCAAATTACCCTTGAAATGACCAACTAAATTAATTTGAATAAGATACTTGACTTGTTATATACTTGTATTGATTGATTGATATGTTGTATCACTTAAATCTCCTTGGACCCCAGGTCATTCGTTCAAGGCTTCAAGAGCAAGGGCAGGTCAGGAATTCAGAAATGCAATACGCGGGTGTTGTTGATTGTATAAAGAAGGTGATGCAAAAGGAAGGTCTTTCTGGTTTTTACCGGGGCTGTGCTACTAATTTATTGAGAACAACTCCATCTGCTGTTATTACATTCACCACATATGAGATGATACATAGATTTTTGGAAAGGATGCTACCTCCCGATGAGAAGCATTCAAAAACCAACCCTAAACCTGATGACCATATGAAGCCCAAGGAGACTGAAGGGATTGGCGGAGACAATGACTGCAATTTAAATGAATCAGGAATCACTCCTAGAAACACAACTCCTTTAATACCTTTGAGAAACACAGATCAAATAACAGCTAGGCGTTAATTGCTATTGTTTCTTACTGAAATTTGCCATAAAGTGGAAATTCTCAAATATGATGATGATAATATAAGTTGTAGCAATTTTTACATTCTTCTTTTGGCTTCATTATTTTCTTATTCAATTATATAAAAAAAAATTCATTATCATTTGATTTGGAATCTATTGAGCTATTACCATTCTGACTTATCCTGTTAGTTGCCAGATTTCAAAACATACTTACAGATGCTAAGATTTGGTAAAAATAAATTTTATATATATATATAAACACACGTGCGTGTGTATATTTGTCTTTCCACTACCAATACATAGTTACAACTTACAAAAGAGTAATGTTATGATGACCAAACATAGTTGTCAAAAAGTATATATAATAAAATTATGTGTTAAATTGTAATTGGTTAATATTTCATCATGTTTGAGTTGTTTGAGTGGGACTAGTGATTACAACTAATCACGTTATTTTGTATCTTATTTGTAACCATTTTTTAGTCGGCAAAAACACTATTGAGCAACAAAATTAAGACATTTCACTTTATATGCAATTTTCATATTTTGTCTTTCACAATACAAAAAGATATATTTGCTATCAAGCCTAAGATATAAAAATATGTTGTGCTTCTTTTGCTTATTTATGTCAAAGTAAGATTGCATGTTGCCTCCTTAATTTGCGTTTTCTTTAAAGGCAAGAAGATAAAAGTAAAACCCTATTAATTGGTACTGTAAGTACATAAAGTAATACAATAATTTTTATAAACATTTTAAACCATTCTCTATGTTAAACATATTATTCCTGGATTAGATAATATTATAAGTAGATTATATATAAATACGTGTATATTGTATTTCTATTAATGGTTCATTGGATTTTTACGTAAAATGTATTAAGATTGAATAATAGAATTAGAATGAATAGAGGTTATTAGCTTATCAGTACTAATCATTAGAGAGTCGAGCCTAAGGTTATCTTCATGCAGAGGTTAAACTAAAACTGATAATTGTGCAAGACTCTGCCAAACATGGACTTTTCATACAAAATTAAGGACAAAAATTGTATTACGTTTCGTGTTATTAGCCCGAACGGCGTTAGGTTTGATAGTTTTTGGGTGATCATTCCTTTTGAGTGAGAAATTTGAACACACAAGTTATACACAATATCTTTTTAAAATGGCAGATTTTTAAGAGGTATTTGCACACAATGGTATTTTTATTTTAGCTTCGTAAGTTTATGCACAATTTATTAAGTAAAATATGTAACAATAACAATTGTTATTACAGAACTGGCTAAAAAGTTTGAACCCATAACCGATACTTGCTAATTCTCCAAAATGGTACATAAACGGCAACTTCCATCTATTGTATATAACATACCTTCTACTATATCGTGTATATATGATAAGCAAAGAAATCCCAAGCAGATGCGAAGAAAATGAAATTTAACCCACCCATTGGACATGATAATAGGAGTTCGTGACATATTCTTAGCATCTACCTTTCACTTCATCCGCAATTAATTAAAAGGAAAAACATAACTCATAATTATCACCCACTAGTACTAGGTGTGGTAGACCTACTACTCATCCATTTATCAGCAAAACCAACCGGTGAATCTTGCAACTTCTCTTCCTTCAACAATACAACATTTTCTGCTTCTGGCGACGGAGGTGGCATTCCACTTCGCGATACATCAACACCCTGAATTTGCCTCAAAGAATCCAAAACCTCATCCATTGTAGGCCTCAAGTCTTTGTCAAGTTGCAAACACCGGAATGCTAATTCTGCCACACAAGTAGTCATCCTTTCAATGTTAGCATCTGACTCGTGCCCAAGGCTCGGATCAATCAACTCATTGAATGCACATCTTTGTATCCTGTCTATAGCTAATTTAGCCAAGTTAATCTCATTCCTTTGCCTACTTATATCCACTGCAGGCAGTGATGATATAAGCTCAATAAGAACAACACCAAAACTATAAACATCACTCTTATCAGTTAGTTGGTAACATTGATGATACTCTGGATCAACGTAACCTGGGGTGCCCTGTGGAGCAGTTGAGACATGAGTAACATCAGTAGGGAAAAGCCTCGAGAGCCCGAAATCTGCAACTTTGACACAAAAATTGTTGTCTAAGAGTATGTTGTTAGTCTTCACGTCGCGGTGTATGATATCTGACTTGTGGAGATAAGTCAACGCGCTAGCAGTTTCAATGGCAATGTTCATTCGGACAGGCCATGTGAGTGGTTCTGTTTCGGCTTTGTCCCCGTGGAGATGATCAGCAACCGTGCCATTGGGAATGTATTCGTAAACAAGTAGGAGTTCTCGGCTGCGATGAGAAGTGCTGCCGTATAGTAAGACAAGATTGCGGTGGCGTAAGCGGGTTAGGATATCTATCTCATTCATGAACTGCTCTACTCGCTTGTAGTTGTGCTCGTATAGTCGCTTCACTGCAACTTCTCTCCCATCTCGCAGTTTTCCTAGTTGAGAAACATCAAACATTTTTTCCTTAAAAGAGTCTGCTAACAAATACTATTGACTACTATGTAAACACAAATTTGTTGAAATCAGTTGTATTCCATATAACTGCTGAAATTATACTGAAGAAGAAGCAGAAGAAGGAAACTTTTAAACTTTTTGGAGAGAAAATGAACAATTCAAAGAAAAAAAGAAAGAGAAAACACAAGAAAGAAAAAAGGTTTAGTAACCTTCATTGACTACTTGTGTTTAGAATCAGCTCAATATGTGCGTAGCGTTTTATTAGAACATGTTAATCATCTTGTGAATAAACGGATGAGGATTTTAACCTTCTTACCATGGTAGACGGTTCCAAAACCTCCGTCTCCAAGTTTTTTGGAAGGATCAAAATTATGAGTTGCCTCTTCAAGATCCTTGTAGGAGAAGACAGGGACCCCATAATAAGAACTACCATCTTCAATATCGGAGGAAGTTTTCCTTGGGAGGAAATATGTAGAAAGATTACTCCATTTCTTGCGCCTCCAGATAATAATGATGACCAAGAAAATTATAAGACCAGCTCCAGGTATGGCTAAAGGAAGGGAAAATGTATTTTTCAAGTTATCAATCAATCAATCAATACATTAATACCTACGTTTAAAAGCAGGACTTGAGATTACTAACCGAGTTAACTCGTAGTAATTCATATCATCCAACTGAGTTGAGTCGGTAGTATTAAATATTTAGTTAAATTAATTTTTAAATTTTTTTTTTAATTATTGATGATATCTGCAAAAATCTTAGCATTGGTAAGATACTCATGTCTTTTTGTTTTTCAAATTTTATGAATATATCTAATTTTTAAATTGACTTAATAATATATCTCTAACTATATAAATAAGAGAATAAAATTTAAAAACGAAAAGATATGAGTAAGACATTCTATGTCTGTTCGTTTTTCTAGTTTTATGAATGCATTGGTAAGACATCACTTTTATAAAATATAACAAACTTATACTCAAGTGCAAAATAAAAATTTACTATTATTATATATTTGAACTATTACTATTATTTTTTATTTAGATTGTTTTGAATTCTACAAATTGTTATGCTATTATTTATTACATATTTGATTACAGAATTTCAATAACTAACTATACATAAAAATTATTGACTTATCGACGTGCGTCGCACTAACTAATAGACTAGTATATACAAAAATATAATAAGACAAAAGAGTGAGTCGTTTTTTGTCGATTCCGAGTCAACTCTATAGTTCAAGAATTTTTTTTGTCAACTCATTAGTTTAAGGTTTTCTTTGAATTTTACTATTAAACATGCAATGTATTAATATTGCTACATACATTGTATTCTAATTTTTTACTATTGGACTTACTAAAGATATATTATAATTTTGACCATTAGCATTTTTGATTCATGAGTTCTTCTACTGTGCCCAGGAGTTGGCGACCGGCTTGGAGCCTGGATCAATTTTTTTTTTTTTTTTTTTTTTTTGCTTTTTCACTCCCAAATAATTTATGTGATTTATTGGAACTGAAATTTTTTAAAAAAACAGTGATTTAGGTGTGATTTGGATACAGAACAAAAACAGAGTTACACACTGTAACTCTGTATCCAAATCACACCTAAATCACTGTTTTTTTTTAAAATTTCAGTTCCAATAAATCACATAAATTATTTGGGAGTGAAAAAGCAAAAAAAAAAAAAAAAAAAAAAAATTGGACCGGGCTCCAAGCCGGTCGCCAACTCCCGGGCACAGTAGTATTTTCCTTGATTCATTGATAAATAGGATTCTTACCATATACTAACTTACAGCAAAAAAATTTACAAGTTCGTTATTGACCAACAACATGTTTTTTTAAATCAACTATTTTCACGAAGAGATGATCTTTTTATCAAAATTAGAACTACTAAAATTTAGAATAAAGTAAATACAATAATTGAGTGTCAACACCAATATTATCCTACTTAAGCGTGATAATCGTGTACTGTTAGTTTATAAGTAGTACACTAAATAGGTCAACACTAACATTACCTATTTAATTATTCGTGTCAAAATTCTCAACACTAGCACTAACCTATTTATTAATCATGTTAAATGTGTCAACTCGTTTAACCGTTTAGTATAAAAATTATATAAAAAAAATAAACATCAATTCTTTTTTATTGAATAATAGTGTAATTTGTTAATCACAACGATAGATATTTAACAAAATACAAGATAACATGCTTAGAAAAATAACTATGAAAGTTAAAACTCAATATTTAAGCTAGGTAAATTATAAGTTTATTTCATATTTATTTTCAAATTATTTTAAATGGACGTGTTTAATCGTATTAAACGTGTCAACTCGTTGATTATACGTGTTTTGACTCATTTAAATTTCGTGTCAAACATGGCGACCTGTTTATGACACAGAAACTGTTTATGCTCAACACTAACCTTCTTAATTGTATGTCATGTTTGTGTTGAGTTATTGTATCATGTTAAAAATTGTCACCCCTAATCCTATTGGATGAAAAGGTACATATTATTTTTTAAATTATCAATTAATGTCTCAAGGTATAAATATGTTTTTTTAAATAATAATATAGCTCATATAAATTTCACACATCATGCTGAGAATAATTTCTAAAGCGTACGACCCCTGCTTTGCACAAATTATAAAGCTCCTAGTTTAAACATATGTTATGATATTTTGCATACATATATGGTTTGTTGATAAAGTACCTGTTCCTAGAATCAGTCCCATACTTCTTTTCCCTGACCAAGCAAAACATCGCAAGTCAGTTCAGACATGATATAAAAGAGGTCATAATTTAATTCGATCAAACGAATACAAACTCCAATGTCACATAATTAAATTAAAGCTATCATGCTGTTTTCATAGTATTCAACTGGTAAGATAACCCTACAATTTTGAGATTAATGACAAACACTGCATAAGAAGTATGTTAGTACTTTTAGAACTTATTTTTGGTATAGAGAAGTGAAAATAGAACCCTCCAATCAGTTGAGAGCAGTACATATTAAAATCATTGAACCATGGTTTGTGATTTCCTGTAAAAATAGCAGAACTTTATGGAGATATATACACGAAATACCTTTGGCATTTGCACAATATTGATTGTCATTTTGACATTGATCGTCTATAGGCGGTCTGTTCTCTGCAACGTAAAACCAAGCAAAATATAGAAAGTCAGTCCAGATATGATATGAACAAATGACATAATTTAATTCTAATAAGACTACTGCTAAAACTTAAATTAATTTCATAAGAAGACAAACTCCAATTCCACAATATGAAATTAAAGCTATGTTGATGTTTTCGTAGTATTCAATGAGTACTGGCAAGCTAGCCTTTAAAGTTTTGAGAATCATAACAAGCGTTGCACCAGAATTACAAATAAAAAGCCACAAAGAAGTATATGTGAAATTAACATCACAATAGTTGCATAAGAAGCATGTTAGGACCTGGAACTTATTTTTAGTATAGACAAGAAAATAGAACCCTTCAATCAGTTGAGAGCAGCACAAATTGAAATCTTTAAACCATGAGTTGTGATTTCCATATAAAGATATCAGAACTTTATGGATATATATAGAGAGAGTAAGCTTCTACAACGGACCGGTTCGTCACAAATCGGTCTATAAATAAACCGTCGCTATAGACCGGTATAAACCGCCGCGATAACATTTAGCGACGGTAAAAATTGTCGCTATAGACCGGTTCGTGACGAACCGGTCCGTTGGAGAAGTTTACTATATATATATATATATATATATTATATATATATATATATATCCATAAAGTTCTGATATCTTTATATGGAGATCACAACCCACGGTTCAAAGATTTCAATTTGTGTTGCTCTCAACTGATTGCAGGGTTCTATTTTCTCTTGTCTATACTAAATATATATATATATATATATATATATATATATATATATATATATATACACAGAGTCCGGCTCTCCAGTGAACCACTGAGAACGGACCAAAAACGAACCGGACTTTAGCAACCTATAGCGACGGACAGAATCGTCGCCGGACCATCGCTATAGGTATCTTAAGTGACGCATGGCTTTAGCGACGAACAAAACCATCGCTAAAGTCCGGTTCGTTTTTGTTCACCAGAGAGCCTCTTCCTCTCTCTCTATATATATATATATATATGTATATATATATATGAAATACCTTTGGCATCTGCACAATGAAATTTATCCTCGTCATTTTGACATTGGCCTTCTTTAAAGAGACAATCGTGACAACTGGGAGGGAATTGAAACTGGAGAGCGAATTGAGCACTTAACAGATTAAACAAATCTAAGGAATCTTTGCCAGTTAAATCCGAATCTGCCGGCAGCTGAATAACTGAACAATCATCTGGAAGGCTTGGTGGAATTGGAAGATGATCAATTGGATATCTATAGTACAAATTGTGTTCATTGCACGGGTAATTGTGATAATCACGAAAAAAATTATGTTGCAGGGTAGGGTGTGATGTTTTCTGGCATTTAAATAAAGTGGTAGTGTTGATCAAGATTTTAAAGAATCTGGAGGGAGAACTGAGGAGAGATATATTCCTCAAAGAATCACAATCTCTTTTATGTAGAATACCTTGGAATTCGTTGTCATAAATTAGAAAGGTATCGGGCTTCATGAAGCCCGTGATATCATAGAGTTGGTCCTTTTCACTTAGTTGGAGTTGTGGAACTTTTTCTTTGCAATTTAACTTGCAAAATCCACATCGCCAATCCGTGGAATTAAAGAAAGGGAAACTGAACTCGCCAAGATCTTGACAGCTGAAAGACAGAGGACAAATAGGCTTCGTCCTATATCGTTCAGCTGAGTTGAGAATTAGAGGCAGATGGCAGAACAAAAAGAAAGCCAAAATGGAGACAAGAGCCATCTGAAATTGGCAGTTAGTTTCAGAAATGAAACCGTTGATACCAAAAGGAAAAATACTAGCTAGTATAATTCTATAATCTTAGAGAAGGCTCTGCTCTGCTCATGTCACTTGTGTATTTACTTCATTAGTCATGAATATATTTAGATGTTTATCTTCAGATACAAGACGCTTGACTTAGAAATTACATTGTAGAAGACTTTCTATGTATGAGGCAGACTAAAATAAGGAGAGCTTAATTTGTGGGGTCCTTGAGGATGTGAACCTCTTATTACAATTGGTCGGCCAAAAGACTTTGACGCCTTCCCTCTTTAAAACCCTCTCAATCTTCTAAACTAAAATGAGACTACTAAGAAGTTTAATGCATGTGGAAATTAGTTCGGTGCTTCTTTGAAACGGCAAATAACAGTGAGAAAATACAAAACTTTCTTTCCTGGTACACACTTGTGGTGGATCTCAAATTCTCTTTAAGAGAAATAAGTTGTGGTAATACCTTCTCTTTTTTTTTCCTTACCAATAAATTCTTTGAAAAGATGTTAAAGTCAGGAAAGAAGGAAGGAAGGAAGAAAGAAAGAAAGAAAGAAAGAAAGAAAAGTTGGCAACTATTAAAAGCAAGAGTCATGTGGAGTCAATACAAATGATCGTAGACCGAGTGTCGGGGCCCGGATATTATGATTTGTGCATCTCCATAACTTGAGGAACTAATTTCCGGGTATTTCATCTACTATTCGTGAATCTCTTCCTTTATCAGCTTGAATATCCAGAATAAAGCTAAAAGTCAAGAACTTGTGCTAAGATCCTTACAATTTTAATTTCATTCGACTTAAATTTTAAGTTCTAACTCAATAAATGCCAGAAACTGGTACAAGAGTAGGCGACCAACAATAATAGAAACCCAGTACTAGTTTATTAGTTTATACGCATATGTATTTCTGCTTATGCCAGAAAATCATTGTTTAAACACACATCAGTAGAATGACTTCTTGGGGACTAAGAATAAGAAAGATGATAAACATACTTTGTGTTTAGATGAGTTTGAAGTTCATATTTTTAGGGTACTTTGATAAATATTTTTTATTTTATTTTAATTTTCTTTCATTTTCTCCTTAATTTCTTTTCATTTTTATTTAAGTTTGGCTACATCATAAATGAGAGTTCCATGTCAGCTTTCTCTCTCTTACGTGGAATCACATTTGGCCAACCGTTTAAAGTCAACATGATTTAACAGATTTTGTAACGTTTTGTAAGAAAATAAAAGTTGAGTTAGTTGACGGTAAGAAAAAAAATTATAGTTAGGTGTTTATAAGTTGATCTAAAGTATAATGAGATAAAAAAACACTTAACCCTCTTAACAATCCATGTAAATTGAAATTCGTCCCGAGCACATGAACTTTCTTCAATCCAATGTTCTCACCATGGTCAAATCCACCACCATCTCTGTCAAAGAGCCATCATCGCCCATGTAAAAACTTTAAAGAGAAAAAAACAGATCTGAAAATAAACCCGAATAAGGTAGTGAACTAAAAATTTAAAAAAATAATAATAAAAAGAGGTGAAAGAAATGAGAATGGAGGACGACGGCGGCCTCCACAACTATTATTTTCTTTGATCTGCAATGAAAAAGAAGAAAGGAAAATAGAAAGGAGAAGGAGCACCATTGTTGCTGCCTGCTAGTGCTTAATTTTTGTAATGGATTTCTTCTCTCTTTTTTCATGTTTTTTTTTCCAGTTGTTTAACTTGTTATTTGTTTTAAGTTTATAATTAGTTATAATTAGTTTTAACTCTGTAAATGTATAATTAGTTTAGATTTTTTCTTAAGTAATTTTTTATTTTCCCCATCATGACCATATTGACATAAATGTAAACTCAGACTGACGCTCTCTCTCACGTGTTTATTATTTTGGTAAAAGTCAAATAATATAACGGATTTTATAACGATTTGTAAAAAAAAAGGTTGTAGTTCAATAAGTCTAAAAAAAATCAGTTTAATAATGCATATGTAAATTGGATTTCAATTCAATTGGAAAAAAAAAAAGTGATTTAACCCTCAAAATAGAATACCAAAATTGAATTATCTCGGTCTTTGATAAAAATGTATGTACATATAGAGTTCTATACGGTGGTGATTGACTTCAGATAATCAATTGGTCAACTAAGTATAACCTTCAAGGAAAAGGAAGAAATTAGGTTATGGAGAACGGAATACTTTTCTTTTAAGCTTTTCTTTAAAAAAATAAAAAAATAATAATAAATCTTCTATTTTTGGCACGGTGGAGTTTATTTGGAGTACTGATTCTAATTTTCTAAAAACATTTACCTAATTAATAAGCACTTGATCTAAGGGGCAAGGATAACTATCTAACACATTTGGCATTTTCTATTTAAAACAGGCTTTCTTAATAAAATAATCTTTAATTATATTATTTATCGTTAAAGATTTTTTTCTATAACACCTTAAAATATAAAACTCAATCCTGAGATAAAATTACGTTATTTTATTAAGTAACGCCAATATTTTATATAATATTTTTCTTAAATAAAAGGAGTATTGCTACAATTGTTAAAAAAATAAAAATAAAGAACATACTCGGCATAAATATATAATTAAACAAATATATTTACCTAGCAATTTCACATGAAAGTCATTACAAAAACATTCTTCAAGACTATTTATTTAAATTGTTTTAACAATCGTCATCTTGGTAACAAACCAATCACAAGTCCACGAGGACCACAATCAAACAAAATCATTATTCGGTATAAACGATTAGACAAAAGACCTCAAGGACTTTTAACTAATTAAGTAACATTACTATAAACTATTCAACTGAAAAATTTAAAAATAACTCAATAAATAAAAATTGAAAAGTATATACTAAATATAAAACTGCTGACTTTTTCTTCTTTTCTTTTTTTGTAAGGCTGTCGAGCTCCTATTTTCTTTTTAATGGATCGTGAATTTCCTTCATCAGGTTTTTGACATTTTTTTGGGCCTAACCGCTGAAGTCACTAATTTGAGCCCTTTGCCAAAAAAATTTAGGGTTCTTTACATAAGTATACAACATATATAAAATAATTACAATAATAGTGCATCAACTAAATATTTATAGAAACAGTGAAATATTGAATATTAATTTTAACAACAGTGCAAACCACGACATTATATTCAATCCAATAAAATTTGAAAACCCTTAATTCAAGGAAAAAACTGCTCAACTTGCCTTGGCAGTTACCAACTAACCCAAATTATTCAAAAATCACGTTGCAGAATAAGGTATTCAACGAAGAAAAAAAAAAAAAAACTACATCGATCATTCTATACTGTAACGAAGGATCAATGGAGGAGTAATACAACAGAAATCTGATACAAGATCAACAAGAAGCAAAAACAGAGCATCCGAACACCAAAATTAACCGATCAGAAACGTAATCAACAAATTGATTCTGATACAGAGTATTGAATCTGCAAAAAAACTACAAAGGTATGAATCAATTAACTAGGTTTAATAGCTTTTTATCAATTGATTTCAAATCATTTTTGGAAAATACGACTGAACTATTTATACAAATAAATAAATTTTGAAGAATCAACAAGCTGTTGTGTAGTATTCAGTACAAAATCATAGTTTGGGTACATTCATATAAAAGTATGGTTACCTTCATTTAAGTGTTCATTAAGTTGCAATTAACCTTCGCTTATGCATAAGTTCTGAGATTCTTATAATCGATTTGTAAACAGTATTTTTAAAAATTGTAGATACTAATAACATATATTTTGGTTACTTTATAATGATAATTTTGAAACCTATAAAGTAATAGTATTAATTTCAGTTAAAAAGTGGGAGATTCATATTATAGTATGGTTACCTTCATTTAAGTGTTTATTAAGTTGCAATTAACCTTCTCATATGCATAATTACTGAGTTTCTGATAAACGATTTCTAAACAGTATTTTTAAAAATTGTTGATACTAATAACATATATTTTGGTTACTTTATAATGATAATTTGGAAACCTATATAGTGATAGTGTTAATTTCAGTTAAAAAGGATGAATGTGAGACAGATTCGTGACAAAGATTGTTCTCATTCGTCTATCAATTCATTTTATATTTGAATATGCAAGCAATGTGTTTACAATTTATTATTACTAAAAAGATGAAATTCGATTACTATTTGATGTTGATTTGCTCACTATGAAAATAATCTTATTAATATTATTGTTTCAGTTGCTTGGCCATGGATATGATTCCAGTTGTAATCTACTTCAATGGAACTTGGAGTAACAGTAACCAATATCAAGATTTCCAAGTTACCGGCGTACTAGTTCCTTATTCTTGTTCTTTCACAGAAATACACAACTTGATATGCACTGCATTAAGCTTAGACTGCAACACAACAGAGTTGTCAATCAAATTTCATATTAGTAGCAACATCCCTCCAATGAAGGTGACAAATGAAGCAACATTAAGATTCTATATGGAAGTAAGTAGAAAATCAGGTGAACATGGAAAGTTTCCACTGATTATAGATTATGAAAACAACAATGGAGGCAATACAATGTTGCAAAATATGACAAATGAAGAAGAAAGTAGACTGCAATCTGAATCTACAATGAGATTAACACAATGGAATTCGGAGCTTGAATTATTGGCAACACAAGAAGACCAAAGTGGATCACATTATGTTGAGCATCTGGCCATTGAATCTGTTGATAAAGAACAAGACAGACAACAATGCATATCAAAAAATGGAGAGCAATGTGATGAGGTCATATCAGATCCAAATAAGTTTGAGGTTAAACTTCATCAAACATACAAAGACAAAAAAATCATAATGCAAGCGATAAGGCTTCATTCAATAAGGCAAAACAGACAGCACAAGGTGGAAAGAACAAGTGGAAGAGACTTTGTTCTGGTGTGCATAGATAGTGAAAATTGCAAATGGAAACTAAGAGCATCAAAGTTTCGAACAACAAATATGTTCAAGGTGAGAGAATTTAATGATTCACACACTTGTTCAGCAAACATAATGCTTGGAGATCACAGACAAGCAAATAGTCAGATGGTTAGTGAATGCATTATGCATAAATTAACAAACTTCAAGAAAGTTTACACACCAACTGATATTGTCGAAGACATGATGACGGAGTTTAATGTGTCCATATCCTACCAAAAAGCATGGAGATCAAAAGAAAAAGCAATTGAAAAAATAAGAGGGAATCCACATGACTACACTCTCATTCCTTCTTGGTTGTACATGCTGAAAAAAACAAATCCAGGTATGAATTGGAATCTGTTTAATAATATTTTAAAATATTTAAGATACCATACGTTTTTGATTTGGTTACCTAGTAACAAAGGTTTGGCTACTAACTGTATTGTTGAGTTATTTGAAAAAATTGTTTTTCCATAATACAGGTATAAAGATGAAATGTAAATATCAAATGTAATTTAACACACTGAAAATTAATTTCAGGATCCATCACATCCTTGGAGTTGGAAAAAAATGGTCAATTCAAATATCTCTTCTTTGCAGTTGGTGCATCTATTGAAGCATGGCACCATTGTTTCCCTATCATTGTAATTGATGGAACCTTCATACAATCAACCTACGGAGGTACACTTCTCATAGCAAGCACACAAGATGCAAACAGAAACATTTTACCACTTGCTTTTGGAGTTGTTGATAGTGAGAATGAGTTATCATGGAGATGGTTTTTCATTAATTTGAGAGATGCTTGCGGAGTTAGAGAAGGACAATGTATTGTCTCAGACAGACACGAAGCAATTATTAAGGGACTTAACTGTGTGTTCCCTGATGTGATGCACGGTTCATGCACGTACCATATTTTGAAAAATATTAAAAATAGATTCAAAAATAAAGGAGATGAAGTCAAAAAAGCATACAACGCGGCGTGTAGAGCTTACACCGTTGAAGAATTCGACATTCACATGGCTCAACTTGATGCAATTGATAATCGAATAAGGAAATATTTGGAGGAAGAAGTGAATCTAGAAAAATGCACGAGGCTCCATGGGACTGTAAGCAGATACTCAACAATGACTTCGAACACCGCCGAATCAATTAATAATGCAATAAAGGGAATAAGAGATCTTCCAGTTGCGTCGATGATTGAATGCCTGCGTTGTATGGTTCAAAGATGGTATTTCTCGAACAAACAATCAGCAATGTCTACATTCACTACCCTTTCCACTACTGCAGAGAGAACATTGCAAGATAATATAATTGAGTCAAAGAAACTTAAGGTCAGTCATTCAACTTTTTAATATTTACCTGAATACATTCAAATATTGCATCTGAAATTATAAATAACAAATCATTCAATTTGGTTTACTAGTATAAACTGAATATGTTACTAACATTTAAATGGTTGGTAACAGGTCTTGGTATAATATTAGTACTATCAGATTACATTAATTAACCAAAATGCTTATCCTTATATGCAGGTTTACCCGAATACATACAAAAATTGTATCTGCAATTTAAAATAACAAATCATTCAATTTTGGTTACTAGTATAAAATGGATATGTTACCAATAATTAAATGGTTGGTAACGGGTCTGCTATAATATTATTACTATCATATTACATGCAAAAACTAAAATGTTTATCCTTATATGCAGGTTTTTCTACCAGTTACAACATTCCACTAATTGACCAGATAGATATTGTTATAAATAAGTTTTATGAAAATTTGGTTACTCATTTAAAAAGAACATTACATATGAATTTCATTACTCCAAAATACATACTAATTACACAATTGAATGTTGTTGCAGGTTGAGACATCAAACCTCATGATTTACACCGTTTACGATGTCACTAAACAATTTATCGTCGACATGAAAAATAAGACATGCACGTGCCGTAAATTCCAATACCATGAGATGCCTTGCTCACACGCTGCTGCGGTTATTAGCAAAAGAAATATGAGTTGTTATGATTTTTGCTCAAAATTCTATTCAAAGAAAACTTTGGTGGACACGTACTCAAATTCCATTATGCCATTGGATGACAAAGAGAATTGGGATGTTCCAGAAGAGATTAAAAACATATGTGTCAAACCACCAACTACAAGAAGACCAGCTGGAAGGCCTAAGCTAGGTAGATATAAGCATCCATCTGAACTTAAACTTCAAAATAAATGTAGCAGATGCCAAGAAAAAGGGCATAACAGGAAAACATGCAATAATCCTCCAATTATGAGACCCAGGAAGATTTGATATAATTCAACACAAAAACATTTGTAACAATTTCATTACAGTTTTCTGAGGATTCTCATTAGCCAAACAAATTGTAAGCATTCTTGTTGTGTAAAGTTACCAAGTTTATATTTAACAGTACTATAAGATGTATATTTACCATAATTTATTTTTAACATTACTGTAGTACATTTATAAATAATAATAAACATAATGGACAAACATGTCATAATTAGATAATTAAATTGTATTTCTTCTGTGAGACAATATGGTTACCCTCTAAATTTATATTGGATACCTTTGTATGCAAATATGGCAACCAACTTTAGTATATAAAAAACATACATTTTGTAAACTGTAAAATAATAAAACAAGAATGCATTAATATTTAACATTTGAAAATTTGACTTATGTACTATTAATACTATCTAGCTACAAACAAAAAACTAAAATGTTCAGCCTTATAAACAGATATGGTGACCAACTGCATCATTCATCTAAATTAAATAATTGTTACTGTTATAAAACAGTATTATGATCATTTGGTTACTCACTAATAATTAAATGGTGTCCTCTATATGCAGATATATCTACTACCTGATACATTTTAAAATAATGTATATGCTTATGAAATTTCAAAAGATTTAAAAACCAATAAATTTAAAAATTTGTAAATTAAAACTAAATCAGTTAAGGTTTATGAAAAATAACTATTAAATGTCATTTTAGAATCCATATGAACAATATGAAAATTGTTAAATTATATTTAATTGGATACCAGCATTAATTCCAAAAGTGCAGACTAACGAAACAATGTTGATTTGTGAAGATACCCAACTTTTATGATTTGGTTACCTAATTAGGAGAATTTCGTTACTAACTTTTTATTGTTGAATACATTAAACAGTTGAAAGTTGGAATGATGTACTATTAATACTATATGGTTACAAACAAAAATTAAAATGGTTAGCCCTATATGCAGATATGGTCACCAATTCTATCATTTAACTAAATTAAATAATGGATACCGATTTAAAACAATTTTAAGAAAATTTGGTTACTTACTAATAATTAAAAGGATACTTCAATATGCAGGTCTATTTACTACCTGTACCATTTAATAATAATTTATATGATTATGAAATTACAAAATATTTAGAAACCATTTATATAAAATTAATCTTCAATTAAAACTAAATATTTTAAGTTTTATGAAATGGAAATATTAAATATCAATTAAGACACCATATAAACAGTATGAAAAATATTAAATTCTATTTAAGTGGATACCTGTACTAATACAAATAGTGCAGCCTAAAATTAGAAAAATGATATTTTAAGGAACTAAATTTTATGCTTTGATTACCTAAAATTGTCAATTTGGTTACCTAAAAATGTCCAAAAACAAAATATTTTCAATACAACTGCACATTGCATACAATATATATAAAACAACTGAGAGGTGCCAAATAAATACCAACAAACTCAAGATCAAGAAACGGATAATATAATCAAATAAATAAGGAATCCCATTTACAGTATCTGATCTAAAACAAAAAATATCCAACATAAATGGTTATATATACCCATTAAAGAAACAATGTATTTAAACCAGTTTAGAAAGAGAACACATTGAAAACCAAACTAAGATTAATCTTGGGCAAATCTGGCTGCATATTCGTCATCAGTCTCGTAACCCTCCAACTGTTTGGTCCTTGCATGCATGTACAGGTTTACACATAATTTCTTTCGGTACTCCGCAATAGGGAATGGTATAGGCAATTCAGCAATCTGTTGGTGAATGACATGCTCAGCAAAACAAATAGTGAACATCCCACAATCACTGCACAAACAAAAAATTATCAAAACAAAAACCAAAAGTAAAATCATACAAGATACAATAAATAAATAAATGAAAACAATATAAACCTTACCCATCACTTTGTTCCGGTACCCCCTTTACAAATTCAAGTTCAATTATGTCTTGTTCCGCCTTTTTACAATAAGGTTCACTCTCGAAATCAATATCAGTCCTATCCCTCCAAAAACCACAGTTAGACAATATTATGGGAAGGATGAAAATATAAGGCTCACACATATCCATAATTTTTGACTGCATTTGTGAACTGGTTGGTTGCAAAGAATTGAAAACTTGTAACAGTCTACGATGCACATCAAAAGTCAATAGAAACCAGTGTGGTGGAGATGACATGTGAATGGGGAACAACACATAATCAACATTGAACCAGGGTGTATTCACTTCCATGGAAAATCCACGGACATATTTAGCAATAACACAATCCCCCGTTAATAAACTCTTATCTGAATTTTTTGAAGTGTATGCTTCATGCAAAGCAGTTATCTTCGCATGAAACAAGCAGTCCGTGGTCGTTGCTCTGATTTGAACACTATCAGCCTGTCTGACCAATTTCCGGAAGTAGTATAGTGCAACATTGATGTGCTGAGAGTAATAAAGAAAAAATTAATATTTGTACAGTTGATGGAAAAAACAATTATATGTTAACTGTAACCAAAACTATTATAAATAGTTACTTAAAAAGTCTAATAAGGTAACCATATTTATCACTAAAGTTTTTTTTTTTTAAAAAAAAAGGAACTCACATCATCATCCAGCCACTGTCCTGGGGTCTTCAACTTGTAGAATCACATTTTTGAAGAAATTGGTATAGATCCAAACATAAATGAAGGAACAATTTTATTGCTGACTCCCGGAAATTTATCAGTCCTTCATTGTAAAAGCATATCAGAGAACACAGTCTAAATGTAAAAATTACAATATAATCATACACTGTAGCCAAATCATGATTGATAATGCATTAATAACCAATATATAGAACCTCTATATTACAAACAGTTACATGCTAATCAATAAATAGTAAAATAGTAACCAAAACATAATAACATATTAAACATTAACCAAAACATAATAACATATTAAACAGAGCATAATATAACAGTAAACAAAACATAAGTTAATAATAAACTAAAATACATTATAATAATAACAAAACATATACATCATGTAATCAACAACAAACTTGGCAACCTGTTTGAAGTAAACAAATATGAAATAAACAAAAATATTATAAAAGGATCTAAAACATTACTCTGAGGGCACATTAATATAAACCAAAACATAGTATTCTAAAAACCATAATGTACTGTAATACTTATAATTTGTTTCCAAAATAAAACAGATTTCTTTGTATTATAAAAAAATCCATAATTGTAAAACTACAACTAACAATACCTTTTTCTGTTGTTTAAGCCAACCTTAAACCACTGATCAAATAATGCTTCTTCGTATTTAGATGGCATGGCCATGCATAATTTTGGGAATGCACAAATGTCTGTACGAATTTGAGTATCACCCTTAGAATATGAAGAAGCAGACCCAAATTTTGTTGTATATGGAGACCTCAAAAAAGCACTCTTTGACTGTTCACGAATTGGTCTACCACGTCGCATATGGGCACTCTTCTCCACCTCAACACAATCAGCTATGTCCTGGGTGGTTAATATCATTTGATCAAGTGGGGAAATGTCTTCTGTATCCATTTTATAGCCCTATATCAATTGACAAAAAATAGAACATATAAAATCAACCCAAACACATACAAGTAACAACGTAATTAAAAAAAAATCTAAACTATATTATAATGCACTAACCAAAATAACATATGCAGATTACTAAAATTTGAAGTAACCAATCCAAACAACGAAATATTAACCAATATATGAAGTAATAGGAATAAAGTCATTTATATAGAAAAAATTTGTATTGCATTAACATAAGCTATAATGCACTATTCTATATACTACAATGTAGTAACCAATGTATACTATAATTCAGTACCTAACATTTGCAATACAAAATTACAAAACAGTAACAAACTGTATATAATACAGTAACCAAATATACATATGCAAGTAACAAAATTTTTGAATTAACAATAAACTGAACAGGGTTATTAAAAAAACTTAAAAACCATCTAATCAAAACCAACAAATGCAATTGCAAATCCAACATATACAGTAAACTGTTTTTTTAAATATAACAATAACCTATGAAGATTACTAAAATTTGAAGTAACCAATCCAAACAACGAAATATTAACCAATATATGAAGTAATAGGAATAAAGTCATTTATATAGAAAAAATTTGTATTGCATTAACATAAGCTATAATGCACTATTCTATATACTACAATGTAGTAACCAATGTAGACTATAATGCAGTACCCAACATTTGCAATACAAAATTACAAAACAGTAACAAACTGTATATAATACAGTAACCAAATATACATATGCAAGTAACAAAATTTTTTGAATTAACAATAAACTGAACAGGGTTATTAAAAAAACTTAAAAACCATCTAATCAAAACCAACAAATGCAATTGCAAATCCAACATATACAGTAAACTATTTTTTTAAATATAACAATAACCTGATCAGGAACATAAACAACAATCTCCTTCCCACTTGGTTGGCTTAATAAATCAAAAGATGGCATGTCATTGTCCTTGCCAATCTGTGAAAAATTTTAAAGAAAAAAATAATTAATCATTTAAACAAAAAATACAAAAAAGACATAATAAACAAAACTAGGAATGTCATTGATCTTTTTCATAGTGTTTAAAAAAAACTACATTTTATCAATAAAAATTAAAAAAATTAAATACAAATGAAAATCAACACAATATGAAAACCTTTGTATCGTCTTCTTCAAGCTGAATCCCACCAACACCACCAGCATCGACATCAACACCACTATGAAACTGTTTTGAATTGCCGGGAACTTCAACTTCAACATCATCATCAACATTCATAACATCATCAGCTACAACATTAACATTGCCAGCACCAACATTATCTTCCAAATCAACATCATCATCATCATCATCGTCGTCGTCGTCAACAGATACATCTTTACGATTGATATTACTAGACTGACGTTTTAAATGCTTTCTAAACATCTTCTTCATGTCCCTACAAATCTGAAAATGAAGCAATTGCATTTGATCTTTTAATTCAACACCCAAATCCTCAATTTCTTTCTTCACCTTCAATTCCAAAGGCTTCACCCGAGCATCTATAACCTTTTTCAAATCAGAAATAGAAAACCTAAAGTCTTTACCCTTCCTTGATGATTCAACTTTAATATCTGAAATCTTGGGACCACTATCACTTGTACTAAAAAAATGAAATCCACCTAGTTCCAACCTCACATTCTCATCCTCCGTAGGAACAATATTTTGAACAATCAACTGAAACATATTAAAAGCAACAAATATACCATGTCAGAACAATTGAACATAAAACATAAACACAATTATTAAAAAACAGTAACCAATACCATAAATAAATGTAGCCAAATATAATGAAACTGGTAACTATCATACCTGACCAGATCCAAACACCAGGTCATTCAACTGGACGTTACTAGGAGGCTTTCCTAACTCCCTCCATCTAAACAATCTGAATTCTGAAACATTATCATCGATACAAAAGCCCCTGACCTTCAATGTAGGAATTGTTTCAAACAAAAAAACTTGAAACACATAAGGTAATCCATTAAGCTTGTAGGATTTACAATAACCTTCCCTGAAAAAATTGTACATTACTCCACCATATTTATCCTTCTTTACATGACCCTTTAATGCAAGTGAAAGAGATTTCTTTGTTTGTTCAAAAGCAACTTTTCCCCATGGATACCTTTCAAACTCCCCATGACACAAAAAGTTAAACAGAGCTTCATCAACATAATTGTCAGAAACAGTAGCTAATATGAAATTAAAAACCAAGAAAATGATAGACATCCTAACTGCCTCATCATCATCATTAAAAGAAGCACTCCTATATATCCTCCGTATACTAGACCGGGTTACAACCTCATTTCCAAAAAATTTTTCCACAAACAAATTTTCAATCCCCTTATAACCTTCAATATCTTCATCTCCTTTCCAATTTAAACCAGAAAGTAAAGAAAATTCAGGCAATCCAAACCTTACCCGTCTCTCACCAAAAGTAAACCACATTTCCCCATTATCCCTTTGATAAACTTCCCTAACCAAAGCATGATGGATAATCTGGGAAAACATTTGGGGCTGTCCAAATTCTAAAAATTTACCAAAACAAGACAACTTAAACTTTTTCAACTGTACGTCAGACAATTTAGACTTGATAATATTTGGCACTTCCAAATCACACCAGTAAATGATTTTTGCTGTAAAATTTCGATGATGCTCCTCATAGAATAGATCCCAAATCTGAAAATGCAGTAAATTTGATTACAAACACACTACACAAAACAAAATACAACATCTAAAAAAATTCAAACACAAAGCTATTAAATCAACGATATCCAATTACACTAATAATAGTAACAAAATAATATCAGCAAGTAACCATAACCCAAAATTAAGCAAACTATTTAATTAATAACAAATAATGTTCTAACAAATATATAAAATAAAACTAACAATACTTAAAATCGAAAAAAACATAACCATTTTAACAAATCGTAATGAAAACAGTAATTTTAACAACTAAAAGCTGAACAATCCTTCAAACAACTCCAACTCTAATGAAATACAATACATTTTAAAAGGTATATAATTAGCAGTTTCCAAACATATGAATGAAGGTAACAAAAAATCAATTTGCAAGTAACCAACAAAATATATTCAACCTGTATAACCACAATACTGTAATCTAATAAACAAAACAAAATAAACTATTTACAAAATCTCAACTCAATATGCAAACAATAATATTACCAAACAACAACTTCAACATTAATGACACTACTCACAAACATAATAAACAACAACATAAACCAGAACATCATCATACAAAAAAACAAAAACATAAGTAACCAAAAACAAATAAAAAATCTATATTCATAACAAAAATTAAAAATAGCAAACCTTCAAATGTTTTTGCATGAGAACAATTTTTTGCTTATTATGCTCGACTTCAATTTCTTTCTCAACTATTTGTTGAGAACCTTCAAAATCAGAATCTATACATGCGACTGATTTAACCTTCTTCTTCGCATGTCTCCCCAAACTCTTTTCTTCAACATCTGACTTCAACACTAAATTCTTCCCCTCTTTACTATACTTTGAAGTAATATCCTTCCCATGAACATTTGTCTGCAAATCCTTCAAACCATCATCACCCCTAACTCGTTTCCTCTTCCTATCGCTCTTCTTATCCGCCATTTCTTCTCTGCTCTTCCTCGTAGACACCATTAAACACAAAGACAAAATAAATCGACAAATGTATAACCACTGAACCAGAACAAATCGAACAACTTACAAATAATCAAGAAGAAAACACGAATACAAAAACGAGAAACTAAAAAGCCAAACAACAACTACGAATATGAACCGGTAACAACAATCTCCGCCGACTGATATGGAGAAAACAAGTACCCAAACCAAAGAACAAGGGTTTCCAATGATAAAACGCAAAAAAGAAATTTAAAATGAAACCCGTACCCATATCCCACAAAAAGCGGATACGGTTTATTTTTAAAAAAATAACTGAATAATAATGACATCAGCACATTAAATAACAAAGCATAATTAAGGGAATGACTATTATTCACTAATAATGTAAATAAAATTAAAAATATATTAATTGGTTAAATATTTAGTAAGTGCACTATTCTTGTAATTATTTTTAAAAATGTAATATAAAATGTAATTAATCCAAAAATTTAAAGCTGGCAGTCCGGCACCACTTGATAGCCGGCCCTTTGCGTATTCTCTTATGTTAATCAACAGTGCTGAAGGAAAAAATATAGCTATATTTTTTAAAACATTAAAGATTGCATAAACTACATTTATGTATGATCTATGTTTTAGATATAAATTTTTAAAGTTTAATATTTATTATTGAAAGATTTTTTTTTTCTTTTCCCCCCTTTAATTTCAAAAAATTAGAAAAAAATGTATTTTATTAATGAACACAAACTAGACCTTATTATGAGTTACTCAAAATATAAAATTGACAAATTATCCAAGCATGATATTTAGGCTTCTGCAGATTCCCGATTGAGTTAATAGCAGGAGGTGTACGTGAGATTGTTATATTAACTCAGTGGAACAAGAAGTCATGAAGTCAAACAAAAGGTTTTTAAAAAAGTTGTGAAATACTCTTTCCGTTCCATATTATTTGATCATTATTGATTTTTTAAAGTCAACTTAAAAGATTTTTACTATATAAAAAGTATTACTCATTATAAGTTTTGTTGTTTCATAATTTTAACAAGACATCTCAATTTTGAATTTGAAAATATCTTGAATTGACTTTCAAAAGTCTGGTCACATAATTTGGAATGAAAGGAGTATATTAGTTGCTTTTGCCTACTTTCGATACTTCAATTTGGTTAATAACCTAATAATACTTTCAATTTTGAGAGACTATGAAAATGTGGGAAAAAATATAAAATAAGTAAACTAAACCTAACTAATGACATTGTTTTGACAATTATTTATGGGATAGTTTTTAATTATTATTTTTATTACTACATCTTTAAAAAGATATTAAAAATATAAATTTTTTTATTTTTAAAAAAATGATATAAAGTACATAAAATAAAAAAGTTTGAACTATAATATTTTGGGACACCCAACCTCCGTTATGTAAATCCTAATTTGTCGTTTTTGGACTAAGACTTTAGTAATGACTTTTATGATGGTTTAATATATTTTAAGGTTTGTTTTGTAAAAAAAAAAACATAAATAGGCCAAACAACTATATTCCTAACAAAAACATCCAAAATAGTTGTATATTTATATTATCAAGTCTCCGTGAGACTTCTTTTATTTTATTTTTAATATTTTTATTTTTATTTTTTTATCCCTACGACTTTAGATATATTACTATTTCGTCTTTTTATATCTATTTATTCCTCCAAATTTTATAAAATTCTAATTTTATCCTAACATAATTTACACACGTAATACGTGTGTTGCGGCCACTCATCAGTTATAATACTTTTGAATTGTAATAATGAAATGTAAGAAAAAATAAAATTTTAAAAATATATACTTGGTGATTATTAAGATGGATAAACTATTTCAAAAAATTCATTCACGTCCTTGAGTTTCGTTGCCGTTTGTGATCATTCTAATGCTAGACAAAAGAAACGGAACAGTGTAAGGAATGAGATTATCCATTCAGCATATGCCATGCCGTATTGTTTGTTTGTGGTGTAGCTGTTATACCCAAAAGCAAAGCACCTTCCTCTATCATCCTCCACTCTCAGCTATCAACAACCACCATTCCTTTTTATTTTAAATACAACCACAATTCTTCCTTTCTAAAATTAAAAATAATTTCTCAAAATTCATTTAAAAAAAAGATAAATAAATTTTATATTATAAAATGACATGATATTAATAATTTTTATTTATTTTTTACTATAATTTTTAGCATTACGCCATTATAACTAAATTTGTAACTAATATTAATGATAAATTAAAAAATATAAAATTTTATTAAAAGATAATAATTGTGAAAATGTATTTTTAATTTATATCGAAGAAAGTATATTTCTATAAATATATAACCACGAAATTATTATTTTTACAAATAACAACGAATATTTTTACAAGATCATACTCGCATAAATATGTAATTAATTTACTATTTATATAGGGACCTAGCATGAATATAAACTTGTCAATTAGTGGGCCATCACTGCTGCACCCTGAAACCCATCGAACATCACTCGATCGAAAACTGGAAATTGATCAATTATTATTATTTCATTGTGATAAATATACTGCACTTTTCGTTTCACCCAAATGTTGACATGAAACAAACGTTTGTCCTTCTGTCATCTTCAAATATGAAACTCGTTTATTACTTGCCATTTTGATAATGGTTCAAATTATTCTCTCCGTCCCAAATTAATTGTATTTCTAGGACTTTTTAAAGTCAAATTGACTATTTTTAAAACTAATCTTTTTACTATTTTTGCTAACATATAGGTGAAGATATTATAACTAAAAGAAAGTATATACAATTTATTACTAATTTCAATTTTTATAATTTTAGAAATATATTTATATATGTTTAATTATTAATTTTAAAAATAGTCAATTTGACTTAAAAAAGTCCTAGAAAAATAATTAATTTAGGATGGAGGGAGTAGTTGTTTTTGATACTTTACCACGTGCGTAATAGTAGACTTGGCAATTTTGCCAAGTTTTTCGGATCACAACAGGATAATAGGAATCCCAACACTAATAGGAATCGAAGTTATAAAGCCTAGTGTTAGATTTAGGTAGGGGTATACCCTCCTGACCCGATTATATATATAATTATTTTCTTAATTATCCTTCGATATATATAATTATATGACTATTTAGATTATTTAATTAAAAATAATTCATAACTTTTGTAATATAAGTGTTGTTAATAATAAAAATGTTACTTGTATATTGATTTTGAATTTAAAATAGTTATAAAAAAAGTAATATAAAAAATTAAAATAGTTTAATTCAAAAAAAAAATGAAAAAAAGAGAGGAAGAAATTGAGTTAACAAAGAGGGGTGGGTATGAGGTTATTGTTTTTGGGGTCGAGTCATTCTCAGGAGTCGAGAGTAATGTATATATTGACAGGACATGTATGGAGAGGATCTCGAAGAGCATACTTATCCTGTGTTGACTCAGTTATCTTTTTCCATATACATATATTTAAAGCAAAATTAAGGATTTTTTTTACTGTAGTTGGCACCTTTTATTTATTATCCCACTAAATTTTAAAAAATTGTAATTACATTATTGAACTAATTAAAAAATTAAAATTAGACCATTTTGTTAAAATAATTGAACGCCGTTAATATGAAAAGGAAAAAGATTGAAATAATGACGTGACAAATTTGACTGAACCAAAATAAAAAACAGACGTAATCTTATCTTTTCTCTTTGATTTTCTCCTCCTCCCGTTATTTTTACCATTGTCACCTACCTCCCATGGAGACCATCACATTCGAGTTCCGACTATCATCATCACCAACGACTATCACCAAAAAATTCATGTAACTTTACTTTTCTGACCATATTCATAGTCGGATTTTGTGATTTTAAAATAAATCAAGCTTTGGATTCATGGTGAGATTTTGAGGAAAGATAAGGAGTTTTTTCATATAAGATGAAATCAAGATCAATTCCAAGTTAGGGTTTCTCTACGATTATTATGTCACATCTGGGATCCACCAAACTCAAAGGTAATTTAATGAAAAAAATTTAGGTATTTTTTTAGGGTTTCATCTCGCTTACATTTTCAAATTTTAGGATTTATATTATAAGTAAGAAACACGAAATATATGTAAGATATATAAAGAAAATTAAAGAGAAATTAATTAAATGAAATTGATGTAGCAAATTATAGTATTTATATTATACTCATCAGAATTGATGTTGATGCCAAAGGAGGAGTCGTAGCAATGAAGAATTTGGTCTGATCATATGTCATTGGATTATCCCTTTAATATTTGGTAAGATATTCACTCGCCATATATATATATATATATATATATATATATATTATGAAGAATTGTTTTTTTTTTCTATTTTCTCGGTAGAAAATTTGGTATTGAGATATACAATAAGGTTTCTTTTTCTCGATTTTTTTGAAAAATAGGAACTTGTATTTTCTATTTAGGCAAGCAAGTCATCGTCCACAGAAAGTGACATCGGTTGACAACATTTGGTGAAAGAATATGACCTCGCAAATACCCACAAATGAGGTCACGTACTTCGGAAGATGACCTTGGTTCGTTCTTAAATCACATAAGATAGTCCATGACTCCACGTCATCTCCCTTTTCTTTTCTTTTTTTTTTAAAATTCCACATAGAAAAAAATTTGAGTCAATTTGACGGAAGTTCAATTATTTTAACAAAATGGTCTAATTTTAAATTTTTAATTAATTTAATGTGACAATTATAATGTTTTAAAATTTAGTAAAATAATAAATAAAAGGTGTCATCTACGACAAAGAAATCATTAATTTTGTCATATATTTAATTTATGATTGATTGATTAAAAGTATTATTATGAGCCGATGAAATTTTAGACTAATAGTTAAATTCATTTAGTGTAATCTTTAGGTCTTTAATTTATTTTTTTCCTCTTCAAATACAAAAATTCTATATGAATATGAAAATTGAATATTAATATATTTAAATTTATCTTTTTATAATTTTACCTTTTATTAAGATTTAAAATATAAATAAAAAAAATTTAAATACACTGATATTTAATTTTCATATTCAATTCTCGTATTCCCATAAAAAAAAAAACCGGTGAAATAGACGGACGTTTCGCTCTCGCTCTTGTCAGGTTGGCGTCAAACGTGAAGATGTGACCCCACGATTTCCACCACCCGTAATCCCTTTGCGTATTCACACGCGCAAATCAAGCCAAACCCGAGACATGACACCTTCACCTCGGGACAATCAAAATCTGGATAAGGGTGTGACACCTTTCCCATCTGTACCATACACGTATCCACTCACACGTGTCATCACCTCAGAATCTAAACAGCACCAATTACTATACAACACCGTAAACCAGAATCATCACATAATAATTTCTCCTAGTTTTAAAAAAAAGTACTATTCCGTTTTATTTTATTTGGTGATTATTAATTTTTTAAAATCAATCTGAAAAAAAATTAATTTTAAATTCTTTTAATTTTAATTAATACAATAAAATGATAATTATAATAAATTATCTAAAAAATATTACTCATTGTTGTTTTATTGTTTCATAATTTTTAATAAATCGTTTTAATTTGAAGTTCGAAAATATTTTAAATTGACCGTTAAAAGTCAACAATAATCAAATAATTTAGAATTAAAGGAGTATTATTTATAATTTTTATAAATATTAAAGACATATTTTTATTTTATATTTATTTTAAAACTAATATTTATTAATTTAATAGTGTTCATATGATAATACTAAATTTATGATGATAAAATTCAGAATATTTTATTATTTTTTAAAACAAAATTAAATTAAAAATAAACTATAATAAAACTTCTTTTGTCCAACAGACGAATTATTGTATATCAATTTGGTCGGTAATCTCTTGTTCCATAGGCTGAAATTCAGATTCAGCCCCTCCGTTTGTGAACTTTTTATGAACTCGTTCCTTAATCTTTTTTTAAATAGCAAAATTCACTTAATTTACATTATTATTAAAAGGGACTCCAAGATCACTTGGTTACAATTTAACGAAAATATACAATTTGAATAAAAAAATAAGCCACGCAATTTTCATGTTTACATATTAAAGTCAAATTAATCATTATCGATGGTCATTTAGTCAACTGATATGCCTCACTTTTATTAATATAGAAGTGGAGAAGTTCTTAAAAAAGTTCAATAAAAATAGGTCCAAAAGACAACAATGCGATGAAGATTAAAAATAATAAGTTATTACTTATTCCCACTTAAACCCTTTTATCCTAGGTTATGATAAATTATTATAATAAATTAAGACATTTAAAAAAAATCATTAGTCACATTTAATATTAGAAAGCTTACTCTCTTATGTTAATTAATAATGCTAAAATTCAAAATAAACTTTTGCAAAATAGATCAGATATATAGTATTTATTAAATATTCTTTTGAAACCCCTAATTTTAAATAATATCACTACAGTTGTAATATATTTTTATAATTATAATTATAATAAAATTTATATCAATAATAGATACTCCCTCCGTCCCAAATTAATTGCTTAATTTTGACCATTTTAAGTCAAATTGACTATTTTTAAAACTAATCTTTTTACTATTTTTGCTAAAATATAGGTGAAGAGATTATAACCAAAAGAAAGTATATACAATTTATTACTAACTCCAATTTTTATAATTTTAGAAATATATTTATATATGCTTAATTATTAATTCTAAAAATAGTCAATTTGACTTAAAATTGTCAAAATTGAGCAATTAATTTGGGACGGAGTGATAATAATTAGTATATTCACAATTTTTTTTAAGGATAAAAAATAAACTCAAACAAACACGAGAAATGAACATATTCTTTGTCATAAGCAAGTAATTGTTGCAAATATCATGTACATTGATTTTATTGGTATTCATCATATATTACATATCGAAGCAATAATGATATATAACTTTTAGATATATTTGAAATCCTTACCATTATATATGTATTAAAAAAATATATCATAATAAAATTATGTCTAATTTTTATCACGCCTAAATATAGTGTTATAATCTAGAAATTAAAAAAATTTAACATATTTAAATAAAACTTAAAAAACATGAATGAAAAAGATATAATAAAAATAAAAAATGAGGAAAAAATAAAATAATTATTATAACACAGCCTCGAAAAATCAAATAAAATCCATTATCCATAATAAAGAATTTAAATTCTGGTTTCCTTTCCTCTTTGGCCTGCCTAGTGCCTACCCATCCACTTATTCAAAGACTGGTTTTATTCTCTCTCTCATCAGCGTATTCTCTCTTCCTTTGTCGTCTAAATCTACAATCTATCTACATATGATAAAACCCTTAAACACAGGCAGTCTTGAGTATACGTATGTCTAATATCCATACAGATTGAAAAACGGCTCATCTTATTTTGATCTGGTTCAACGTTGGGAGGGTTTGTTGAGATTCGTCGGTCTTTAAAGACAATCCTGAATTCGTCGACACCAATTGGCAAACCCGGTCTCGTGTTCATTCGTTTACGAGAATCATTAGCCACAATCTTTTCATTTTCAACACCGATCCATTGCAATTATACTGTAATTGATCGACCTTGACTTGATATATCTGATTCAAATATTATTTTGGCACTTTTATACGAAACCTATCTGTATATATAAATATATATATTTATTTAGGGTTTAAAGGAGGTTGATATCAGGGTAAAGATGTTCGGCGCTGGGTTGCAGTTTGGGCGGAGCCGTGGTGAAGATCGATTTTACAACCCGGCTAAGGCTCGGTCGGCTCGGAGAGGTCAGTTGAATCAAGATCATCTTCGCAGAGCTCTCAGTGATGTCACTGCCAGTCAATCAAAATCTTCCGTTGCTTCTAAAGAGCTGGAGAATAAACAGCCGGTGGCTTCGCCGGTGGCATTGGAGCCGGTTGTATCCCCGTTGTGTAATCTAGAACGGTTTTTGGAATCGATTATTCCGTCTGTTTCTGCTCAGTATCTTTCGAAGGTTTAAACTGATTGATGAAGTGAAATTAACATCTTTCTATACTTTAATGATTATAGTTAGTTTATACTGTTTTCCTCTTTTAATTTTTTTTGAATTGAATGTGCTCAAAAACAGACAACCATGAGGGGATGGAGGACTTGTGATGCGGAATTTCAACCATATTTCGTGCTTGGTGATTTATGGGAGTCTTTTAAGGAGTGGAGTGCTTATGGTGCTGGTGTTCCTTTATTATTGAATGACAGTGATTCCGTAGTTCAGTACTATGTCCCCTATTTGTCAGGCATCCAATTATATGGCAGCCGTTCCAAATCTTCAGTGAAATCAAGGTATTTTCATATTGGTTTTATGTAGCGCACACCGTAACCAAGAATGTAGAACATATTCTTGTAGTTGGAAGTTCTTATAGTTAAATTTGCAGTCGTGCTTGTTGAATTTTCTGTTCTGTAATATGATTTACAAAGATTTCTGCAGTAATGTATGAAGTATGGACATTAATATGGGAAATATACAAACATTTTTTCTGAAACAGACTCCGCAATAACATGAAAATACTTGGGGCCAAAAATTACCAGTTAAAAGACGAAGAAAATATTTGTTAGGACACAACATTATATTTGCAGTATGTATACAGATCCTAGTGCATGGTCACAAATACTATTTCTGACCAATAATTTGTATGAGTTTACATGAAACCTTCAATTTTTGAGGCATGTTTCATATGTACAAAGTCACGGTAAGGACACACCATTTCGTGTGCAGTATCTTTTTTTTTTTCCCATTAGTTTTGATAGATTATGTCCATGTATATTTGCACATTGACACTCACTATGTGTCTCTAGGCTAGTTCACGGACATGAAACATTCTTGGAGACTTGTAATACTCTTTAACAAGTGTGTTCTTGCTTTGAATAATAATGAATATATGATAAATATCGTAACTTAGGTGTAATCTACCATAAGAAACTTTTGTACATATCACATATATTAAGATCATATGATTCTTGATATGATAGCATGATTTGGTATGATATGGTATAATTAGATTTATATTTCTTAATCAAATACTATGATCTCCTATACTGTCCTACTTAGTTAGAGGAATTTTTTGGTGAACAAAACAAATCACAACATCAATTCAATCCGAGGGCAGCCGGTTTTAATACCATATATATTTGTTCTTATTTTCTATTTTTTTAAGATGGCGTAATCATGTTCAACTTCAACATAGTAGAGTGGTGGACTATTATTTTGATTCTTAATTTCTTCAGTTTGAAGGAGAGTTCAAGATTCTCCACTCCTCCATCCCTAAAGAAAAGAGGAGTGAATAGAAGAAAATAAAATAAATCGACACTTGTTTTTTAGGGTCCTCAAGGGCCAATTCTTCTCACTTAAGTCAACAATGTGGGAAATTCTTACCCTGTGCAATTCTCACAAAAAAAGGTATCCGCGATTCTGCAATCATTTTTGCTCATGTGATCCACTGCAAGGACAGTGATAATTTTTACTCCAACTCAAAGTGAGAGGTAACTCTTTAAGTCGTGAGCCTGATCTCTTGTCCATTGATGTTTGAATCTCTTTCATAGGATTGATCTTGATTAAAAGACTTTATTTGCTTTCATGTTTAAATGTGATTCACACACAAAAATATATGCTAGTGTAAGCAAGGACATATATGGGTCTAAGTAAATTCAGTATCTCCACGAGAGGTGGCAAAAGTGTGTCAGGCTTTTAAAAATAGTATTGCTTTTACAAGTGTCAGTTCAAAACAAGATACTATTTTGTTATGAAGATTAAGTGGTATTTGGTGATGTTGAATGGGGGAGAACTAGATATTTTTGTAGGTTTAGGATTGTTGATGGGGGTGGGGATGTATGGTCGTCTTAATTACTTACTGCCCTGCACTTTAACGTTGAAGAGGATTTTATGTATTGACTTGATTGAAGCGATTTTATGGCTTAATTTGATGGTGAGATGTTTGGCCTTTATCTTTCTAACGAACTATCTTTATTTGATTAGTGCTATGTGCTTGTTTAAGTGCTATGTGCTTGTTTAAGTGTTGCTTTACTTTCTTTAATGAACTCTTATGTACTTTGCATCTCTGATTATAATAAAAGTACGGATAATGAAGTATTGTATAACTTTCGTTCCCTTATTCTGATGTAAGGGCTCTTCTTTTAATTTGTCTTTTTTTGGATAATGTCTTTGTTAACCTTTTCAAAATTTGAAAAACTAAAATTCAATTTTCTACCAGTTATTTCTTAGTTAGTATGTTCTTAATCTTGATACTGTTTGTCCTGCATATTGATGTTGCTTTTGTGGGATAGCCGACCAGGTGAGGACAGTGATGGTGATTTCAGAGATTCAAGTAGTGATGGAAGCAGTGATTATGAACACGACAGAGGTCGCATGAGTTATTTGAGTGAGCTGCGGAGTTATAACCATCCAACCGGTGAGGTACCTTCGAGGATGGAACATTTGTCCTTGCATGACCAACATATTGCACTTCAAGAGGGATTTTCTAGTGATGAGGGTGAATCTGGCAATTCACAAGGTTGCTTGTTGTTTGAGTACCTTGAGCGGGATCCACCTTTTGGCCGGGAACCTTTAGCTGACAAGGTTAGATATCGCATTCCTCTTTCAATACACAAACTTCCTTTGGGGGGCAAAAAGAGCAAAAAATTCTCTGTCATCTTTCTTTTACATATTTTCATGATATGTTTTATGTCATAGATATCTGATCTTGCTCTGCGGTTCCCCGAACTGAAAACGCTAAGGAGTTGTGATTTACAATCTTCCAGTTGGATTTCTGTGGCCTGGTATGACCGTCATAACCTGCCTTTAACATGGCATACGTGCTCAGTGTACACATACAATACACATTTGACTTATCGGTTGGTATTGAACTTTTGCAGGTATCCAATATACAGGATTCCAATGGGACCAACACTAAAGGATCTGGATGCTTGCTTTTTAACATTCCATCCTCTTTATACTCCCATGACAGGTTAGTTGGAGTTTTCTGTTCTTCTATTCAAACTATGAGAGCCGGTTACTTGCATGAATCAGAATGCTCCTCTGCTCTTAGTTTATGTGGATTCAGGGCATGGAGATTATCATATGCATATATATTTCTGTAAAAGGTGGCAGTTGCATTCCATTTAGGGACTGTTCCATAGTCATGCACTCATGCTATATTCTGACATCAGCACGCCAGTAAGGCGATGTGGGGATTCTTCTAACATATCAAATTCCCTGCGTATATCAATGTATGCCTTTACCTGATCTCCTGTTTCTCTATCAAATGGTGCTGTTCACCAGTTCACCTCTCATTTACTCCTGATTCGGATTCTTCTTCAATTTTTAGAAACTTCTATCACCACCTTCCGTCCAACAGCCTCAGCCTCCGTTCTCCCCCCCCCCCTTTCCTTGTGTTTCCCTTTCTAATTTGGTAGCTGGATTTAATATGTCCTAAACCCCCTATGTTGATAATCATGATTGTTTTGAGTAATGTTTCCCAACGTCTTGGATCGGAGATTTATTGCAGTCTGATTTCTTTGTGTCTTCTGAAGTTCTTCATTCCACACCTTGCAGGCAATCAAAGTGCTCCTGCTCTTGTTCCTGCTGCAGTTGTAACATATCCCAGTGAGATGGATGGTGTCCCGAAGATTTCATTACCTGTTTTTGGTCTGGCTTCATACAAGTTCAAATTATCTTTGTGGACAGACAATGGCCAATTGGTAAGCTCCCTCTTGCAGGATGCTGACAATTGGCTGTCACGGCTTCTGGTCAATCACCCAGATTTCCGTTTCTTCTGCCGTAGATGATATTTAGAGATGACTTCTCTTCTGTTAAGCCTCTTACCATTCAAGAGAAGAACGGAACTCACTTAGCAGTAGATGCATGGATCACCTTTTTCACGTTTTGGGGGGAATTGAAAATGGCAATTCAATTAGAGACATATCTCTCTATCTTGTTACCCTTTGTTTAGTATTTAAAACATATAGTGAAAGAAAATGTGGAAAAAAAAGAATTAGAAGGGATCAAAAGAAAGACAGTCACAAGAGTAAGAGCACTATGGAACGGAAGGAGAGCAATGATAGAATAAAATTGAGTAGAGAAAATAGAGTTATAGAGTAGATGAAGAAGGGCTAAGCCAAATGTGAGTAGGCAGCAGTCACCGTGCTTTCCTATGATGGGATCTCATCGTCTCCCCCACCCCCCTCTCTTTCCTTGTATTCGTGATTTAGAACAGGCTTCTTTTTGTGCCCTGATGGTCCTTATAAAGGTTGTTGTAACTTATAAAGGTTGTAATGTTTATAACTTGAGGGGATTTTGATAGGTATAATAGAATTAAATTTAGTGGCCCCATGTTATGTACTCTTTACTGTTGTTCGACTCTGTTTAAATATATAGTTTAGATATATGGTTGTCTTGTACTAATATTGAGCACTATTAGATGGTTTTTGTCTTGAATAAATGGATTCCCTTTTGTTGCCTGGATGCTATCTAGATAGTCCGAGGTTTGCCCGACTTTTTCCAAACTGGCCATTCTTGCTGTCCTTTCCCCAATTTTTTTTTAAAATTTAAAATTCCACGGTTGATAGATTGCTAGATGAATATATTATTGTTTGCAATACTATATATATATATATTACCAAGCATTCTATGATGTTAGCATGTACTGTGTATATGTTTAGCTTGTTCGGCCGTAGTTGTTGGTAGCTTCTAGCCTTCTACCCGCTAATTGCATTGTGAAAATGGTGATTGGTGAGAAGCAACACAAAGATGCATGTTTATTTCCTCCTCCTTAGTTATGTAATGGGTGCTTACTATAGATGGAATGATCGATCAGTTCTTCTAGATGTAGGGGATAATGAAGAGAGTTTTGCTGTTGGTCTTGGTAGAAAACATTGTTCAAGTTGAGTTGCTATTCCTTGAGACTGGATTTTAACGTGCTGACTTTTTTGGATAAACAGTCGAGAAACGTATATTAAGCCTGAATATCTTTTAAGTGAAAAAAATATAATACAAGGATGAACTTCTTTCAACTAAAAAAATAAGAATAACCAATCCAAAAGATTGAGCCAATTCAGCTAAGTCATGGGCCACCGCATTATCAACATGCTACAGATGAGAAAAATTGATGGACTCAAAAGGTGTTCCGAAGTTCATATAATTCTCAATCAAGATATAAAAGAAAAAATTATGTAAATGAGACTGTACAAGGCAATCAATGCCGATCTTGTTATCAACTAGTAGTGCCTATTTATGGGAAACTATATATAATTTGGTCATTGCCAACAACTTTGAAATGTGAAACATTCATTCGTAAAAAAAAAAAAAAATGAAAAAGAAAAGAAGCCTTAATTAAGATAGAAAATGATCATACTTCCACCCAAGTCTATCCATAAATGAATAAATTAGTGTCTCATCAAGAATTTTCCAATTGGTTTAGTGTTTAGTACTTCCCTATTATTGGAACCAATACCAACAAATTAGCTTAACATATGCAGATTTAACAGTACTATTTTAGGCACCCTAAAGCTGTCAAAAAAGAAAAAAAAAACTCTTGCTTCTATATATACTTCCTAATTAATAATATTTATACGTGCAAGCTTTATATTTTAATGTACACCAAAACCAATTAATTAAACCCATCAGAACAGAACCACCATGGCTGCCTGCAAAAGAATTAGCACTAAAGAATTTGGTACCGTTATCGCCTTGTGCTTATTCTGATGGTGGGTGGCGCCTTCCATTCCTCAGCCGATCGAGGGCTCATCCATCCTTCTGGGGTTGGGGTCGCATGAAAGGAATAATTAGTCAAAGTTTGTTTCCAAATGTGCTTTTTATGTGCAGTTTCGGAAGACCGGAAAGTAATTCAATAATTAAGCCAGGAAAACAGAACACATGGAATTTCACACAGTTTGCATTTCCATTGCATTTTTGTTATTTATACTCCTATATGAATGATAATATGAAGTAGCAGTTTAGAGGAAAATGAAATAAAGCAGTGGAAAATTATTTTTAAAATGCCATTTCTTTTTCCTTTTCAGTATTTACGAATCTTAAGCATTCATAAAGAAAATAGTTACAAAGTCATTGTACCAAGAAAGCCACTAGAATATTTATTTTTAGAATTATTAGTGGAAACCGGAATATATTAGTGGCTTACTGGTCGTGGGTTGAAATGTGAGTCTTATGACACTTGACACTAACGCTACTGTATTGCGGCTTGTTGGTACAATGGCAATCACCGTGAGCCCCATCCGGCTTATCTGCCTCTTAGCCCATTCGCCTTGATGAGCCTCGCATGAGGTTTTGTTGTGGTTTTTAGTTTATTTGGGCTTTGACCCACTTGGGTCAAATTTCAAATTCGAATCGAATCAAATTCATCTAAACAAGGACTTAAATTATTATTAGCCTAATAATATTTTTTTCTCTTATCTTTCGACGTGAGACAGGGGTGTTACAGTTTTTTAAAATTTATATTTTTTATAACATTTATATTTAATAACATTATAATTAATATATTAGTATAATGTAATATAAAAAAATATAAAAATAAAATAATTTTACAACAAAAACTCGAGCTTCGCAAGAAATTATAAACTAATTAGTAATAAATTTTGTTATAATTATAGTCTCTCGACATATATTTTAATAATTTTTAAAATTTATTTATTTAAAAAAAATTAATTTAATTATAAAACCGCTGATTATGGGACGACGAGAGTAATACATGAGATTAAATAAAATTAAAATTAACTAATCTTATTACAATTATTATTATTCCCAATAAATAATAATTCTCCGATATTTTGTGACCCGCAAAAACAGGTAAAAACAAGAACAACAACCGGTAAACCGACAACCAAAACTGGAATCCAGCTACACAGCAAGCCCTAATTTGATAGTCAAAAGAGTGGGGACCCATACGCAGACACTCCTCTGACTTTTGATCAATTAATAGAAAAAAAAAACAGCATTTCTGCACACTGTCCATTAAAGTAAAAGCCAAAACTATTCAAAAGCTTTCAGCTTAGTAGTAGTAAACTTAACTTTATCATCATAATCTGAACAGACAAAGGAAAACCCCAATAATTCCAATTCTTCGTCTTACAAAATAGTAATAGAAGAGAGAGAAAGAGTGGGTTTAGGGTAATGGGAGTCTCAGTCACTGTCCTCGCCGTCATCACTTCTCTTCATCTCATTGCCTTCGTCCTCGCCGTCGGTGCTGAACGCCGTCGTAGCGCGGTAGAACATATATATGTATTTACCATTATCTTTTTTTTCTTTATTATTGCGCGGCATTTCTAATTGAATTCTTTCTTTGTTTGTTAAATTAATTTGAAGGCGAAAGTGCTTCCGGACAAGTACGATGAACGCACTTACTGCTCGTACGATTCGGATGCATCGACGGCGTACGGGATCTCGGCGTTTGGGTTGTTGTTGATTAGCCAGACGGTTGTTAACGGCGTTACCAAATGTTTCTGCTTCGGTAAAGGACTTACAAGTGGCACTTCTATTACTGTTTGGGCCGTTTTCTTCTTTATCTTCTCCTGGTAAACTTTACTCCCCAATTTATCCACTTCTTTCGTTTTCCCCAATTTATGTAACACATCATAAGTAATTAAGAGGGTACTTTATCAAGACTTTGATTTTTAAACTTGCAAATATAAGGATCATGCTAATCAATACCTTATATATAAAAGCAGGACAGGAGATAAATCAATTTGTTAACTACTAATCGAGTTAATGACCATCCGAGTCAACTCGGATAGTCAAATTAAAGTCTTGATTGATCAAAATAGTTCAATCATTGTGGTGGGTGTGGTTGTGGATCTTTTTTTGTTTTGTTTGATAAGTGTGTTGTGGGTCCATTTTCTTAATTTTTTTTCCCTTTCTAAATCTCACGGCCAAGGCTTTTGAACTCAGCCTGAGAGTTCACTTGTTACAAATGAGGTAATGACAAATTGTTATTGTGAATAACAACTTTGGTTGAGTTTCTTAGCTGTTTAAAGAAGTACTATTACTTCAATTGAAGTTGTCATTGTTAATAACTTTAACAAGAGCACGAGTTTAATAAATATGTTAAAGGTGCCACATTTCAGTGAGTAGTTTAAAATATACATCATTTTGGTAAAGAAACTCAATTATTTTCTGGTTAGGAGTGTATAAGTTTGTACCTAATTTGTCGCATTCTAATTATTTTTACCATTTAATGATGGAAGCTTAGAATGGGGCGTCAATCACATGAAAAATCTAAAACTTTATATGCACCCGTACGCATATCTCAGCGTGGTTGTGGTGTTTGATAAATTATGGGTCAAATATATGGAACAATGCTATTCAGAGTTTCTAGGGTAATTTGCTTGATTTAAGAATTTTCTGTAGCAAAAGGTTTAAATCATTCTCATGGAGTGAACCTATTATCAGTGTACTTGATAAGAGGGATTCCGTTGGTGGTTTGGTTTTTATATCTTATTGTATTTTTTGTATAGACAATGTGATTTGAACTCTGGTGTCTATGACTCCAGATGCCAACTTTGCTTAGTAATGTAACTTGAGGCTACAGTATGGTAAAGATCCCAACTTTGTGACCATGTAGTTTACTATGGGACTATGATAAAGAGGACTTCAGGTTTTGGATCTCATTGTCTATTGTTTGACACACGGGAAAAAAGAAAACTATAAGCAATGTCCTGGCAGGTTTTATTACTACTTTTTAAAAAGATCTACCTCTCTTTCCTTGAGAAACGAGGAAGTTGCTTGAAATTGTGATTTTTTTGACAACTCAATCTAGTTAGTGAGGCCTGCTTCTCAATTAAAAAAAAACAGAGCTTTGTGTCTCTCTTCTATCCAAGATGACATGCCCGTGTGCAACGATTTTTTTTTTGTTGGGTGACCTTACCTATGAGAGTTCCTTCAGACAGTTTGCTTTAAATCCTAGAGCTTGTACAAGGGCCATGTTTTGCACTTTTATGGTTAATGGTTAGAATTAACCCTCAATAACGTAGTTTCAAAGCCTAGCAGTCTAGCAACTAAACTAGTAATTACTAGTTGACATGATTTTGGAAAACCATAATACACTTTCACTGCCTACATTTCTAGTCGCCTGTGTGTGGAAAGGAGTTTATGCTCTTATGGTTGTCGAGTATTATCAATCATATGTTCATTTGAACTAAACTGCTGTCTGAATTCGACAATCACTAGAACAGTAGAACCAGAAACATCAGCCTTAAAAATTTAGTTCATTCATTTGCTTTTATATTTCTTTCCAACTTTAACCAATATCAGTAGTATCGACTTTTCTCTTTAAGAATCTTGGCAGGAGGGATAAGGCTGATGACCTGTTTAACAGCTAATGCTGTTTATCAAATCTTTGATGTTTTTAGTTTGTTTATGGCTTATGCTCTTTATTAGAATTGTCAGATAATTTCATTTCCTTGCGCAATGAAACATTTGATTTTGAATGAATAAACAGGGTAAGCTTTTTAGGGGCGGAGGCATGCTTATTGGCAGGGTCTGCAAAGAATGCGTACCACACTAAATACCGAGGAATCTTTGGTGGAGATGACCTTTCATGTTCTACTCTTCGCAAAGGTGTGTTCGCTGCCGGGGCTGCCCTTTCATTGCTATCCATGGCTGGGTCTATTCTGTATTATTGGGCACATTGCAAGGCTGATACTGGTGGATGGGAAAAGCACCAGAATGAAGGACTTGGTATGACCAGTTCTAATGTTACAGAGAATCAGCAGCAACACATACCTAATCAGTATGGAAAGGTGTAATCATGGTTAGATTAGGTTAATAGCCACGTTTTGGGCGACTTCTGTTGATGAAAGGTTTGTTGGTCATATGATGATGAATTTTGTTGAAACGTAATTTGTCTATAGTATTTATAGTAGAAAGTAATAGTATCTCGTTTGCATACAATTGGTTTCATCCCCTCTATATATATATATATATATATATATATATATATATAGGGCAATATGTAGGTGCACAGCTGTGCACAACACAGTAGGGCTATGGCGACGGTTTTTTAGGCTATGCCGACGGTAGTACCGTCGCTATAGGTCTATGCCGACGGTATTACCGTCGTCATAGCCCTACTGTGTAGTACACAGCTGTGCACCAACATTTTTTCCATATATATATATATATATATATATATTATATTCTGCACCTAGTTCTTATGTACATACCACCCAATTCCTCCTTGCATGCTTGTATAAATTGGTCTCGAGTTGGTTTTTGGCATTCAGGATTTCTATTATTTCCATGTGGTCATGCTATTTGAACCATCAAGCCCAATCTAGATCCTGCTAATTATCAATTATTGTTCCTGGCTTTGCTTGATTCTGGAAAAGGAAGGTTAAGAGAAAACAGCCATCTGTTGGTGTATTTATTTTGAGATCAATATTCCCCTTGATATAGATCTAAACAAAACTCTTGTGGCAGACAAAATGTGAGATTATGACTTTATTTTCTCTCATCCTGAGTAGGAGTACAACTTGAGAAAATGAAGACCTGAAAAAGCTTGTCAAAATTGAATATTTCTTGGATGATATTTGGCTGGTGCAAGCTGCTGCAGCTGCGCTGCAGTCAATGTTGTCAAGAATTGAACGTTGCTTAGTTGCTTGCGCCTGTACTGCAAGTAGTTAGTGCCGACCAATAGTATGATAACAGCGATATCGAATTATACATCTCGGAATTAAGCTGCTGCTGCTGTCATAAATGGTTGATAAATTAAATAAATCAAGTTCAATCCCTAATTAAAATCAATTAAATTTCAATACCCTGATATTGATAGCAAGATTTGTGACACATCACCTTTTCTTTATGAGATCTATCAATATAAAAAAGTTTTAGACTTAAAGTTGACAGCGGTAAAGGTCCATCTTTTTACCGTATAAGAAATTTTGATTTTAATAGTATATATATATATATATATATATATATATATATATGCACACACACATACGATCAGTCTTTTCAACGAATCGCTGGAAGCGAATTAAAGATGAACCGACTATAAAAATGATTTTGTCCGTCGTTATAGTATAAAAAATCAACGAACCGTCTATAGAGACGGATATAGCGACGAACAAAACCGTCGCTATAGCAGATTCGTCTTTAATTCGTTGGAGAGACGGATCCTATATATATATATATATTATTTTCTCAATAACTAGTATTATTATTATTATTATTAGGACCTTTAAATTTATTTCAGTGAAATACTTTTTTCATGCCTTTTCCTGTTCTTTGCTTTTGGAATTTTGGTCATGATCTAATCAAATCCAATGTTTGTGGCCTCAAATCTGAACCGCAAGTTTAAGGACTTTTTTTTTCTTTTAATAATAAAATATTCTCAAACTAGTTTACGAATCAGACTAAATTCATCTCTAGGCGATTAACTAGAGAGGATGGATGTCGGCCCTTTAAATTTAATGTGGAACCCCGATGGTCCCATTGGAATATTTAAATCAAGATAAAAGTCTACGCTCCTAAAAATACTCAGAGTAGGCGGTCAAACTTTTCCATATGAAATCTTAACGAGTATATTACACTTTTGTACCATATATAACAGATAACTACTACAACTAATAGGATAAAAAGGTAATCTTTTGACGAAAGAAAGTTGGGTTCTGCTGACCTCTTATTAGTTCTCTTCACATTCAAATATCTATATTGCATTGCCTGTCATTTTAGAGAGAGGTGATTCATTGCCTTCAGCCTCATTCAAAGGATAAAGGACCTTGAGGGATTGCTCAACCCCAAGAAAAACGCACCACACAAATTAAGAGAGGTGGTAGATGGTGAGGGCTTGGAAAGAAGTGGCAAACTGGGGAGGAGGCAGCAGCGGCAGTGGCGGTGGTATTGAAGGTTTAGGCACCACATTACTTGTTTTGTGGGTGGCCATAGTATCCATCTGTGTTATCTCAGCTATAATTCTCTCCTGCGCGGATGGTGCATCCAGAGGTAAAGACTCCCACACCGAAACCTATGCTGCTGGATGCGCTGCCGCCGGCTGTGGAGCAGGCTGTGGTGGTTGAAGTCAAAGTCTACTCTCTCTTCATCAAATACATCAAGATATCAGCAATTCAACGAAGCATAGTTTCAACATATATTAGAAATAGAAACTTTGTAATTGTATCAATAACATAGCATGTAGAATACACGAAGAAAACATTTAGAGGAGCATCATATATTTGTAAGAGCTTTTGGTAGTAAACACAGCTCACCTTCAATGTAAAATAACAAAGTATTCAAGCTGCTCATCTACAATCTGCCTTCTTTTAACATGTAAACTTGTCCCATTATAACCATTTGACCAAGTATGGAATCACCACTTTTATTATCTGTTTCTTTTATCCACTAGGCCAGTTATTTGGCATGCTGTGTTTGTGAGTGACAGAGTATGTGCTATCAAATGGAAACCAGCATTAAAAAATTAAACTAAATTAAAAATAAAGAAAAAGGCCTTGGGAATATCCTCATCAAGATGAAGCAAAACCCGTTAATAGTTGAAATTCTCTGCCATGACCATTTTATAGCATACCTGATACTGCACTCGCAGCAAACATTAATATGTAAACAGAAACAAAACATGTACTCCATATATAGCTGAAAGAAAACCAAATCCTTAATGACAAACATTGAATATTGCACTTACAAATACATTAGAGGTCGCTAAATCTCAATTCTAATGTTTAAATCAATATTTAAGTAAAGTACAACTGTAGAAAGGGTACTGATATGTTTCTTCTGCATATGTTTCCATATATTTAGGTTTTGCTCTTTGCAGGGCCTCCAAAAGCTAACAGGCAACCCATGAGATTATGTTTCCTGTGATGTTGCTGTAGTATACGTTTCAAATTTCTCAGCTTTTCCTAATTTCAGTGATGATATATCCATTCGGAACTTCTCTGTTGGTATTGAGATAAACATGTCCCTTAATTCCTCTGGAATGTCAAAATCTTCAAGAACCTACAGACGTTTTACAAATTATTATAAATGGCATATGCTAATGTACCAGGACACGAAAGAAGTAAAAAAGAGGAGTGCTTTAAAAGCTTCAGCTAATGCAGACAAACCTTGAAAACTCCATCCACATTTCGACCACCCACAACGAAAGAACATCCTGTATTTTTGCAGCCAAGCAGTATCTCTAACATCTCGCCATAATCACCACCATAATATTTGGCCTGCAAACCAATCGGTAACTTGTAAGAATCACTCTCCAGTTATTTTCAAGGCTTCCAATTTCCTCAAAACCCTCTATGGTGTGGAATGAGGCATTTTAAACCATTACATATTCTGTAAATCAGTAAATTGATCACTTCCCTTTCCCTTCGAATTTTCTCCTTATCATCCTTTGATTATTTGATTTGTTTTATAAGTTCACAGATCTTCTTTACATCAAGTTAATAGCTTCTGTATAGGTATTCTTGCCACTTTTACAAAAGGTAAGGTATGAAATTAAGACGCAAGATAAAAATTTAAGATGGAAGGAAGAATAGAAAATATCAGTTCTTCACAAAAAAAACTCAGGTAGGGTGTTGCTTTACTAGAATTACGGGATCTTTTTATCTATACCATGAATAGTGACATTCGAAAATACAGGGTATCTTTGAAACTAGGAGAACTCTAGGAAAATAAAGGAAAAGAAAAAGGAAATGAAATCTAAAAATCTGTTGGAGGTTTCTTCACCAATAACATTATTCTTAATATCAGATTTTTTAGATTGAGAATAAGACTTATGTTCAGTAAGATTGTTTTTCACTTATTACATTTTTTTTTCCTTTTACAATATTTTCTTCTGCATTTCCAGGTTCTAAACATAATGCAAAAGTACATAAACCAAAAAAATCTTATATACACTATGATAGGATTCACATGCAAATTAACAAAACATGGGGTTGGGGGGAACAAAGAACAAAAATTGCATGTCAAATTAAAATATTATGGTTTGCAAATCCTTACATTTATAAGCCTCACAGCTGTGTCTGCACCAATTACAAAAGCACTGCCAGGAAAAAGTTCTGCTTTCTTATAAAAGTAAGGCTGATTGGTGATAATCACGGTCTTTCCTGCATTTTCCAAGTTAAAGCCGTTAAATAATCACTTCGTTTTTGAATCACACACCTGGTAACAATTTAATAAACTGAATCAGTCCAGGGAAATTTTTGTATGAATAAGCTAATTTACAATTTTGGCAGGTAAATGAAACATAGTGCTCTTTTATACAAGTAGAAATGAAAAAAACTGTCAAATCAAACTGGAAGAAACAATATATAGGGAAAAATGAGCACCACATAATCAAAAGAAGAATTCAGTGACTAGCAAATTCCCACCAACTGTAGCTAAACATACTAAATCAATTCCCACTTTACCATAAGTCCATAACAACTTTACTTGTAGGCATAAATATATGTCCAAGCAAGGAAATGATGAATTAGTTTTGCCAGTGCTCTTGCATTCACATAAACTTTGGAAACCCGTATTTCTCTGGTTTCTAAAGTGGAAGAAGCAACCCGTATTTCTCTGGTTTCTAAAGTGGAAGAAGCACTATCTTGATATATAATACTAATATAATTAAGTTATCTCAACCTCGGATTCGAGCTCATTAACTGTTAACGGGTCCATTCACTAAGGTGCACTAATCATCCAACAGATGAAGAACAAATTATACAAGGAATTATGGTCATAGATCTCAGATAAAAGAATACTAATTGAGCTTCGTATCACCACCTAGAACCACAGCCCCTTCTCAGACATTAAACTATCACAAATCCACAACAAATTTGATGTTCTTATGATTTGGGATAAAATAGAGTCATCAACTTCCTGAAATTGCTCAACATGATCTTTAATTTGAGATACTGGCAATGGAGGTTTGCCCGCATTTACAGCTGATATCTCAAAACATGGATACCCATCACCAAAAATGCTGCATAAACAAAAATCGGTGATGAGAAGCATCCTTTATGCATTCTCCATGACATGAATAACATTTTCGCATTACTGAAATCTGAAATATATAAATTTGATATATTAACATTGGTATTTCAACAAAAACATTACAGGTTAGAACCATTATACTAATGAGGTTTTATTCTATAGAGTAACTACAAAGGAATTAAAGGGAAAATCAATTCAGACGTCATTTATTGTGCATGAAAGTTGAAAAGAATAGGAATTGTGTAATTGCAAGGGACTGTACAACTCAACAATAGCCGTACCTGTAACAACCCGGGTCAAATCCCGAGTCCGGAACAAATCTTGGGTCAAATCCCAAGTCCGAATCGAATCAAATCCATCCAAACAAGACCTTAAATTACTGGCCCAATAGTATTTTCTTGGGTCATCTTAGCCCACCACAGGCTCACCCAAAAGGGTCATGACTGAAGGTATTATTGATAGTAACTCAATTCCTTATATACAGACAAATTTTTCCCTTATCTTTCGATGAGGTGTTACAAACTCCCCCACTTAAATTTCTGACGTCCCCGTCAGAACCGATCACACACACGGTCCACAGATCTTTGCCTCTCTAGCCATTGACGTCAGAACCAATCACACACACGGTCCACAGATCTTTGCCTCTCTAGCCATTGTGGGATAATACCGGCTGGCTTCGTGTCCCCACCTCCGGACCTCCTTCTCTCCATTGTGGGATAATACCACCAGCCTTCGTGTCCCCACCTCCGGCAACTCGATCGGATGACCCGACCCGAGCTTTCGAGAGTCGTCTCTGATACCATATGTAACAACCCGGGTCAAATCCCGAGTCCGGAACAAATCTTGGGTCAAATCCCAAGTCCGAATCGAATCAAATCCATCCAAACAAGACCTTAAATTACTGGCCCAATAGTATTTTCTTGGGTCATCTTAGCCCACCACAGGCTCACCCAAAAGGGTCATGACTGAAGGTATTATTGATAGTAACTCAATTCCTTATATACAGACAAATTTTTCCCTTATCTTTCGATGGGGTGTTACAGTACCAAGAGTGCATATAAGTTTGCCTATTAATAATAACACGAGTTAAATTCTGGTATCATAAATTTTAAGGAACCACCACGTACCTAGTAGCTACTTCCAGGAGCTTTAGATGACCATCGTGCAAGGGATTAAATGAACCAGATAGAATTCTCTCTCTTTCTACATTTGATGCATGTGTCTCTGCAAAACATTTCCTTCACCATGAACAATAAGTAAAAAAAAAAAGGGCATATCTCTCAATATATGTTGCCCCACCCATGGTTGAATCATACCACTGCAAATGGATAGACCTTAAAGCATATTTGCCCGCCTATAAGCTGTTCTAATTCTTGACCTTCATGAAAGTTTATTTCACATTCATCAGGAACTTCAGATTTAGTCAACTCTGAAACAAATATAGATGCAACTTTGCAAGCATATCCAATTGCCTGAAATCATTGATGCAGATATCAATCAATTATGACATCCAATCAGATCTTGAACTAAGCAAGAAATCCCCTGATGCAGTAGTACCCTAAAATGATTTAAATCAACCAACCTATTATACCTGTAGACCTGCAGCAGTTCTTTAATCTCAGGATTGATCAACCACAAATGCATCTACAAAAAGCTAAGGCAGCATTTGGTAATTAAATATGTTTTCTGCAATATTATATATATATATACACACACACACACGTGTATGTATAAAACCAATGGTTACTCCAAAAAACAGAAAAAGAAGGATGTTTAATTTGGCATATACAACTACATAATGTTTTCTTTTCATCTACAGTAATCTAACTGCAGATTCAACAAATTTTTGCTAACCATGCAAAGACAAGATATCTAATTGTTATTAACTTAGCCATTTCTTTAGACAACAAAGAGTGTAACCTTTCCACAATTATTTAATGGAAACAAGCATTTTTAAAATTTGAAACACAAATAATTCACTTCCAACTAATGAAATCAGCATTTTGATTATAAAAAGAAAGAAGAAAGGAAAAAGAATTAGAATTAGCATGGCTGTAATGTAATATTGGAAAATGAAAGACCTAATTTGGAATTAGCTAATAAATTCATCACAGACCTCAAGTAAAATCTGGCTTGAAACTCTTTCTTCTTGTTCTCGAGTTCTCAGATCCTGAATCAGTTCATCAAACATAAATTTTCTATGTACCTTAAATGCTTCGGATCCAAATTCAAGTGCTACTTGGGAAGAAAAAATAATAGGACAAATCAATACCTTTGACAATGTAACTGTAGATACCCAGAACCGGTCAGACGTTCATGTTGACAAGTGAAACCTATACGTGAAGCAAGAAAGTAGTGAATATCATAAAAGAAAGGGCACATACTCCTTCAATAACGCAATAAAATCTACTAAACCAATGAAGAACAATTCTTCACAGTTTAAGAAGTGCGATCATTTGAGGTCGGGTAAATCCTTATGAGAATTTGAGTTGTAGTCAGGTGGCCAATGTTATTGTCTAAACAGAGATAATGCAACCTTTTACATTTCACATTCAGTTCTTATTTTTGTGTAAATTTATTTTTTTTTTCTTTTTCTTTTATATAATAAAAAGGTTTGGCTTAAAATAAAAGGAAATTGATATTTTTATAATACTTTTTGATATTTTAACATGAAAAGTGTCGTTATAGATGTATATCGACAGAAAATACCGTCGCTATAGAATCTATAGGGACACTTTTCATGTAAAAATATCATTTTTTATTGTAAAAATATCAATTTTAAAAATAAAAAGGTGCGGTCTTCAAGGCCCAATGACCAGATAGTAGAATTATTAATAAGGGGTTAGTTTCCGTTTCTGATGACCCAAAAATATTTATATATTTTTCCCCACCATAATTAGGAATTGGAGTTTTTTTAAGTGGTAATGTAGGGTTAGCTTCGTTTATATATATATATATTTTTTTTGGCAACGGCTACTTCCCACCTTTATTATCATGATAAATTAACCCCCTGCGTTTAATAGGCTCTTAGTGCAGACACTTTTGCTGCACATTCATTAACTAGGCGGTGCGGACCTACCACTAATCCATCACAATCACTTGATCTCAATATCATACTACTATACATTTTGATACCTTGACTTTGACCTATATATTTTTGATTAAATTGATTAATACTTATGATTTTGGTGAGTGTTGTTACGGTGACAAAAAAATTTATAAAAATTAATTTACAAAATAATTCGATAGAGTGTAATTAGTAGATGATCTATCTAATGATAATAATCTATCATAATTAACCACGTTGTTTTATAAGTAATTTTTTAAAGATTTTTTTTTGTCATTATTAAAGTACTAACACATGCAATCGGAAGTCCAAATATAATGATTCTCTTTCTGAACTTGCCTGGGTATAGACAATAAGGTATCACGAGAAATTGGCAAGAGTCTGAGAAAATGGATTGGATTCGTCCATAAATCCATTACCATTTACCATTTACCATTTACCATTTACCACCACCAACCTTCTTTTTCGTATTTTTCCTAATTAATTAATTACTGTTAAATCTATTTTCCCAATGCCTAGCAACCTGTAACCACCTTGCCTCTTTCTTCAACACTTGACTCCTCTCCATTGTCCACACTGTCAAAGGTTCACACGCTCCTCTTCTCTCTGACTCTAGAACTCCCCTGTTTCTCTGATAAGCTTTTTCTCCGCACATTACTTGGTTCTTTTGGGGAACACAGGTAAGGTTTGTAAAAATCCATCCTTTTCTTTATTTTCAACGGTCATATTTTAGTATAGCTTTTCTTGAAATGTTAGCTTTGTTTTTCTTCATTTTTGTTCTGTTAAACTCTCATAGCCCAGTGAGTTCCTTGAATGATGAAGGCTATGCTCTTTTGTCATTCAAGAATGCCATTAGTGAAGACCCAGAAGGGTCTCTTAAGAACTGGAACTATTCTGATGGAACCCCTTGTTCTTGGAATGGTATTACATGCAAAGAACAAAAAGTTGTATCGGTTAGTATTCCAAAGATGAAACTTAATGGGTTTCTCCCTCCTGCTCTAGGATCTCTCTCTGAGCTTAGGCATGTCAATTTAAGAAACAATAAGTTCTCTGGAAGCTTACCTTTTGAGCTCTTCAGAGCTCAGGGGCTCCAAAGTTTGGTACTTTATGGAAATTCTTTATCTGGGTCTGTACCCTTTGACATTGGGAAGCTTAACTACCTTCAAACCTTAGATTTGTCACAGAATTTCTTCAATGGGTCACTACCCACGTCATTAATTCAATGCAAAAGATTGAGAACCCTCGACCTCAGTCAAAACAATTTTACTGATTCTCTGCCTCATGGTTTTGGGACTAATTTGGCTTCTCTGCAAAAACTCAATCTATCGTTCAATAAATTCAATGGTTCTATTCCTAGTGACTTGGGAAGTCTGTCTAATTTGCAAGGTACTGCTGATTTGTCTCATAATTTGTTTAATGGTTCAATCCCAGCTAGCCTGGGTAACCTTCCTGAGAAGGTTTACATTGATCTTACTTATAACAGTCTTAGAGGGCCAATTCCACAAACTGGTGCTCTAATTAACAGAGGACCAACAGCTTTTATTGGAAATCCCGGGCTTTGTGGACCTCCACTGAAAAATCAGTGTTCTACTGATTCTACAGGTGCAAATTCACCTTCTTCTATTCCATACTTACCAAGTGACTTCCCACCACAGAATAGTGGTGATACTGCTGGTAATGGTGCTAAAGGAAGAGGTCCAAGTAAAAGCGCTATAGTTGTCATTGTTGTCGGTGATGTTATTGGAATTTGTGTTATTGGTTTGGTGTTCTCATATTGTTATTCAAGGATTTGCGCTTGTTGTACGAGAAAAGATGAGAATGGTTATGGTTTTGAGAAGGGAAGGAAGGGAAGCAAAGAATGCTTGTGCTTCCGCAAGGATGAGTCAGAGACCTTATCGGAAAATGTGGAGCAATGTTATCTCGTGCCGCTGGATACACAGGTCGGATTTGACCTGGATGAGCTTCTAAAGGCTTCGGCATTTGTGTTAGGGAAGAGTGGCAGTGGGATTGTTTACAAAGTTGTGCTTGAAGATGGGAATACCTTGGCTGTGAGAAGGTTGGGAGAAGGAGATTCACAAAGGTTTAAGGAATTTCAAACAGAGATAGAAGCAATTGGAAAGCTTAGGCACCCTAACATTGTAACTCTTAGAGCCTATTATTGGTCTATGGATGAAAAGCTGCTCATATATGAGTACATATCAAATGGTAACCTAGCCACTGCAATTCATGGTGAGTTTTGCTGAATCCTCTTTCACAAAAGACAATGTATTGTTTTTTTTTTATTATTATTTTTTTAATTTTCCCTTCTTTGCATTTCAAGTTATGAGTCTGATGATTATGTTAACTTGATCATTTTGGTATGTGAACGTCCTCAGGGAAGCCGGGAATGGTATCTTTTACACCACTCTCATGGTCTATTCGGTTGAAAATAATGAAAGGAATTGCGAAAGGCTTGGTTTATCTGCACGAATACAGCCCCAAAAAATATGTCCATGGAGACTTAAAGCCGTCTAATATATTGCTTGGACAGAGCCTGGAAGCCCTCATCTCAGATTTTGGACTCGGATGCCTTGCTAATATAGCTGGAGGAACCCCAGCCCTGGAATCCAACCGATTGCCCTCTGAGAAACTGCAGAAACCTTCAGAAGCTGTGACAATAAACTCAGCTTCAAATTTGGGATCTTGCTATCAAGCTCCTGAGGCCTTTAAAGTGGTGAAGCCATCACAGAAATGGGATGTTTACTCATATGGGGTCATTCTACTAGAAATGATTACTGGACGACCGCCAATAGTCCAAGTGGGTACCTCGGAAATGGATCTTGTTCGTTGGATTCAGCTATGCATTGAAGAAAAGACTCCATTTTTAGAAGTTTTAGACCCATATTTAGCTCAAGATGCTGATAGAGAAGAAGAGATGATCGCAGTTCTAAAAATTGCAATGGCATGCATTCAAAGCAGCCCTGAGAGGAGACCAGCAATGAGGCATACGTCTGATGCTTTGGAAAGACTCGCTGTTTATACTGAGCTATAACCCCAAGCCATGGGAATAAAATTCTGTTTATCAATTAAACTTGAAATTGCATTTGGAATGTCCAGAGGTCTGAACACGATGGATTATTTGGCAATGGGGTCAATTGGCCACATAATTGGATAAATGGATGAGTAAATAATGGACATTGTAGTGAAAGGGCCAAGGGATTGTAGAATAGGGCGAAGTGAAGTTAGGTCTCAGGTCTGATGTAAGAGCTTGTTGGAAGAGGTTCCTGAATCTTGTGACTATTTTTTCATGAGTTGGTTTTTACTTTATAAAGTTGTTTTCCTTAGTTTCTTTGTCAATTGTTTTTCCTTGTTTTTTTGTGTTCCTTTATTGTACTGTACTACACTTCTAGTACATAGATAGAAGTTGGAAAATAAAGATAAAACTGTGAAACACATTAAAAATCATAGGCATGAATAGTGGTAAATGCATGTGCATACAAAATGGGGCAGAATAAGTAAACCACATCCTAAAGTTTTTTATGAAGTGGTATACATTTGTCTTAACAATGAGGTTGGTTGCTCTTAGATAAGTAATACATTGTTGATGTGAAAGAATGATTGCAACCACTAAAGACTGTTAATTTAGAAAATTCACTTATTCTACCTGCCGTACGTGCTCGAACTGGATTCATTGGTTTCTGTGATGTTCATGCACTTCCTTTTTTCCTTTGGGAAGTTCATTCTCAATCATATAATACTATTACAGATCTGATATGATTCAGTTTGATCTGTTTTTATATACGAAGGACATTCCTCCTGGCCACCTGGGCTTCTTGTCATGGCTCTTTTCATGGTTATTTCTGTGTTTTTATCACTTTTTCTACTTAATACTCCACTATTTTGCTTTTTAAGCAATATATATGTGTGTGACTATATATATAATGGTTTAAATGTTATTTTTTTTGTTATTATTTGTTTTGGGTTGGGGTGGGGTGGTGGGGGCTAAAGCAAGAAAATACCCCATAAAGTTAAAACACATACATGCACTACCCAACACAGAGAAATCATACTGGTACTTGTACGGAACCATGTATGTTGGGCTGTCATATGCTGGGTTATTGGAGTATTAATAGTGCAATAAATCAATGGGACCCTAGCCTATATATGAGAACAATCTTACCTCTTCCTTCCTTCCAGGGATTGATTGGCAATCAATCTGTCTGTTATTTGACTATAATGGAGTTTTTTCTTGTAATTCAATGCAGCAATTCAATTAGGCCTATACATAATTTTCTACTATACGGTCACAAGTGAACCGCCAATCATGCCTAAACTAACCAATACTGGGGTGGAGAGTCAATGCAGTAAAGGTTTGCAAAAGAGAAGAGAGAGTTCAGATTGTAAGAAATTGATTTTACAATGTGTATCAGATACGTACATCCCACTTGATGCCAAAGTTCCATAAAGCAATTGTTTTCATCAGTCCATTTCTTTGGGTCAAGTGATTTCATTTGATATAATTGAGATAGATTCACTTTTCCTTCTCAGAGGGGATCATCACAATAGGCATAAACATTTCTTCACTTCACTTCACTTAATTTTAGCGGACATGTTAAATGTTATACAATTACATAATGCAGAAACATGCCAACATCATAGAGTCAAATGAGTTATGTTTTTTCATTTTTTGTTCCCTTTTCTGAATTTTGTAGCATAAATCACTCATATATATGATAATGGAAATAAAGAGTTGGGGAGCTTTCTAAGCAAATGCTGCAGAAGAAGGCACTATAACTTCATTCTTCCGAACGATCCTCAGACGCTTCACGCAATCTATGAATTCCCTGTCCAGAATCATCAATTCAAAATACAAAATTAATATGCTAGTTAAAACTTACAAGTGAAACTCGCATGGTTAACGAAATCAGAAATTACTTCCAAGGGACGTCGCCGACAGTCCTCCATCGCTCATCTCTGTCTTTATAAAACAAGCAGAATTCTGATGCAGACTGGAAAAGCCTTAATCCTGACCGAGACTGTCTCCCTAAACAACAAAATCTCGGGACATTAATGCTAAGTTATTGACGCATCATATAATAAAAATAATTACACAAGCTGGTAAGGCTTTTAGTGCATACCAAACATTTCTTCCAGTTGAACTGCAAGACTCGAGTAATCTGCATGATCAAAGACGCATATTTTTCGACCAACAATTACACCATCCATGTTAACCTTAACATAAGCACATCGCTCTTTGCTTTGGACTCCCTCTGTTTCTTCAGCAGAATCATAGGTACTAGTTCTTGTGTATTCATAATTTGAACTTCTCAGCTGTGGGTGCAATTGTTGCCAGTCTATCAGGTCACCATAATCGTCTGCGCTTACAAAAATTAAAATGTGAATATTGACTTGGTGAATTTCATCAATCCATACTATTTTAACAGATCCAACATGTCTTCCATATATGTTATTGCATTGCATTAGTTACTTTAAACATAAATATTGAACGTTTCAGTTTAGGCTCAAAAGTGAAAAGGGAAAAAAGAAACATGGGTTTTCGAAGACAATCTAAGAACAAACATGTTTCTTTTGTACTCACTTGAAAACACATTAAAATTCAAACATGTTATTGTTCTTAATTGTTTTGAAAAGCAAAAACAAGGACATTAAATTTAGAACGAAGGGCGTACCTTGTCCAGATGGATGATAAGCCTGAGGCTGCAAAGTTCTAAGACTAAGACCCAAGTCAATCATGCTACCATCCTCTTTGCCTTGATAATATACAGAAGGGAGACTTGCATGGTTTACAAAATAGCCTGATGTGTTCGAATCCATTTGAGTAATCAAAATAAGTAATAAATGTCTGTAAATTAGAGTGTGACTAAATGAAAACATCTATACATATTTATACATAAATACAAGTGACAGGAAATAATGCAACCTGCTTTGCTATGAGAGATATGCAAGTAAAAGTGGGGAACATTGAAAACAGTAGAACTTTTTACCCCCATTATCAATCATTGAGAGTAGCTAGTGGTTAATGCATTCTGACATTATAAACATGCAAGAACTCCAGGAGGTGGGAAAAAGAACAGAAGAACAAGGGATGGGCAGAAATGATCCTAACTAAAGTAATTTTGGATTTTGCTTCCCGACATTGCTACAAGATCTTTCTATTCAACTTCTCTATTCTGACAGTGATCAAAGGCAAGCAAACAAAGCTGGCATGATGAGTTTTAAACTGTTTGGACTAACATATGTACAACTATGTAATTATTAACCATCAATACTACTACTACTACTAGTACAAGAACATAACCAATTTTTCATCTTATGGTTGCTTTCGAATTTATAGTTATCTGTCTTTCGTTTTCTTGCAACCAATTTAAATGAGAAGCATAACGATTTAATTATGCTTCATCACCCAAAGAATTGTTAGGAATTAAGTCACCTAAAATAAAAACCATCATTAACAAAGAAAAACAACGTAACAATATTTAATGCGATTTGGTCCTCAATGACCTAATCCACAAACACAACTTCAATATATTAATCTATAACTTTTTGCACGGAATAAAAGTTGAAAAACCAACTCAAGATTCAATTACACCTTCTCTTAACTCTCTAAGATGTCACTATCCGTTGGTTGTGCTTCACTTGAATAACTAAGCATAAGACTCTATTTATAAAGCACCATCAATTCCCTTTTTAAGCTTTTTTTATTCAATATAAGACACTTTCAAAATAAAACTCCAACTACAAATAAATTTATTTCTAAAAATAATATTTATATTAAAAATAGGATTTCTTCCTTTCTATAAAAGATATCCTTTTCTGAAAAATTCGAAGAGTATCCAACAAGAATTTATATAAGGCATATCCACCGTCGTCGATAATCACACCCCTGACAAAATGACAATTTGAGAATTAATAACATCAGCCATAAAATTTCCTCTTTCTCTCCACTTGTGTTGTGCAACATTTATTTTACACAAGCCAACTTCAACCGGACGACAATGGTGCGTTTCAGTTTTTTAGTGATTTACAACTGCATTGGTTTTATAAAAAATTGAACCGAAATCGCATCGATAAATTTTTTCTATACTAAAATTGTACTGACCGATTTATATTTTGAACCGCATTACATTGCACAAACTTGCATTGGTCAAAACTTAAAAAATATTTTTGACTTAATTTTTATTAAATTACTCTAATATTTTTATAACATTCATTAAAAATAGCACTAGAAAATATCAACAAGTAATATAAGAATATATATTCAATTAAAATTTAATTAAGATAACATTGTTATAATTTCAACATTATTATCTAATATATATCAACTATATATACAAATATTTATAAATTAACTTTTGATATGCAAAAGTAAAACATAATAAAAATATACGTTTGATGTAACTCTATGATTTTATATAATACTATATAAGAATAATAATTCTATGAAATATAGATATTTGATTAAAATAAACAAGTACATATAGAGCGGTTCAAGGACTGGTGCACCACCGGTTCAAGAAGCGGTTAGAACACCGACGGTTAAAAGACAAATATCAAAATCGCACTGTATCAGTCCCTGCTTTAAAAAAATTTATACCAAAATCGCACGGTCCGCACCGGCGAAATCAACAATTAAGATAAAAACTAGTCGATTCAACCGATTTCAAATCGGTTTGTGTTTAAATTGTATCTCTAAATTCAACAACATATGTATATAGGCGCCTCACTGTTGACAATTAGCACTAAAAAGAATTCATTTATTTACTTTGATTTTTTTGGGTGGTGGGACGTGGGTGGGAAGTGTGGAACATAACATATAAATCACTCTGAAAATGAAAGTGATGAGAAAAAATATACGTTCAATGGTCGTAATTATAATTGAATATTAGGATTTTTTTTTTTTGGACATGAATTGAATATTAGGATCCTATGTTCTAACTATTTGAGGGTTCCCATGTGCCCTAAAGATTTTAGACAAAGTTTGGTATCTGGTCATAGACAAAATGATTTTGCTCGAGAATTTTATGTACTTGTTCAAGTAGCCCTCCTTCTGAGAGCACTACTCTTAACGAGACAAATTAGACGTTAACTCTCTTTAAAAAGCGATTGCTTTCGGGCATGTGGAGATTATTTTGATACACAAGGAAATGGCTAAACTAAGCCTCTCATCACTTTCTCCAAATTTACCCTTCACTCTTTTTTTATTAATTGCATTTTGGATAACTTCATTTCATCACAGAAAATGTACCAGCAAGGAGAGGGAAAAAACACTGGCTAGAATCCATGCCGAGTAAAAAAAAGAAGGCATAATCCCATTAGAAAGGGGCCAAACACGACACTAAATTCTTGAGCCAGGGTCCCAAGTATGTTCAGAATCTAGGAGACAAACTTGTATCCCCCACACATCCATGACATGTAGGAGTGGGGCAAAGGCAAATATGTATGCTTTCAATTTTTAAAGATGCTTGCCACATGCCATAGTTTGTATTTGAAATACCTGATATATATTGCCCATTGTGTATACATACCGTACAGCATAAACAAATGAATTTTTCCTCTATGAAACTGCTCAAATTTACAATCATTCTATATCAAAAGTTACATTTTTTTACCTTGCTTGACCTTCATTTACATCGAACTTGGCAAACCATGATTGTTCTCAACAATAAGTAATTAAAGGTTGGTATATATACACTCCCCTAAACCCTCCACAAAGAACAACTAAATGAATACAAACAGAAGCAAAAACTTCATCCTTAATAAACATTAATTAATTCTGATTAGGCTTCTTGAGTGTTGTCTCCACATAAACCTTTGCTTAGGTAACATCCTGCAACAACACAAAAACAAAAGCAGGGAGAAGCAACATTAATATCATCTTAGTTACCCCAAAATTATTTGACTTAGGAGTAAAATAGAATTGATGTTTCCAAGACTTACTGCCACCAACATCAATACACAATTACTGCCACCACCAACAAAGAGAATGGCAAGTTAGATTTGAAATGTGCAGCCGAAAGTTGTGGATAACAAAAGAGAACCTATTCCATTCATAATTATGTCAGGTCATGACGACTTAGAAACTGGATTATACAGGGGTATACTTGGTCGACAGCCTGCATTTAAACGTGATTTTTTTTGAAGGTGTTAAACACTCTTAACAGATACAATATACTATACCAAGAGAAGTAGAAATAATAGAAGATTGTTTGTACCTGTCGTCCTCCCACCAAATCATAATGAGCATAATGTGGACCTTCAGGCTTTCCAAATACTTTATAGGTGACCAACTTCTCAGGTATGAGCTTCACGGTTTCTGTTCACTCGATAACACTAGATAAGTAAAAAGTACTGGTCTACTGGATAATAATAATATAAAATATCAAACCTCAAAGTTTAAGTGGATCAATGACCTGTACTTCATTTAGCAAAATAAAAATAAATTGACCTGTACTTCAAACATACCATATACAGCTTCAGTTGGGCAGATTTGGTCTTGATCTCCTGCAATAGCCAAGATAGGGACATTGTTTTTATGGAGATGATCCTTGTAGAAAAATTTACCACTCCTGTCACAAAGTCCACCCTCACGAAAAGCTGAGGCCAATTGCAATAGAAGTTTAGCAGGTATAGTACCTGCTAGTTGTTATTAAACCAAATGTTTCAGTACATTCAGTAGAAAAGAAAAGTAGTCACAAAAAATTGTTTCCAACAACACTAACGTGCCCGAGTTCTTAAAGCAACTATTTGGATATAATTGGAAGATGGAAAACAAAAGGAAAAGGAAAAGAACGAAAGAATCAAAAGTTACAAAAGAAAAAATATCTTCATAAACCTTCTTCGTTTTTTTTTTTGGATAAGCTCTCTCCATGTACATAAGCCTAATTATACTTTGTCCCCCGAAAAAAGAAAAAAAAAAGAGAGAGAAGAAGACTCATCTTATATTCTTCTTAGAAAATCTATAACTATCAAGTATACCATTAAAAATGTACTTATCTGAAGTTGTTTTGAAACTGTTATTTTGGCACAGCTTTTAATGCAGTCAAACAACACACTAACAAATAATTATTATCAATATAGCTTTTGTCTAAGTTTTTACTTAGCATTTACAATGAAACTTTGAAATAGAAATTTAAAATATATTATGTCTAAATGTACCGCTAAAATGTCTTAAAATTTGCACCATATTCATGGTTCGAATCATGCATTCAAATTGGGATTGGAGGGAGTAATGTAATGACCCGTTGATCAAATCTAGTACTGAGTAGATTTTTCACCTTTTCCTTTTTCCTTTCCTTTCCTTTTTGTCAATGCTACCAAAAATAGCCTGAAGCAGGAAACAAAAATACCAGCTCCTAAATGTTAACTTCAGCATCTTAATTCCCTGAATCATTGCTTGAAATTAAAATTTACGACTTTTTCCACATTTTGTGCCATTTCTACTTTAAATTAGCAATTAGGCTTACTTAGGAACCCCTCCATAAACATTTCTACTAAAGGAATGCAACACTAAAGTTACTCAATTCCCTTTCTATGCAAAGTCAACTGCACAATAAAGTTGTTGTCATGACTAATCCAACTCCCAATTGTGAAAATGCCAAGTGAAGTTCACAGATTCATGGCAGGACTAAAGCTCTGATATCATAATTTTTGCAAAACCATAAATAACCTCCTAACTCTGAGAACACCATATATGTTTTCTTTCTTTCTTATTTCTTTTTTTTTTAATTTATTTTATCAATCATGGGTATCCAAATCCCTTAGAACATTTGACTAGTCCCACCTCCCCCCACCCAAAAAAAAAAACAAAAGCCATGCACCAGTGACCAGAACAAATCCAAGCATAAGCTTGTGTGGGTACCCCTTGGTAAGGTTTGATCATGTGACTCCTTTATTATGGTACAGCACATCAATGCCATCTGCTAATATGCTTTCTTTCTTATTATCACTTTTGATATCTACGATAAGTTGCACATTGGTATGTGTTCAACTAGTAGCATTCATATATTTATTTCTTATTCTGTAGATAAAAACAGTAGCATTTTCATGGTTCGTGATATATAACTCCATGTAGTGCATGTATGAAAAATTGAGACAAGAAGCTGGTGTTCATGACCCATAGTGGGTATAAGTATGTCTGTACTTACAGAAGTTGTTCAAGACTAGCTTTTTTAACAACTCTGGATGCATCATATCCTCAGCTGATATCATGTGATTAAGCCACGACAACACATAAGGAGGACGAGATGAAAGAGGAAAAGCAACTGTCAATAATGCCCCCAAAGGAACAGCAGGCACATTTAGAATCTGTGCAGGATCAGCCTGAATGGAAAGTGTATCAATCTTCAATTGACATCATCAAGTGTTCCTCTTAAAAGTAAAAAGAAGTGATAAGTGATAATTGAAAATGAACATAAGAGTTGATCCACATAATTAGATGTTATCCTCTTACTAGGGGTAGTAGTAGTTTGAGCGATGATTTTGAAGATCTGTAGTCAAGTGATGACGCCAAAGTCACTATTGCTGCCAAGTCAGGCTCACTTCCTTCAGCACCTTTAGAGATAAAATATCTTCATAGAGAAACTTACATTCCAAAACTTTTGAATGAAACTACGCAATTTAAAATGTAAGATGAAAAATTAAATAAGCACATTATAAACGCGTCTCAACTTCAATTCAGAAAGTCAACACTAATAAGACAGGCTAACCATGTTCAAAGACGAATTGTTAGTGAGTTCATGACTCTCCGTAACCAACAAACTATGATTTGATCAAAGCAGTGCCCTGATATACTAAGCAGAACATATATCCCAAAAATGCCGTGGGACTGTGGGAGTTATTATTTCCTAAACACAAAAATTTACACGGTAAAAGCCACTTGTTTACAGGAAAACTCTGAGTATAATAATAGCAACAACAACACCACAAATTATTTGCAGACTAAAATCAATTACTGTTGCTACATTTCTGCTAACCAGCATCCACTTGTCCTTGAAATAACCTTCAAAAAATAATGAAGTTGGGAAGCCATACTTAGTAAATATGTGCATCTAATTATTACTCCCTCTGTCCAAGTTTATAAGACACCACTTTCTGCATGTTTCTTAAGGTAAGCCGAAAACACATCTACGTATTATATTTCTCAGGCATGTTTTGATTTTTAATAAGAAGAAATCATACATAATGTGGGGTGAGTACATTGATTACCATGATAGGTTTAAAGAAAGACTAGACAACTTCAACAACATATAGTCTAGAAGCATGGTATATCAAGTAATCAGATGACTTGGAAGGACTTGCATGCTATATACGTTTTTAGTGGGTGATTATCACACTCAGGAAAGATAGGCACCCACGTCCTTTTGTAAAATAAAAATTACTAATGCCACCTTACCATATCGTGACAGCAGCGCATACAGCAAGATGCCACCCATGGAGTGCCCAATTGCAAGCAATTTACCATCCCTTGGTTTGGTCTGCACCTTTATATATTCCATCTACAGTAAAAGACATGACAATCAACAACCAATGTAAAAGGACAAGTACGGCAAATTGATGTCGTATAAAGCATCCTACAATAGTCACAAAGAAAGGTGCAAAGCTGAAAGCAAAACTTCAAATTTAGAGTCAGAACCAGCACAGTACTCCCTCCATTCAAAAATCTTGCAGACTCTAGTTCTTATCTTATGTGCAAATTACCATTTTACCCTAGTTGAGAAGAAGATAACTTTGGGTGGAGTCCAATAAACGGTAGTTTTTGAACTCTACACAACCTGCTACACGAAACCTATATTTTCTTAAAATGAGTGAAAGTAAAAAGGAGACAACTAAATTGAGACGGAAGGAGAAACAGTTATCATTCTTAGAAATCCTGGCAAAGACAAATGCCACCTCACCGCAGCAGGAACGTCCTCTTCCAAGTAATGATCAAAGTCCCAGTCATACTTGACAATTAAATCCAGTTGTTTCTGAAAATCTTCTACAGTCCTGATAAATCGCTCTTGTAGGTCAAACAACGGAGGTGAAACAGAGCGTTGACCTTCATTAATAATATTTACAAGCTTTTGACTCAAATCTCTTATTTGGCTAGCAACAGCAGAGTTTTGCTTTGTTTCCAATAAACTCAAAAGCTTTCCCCTTGTCTCGTTAAAGGGTTCTGATAGAAAAAACTCCTCAAAGAGTCTTGACATCTGATCAAATAATTTAGCAAATATAATCTTTGATTGACCTTCACTGAGAAAGCCAGAGACTTGTTCTGATAGGCGCATAAATATTTCCGTTAACTTAGTCACCAGTTTTGATTCATCAAATACAGTTGGTATTCCTATTGGGTGGTCTTCTTTGGTTACAGTCATCCCAGACTCTGTTGAGTCACTGAGAACTTTAGTTGATCGTTGTGATGCAGAAAAAACCCCAGCAGTTGCAGAGTTGGCTGCAGCTTCCATCTGCTCAGACATTGCATGCGCAGACTGCTCAATTTCTTTTGACTCTGATCCTTCCACACTCAGCCCAGCACCTCGAACTTCAAGAATCCATGTGTCAAATCCTTGCCCAGACATGTAACGTGCAAATGAAGACTGCAAATATAGATGCAAATACCAGGGTTAAGGACATATGTGCACACATATCAAAGGTCCAAATGATAATTGATTGGTATCAATCATAAAACTATACTCCAAGAAAGATCGTCCATTTAGCTAGTCTTACAAGCTAGAGTGAATTTTATTTATAATAATAATATTAAAAGGAAAAAGAAGACTATCATTTTGTACCTACACTCAAGTACATGTTTGTCTTGGTATCTATCATTTATAGTCTTATATTCTTATAAATAAATCTTTCCCTTTTTCCTGGCCAAACACCTCTTCTTATGTAAGCCAGGGACTGCTCGAATCTCTGTCTGCTTAACTGTGTATGAACTGCCTAGAATCTCAAACAGTCACTGTGAAAATGTGCATAAGGTCCATAGATGACCTACAACTTGTTTAAAGTAATAATACCGTTAAGAAGCAATATTTACATATTTACACCAGGACCTTGATGCTGTCAATAAAAATTGGCCAGCACATTAGATAAAGTTTCAAACATCAACCAACCGTATTTAGAAACGTAATAATGAACACTGACACGAAGAGACCAAATCAAACGAAGATGTAAATGAAAATAAAAATAGAGAAGAACAAAATCATAACTCGTCCAGGAATATTGTAAACTACGACAAATTACACGAAGTAGAATAGATAAGAATCTATAGATCCACTTAATGTTCTTTTTAAACAGATTAAATGGCAACCAAAAAGAAAATATTAGTTACAGTTGACAATCAAAAATGTGACATAATCTATTGTCAGGGACAAAATAACAAAAAACAAACCAACTAGCTATCCAGATTGATAAGACACGTCTGGATGATATCTGATTGACAATCATGCTACATTGGAGGCAAGATGATCATTAGAAAGGTGTGTTCCAGCTCAATTCTTCTACAGACTAACCATAGCCAGTTTATGGCAACTACAAAGCCTTCTTTAAACATAAACTTGGGAAGGAAAGAGAAAAGGTGTGCCATATGAGTTCCTGCCAACCTCCAAAGTGATTCTAAAAAAGTTTTAAGTCATGTGGAAACAAACATATTATTTGTCAGTAACCCATGCCAATCTTGTTTGCAATAGGGAGACAAATAAAAGCCTTAAAGGAAGTTATTGAATACATGCTTCTAAGCCTTTTTGCTTTTATCTTTCCAAGTTATTGTATTTTGCTTCTATCAATAAAGATTGTACAACATAAATTAGGCACGTAAGTAATATTAAAATGCAGAAATATCATACAAATATGAAGCCAACATGTCACTACAGAATTGCTTGAAACATGTAGAAATTGATGGTTCACAGCTCACTATATACTATATGCTTGATGGTTCATAGCTTACTATATATACGCATTACACATGAATTGAATTACCACATGCAAATATACACAAAACTTTCAAGCAAAAAATCACTTAAAAGTTTCTACTGTTCTACAAAGAGAAATATAAACAACAATAACTAACCTCGGGGGAGAGATCATATCCTATGGCATTAGTTCCCACTCCCGATAAAAGTAACAAAGGGTGATTCCTCTGTGGAGCCTATATTGAAGATTACAGAAAGATTTCAATACATTATTAAGCAAATACAACATTACTAATTGTTGAAAGTTACATAGCATTACATTGGTTTATATAGGAAATAGGATAGCACACAATATAGGAAAACATGGAGAGGATAACATGAGGAGGAAAACATGGAAACATGTTTTCCCACCTAACATATTCTAACACTAATGTTTCGCCAAGAACTTAACATATAAACATATATTGCTCTACTTTAAGCATATGTATATTAAATTGGAGTGAGAAGAGACCTGAGGGGAAGGATGGTAGCGCCAGAGGGCGAGTTTCCAGTCGGAACCATTGACAGATACGTAATGGAGCTCGTCGGCCGTACATATCGGAGGTTTGTTCGGTACTTTATAAACAGGGGCGCTGTCGACTCGGCTTTCATTACTTGAGAAAGCTCTAACCCTTACTCTAACGGGTGTAGCTGGGGCAGGAGGAAACCTGGGCGGCGACAGAGGGCGGCGGGAGAAGACAGCGCGTGGGACGAAGAGTTGGTGGTTGGGGTTGAGGAGGCGGAAGGTTGATGCTAATTGGAGTGCGGAACGAATATCAGATTGAATCATTACCATTATTACTACCGTAAGAAATTGATCAGCGATGGAGAAAGGAGTGTTTGTTTGTGTCGTTGATATTGGGTGGAATGCGGGGTTTCCTCAGATTCTTCATTCAATAGTCCAGGCGGTGCAAAAGAATAAATTTTGACTCACTCCTCTCCAGGGTTAGCGTGGACCGCTTTGTACTAAAGTGCCTTCCTTGGTTATTAGTACTTCTTTCATTCGGGTTTTATTATAAATTTTTCATATGATTTATAGTTTTATATATTTATACCGTAATAATATATTAATTATAAGAATAATAGATAAATATTGTGTACGATTATTTTTATAAAAAAATAATTAATTTCTCCTTAAATATATTTAAGTAAAGATGTATAACTGATTAATAATGAAAAGTTAAATAAATTTAAAAATCTACCATAAACAATAGTCTATGTCACAAAACTTAATAAAATATCAACTAGAATGCTAGGAAAAAGAAACAATTATTTTTAAGAGAGGAATAATTATCATACATGTGGTTGTGGATTGCAATGATTGGAATTTGGTGACCAAGAGATTTGAGCAGCTGTCGATTGCAAAGATAAAATTTGGTAGCTAAGAAATTTAAGGATTTTTTTAGTATTAAATATAATTTTATTTACCATTAGGGTTTATTACTAAATTTTAGAATTGAAGAACATTTCGTAAAAATTAGAGTTAAAAGACGATTTTGTACTATTTATTATATATACAAATAGATTATAAGACTATTAGTGATTTTTAAAAATTAATACAAGATATTTCTAATTTTAAAATTGAGATGAGTTGGTTAAAATTTATATATGAAACAATGAAATTTACGATTAATAACACTTTTTAAACTCAAATTCTACTTTTTGGTCCAAACCAGATAATTAAAAAGACTTAATAGACAGGAGATTGTGCTGGAGTAATAAAGAGTTTTGGTCCAAACCAAATAATTAATAAGATTAAAAAAAAAGAGATTAGGTTGAAGCAATAAAGCTGTACTTCTAAAAAGTTTAATCGTAGTCAACTCAACTCAACCCAAATCAAGATAGGATAAACTCTCGTCAAAAATTGCTCAAGATACTCTCTTCTTAATATATTAGGCACCATATTTTCTCTCTCGAAAAAATAATCATTTTATTGCTGCAAGCTTATATTAGTTAATGTTAATAGTTCATGTATGTTGTTGTGGTACTGAGCATTGTTGTTTCTATTGGGTTGAAGTAATAAATATATAGTTCTGGAAAGTCCGATTGTAATCAACCCAATCTAACCCAAATAAAGAAAAGGTAAAACTCTCGTAAAGAGTTGCACAAGATACTATCTTCTTCTTAATATATTAAGCGTCATGTTTTCTCTTTCGAAGAAATAATCATTTTTTCTTGAAGTGGTTTTGTTAGTTGCATGTTTATTTTAGTTAAAGTTAATAGTTTAGGTATGTTGTTTTGGTACTAAGCATTGTTGGTTTCTATTGTGTTGGAGTAATAAAGATGTAGTTTTGAAAAGTGCGATTGTAGTCAACCGAATCCAACCCAAATCAAGATAGGATAAAATTGTCGTAAAGAGTTGCACAAGATACCCTCTTTTTAATATATTAGGCGCCGTGTTTTCTCTCTCGAAGAAATAATCATTTTTTCTTGAAGTGATTTGCCGGTTGCAGGTTTATTTTAGTTAAAGTTAATAGTTTAGGTATGTTGTGGTGGTACTGAGCACTGTTGTTTCTATTGGGTTGGAGTAATAAAGATGTAGTTATGGAAAACCCGATTGCAATCAACCCAACTCGAACCAAATTAAGATAGGGTGAAACTGTCGTAAAGAATTGTACAAAATACCCTCTTCTTAATATATTAGGCATTGTGTTTTCTCTCCCAAAGAAATAATCATTTTCTTGAAGTGATTTATGGGTCGTAGGCCTATACTTATTAAAGTTATTAGTTCAAGTATCTTGTGTTGTGGTATTGGTCACTAATACACTTTATTGAGAGATATTGTTGCAATTTTATGCAAATCCATGGAGCATTTTATTCTTAGTTTTCATCATTGTTGATGCGTTGTGTTTTTGTTCTCTAAGGGATTGTTTGATAAAACTGAATGAATTTTTTTGATTACTTAAGACTATCTGAACGAACTGAATTATACAGATGTGTTGAATGTTGAATGAAATAATGTGTTTAATAATTGGTTCATATGATACATCTGAATAAGTGTATTTACCTTTTTTACCATTATGAAGTTTAGAATTTTTATTTAATGTTGATATACAATTAATAATAACACTTTGTTGCCAAAAAAATTACTTATTAATTAGTATTCCATTTATCATAAAATTAAAGTATTATTTTATTTGTAAATACTTTTCTGATTATTAAAAATTGTATGTGATGGAACATAACTTTTTAATAACAACTCTTTAGTTTTTGATTTAATATTAGAATATATTCAAAAACAAAAATATGAATAATATAAAAATTAAAACAATGAGGTAAGCAGCAAAAGATTGAAGATTGGGCTGGAATAATAAACTTGTAATTCTGAGAAACCCAATTGTACCCAACCCAACTCAATCAAAGCAACCAAAATCAAGATTGGTAAATCCAGAAGATAGGTTGTTGCTCACATCTATCTAACAAAACACAAATGATTTTGAATTTCTAAACAGTAAAAAGATGACACTTAAACAACAATATTTTTATAAAAAACGTTGTGATATTTTTTTACATGACGTTTTTAAAAAAAATGTTATAGTTAAATATACAAAAACGTTGTGTATTTACAAGGACAATTTTTTGTTTTAAAATTATAACGTTTTCTAAAGAAAACGTTATGTATGTAAGGTTTAAAAACACGGAGGGAAGCCTTCTTAAAAAACACCGACCGCGTGGAAGCTTTTCAGTTTGAAAACTTAAAAACACAGAGCAAAAGTTCGGCAAAACTAATGATTTAGTCATTGTAGTTGGCACATTTTACTTAATACACTACCGAACTTTTAATTTTTCAAATTATCCCATTGAACTAATTATTATTTTTAAATTAAGCCACTCCGTTAAAAAAATTAAACAGACGTTAAATTACTTCAGTTTTTTTCCTACGTGGCAACAAAAAAATAAAGTTAAAAGAAAATATATACTGATGTGGAAATTCCTTCATGATTGTGTAAAAAAAATAAAAAATTAAAGAAAGGACATGAAAAATAAAAGGCAACACAAAAAAAAATTATTTTTGACTCATTTTTAACATTTTAATGTTTTTAAAAGGGCAAAAATGTAATAAAACACAACAAAAACTAATAAAATTAAAACATTTTTTCATTCATTAAATCAAATTTATTTATCAAGATAAATCAAATTTAAATCAAATCTTAATCAATTAAATACTCCCCGTCAAACCAAACAACATATTTTCCTTAATTAGTTATTAATGTTATAATATTGTAAACCATGGTGATTGTTGGGTCTTCTTCCTCCTTTCCTTCGTTCTCCGTTCCTCGTTCCTCTATGATCCCTCATTATTTGGATAGTAGTTCCAAAAAAAATCTTAAAAACATCCAGATCTGATTTTGATCCCTCATTATTTGGATATTAGTTCGAAAATAAATCTTAAAAACATCCAGATCTGATTTTGAAGGTGAAAATTAATTTGTTATTCAAAAATAAAAAATTTCTCAATCTATATCTAGATTTCTGGTGTCAACATTAGTACTTGAGATTTTTTGATTTGCGATTATAGTACCTAGATCTGATTTGTTTTTTGATCTGTTTGGTGTATTGAGATGGCATAGCTAAGTTTTTATTTGGTCATGCTTGTGGGCGGTGAAACGACGGTGCTAGGAGGAGGTGAGGACTTGTGTACTGAATTCCCAATATTTTTCTCTGTCCTCTGCGCTGTGTTTGCGTTCAAGATTCTTCAAAATCGGCTTAATTCATTGATGGGTTTGTTCATAAAATGAAGAATCTTGAAGAATGAATATTAAATTTTTGATGAGTTTGTTCATTGGTTCATTGAAGAATCTTGAATAATGAATGAGTTTGTTCAAAATCCGCTTAATTCATTGATGGGTTTGTTCATTCTTAATTCATTGATGGGTTTGTTCAAGAATGAATGTTAGATGAGAGCAGAGATGAGTTTGTGAAATGAGTTTTTGTTGCCGGGTTGAAATTCTTCTTTTACTGATAATTCTTGTACTCCATTGTTGTTGTTGTTCATTGGTTTGTTACAAGTTCTGTTTCTGTTCTTCAGTTTCTGATTCTGGAAATGAGAATTTTGTGTAGTTAGTTGTAAAGTTCTGTTATAATTGTGATGATTTGAAGAAGCAATGAGAATGATTCTTGTGGTTTGGGAATCTTGAAATTTATGATTTGGGTTTTTTCATTGTGATGCATGTTCTGTTGAAGCTTCTTTAGCATATGAACACAGATGTGAAGAAAAAAAAAATTATTTTGGTAGAGCAATGGTGAGGCGGTGGTTTTGACGCGGTGAACGGAGGTTTTGATGGTGAAGTAGTAGTGATCTGATGGTAGTTTTTTTTTGTTTTTATTTTGCAACGGAGAAGGTATTATTATTATTATTATTATTATTATTTGAGGTATTTTAAAAATAAATTTTGACTAATTTTATATAGTAAATTATAATAATTATAAATTATATAAAAGGTATCATTAATTACAATATTTTTTGTTAACAAATATTTAAATTGAATTTAAAACTACAACATTAATTTTGTATTTCGGAATGAAAAGGGTAAAACAACATTAAGGAAAATATATTTGGTTTGACAGGGAGTATATTTAATTGATTAAGATTTAATTTAGATTTGATTTAAATTTGATTTATCTTGATAAATAAATTTGATTTAATGAATGAAAAAAATGTTTTAATTTTATTAGTTTTTGTTGTGTTTTATTACATTTATGCCCTTTTTAAAACATTAAAATGTTAAAAATGAGTCAAAAATAATTTTTTTGTGTGTTGCCTTTTATTTTCCATGTCATTTCTTTAATTTTTTGTTTTTTTACACAATCATGAAGGAATTTCGACATCAATATATATTTTCTTTTAACTTTATTTCTTTGTTGCAACGTAGAAAAAAATTAAAATAATTTAACGTCTGTTTAATTTTTTTAACGGAGTGACCTAATTTAAAAATAATAATTAGTTCAATGGTATAATTTAAAAAATTAAAAGTTTGATAATGTATTAAGTAAAATGAGCCAACTACGGTGGTTAAATTATTAGTTTTGTCATTCTCTCTAATGAACCGGATTATTAAATGAAAAAATTTCATAACAAAGGAAAAGTTCCACCTGATACTAATTGTGTTCCTTTTGGTTTTCCTTTGCTGCTGGGTTTGGTGCTGTTGTTCTGCAGCAGCTGACATTGTTTTGCTGCTCGCTGCTCTCCGCTGTGATGCTGCTTTGTTGGTTTCACCTGCTGCTGCTGCTGGTGGTCTTTTGCTGTGCAGGATTGCTGGTTTGGACTGGGTTTTGCTGGTGGTTTGTTGCTGGGGATCGCCGCTGGTTTGTTGTTTGGGTGGCTGTATCAGCTATGATGCTGCTGCAGTTCTGGTTGTTGCTGCTGTCTGGATGTGCAGCTGCTGCTGATTCTTGTTTGCTGCTGGCACGGTTTTATTGCTCTCCTGCTGCTGTTGCTGCTGGCACAGTCTTGTTGTTTCACCGTTGGTTTCTTGCTCTTTTTGGGCTGCTGGTGTTCCAGCTGTTTGGGCTTTTCTGCTGTGCTGCCTGTTTGTGCTCCTTGCTGCTGACGTGTGGCCCTTGGCTCTTAGTCTAGCTGCTACAGTTTTGGTCTGGTGCTGCTGAAGGTTTTGTTCTGCAGCAGGGCTGTTTTGGTTTTCGGGTTTGCCGTTGAGGCCTGTTTTGCTGTTGTTTTGATTGTGTCCTTATCGTCCTGATTGTATTTTCTTGTCTTATCTTGATTTTATCTTTTATTGTCATATCTTCATTGGGCCTGTCCTATGACGTGTATGCTTTTTTCTGATTGGGGTTTCCCATGCTGCTTTGTACATTCTTCCTTTTTCTAATACAGGTTAAATTTAGCAAAAAATACAAAAAACAAATCTACAACATTTTTTAGAAAAAAGCGTTGTGTAATGTGTTGTTGTAATGTGTCAAACAACAACGTTTTTACTCTTCTAACACCTTATGAAAAACAAATCTACAATGTTTTTTAGATAAAAAAATGTTGTCTAATGTGTTAAACAACAACGTTTTAACAACGTTGTGTAATTGTGTCTAATAGATGACAGAACTAATTTTGACGTTTTTGGGGATCTAATTACAACGTTTTTTTGGATTTATATATTAGCTCTTTTGTACTAATGTTCAAAGTTTGACATAAATCTGACCGTTCATTATTTCGTCATTCTTTATATCTCTTTAACTTCTCCGATTCTCAAACTGTCTCACCGCAGTTCTCATTTTTTCTGTCGAAGACTAAAAAGTCCGACACCTATTTTTTCGATATCATCGCGGATCTCTTTACACATCTCTCTTCGACACCACAGTGCCTGTGTATATATATATATATATATATATATATATATATATATATATATAAAATCAGATCCGGAGATGGACATAAATTTTCAGACGAAAATCAGGGATTACTCCCTCGGGAAGCGCCATCGCGAGGACGAGGAGGTCTCCGATGTCCAGGAGGTCTCCTTTGTCGGGAGACCGTATGCGGATCCAGATCACGGAGATATGCTGATGGAGGTGTATCGGGTGAGGATCCACAGGGGAGGCAACCTGTCTGGTAAAATATTGATCCATGATAATTCAAATACTCATAAATACATCTACAGGAGTGAGCACTCGCAATATATTAAGGATGGGGGTGATCTGCTGCTGACTGGCCTCAATCGTGCTGCTATTTTGATCGATGATACTATCACCGTCTTTTGGGATCTGAATCTCACCAACCCCTCCGAACACCAACCCAAACGCATCACAAACTGCAAGGACTGCTTTGACGCTGATGACTACTTTTTCCCAGTAAATTCCACACAGCCATTTTCTTTTAACTATTTCTCACAGCCATATTTACTTGACATTCCCTTACATGAGGAAATTAAGGACGAGGATGGACAAGTGTGTGCAACAGTGATGTACGCCTTCTTCCATGACGCCATGCAAGCCGATATAGAGGTTAGCCTGATAGATGAAAAGATAAAAGGCGTTTATGGATCGATCACCGCTAAAAATGACGTGATTGTTGATCCTCTTTGTGAGAGTTTTCTCTTCCTCGAGGAGGACTCGAGTCAAAGCGTAGAAGTAGTAGATGGGCAGCCAATTCCATTGCTCAGATCCGTAGTAGCCGTTCCAGTCAAGTCCAACCTCATAGTTTGTGCACACATGAAAAGCAAGGACACGGACAAGGAATTTAAAGCAGATATATCCTTTGGTGTTGAACTCCATGGTAAATCGGAAAAACTAATAAACAGCATACAAGTGATGGTCACTTGGAAACGCTATTGGTATGAGTATATGTTTCTATTGTAAATTTGTGACTTTTAAATTTTTGAACTTTTATAGATTCATTTCTGTTAAAAAATCTCCTTTTGTTTTAATTGGAACCAGGGATGTATGGTGATCATATGCAGTGTTCCAGCTGCCGTACTAGTGCAGAAGATCTCAGATTGGAGGCACCTTTGGAATTCGATATGCTATTTTATGTATTTCCTTTATTTTAAGAGCTTCCATCAGTTTCTTAATATTTTTCTTATTACTATTAATACTACATAACTCCATTAGGTATTTATGAGACCAATTGTATGCTTCATAGTCAGAGACGAAAGACAAGACTTGTAATGGAAGGCAATTGATTCCAAATATCTTTTATATATATCACTAGATTCGTCACTAGATTTGTTATTCACAAAGACGATCATGCTTCTTGCTAGATCATGCTCGTGGAAATGCAAGACTCCACAGCGGTAGCCGGTAGATTTGATGGGACGACAGTGACTTACAAGTTTATGAGTCATTTGTCATTGTACCTCTGTTCGGCAACGACTTATTTTTATATTTATAAGTTGATTTTTAAGTCCAAAAAAATAAGTAAGTATTTGTAATTTATTTTAAAATGATTTATGTAATGTCATTTTAAAATAAGTTAGTTTGACTGTCGACGCCGGGTTGAATCGCTTAACGCGGGGGTTGTAACCCTTTCCAATTTTTGCCTTTTTATTAGATGATTTTTGGAAAAAGGTCGGCATTAATGTCGACGGGGTTTTTTAAAGATTGTTTTTATGATGAGCCAATTTAACCAGAGTCGCCAGTTGGTATATTTGAAATGGATGTACCAACTCATCCGAGTTTTCGTTTTTTATAAATCGCTGGCTCATATGTGACTCCGAATTAATTGGTCTGCGAATCGAGATTCATAGAGTTCGGGGGCTTGCTTAAGTGAGGGGAAGGTGTTAGGCACCCCTCGACTTCCGTGAAGCACGGTTACCGCAATCTTGATGCTCTCCTATCCTTTAATTCATGAAATGTGTGTGTGCGCGTGTGCGTGTGTGTGTGCCTATGTAAATGTTATGATGAGTTTGCATAAAAGAATCATTTGGATTATTAGGGAAAATTGTGTTTTTTCTTTTGAAAATGCCTTAGGATGTCCATCGGTTTAAACGAGAAAGCTTTGCGAGAAAGGGTTGATTTTAGTTGGCAAAACTATGAGATTTTCCTTAGGTGTCGTTTTGGCAAAACAAGAGTTTTAAACCTTCGTAAAAATAGGAATCGAAATCTATACATTGCCTTCACAAAATGATGGGCAACTTCTAGGATATCTTTCACCCTACGCACCAAGATTTAATAAAACGGTGTTTTATTTTATAAAACCATTTTTTGTGACATTTGAAAACGACTTTCTTTAGCCTTCCCGTTTAATAGAAATCGACATTCATTAACACCTCCAAATTTTTAGCTACATGATGCTAACCTCCTAGTTTGCTTGATTTTAAGAAAAAAAAAAAAACCTTCATCGTTTAATCTTTGAAATCCTTTTTCGTGTCACAAAATCCAATCAAGCATAAACACGCGTCGGGGATATTCATGGGCATGTAAGCCATCAAAATAACCCCAAACGCCCACAATCACAAGTTTCACTATTTCGGGGCCTTAAACGCGATTATCGCCTTGGCGTCGTTTTAAGGCCCGACGATTACATATTTACAATAACGGATACATCCACCCGATTACATACATTCAAAAATGTCCATCATCGGATTTGGACCACGGGGTCGCATTCCTAGGCTCACATCCGAACTTATTGCACAACCACCAAATGGATATAACGAAAATAATCAACAACGGGATGCCTAACACTCTAGGACATCTTACAATGACGATTGAAATACATTACGAATGATACATTACCATAATAGTTAAAATTTGCACCAAACGGATATCATCGAGCTATTAGGGGGAATTTCATTCCGATGAGACCCTCACTAATAGTCCCTAACCCATGGCATCACAAGAATATGTAAGAAAAAAACTACATTTAAGGTAATTTGGATGGCCAAAAGCTCAACAAAATAGCATAACAAAATGCTAAGAACAAAGGGTTTTTTACCTTGCAATTAATTCCCACAATATGTATGAATTTGTGTATTGAGTAGAGTAGAAAATATGAGATATAATCTCACAAAATAGGTACAATTTCTTACTATTTCTCACTCTTTTCTCTCTTAATTTTTGCTGTTTTCTTCCTATTTTTCTTCCTCTCCCCGAACTGCTGCTGCTGCTGAGTTCTCTCCTCTTCTTCCTGTATGCGAACTGGCCTAATATAGCACTGCCAAGGGCAGCCGCAGATCTATCTGCGGCTGGCCGCAGATATATCTGCGGCTGGCCCTTGGTTCTCCCCCCAGCCGCGCTCGAGTCCCGTGCGCTTCGAGTCCCGTGCTGCCTCGAGTTCCGTCCTTGGCCGCGAATTGATCTGCGGCTAACTGTGCTGATTTTCTCGTTTTCCGTGCCTCGTCTCGATTTTCGTGTCGTACCGTTGGTTTTCGCTGACGGGTTTGCGCTCGGCAGTCCGGAACCCGTCGGGAAACGTGCCACGTCATCCGGGCAAGCACAGTGATCAGTAACTGACTCTCGACATTCGCTTGTTGTCGTGTCGGCTTCAATATCATCCCGTCGTGGTGGTTTTGAGGGTTCGTCTTTATGTCCACCCTTTATTCTCGTGTGCCGGGTCAATTGACGATTTTGCCCTCCTGTCAAGGTTAGTATAGGAAATGCAAAAATCGGGTGTCTACAGCTGCCCCTCTTTATCATGTTTATGCAATGATGAATGAAATGAACAGGATAAAGAATAGACACTCGATGCATGAATGACAGTGCACAAGAATGACAATACATATGTGATTTGCTTGGATCTCAGCCCTTCCCAGGGCGTTAGTTTGGATCTCAGCCCTTCCCAGTTTTTGTTTTGGTTGGATGCCTTCCCAGGTTTGCTCACCACTCTGTCGCGGTTTGCTTGGATCTCAGCCCTTCCCAGGGTTTGCTGTTTTTGTCTTTTTTTTTTTTCTTTTTGTGGATATCAGCCCTTCCCAGGGTTGCTCACCATCTTGTTGTGGTTCGCGTGGATCTCAGCCCTTCCCAGGGTTTGCTCACCACTCTGTCGCGGTTTGCTTGGATGCCTTCCCAGGTTTGCTCACCACTCTGTCGCGGTTTGCTTGGATCTCAGCCCTTCCCAGGGTTTGCTGTTTTTGTCTTTTTTTCTTTTTGTGGATATCAGCCCTTCCCAGGGTTGCTCACCATCTTGTTGTGGTTCGCGTGGATCTCAGCCCTTCCCAGGGTTTGCTCACCACTCTGTCGCGGTTTGCTTGGATCTCAGCCCTTCCCAGGGTTTGCTGTTTTTGTCTTTTTTTTCTTTTTGTGGATATTAGCCCTTCCCAGGATTGCTCACCATCTTGTTGTGGTTCGCGTGGATCTCAGCCCTTCCCAGGGTTTGCTCACCCCTCTGTCGCGGTTTGCTTGGATGCCTTCCCAGGTTTGCTCACCACTCTGTCGCGGTTTGGTTGGATCTCAGCCCTTCCCAGGGTTTGCTGTTTTTGTCTTTTTTTTCTTTTTGTGGATATCAGCCCTTCCCAGGGTTGCTCACCATCTTGTTGTGGTTCGCGTGGATCTCAGCCCTTCCCAGGGTTTGCTCACCACTCTGTCGCGGTTTGCTTGGATGCCTTCCCAGGTTTGCTCACCACTCTGTCGCGGTTTGCTTGGATCTCAGCCCTTCCCAGGGTTTGTTGTTTTTGTCTTTTTTTTTCTTTTTGTGGATACCAGCCCTTCCCAGGGTTGCTCACCATCTTGTTGTGGTTCGCGTGGATGCCTTCCCAGGTTTCTGTCGGGTCTTGCCTTGATTCGTCGTGTTCGACGTCCGACTTATTCAGAATTTTGTATTTTATTTTCACATAGCGAGTCATGTATGATGCATGCTTTTATTCATGGATAGAGAATGACCCCTGTACAGTCTTTTTGATACTATTTTCCACAGGTGTCGTCGCCAGATGCCGTGGTATGCTTGGATCTCGATCCTCCCACAGGATTGGTCGGTGGCTTCTCCGCTGATTGGACGGTTTGTCGCCGGTGACAGAGATATGGCAGATGATCTTCCGGAACGTTCCTGATCCTTATTATTCTTTCCGGTGTCGGCGGGCTTTGCGGAGGGTATTCTGAGCCATTAGGTCCCGGTCCATCCGGTGTTCACGCATCTCGATTACTACCGAGGCTGAGAGGTATGCTGCTCTTGTTGAGAGAGATGCTGCTATTCTGGCCAGGGATGTTGTTCATGCTGATAGAGACGCCATTGTATTGCAGACTAAGGCAATTATAGATGCTCACTCTGAGACCGTTAGTCGAGCCACTGCTTATTGGATCGCGTCGACGTGATGGGGCAGCAGATTGCAGGGAATGTCGATGCTTCAGATCTATCCACCACTTTATCCCTCCTGCTTCGATTATTTTCAAATTGGTAGATCATTTTATTTCCTGCATGGACTGTGTCAGTTTCATCGGTTATCAAAAGAGAAACCTTGTAACAAAATGACTTATTTATATAGACAGGTATTTAAATTTAGTCGTTTTCCCCTTTTGTCGTATCGTTGCCTTTCATTGGACCCTCATTTTATCCAGCTAACCATGATTTTGATATTTCGCCTTCTTTCTCTTCTCAAGTCTTGATGGGGACTTGTCAGATATTGCCGCATATCCTGTCGATTTCATCGGCTGAGTCTTAGATTCGGGCTAACTGCTTGGTTGGGTTAGGGTTAGGTTATTTGAGATGAAACTGATCAGGTGGCTGGTTTCGGGAGAGTTTCGAGGGTGTCGGAAGGTTTTCTGGCTGTTGGGAATCGGTTTTGATAGAAGAAAGGGTTATTTGTAAGGAATGGGACCGTGCCACAATGGCTGCCTACGTACCCCCACAAGTCGGGAGATCAGGTCCTACGTAGTTCGTTCCTTCAAAGAACGAGGAGAAAATTAATTTTTTTTTTTTTTTTTTTTTTTTTTTTTTTTTTTTATGCATAGAACCGCTTCACCGAGTCGGAATTGAGGGGTTGTGGAAACACCTCCCCATCCATCTCCTGCAGTATGAGGGCTCCTCCGGACAGCACTTTCTTAATCACAAAAGGCCCCTCCCAGTTCGGGGCAAACTTCCCTTTGGCTTCGTCTTGACAAGGCATTACTCTCTTTAACACTAGGTCATTTTGTTTGAATTTTCGAGGTCTTATCTTCTTGTCGTATGATCGAGAGATCCTTTGCTGATATAACTGACCGTGCAACACAGCGGCCACCCTCCTTTCATCAATTAGGGCCAATTGGTCGTACCGACTTTGCATCCAATCCTCCTCGTTTATCTGAGCATCAATCAAGATTCTGAGGGACGCCATCTCAACCTCAACTGGCAGAACTGCTTCCATTCCATATACCAGAGCGTACGGGGTTGCCCCTGTAGAAGTACGTACCGACGTTCTGTACGCCAGCAAGGTGAGAGGTAGCAGATCCGGCCATCCCCGATGATTAGCGGACATTTTCGCCATGATCTTCTTGATATTCTTATTTGCAGCTTCCACTGCCCCATTCATCTTAGGACGATAAATGACAGAATTGAGGTGTTTGATCTTAAACTGGTCGCATAATCCCTTCATGAGGATATTGTTCAAATTCTTGGCATTGTCGGAGACTAAAACCTCAGGTTGCCCGTATCGGCAGATGACATTATTCCTGATGAAACCGACGATGATCTCCTGAGTTACTTTGGGGAAGGAAGCTGCTTCTACCCATTTAGTGAAGTAATCGATCATGACGAAGATGAATCGGTGGCCGTTGCTTGCTTTGGGCTCTATTGGTCCGATCACATCCATACCCCACATTGAGAATGGCCAAGGGGAGGTCATACAGTGCAGTTCATTGGGGGGCGCATGGATAACATTACCGTGCGCCTGGCATTGGTAACACCGTTTGACGTGATCATCACAGTCGGCTTTCAGCGTCAACCAGTAATGCCCCGTTCTCAAAATCTTCTTGGCCAACATCGGCCCACTCATGTGTGGCCCACACACTCCACCATGTACTTCGTCCATAATCTTTTGGGCCTGTGTTTCATTTACACATCGTAGCAATCCCAAATTGGCATCCCTTTTGTACAGTGAATCTCCGCTCAGATAAAATTTCATTGCCATCTTTTGAATTCTCAACCTCTCCGCTCGGCTGGCTTGGTCGGGAATGGATCTATCCCTCAGATATTCCCTTATGTCGTGATACCAAGGCTGCTTTGGCAGAACCCCCTCGTCCGATAGTACCGCCACGTGCTCCTCGTATGCCGGGGCGTTCTGCACTGCTATCTCAATCTGTGGAACGTCCCTGCTCTTGATTGTGTGGATTAGGGAAGCTAAAGTCGCCAATGCATCGGCGAAATCATTTCGTCCCCGGGGGATATGTCGGAAAGCGATATCTTCGAATTCTCGCATCAGTTGGATAACGCAACGGTGGTATGGAAGCAACCGGAGCTCTTTAGTGTTGTACATCCCGATCGCTTGCCTGATTACCAGCTCCGAATCCCCGAACACTGCTAACCTTTTCACCCCCATATCGCGAGCCAAACGGAGTCCCAATATACATCCCTCATACTCAGCTGTGTTGTTTGAGTTACTGAACTGCAATTTAGTGGCTACGGGGTATTGCTCTCCTGTGATAGAGACCAGGACTGCTCCGGCTCCTGCCCCCTTCGCATTCATGGCACCATCAAAATACAATTTCCAGAACTGCCCCCCGTCATCTCCTCTCGCGTGCAAGATCCAGAATACATCTTCGCCCGGCAAGGGAGTGTCTAAAGGCTCCATTCCCCCTGATGGCGCTTCCGCCAATTGATCTGCAATTCCCTGCCCTTTCATGGCTTTCTGAGTTACGTACACAATGTCGAACTGCTGTAAGATTAACTGCCATCTTGAAAGTCGACAGTTCAGCATGGGCCGTTCAAAGATATATTTCAGGGGATCCATCCTTGATATCAGATACGTGGTGTGCCCATGGAGATAATGCTGTAATCTCATTGCAGCCCAAGCCAAAGCACAACAGGTCCTTTCGATAGGAGTGTAATTCTGTTCACATCGGCTAAATCTCTTGCTGAGGTAGTAAATGGCCTGCTCTTTGCTTGATTCATTCTTCTGCCCCAGCATACAGCCCATCGCAATGTCATTGACTGATATATACATGAATAGAGGGATCTCATCCTTCGGGGGTTTGGTACCAGCACGGGTGCTTCCGTCAGCTGCTTCTTAATGATCTGAAAGGCTTCCTGGCATTGCTCATTCCATTCTTGGGAGACATCTTTTCTTAACAGCTTGAAAATTGGCTCGCACGTGGTTGTCAAATGGGATATGAAGCGGCTGATGAAATTTATTCTTCCCAGAAATCCTCTTATTTCCTTTTCAGTGCGGGGTGCCGGCATATCCACAATGGCCTTAATCTTGGCCGGATCCAACTCGATGCCACGATCACTAACCAGGAATCCCAAGAGTTTGCCCGATTGCACTCCGAAAGCACACTTTGCCGGATTGAGCCTTAAATTGTATTTTCTGAGCCGGTCAAATAGCTTTTGGAGATGGGTCACATGATCAGATTCTATCTTTGACTTCACGATAATGTCATCCACGTAGACCTCTATCTCTTTGTGCATCATATCGTGGAACAGGGCCATCATAGCTCTTTGATAAGTAGCCCCTGCATTTGTGAGACCGAAAGCCAACCGTCTATAGCAGAAAGTGCCCCAAGGGGTGATGAAGGCTGTTTTCTCCCGGTCCTCCTCTGCCACCATTATTTGATGATACCCCGCAAAGCAATCAACGAAAGAGTACATCTCGTATTGGGCTGTGTTATCCACCAATATGTGTATAAAAGGTACTGGGAAATTATCCTTGAGACTGGCCTTGTTCAGGTCTCTATAGTCAACACATACCCTCACCTTTCCTCCAGGCTTAGCCACTGGGACCACATTGGACAACCATTCTGGGTAGGTGGACACCATGATGATTCCAGCCCTGAACTGTTTGATGATCTCCTCCTTTACCTTCAAGCTCCATTCCAGTTTTAGCTTTCTTAGTTTTTGCTTGACGGGCTTGAAACCCTCCTTGATGGGCAGCTGGTGTACCACAATGTCGGTGGATAATCCGATCATGTCCTCATGAGACCAGGCGAACACATCCTTATACTGGCGTAGCAATTTGGTCATTTCTACTTTCTGGTTAGGGGTCAGGTCTGTCCCGATCTTGAGCTCTTTGGGTTGGTCAGGGGTTCCGATATTTATGGTGACGGTTTGGTCTAAGTTGGGTTTGGGTTTATCCTCGACCCACCCTTTGATCTCGTCAGGCGCGTCATCGTAATCTGTCTCGTCCTGCTCAATACCCATTAAATCGAAATCCAGCTCGATATCAAAATCATAGTCATCATTCAAATTTGAGGGATCGCTTGTTAAGCAAGGAATACTCAAACTGGTACACCTGACATTGAAACAAAATACTGTCATATATATAATTCATCTTTCCACAATAGTCGCTCTTAAAATAACATGACAAACTAACATAGTTATGCAAAATATAAAATAAAGAACCAAAACTGGTAGACATTCATCCCCCACTCTCCGGGGTCTACCACCCCGACACCGTGCTTTACCCTTGTCTGGATATTATTGGCTCCACCGTCCAGTTATCGGTGGTCAGATCAGCCGGGATGCGACATATGACAGGCGGCTGCGCACCAGAGACTTCCTTGACGACTACCGCCACATCGTATCGGTCCTCCCTCATAGCCTTGTTAGGGATAACTAACCCTGCCCAATCGATGACAGGCATACTCTGTTGGGCTCCCGACGTTGTGGCCGTATCCTTCCCCTCTCCAATGTTTATTGATGGTCCAGAGATATAGCATTTGGTTTCGAACTGCTGCATGATCTCCCGCAGGAAACTCTTCCTTTTGACTGCCTCATCATTCGCAGGAGTCAAATCTTTACCTTCTAATTCGGACACGGGCTTGTCCGTTCCTTGTTCATTATGGTCCCTCGGCATTAGGATTCCAGTCGATCGAAATGGGGCTTCCCTTGGAGAGTGGTTCCGCCCTATGCCTCCATGATATCCCAACCCCGCCCTGCCTGTCTGGTTGGGCAGTTGAATAGGCGTGGAAATTCCTTGGCTGTCTTTTCCCAACCCCTGCCCAGGTTGAAACTTCATCTTCATCATTTCTCTAGCAACGAAGGTGAGCTCAGGGGAGGCTTTCGATTTTATGACTGGCGCTCCCAGACCTCTATAGTGGGGAGTGCTGATTTCGAGTGCTTGAAAACTGGCAGGCGCCGCGGATTCGTCCACATTGATTACTGGCAGATCATTCTTGGACGGGAACGGGTCATTACGCTCTGCGGAGATTGTTACCAGATTCCCGCTGACGATGAACTTGATTTGTTGGTGTAGTGTAGAGGGAACTGCCCCGGCCATATGTATCCATGGTCTTCCCAATAACATGTTATAACTAGCCGAGATATCCAATACCTGAAAGGAAATATCGAAAGTACACGGCCCTATCTCCACGGGCAACTCTATTTCTCCCAATGTATCCTTCCGGGATCCATCGAAGGCTCGCACCACCACGTGACTGGCCCGCAAGCGCTTGGGATTAATGTTCATTTTTCTCAGTGTACTGAGGGGACAAATATTCAGTGCTGATCCCCCATCAATCAATACCCCATTCATGACATACCCTGATGAGATCACTGCGATGTGCAGCGGTTTCCGATGCCCCCTTCCCTCTTTCGGGATATCATCATCTGTGAATGATAGCACATTGTTCTCTAGCAGATGATCCATTAGGCGGCCGAAACTTTCTTGGCTAATTGTCTTGGGGATGTGAGCCTCCCCTAGGACTTTGGCCAAGATTTTGCAGTGGTCGCTGGATGATAACACCAAATCCATGATCGACGTTAGAGTCGATTCCTCGCTCACTGCCTTGATCCCCCTTACTTCAGGATGATCCATCTTTTCCAAGAACTCCACGGCTTTCTCCTCGGATATCCTCTCGTTCTCCTTTCTCTGACTCTCGAGGACTCTTCCAGGAAGATACAAGGGATTCCCCTTTGATGTTACGGAAGCACAACTGGCCGCCTCCTCTAATACACCCCCGTAGTTCCACGGTACTGTTTTTAGATTGCAAACAGGGATCTGTGGTCTTGCTGCGATGATGAGAGGTTTTGGAGCCGCTAACTTGATAGGCCCCCCTGTGATACTCCGGCTTGCACCCGTCAACCTAATCGGTGCCCCTTGCATATTCTCCTGACTACCCGTCATGCCAGCCATCTCATAAATCCCTGTCATATAATTTCGCCTTGGCGGTCCTTCGGTTTCGATGGCTTCCACCATATTGACCCCTCCCCCATCATGCTTCGGCAGGGGATTGATTTTAACATTTGGCGGCTCGGGCTGTTCCACCACGATCTCCCCGCTATCAATCATGTTTTGAATTATGTGTTTCAGCGTCCAACATTCCTGAGTGTCATGACCCGGGGAACCCGAATGATATGCACACTTTTTACTGGGGTCAAATTTTCTTCCCTTCGGGTCACATGGAGGTGCCAAATCGACAATCTTCCTCTGTGATATCAATATTGCCAAAATCTGCTCAAGAGGATCCCCAAGCGGGGTGAATACCCGCCTCTGTGTGGTCTCAAACCTCCTTCGTCCGTCCGTTCTGGGATTATCAAAATTGGGTTGCCGGGGCGGCCCAAATCTCTGTATTTGCACAGGAGGGCTATTCTCCACTTTCCTGGATGATCCCTGCAGCACGAGAGAGACATCTTCCTCTTTTCGCTTTTGGGGCCTGCGGGAAGTACTGCCATAATTCCCACTTTGGATTTGTTCCGCAGCCGTTTCAAGAGCTGTGAAGTCTCGGATTTTACCAGATTTCAACCCCATATCCACCATTTCTCCATGTTTTATCATCTCGGCGAAAGGTCTTCCAATCCCCGATATGACCCGCTCATAATAAGGTGCTTCTTGTATATCCACAAAGGTCATCACCATCTCTGACTCACTCATTGGAGGATTCACTTGTGCGGCCATACCCCTCCATCGTTGGGCATAGTCCCTGAAGGTTTCCCTTGGTTGCTTCTTGATTTTTGTCATTTGATATCTATCAGGGGCCATCTGTGCCTGAAAGCTATATTGTGTCAAGAAGGTATGGGCCAGCTCCTCCCAATTATGAATCCGGGCATTATTGAGACGAGCATACCAGATCCTCGCCTCCCCCGTCAAGCTTTTCTGGAATAATTGCATCCTTAGTCCTTCGTCTTCCGCATAGGACCCCAGTTCTCCAATATATATTTTCAGGTGAGTGTAAGGATCCCCTTTCCCATTGTATTTCTCGAATTCGGGGATCTTAAATTTCTCTGGATATCTGGTTCCGGGGAAGACACACAAATCTGCATAATTAACCCTACCCAAGGAGCCTATGCCTTTTAGAGATTGGATGGTCTCCTCCATCTGCTTCATTTTTCTACGAAGGTCATCAGTATCTCCCTCCTCTGGAATCGTGATTACTGTTTTGTTGAGGGCAGGAATGACCTTTGGGAGGACCGGCTCGTCCTTAAGCTGATGTTGGTTATTTTTAAATGGGATTGCATCATCCTTAGGAGGATTCTGGTCACCCCCTGGCGGTGGTACATTGTGCGGTCCCTGGTTTGACGGATCCTGTCTGATTAAGAACTGTTCTTTTAGCATTGCGGCCATTTCCATCATCTGCTTCCTAAAGTCATCAAACTCTTCCCGAGATACAGAACTATGATTGGGGAGATCAGCCATTTCAGAGGTAGAGACCTGGGCTTTCTTAGACTGCGAACGGGTTTGAGGAGCAATCCTGCAGGCAAACGGTTCGAAGTTTCAGTCTTGGGCAATGAAAGGATGCGGATGCATGCTAAAGCAGTAAATTTTTTGTGTTTTGGGTTTTTTTTTAATCTTTCCCTGCAAAAGAGAAAGTTAGTAGTCTTTTAGTGCAATAACAAATGCTAAACATGACTTTATTATGCTTCCCCAGCTGTTTCCTGCAAAACATGGAGGTCAGTATTCTCTTTTGACAACAGGGGAGGTATATATGAAATGGGATCATGACATTTTATACGCTTGAACGTAAAAAGGCATGAAGAGACTTTTCCTGCGTTGGGTTTATCAGAGGCTGACCTACCCTAGGGTTACTCTCACGGGCTTTTCGGCATGAAGGTTCCCAAATCTTCGCAATCTACTCGTTTGAGCCCTTTCGATTGGAGCGGATTTGAGTGGTGCGTTTCCTGAGCCATCTCCGGGGAGCAGCCCCATCGAGTCCAGTAATAAGCAACCGACGGGTTCGCCTCAGGAGGAGGTACTCTCTCAACATACATTCACATTCATCGTCCTCACCGCATGCAAATGATTACTTTGAAGTAAAGAAAAACCCATTCAATCATTCATTCATTGGACAACAACACACATTTACACAACAATAAATAAAAGACGTCAAAATGTCATACGCACATACACAATTATAAATTTTAAAGGATAGGATAACATCAAGATTCGCATGCGGCTTAAGCCCTCTAATGTTCCCCAGCAGAGTCGCCAGCTGTCGACGCCGGGTTGAATCGCTTAACGCGGGGGTTGTAACCCTTTCCAATTTTTGCCTTTTTATTAGATGATTTTTGGAAAAAGGTCGGCATTAATGTCGACGGGGTTTTTAAAGATTGTTTTTATGATGAGCCAATTTAACCAGAGTCGCCAGTTGGTATATTTGAAATGGATGTACCAACTCATCCGAGTTTTCGTTTTTTATAAATCGCTGGCTCATATGTGACTCCGAATTAATTGGTCTGCGAATCGAGATTCATAGAGTTCGGGGGCTTGCTTAAGTGAGGGGAAGGTGTTAGGCACCCCTCGACTTCCGTGAAGCACGGTTACCGCAATCTTGATGCTCTCCTATCCTTTAATTCATGAAATGTGTGTGTGCGCGTGTGCGTGTGTGTGTGCCTATGTAAATGTTATGATGAGTTTGCATAAAAGAATCATTTGGATTATTAGGGAAAATTGTGTTTTTTCTTTTGAAAATGCCTTAGGATGTCCATCGGTTTAAACGAGAAAGCTTTGCGAGAAAGGGTTGATTTTAGTTGGCAAAACTATGAGATTTTCCTTAGGTGTCGTTTTGGCAAAACAAGAGTTTTAAACCTTCGTAAAAATAGGAATCGAAATCTATACATTGCCTTCACAAAATGATGGGCAACTTCTAGGATATCTTTCACCCTACGCACCAAGATTTAATAAAACGGTGTTTTATTTTATAAAACCATTTTTTGTGACATTTGAAAACGACTTTCTTTAGCCTTCCCGTTTAATAGAAATCGACATTCATTAACACCTCCAAATTTTTAGCTACATGATGCTAACCTCCTAGTTTGCTTGATTTTAAGAAAAAAAAAAAAAACCTTCATCGTTTAATCTTTGAAATCCTTTTTCGTGTCACAAAATCCAATCAAGCATAAACACGCGTCGGGGATATTCATGGGCATGTAAGCCATCAAAATAACCCCAAACGCCCACAATCACAAGTTTCACTATTTCGGGGCCTTAAACGCGATTATCGCCTTGGCGTCGTTTTAAGGCCCGACGATTACATATTTACAATAACGGATACATCCACCCGATTACATACATTCAAAAATGTCCATCATCGGATTTGGACCACGGGGTCGCATTCCTAGGCTCACATCCGAACTTATTGCACAACCACCAAATGGATATAACGAAAATAATCAACAACGGGATGCCTAACACTCTAGGACATCTTACAATGACGATTGAAATACATTACGAATGATACATTACCATAATAGTTAAAATTTGCACCAAACGGATATCATCGAGCTATTAGGGGGAATTTCATTCCGATGAGACCCTCACTAATAGTCCCTAACCCATGGCATCACAAGAATATGTAAGAAAAAAACTACATTTAAGGTAATTTGGATGGCCAAAAGCTCAACAAAATAGCATAACAAAATGCTAAGAACAAAGGGTTTTTTACCTTGCAATTAATTCCCACAATATGTATGAATTTGTGTATTGAGTAGAGTAGAAAATATGAGATATAATCTCACAAAATAGGTACAATTTCTTACTATTTCTCACTCTTTTCTCTCTTAATTTTTGCTGTTTTCTTCCTATTTTTCTTCCTCTCCCCGAACTGCTGCTGCTGCTGAGTTCTCTCCTCTTCTTCCTGTATGCGAACTGGCCTAATATAGCACTGCCAAGGGCAGCCGCAGATCTATCTGCGGCTGGCCGCAGATATATCTGCGGCTGGCCCTTGGTTCTCCCCCCAGCCGCGCTCGAGTCCCGTGCGCTTCGAGTCCCGTGCTGCCTCGAGTTCCGTCCTTGGCCGCGAATTGATCTGCGGCTAACTGTGCTGATTTTCTCGTTTTCCGTGCCTCGTCTCGATTTTCGTGTCGTACCGTTGGTTTTCGCTGACGGGTTTGCGCTCGGCAGTCCGGAACCCGTCGGGAAACGTGCCACGTCATCCGGGCAAGCACAGTGATCAGTAACTGACTCTCGACATTCGCTTGTTGTCGTGTCGGCTTCAATATCATCCCGTCGTGGTGGTTTTGAGGGTTCGTCTTTATGTCCACCCTTTATTCTCGTGTGCCGGGTCAATTGACGATTTTGCCCTCCTGTCAAGGTTAGTATAGGAAATGCAAAAATCGGGTGTCTACATTGACCAAATATAATGTCTATTTTGTCCCTCTAATTATTAATGTTCTTTTTAGTAATTTTTACATTTGATTTTAACTTATAAGTCATTATGAGCCGAATACTATTATAATTTGTTTTAACTTAATTTCTGACTTATAAGTTAAATTGATGTCGAACGCTTTTACTTATAACTCACAACTTAAAATAACTTATAAATCAACTTATATTTTAACTTTTAATCATTTTAAAATAAGTTGTTGCCGAACGGGCTCTAAATTAGGATTGTATTTGTGGATTGTGGGAGTTGTTTGAAACTTTGATTTGTACTTGTACAATGTGGAAGTTGTTTGGATTTCATTTTAGTTGGATATTTGGATTCACCTGTTTGAAACAGCTGCCATCCTATGTGCTTGAGGATTGATGTGGGTGAAGTGTTGTCGTGGCTGTTGCTACATCTCAGGCGCATCCTATTTGGGATCTGATCTATCTATTTTTAGTTTCATTTACATAACATTTTTGATGTAATTTGAAATGTCTTAGTGGCCATCTCATGCATAGTCTGTTTTCATTTTTTTATAGGCCTATAAGCTTACATATGGACTAATTATTGCTATTTGCAGAGATTGCTGAAAGAGAAATAGGTTGTACTTGCAACTCTTCTACCCCAAACTAGTTGGAGTGCAGACTACCATCATGTGCTTGATAATGTGTACTATAAGTAAAAAGTTACAATGCATTTTCGAATTTGTAGTATATTGTAGTTCTACTATTATACATATACTATTATAATTATGTTTGTGTGTGTGTGTGTGTGTGTGAGTGAGGAGATTCCAGAGATTCAAGTAGGATTTAGTAAGCAAACCGAAGCTTTTATCCTTGAGAGTTAGGACAAGTTAAATTATTGTAATTTGGTGATTTTATGACAAAGGGAGTCTTGCATCTCTTACTGCAAGTCTTGAGTCTCCTTTTTGGAAAACTAAACAGGCAAAAACGCTAGTATGAAACTTACCTATACAATCTAACCTGCTTTGATTCTATATGAATTGAATCAATATGTTATTGGTCAAAACCTTGATTTAAGAATGCAGCTCAACAATTAGAAACTGCGATTTGAAGATTGCCCAAAGAATACAATGAAGAAGGTTAAAGTTGTAATTTCATGTATATGCACACCTAGAAGGAGGGGTTGAATATGTGTATATACTCAAAACGATTATTAATAACAGTTTCAAATTTTTCTACTACAAGATGAATTCCTTGTATACTTTGGTGTCTGCTTAAGGCTAAGTTCTACTTTAGATATAATTTAGACAGGTAAAACTTGTATGCTTTGGTGTCTACTTTAGACTAAGTTTTACTTTAGATATAATTCAGACATGCATGAACTTTCTTAAACAAAACAATATATGCAGATGTATGTGTGATGTGTTCAAGTGCAGAATAAAAACTAGAGTGACACCAAGATTTGTACGTGTGTGTATTGCTTGTAAAGTTCTGTCTTTCCTTTATCCGAGCAAGATGAATATATATAATATATGGACTGACGGCTATAAAATATTGTTAAGATGAATGCCCAAATCTTGGATGGAATAAAACATGATTTTAGCAGCAAGAACGGATATGTCAGACTAGTTTTCCAAATCAGATTATCAAATATTTTGATTTTCAAAATAAAACAATTTGAAAAAGCTTAATTGAAGGGAAAGATATAAGCAAATAGATATGATATGATTAGGCTGATAGAGTCCCAAACAAATCAGTTTGTAAGACTTATATTATTTCCTTAATTTCAGTATTTCAATTCATATCAAGTTTTAATAAAAATAAATTTTCCAGGTGATTTCTTAAGGACCTAGTCCGGTAGCAATTCTGTGAAGCATTATATCCACAATGGGCCTCCACGAATTCAACATATATATGGCAAGAATAAGTCCACTTTTTGTAGCACCATTATGAATTCAAAACCACTCCATACAAAATATATTATTACCATTAAAATCAAAAACACATAAATTAACAAAATTTTGACTCAGAGTGTGAACAATAAGTTTACTTGTTATATATAGAGAGAGAGATAGAGAGAGAGAATGAGTGAGAGTTGACAATAATATCTTGAAAGCGTCATGTTCTAATGTTCTTTTTGCCCTAATTGCAATTACTGAATTTATACTTATTTAGTTATTCTAGGAATTTATGTCATAACTTATTGGGGTCAAGTGTCATACTTTCTTTGACAATGTATTGGTGCAATTATTTTCTTTTTCAATATTATTATTATCATCGTCATAATCTTACCTTTTGTATATTTTGATATATAATGTTAACATAGTAGACCAACTTCTTTTTATGTTAATGCTTAGTTGATTCCTACCTTAGATTTGGACATTATGTCTTGTGAGGGGAAATCCATCTTCAACTTATGAACTGAAGCTTCTTTTCTGTAGTCGTTATCTCGTTCATCGAGTTCGGTAACAGGTATTTACAAAGTCGGCATAGTTGTTACTTGGAGACATTTGGTCCCACCCATTTGAATCAAATTCCGATTGATTTGCCTGCCAAAAATCTACTCTCTATCTCTGTCTAATTTAGTGAGTTTCTCTTCAGATTCACAAGGTTTTCTTTCAAATAGTCCTCCTTAATTATCAGGACAAGATCCTGTTTATCATCATTACTAAAAAAGCTTAAATTTTCACAATTTTATGTTGTTGGCTATAGTTTTTGCCATTTTGGTGGGCACATTTGTTCTTAGATTCCGGCAACTGTGAATTGTTTCGTGATTAGATTATATCTCTTATTATAAAGCCTTTGGCTTTTTTTACGGTTACTTTGATGCAACTGGCTTACACTTTAGGGTAAAAATAAATAAATTAGTTACTCTGCGTAAAAAGAAAAGATTTGGATAAACATAATAATTGACTGAAAAAGAAAAGATTTGGTAAATAGCACAAGATCTTAGTAAATGTGTTATTCGTTCATCCTCTTTCATTCTCTCATAACCACGCCCTTTTTTTTTCTCGAGTGATCACATCTTTTATAACTGCTTCATCAGAGCAATTTGATTTCGATTGTGTAGTTCTGGAAAACGTGATTGTAGTCAACCCAACCCAAATCGAGATATGGTAAAATTGTCGTAAAGAGTTGCACAAGATACCCTCTTCTCAATATATTAGGCGCCGTGTTTTCTCTCTCCAATAAATAATTATTTTTTCTTCAAGTGATTTGCTTGGTGCAGGTCTATTTTAGTTAAAGTTAATAGTTCAGGTATGTTGTTGTGGTACTGAGCAGTGTTGTTTCTATTGGGCTGGAGTAATAAAGATGTAGTTCTGGAAAACACAATTGTAGTCAACCCAATCCAACCCAACCCAAATTAAGATAGGGTGAAACTCTGGTAAAGAGTTGCATAAAATACTCTCTTCTTAATATATTAGGTGCCATATTTCTCTCTCGAAAAAATAATCATTTTTTTGAAGTGGTTTGCCAGCCTATATTATTAGTTAAAGTTACTAGTTCAAGTATACTATTGTTGCAACTTTATTGTGGTACCGAATACTGTTGTGGTATTGGTCACTAATACACTTTATTGAGAGATATTGTTGCAACTTTATGCAAATCCATGGAGCATTTTATTCTTAGTTTCATCATTGTTGATGCGTTGTGTTTTTGTTCTCTAAGTCTTGTCTGCTTTCTCTGTTTAATTATCAATCCAATACACCGACCTTTATAGGTGCCTCTTCTTATTCTTGAAATTTGTGGCTTCTGCCATTCCCACTATCGAATATGATTACAACATGGATTTTGATCTTGGTTGATCCAGTACTTAATTTGAAGGTGATTTCTGTTAACTGACCTAATTCTTTTTCTTTCATTAATATGTTCTTTACATTTATACCTTTCTTGAATCAATATATGCCTCAAAACTTGAATAGTAGTGAAAGCCTGTATATGGATGGATGCCTAGCCTTCCTTACTAGTATAAAGTGTTGGAAAAAAGGATACAAATATGAACTCTACTATGCTGAAAATAAAGACAGAAATAAGAAAGAATTATTTAAAGAAAAGTGAGGCGCGCCTAGGCACTGTCCTTAATTAGGATAGATTTCTGCCCCTCAATGATGCATAAAGGTCTCAACGTCTACCTCTACCCCCAGGATTCAACAATTTCTTCTCTCGTACACTCGAACAATGGAGGTGACAGGAACAACTTTGTTGCTTCTCTTGATAGCAGGAAACTCGAAAAAGTATAAATAAATATATATATATATAATTATATATATAATATATATATATAATTATCTCAACGGCTAGTAAAAGATGGATAACTAAAGTGAAAGAACTGACTCCAAAATTATCTCAACCAACTTTGAACCAATCGACTTCTTATGGAATTTTTATTAGGGGGTCCAGATCTTCTAACTAGAAAAAGATTCAACAAAAAATGATACAGTACAAGTCTAATAAAAACTCCTTAACAATTATTAATACACGTGTCGAAAATGTATAGAGAGATCGTTCTCCTAGTTGGAAGACCTGGACTACCTAATAAAAACTCACTATTAGAAGGTTTGGTAGGCTTTCAAAACTTATCAAATGACCAAGTCAAAAAACAATACTATATACATTATTATAATATTTGACTTTGAAATTTTCAGTTACTAAAAAATTCAACAAAATCTCGGAATCTGGATATATGATTTTTTTAAAAACAAACCTTGAGGTGTGAATTTTTGTGTGTGCTAATAAAGACCGAGTAAAAATTCCCTCAATATGGCATATTTCTGATGTTTGAGTACACCATAAGTATAATATGCATCCAGCCTTTCTCGTGGTTTAGATATAAACTGTACTCATGTAGCTCATCGCCCAAAGAAAAAATGTTAGCGGGAATATATGAATTGTTTTCAACACTAGAAGTTGCTGATAAAGATTTTTCATTTACATAAATTAAAAATGGGAACAGTAAGGATAGATATTGGGAATTATTATTTTAACAAGTAAAAATTAATATTTTTATAATATGTTTTGAGATAAGTACGTGACTCATTTACTATTAATGTGAGGGAAATTTATGAAATTAACACTTTTACTTGTGACATATCAGTACTTAAATATGTTTAAGTTTTTGATTTCTTTAATCTATATTTGAAAATTTTCATTAAAAAAAATGAAATTAGAAAAAATTTCTTCCTAATTTGTTAACAATTCATGTTATCCCAAACTAGGTGGGAGTAGGCTAAGATGAATACATGTGAAAGCATGCATAAAGGATCTTCAATATCCTAAATCAAAACAAAACGGCCCTCGAGGACAGTTTCACTCTCGTTGGACTTTTTACTGACTTTTTCTAATACAAGGGAGTATTGTACTTCGCTTTAACTAAACCATAATCTTTGTACCTAAATTTTCATGGGTACTTGTCTTCACTACATGTGGACCTATTGTATAAACTATGTGTTGCTCCTACTAATCCAAGTTTTATTGCACTTTGAATACACATCATCTCGATTTGGATGAATTGATCTAATAATAGTTGATTTTCTTATCGGTAAAAGAAAAAACTTCTCTTCTTCTTGATTACCAAGTATTTTTTTTCTTGACACTGGAGTACAAGAAGATCAAGAGATTAATTATTTCTTATTTTATATTACTATTATACATAAATTTGTGATATTTAATTTAATTATATTCAGTTATTTAAATTACACTATTCAGGTTTTAATTGTAGTAGTATATAATTATTAGGGATTTGTTTCTTTTCAAATTAGGATTTTACCGTGTCTCTCCAAGTAATAAGTTTTCCATGTACTTTGATGTAGTCTCATTGTTACAAGTGTTATCAAACACACTTTTAGTGTTATTTTTGCACTTTTGTGCTCCTCTCGGTGCATCTTTTTGACTGTATATGAGTAATTGGAGTATTGCAATTCTTCTTTTCTAGTTCTTGTTGGTTTTTTTTTATGGTGTATATTTGTTGGTTCCTCCAATTAATGAAGTTGGAGTTGAAGACCTCAGGACTCTGACACCTTTAGAATGGTACGCAGTGCATGCGTAGTAAAGTATTATGAGACCTAGACACCTAGTAGTACTTTGGCCAGGCCAGCAGAAAAAGATATCTTTTGTTGTACTTTGTATACATGTCTGTCAAAAAATCATAAAAGAAAGAAAAAAATCAAACTTGATCGTATGCACGTATTTCAAAAAAGAATCAACTACTGCTCTTTCAAATAAACATGGGTAGGGTAAAGCTGTTGGGACTGCTATACACACACACGCATATATATATATATATATAGGACTGTATTCATAGGTGAAGAAGAAAAAGAAGAAATGGGTGGGTGGGTTCCAGTCTGGTGCCGGTCATCTGATGAACACAGACCCTGCAGTCCAATTACATTTACTTCCACTGTCATTGCATTAATTACTCCATCATCAACAATTCTCATCGGACACCATATCAACTCCTCCAAATTCATTTATTGCTCAAATTCCGAGGCCTCCATTATTCTGATAGAGAGCATGCATTTGTCTTACGTAGCTGGCTACGAAGAATATATGTATATATGCATAATAATGCATTAATAGTTATAAGACTCATGAGAGTGAAAAGAAATTATAATTTAAAACATCAGTCATAAATCATAATAATATATATGGATGGATTGTGTGTTGTCACATTTGAATTAAAGTTGGTGATAATTACCAACATTAAAAACCTGCTAGCTAGCCTAGCTAGGTAGGTAACTCCAGCACGGGCACAACAGCAACAGTGATGGATAACTTAACCAGTACGATACGCATTTAAGAAATACATTGAGTTTTTAAGTCATATCTACGTTTATTTATACTCTCTTCGTCCTAAATTAATTGCTTAATTTTATCTTTTTGAAATTAAATTGACTATTTTTAGAATTAATAATTAAGCATATATAAATATATTTCTAAAATTATAAAAATTGAGGTTAGTAATAAATTGTATATACTTTCTTTTGGTTATAATCTCTTCACCTATATTGTAGCAAAAATAGTAAAAAGATTAGTTTTAAAAATGGTCAATTTGACTTTAAAAGGTCAAAATTGAGCAATTAATTTGGGACAAAGGGAGTATTTTGTATTGCAAATATAATATACTTGTTATATATATATTTTTAAAATTTAGAGAGGGTATAAAAAAATTAAGGGGGAGAGTATATAAAAATTATAAGAGAGAAATTATTTAAAAATTTGAGAGAGATAGTATAAAAATTTTAAAGAAAGAAAAAAAGTATATAAAAAAAATTGGGTGTAGAAGAATTTTTAGAGAATGCAAGTGTACAAAAATTTTATAGAGAAAATCTAAAAATTTTAAAGAGTGTATAAAAATTTTTAGAGAGAGAAAAAATATATAAAACATTAGAGATAGAATGTGAGGAATATAGAAATTAAATATCATAAATAATTTATTCAATTGGACCATAATAATAATGATAAACTCTAAATTTGAAATATGAGTTGACTTATATTTGCCTTACAACTATATACTTCTAAACCACACAACTCATATTAAAAATAGATAATATGATTTTAATTCTTAAATGGAATTATAACTAAATTTTATAAACCAAAACTAACTTGTAACTATATTTTGCCATACCTATTCAAAACTTATCAAATTACCAAGTCAAAAAACAATACTATATACATTATTATAATATTTGACTTTGAAATTTTAAGTTAATAAAAAAATCAACAAAAAGTCGGAATCTGGATATATATACTCGCTCTTCATTGATTTTTATGGTTAATTGACTATTTTTCAAATCAATATATCTTATTATTCGTTTATATATATATATGTAAAAAAACCATACACATTATAAACTACATACAATTTAGTATTAATCTCAATGTTTGCTTTTTTCAAAATCTAAATATATATGTTTAATTGTTAATTTTAAAAAAAGTCAATTTGATCACAAAAATCGATTAAGAACTTTTATCTTGGGACAAAGAGAGTATATATTTTTTAAGAGTTTACATTTTTTTGTGTGCTAATAAAGACCGAGTAAAAATTCCCCCAATATGGCATATTTCTGATTTGAGTACACCATAAGAATAATATACATCCAGCCTTTCTCGTGGTTTAGATATAAAGTGTACTCACCCAAAAAAAAAGTTAGCGGGAATATATGAATTGTTTTCAACCCTAGAACTTGCTGATAAAGATTTTTCATTTACATAAATTAAAAATGGGAACAGTAATAATAGATATTAAGAATTGTTATTTTCACAAGTAAAAATTGATATTTTTATAAAATATTTCACATAAATGTGTGACTCATTTACTATTAATGTGAGAAGAATTTTATAAAACTATCATTTTTACTTGTCAAACATCAGTTCCCTAAATATGTTTAAGTTTTTTTGATTTCTTTAATATATATTTGAAAATTTTCGGGGAAAAAAAAACTGAAATTAGAAAATTTTACTTCCTAATTTGTTTAAGAAACTCTTGAAAATGCGGATAGATTTAGCAAATCTTTAATATCCCGACTCAACAATTCGTTTTATCCCAAACTAGGTGGGAGTAGGGTAAGATGAATACATGTGAAAGCATAAAGGATCTTCAATATCCTAAATCAAAACAAAAACGCCCTCGAGGAGAAATTGTTCCACAGTTTCACTCTAATTGGACTTTTTACTGACGTTTTCTAATACAAGGGAATATTGTACTTGGCTTTAACTAGACCATAATCTTTGTACCTAAATCTTCATTGGTACTTGTCTTCACTACATATGGACCTATTGTATAAGCTATGTGTTGCTCCTACTAATCCAAGTTTTATTGCACTTTGAATACACATCATCTCGATTTGGATGAATTGATCTAATAATAGTTGATTTTCTTATCTGTAAAAGAAAAAACTTCTCTTCTTCTTCTTGATTACCAAGTATTTTTTTTCTTGACACTGGAGTACAAGAAGATCAAGAGATTAATTATTTCTTATTTTATATTACTATTATACATAAATATTTGATATTTAATTTAATTATATCCGTTTATTTAAATTACGCTATTCAAGTTTTAATTGTAGTAGTATATAATTATTAGGTATTTGTTTTCTTTTAAATTAGGATTTTACCTGGTCTCTCCAAGTAAGAAGTTTTTTGGTTTTTTTATTTTTTGGTTTTTTTTTTGACTAATTCAGAGATGGGGTTGAACCCAAGATCTCTTACAAAGCAAGAGGCTTGAGTTACCAACTGAGCAAAGGCCAGTTGGTAAGTAATAAGTTTTCCATGTACTTTGATGTAATCTCATTCTTATAAGTGTTATCAAACACACTCTTGTGTTATTTTTGCACTTTTGTGCTCCTCTCACTGCATCTTTTTGGCTGTATTTGAGTAAATGGAGTATTACAATTCTTCTTTTCTGGCTCTTGTTGGTTTATTCATGGTGTGAGAAATTAGGTTATAATATTATCTTATCCCTCTTATTTTCTGGTTCTTTGTAGATTATAAAATCTGCCAAAAGGATATAAAAATAAAGTAGTTGATTATGGTGTATTATGTTTAATATTGTAAAAGAGATATTCCTCCAATTAATAGAGTTGGAGTTGAAGACCTCCTTAACAGCTTTAACATGGTATGCAGTGCATGTCTAATTGAGTAGTAGTTGTAGTTGATCTTCTACTGATTATGATATCTAACAGTTGATATTCTACCATTTACGATAGTTAATATTCTACCATTTATGAGACCTAGACACCTAGTAGTACTTTGGCCAGGCCAGCAAAAAAAGATCAAACTTGTTGTTTTGCTGTACTTTATATGCAGGTCTGTCAAAAAATCATAAAAGCCAGGGCCAAAAGAAAAAAAAAATCAAACTTGATCTTTTCCTGTACGAAAAAAAATCAAAGTACTACTCTCGCAAGTAAACATGGATATTTACAGAACAGTTGCAACGGCTAGTAAAAGATGGATAACTAAAGTGGAAAAATAGGTGGTGTTGTCAATGGATGATCAGGCTCTGTTATGGATTACAAACAGCAAAGAAGAATAGATGGCAGATGTGTAATTTTGTGGAAAAGAATGGGGTAAAGCTGTTGGGACTGCTGACTGTTTCCTTGGTTATTGAAAAAACATACATATACACGTAAGTATACAGATATATAGGACTGTATTCATAGGTGAAGAAGAAGAACAAATGGGTGAGTGGGTTCCAGTCTGGTGCCGGTCAACATGAACACAGACCCTGCAGTCCAATTACATTTACTTCCACTGTCATTGCATTAATTACTCCATCATCAGCACTTCTCATCGGACATCATATCTACTCCTCCAAATTCATTTATTGCTCAAATTCTGAATTTGACGTCTCCATTATTCTGATAGAGAGCATGCATTTATCTTACGTAGCTGGCTACCAAGAATATATGTATATATGCATAATATATTAATGGTTATAAGACTTATGAGAGTTAAAAAAATTATAATTTAAAACACCAGTCATAGTAGTATATATATATATATATATGGATGGATTGTGTATTGTCACATCTAAATTAAAATTGGTGATAATAACCTGCTAGCTAACCAGATAGCTCCATCACAGGCACAACAGCAACAGTGATGGATAACTTAATCAATACGATACGCAATCAAGTCATGTGAAAAAGAATGGGGGTAAAGCTGCACTTCTCATCAAATTCATTTATTGTTCAAATTCTGATGCCTCCATTATTCTGATAGAGAGCATGCATTTGTCTTACGTAGCTGGCTACCAAGAATATACGTATATATGCATAATGCATTAATAGTTATAAGACTTATGAGAGTGAAAAGAAATTATAATTTAAAACATCAGTCATAGTAGTATATATGGATGGATTGTGTGTTGTCACATTTAAATTAAAGTTGGTGATAATTACTAGCTAACATTGTAAGTAGCTCCACAGCAGCAACAGTGATGGATAACTTAATAGTACGATACGCATCTAATAAATATATTGAGTTAGTTTTTTAAGACATATCTACGTTTATTTATATTTTATATTGTAAATATAATATATTTGTTATATATATTTTTTTAAAATTTATAGAGAGCATATAAATATTGATAGGGAGACTGTATAAAAATTAAGAGGGAGGGAAATTATTTTAAAATTTGAGAGAGATAATATACAAATTTTAGAGAGAAAAAAATATATAAAAAAAAATCGGATGTAAAATTTTTTTTTTTAAAAATAAGTGTTCAAAAATTTTAGAGAGAAAATCTAAAAATTTTAGAGAATGTGGATAAAAATTTTTATAGAGAAAAAAATATAAAGCATTATAGATAAAAGATAACAAAAATATAAAAATTAAATATTATAAATAATTTATTTAACCAGACCATAATAATAATAATAAACTTCAAGTAGTTTAATGGATCATGGAAGGTACAATCATTTGCCTTAAAAAATAATGAAAAGTTAGGCACTTACGAATCAGATTTGGCGACAAGTTGCAATCCGAATTCTAGCCTAGCCAGTAGCTACCTATTATTTTTCTTTTACCAATACAAACAAAAGACTTGCAGCTGCTAAGTCGAAAAACATAACTTCACTCTTATTGCTCTTCCCCCTAGCATATCTCTACGCTAGTTAGGCGATATTGAGTAAGATTAGGACTAAAAAAAAAAGGTACGAACTTGGAACCGGTCCTCAATATACAATATATATACTTTGACATTTCAACTTAAAACAAAAGGTAATGAAAAGTACATGACTAATTTTAGATTAAAACGATAATGTTACTTAAAACATTAATTTGAAAGGAGTCAGAAAATAAGATGTCACAATTTAAAATGCATCACACTACTAAAATATATTAAAAATACATTCAAATTAAAGAGATGTTAATAATTTAAATAAGAGTAACGAAAAAGAGCGAAGAAAAATGTCTAGTTTTCAAAAGAAATTATAAATTAAATTATATTCATCTAGTTATATGTAATATGTGTGTGGTGCATTATCCACTTATCCATGAATAAAGCTTTGTGAAACAATATTTGGATCAAGAGCTAATGACATATTTAAACTTTGAAATTCTCAATTTTAATCTTTATAGTTTCCGCAAAAGAATATTATATACAATATGTCAATTCTTATCCTACAAATAAATCGTACCTTTATAAATATAGTTGTATAAAACGACATACTACTCTCAAGTGTACCTTTATAAATGGTTCTGTGTAAGATTTGTCAGATGAAAGCTGCCAAAAGGACATAAATGTTTAATAGTACTTAATATAAAAGAGATATTCCTCCAATCAATGAAGTTGGAGTTGAAGAACTGCTGACAGCTTTAGCATGGTATGCAGTGCATGCGTAGTAGAGTAGTAGAGTAGTAGCTGTAGTTGACGATCTTCCATCATTTATGATGTACCTAATAGCTAATCTTCTACCATACTTTGGTCAGGCCAGCAGAAAAAGATCAAACCTGATCTTTTGTTGTACTTTGTATGCATGTCGGTCAAAAAATCATAAAAGCCACGTGATAAGAAAAAAAATCAAACTTGATTCTTCTGTACTTTGTAGTTCTTTGTATGCTCTCTCAAGTAAACTGGGTATTTACAGAACAACTTTATTCATTGGTGAAGAAGAAGAAGAAGAAATGGGTGGGTGGGTTCAAGTCTGGTGCCGTCATCTGATGAACACAGACCCTGCAGTCCGATTACATTTACTTCCACTGTCATTGAATTAATTACTCCATCATCAACGCTTCTCATCGGACACAATATCAACTCCTCCAAATTCATTTATTGCTTAAACCTTCTACAAAATATACCATTATAATGCTATCTATATACGCTAGCAGCATATTTTACCCGTCCTTTTCTCAAAATGGAGCAAGGTTTATCACAACTTTTTTTCTTCTAAACGAGTTATATAATGGTTGGAGGGAGTGTGAGAAAATTATGTTATCCCTCTTATTTTCTGGTTCTTTGTGGGTTTATCAGATGAAAGCTGCTAGAAGGATGTAAAAATATAGTAGTTTAGTATGGTGTATTACGTTTAATACTGTAAAAGAGATCTTCCTCCCATTAACGGAGTTGGAGGTGAAGATTTCCTGACAACTTTAGCATGGTATGCAATTTATGTACGTTGGCTTTGCTAAAACTAGTGTACAAGTAAAAATTCTAGCTCTGTTTTCCAGTTGTTCTCCCCACCTATAAATACAAACTTCTCTCCCTTCTAGCGCTTATACCTCATAATCGAAACACTTCGCGTATTCTTCTCTTTATATTCCCTTTTCCATTATCCTGGCTCCGCCCTTGCCTTCCCTTGTGCTATTATTTGCCCTCTAAGATCCTGGCTCCGCCCTTGCCTTCTCTTGTGCTATTATTTGCCCTCTAAGATCCTTCACCCATAAACACAAGGTTTCTTCTGTTCTAGCGTTAAAACTATAGCTCATAATCGAAATAGCGTCAAAGCTTTAGCTCATAATCGAAAACACTTCGCTTGTTATTCTCTTTGTATTCTCTTTTCCATTATCCCTTCCCTTGCTATTAGTTGCCCTCTAAGGTCCTTTCACCCATAAAGATAAGGTTCTCTCCTGTTCTAACGTTAAAGCTATAGCTCACACTTTACTTGTTTTTATATATATTTTATTTCTACATTATCCTTTTCTTTAGATATGGCAAGTTCTTCAAGTAGGCGGGCACGTTTGTCAGGGAAAGAGCCGGTTCAAATTCAAGTTGGACAGGCTCCAAATCATGTTATAGAATATAGGGATATATTTGATATTTCAGGGAATAGTAATTCATATAGATTGTTTATAGAACGAATTAGGAAAAATGTTTGTATAATAGGGAAAGTATGCCCATGTCCTCAGTATGGACATATTAGGTATCTTAAAGAAAAACCTAATAGTTATTTTGAGATTATGTTCAAAGCCGTAGATGACAGTAATATTGAAAGGTTTCTCCACGTGAGATTTAAAATGGATAACCTTTATTTTATTGCATTTAAAAGACCGGACGGTAATTGGTGGGCTTTTAGTGATGTTATAAGTCCTGAGTTCCGTAATTTGGAATTCGACTCGACTTATAGTAGCAAGTCTAACTTGGTTAGTGCAGCAAATAGGAAAAGATATGAAGTTGTAGCTACTAAAAATAAATTGCGGATGGCAGTTGTTAATCTGGCAACAACTGATCCAGCAAAAGAAAATTCAAGTGATTCAAAAAAAAAACAAAAGAATTCAAAAAATGAAAATATTGCGAGATCAATTTTACAAATAATACAAATGATTTCTGAATCTATAAGATTTCAGACAATTTTAAATCATTGTGTTACATCTTATGAAAAGGATGATAGTGATGATACTGCAACTTTTGGATTTAAACTGGAAAAATTAGAGAATATGTGGGCTGCCGTCTCAAAACATATTGCATTGAATAAACCTCTATTTTATAAGTTCGACAATAATTCAGAAGAAGAAGAAGATGTAATTGCTTGTACTTCAGTTATAATGGAGAAATGTTAGTTTAGTTTTCAGTGATATTAGATTGTTTATCTAAGATGTATATTAGATTGTTAATTATGTTATCAGACGAAAATATTCTGTACTTTGGGTTTCTTAATTTAATATATTATTAGTACTGTTGCTTCCAAAATAAACAAAATGATGTCATACACGTGTTTCTTTATGTGATCCCCTGTCTGCCTGCATCAATCTCACTTGTAGGCGGGCACATGTGTTATGTGTTTAACTATTAAAAACACATATTATTATATAATAATGAACAATATACATAATTTTTATACTTATGCAAAGACATATAATAATTATCAGAAAAAAATAATAATAAAATATTTTCTCTATTTTAAAATTAAAAATATTTGTTTATTTGATAATTAAAATTACACTTTCATTTGGAGATGTAAAATACCATTAATTTTTACCATTTTTTTATAAAATAACACTACTATTGAATTTCCAAACCTGTCATATATAAATCAGTTAACTTGGTGGGCCATGTGTCACTCGTGTAGCGGCTCTGATCCACAGAACTGGAATGACTTGTCATTCTGATATATAAAGAGAGCCAAGTTATTCGTACGAACGGACTCTACTCACAATACTCATACCAATTGAGTTAACTCGGCTTTACCTCAACAGAAATTTTATTTCTTCCCTTCGGCTCTTCCTCTCCTCATATCTTTATCTTCTCTTAAATTAATTATTAATGTATGATTTACTCTAATAAATAATACAAAACTACTCTCTTTCTAAATCCATTATTCATGTCCAATGAACCTTAACAATATTTACAAGTAATAAGCACAGACAGCCAAAACTACTTAAGAATAGTCGTGGAAATCAAACGAAAATCGCCGGTTGGTTTGGTCAAAATAATCTCTAAATCCTAGCCAAAACAGAAAAATAAAAAAATAAAAATTCAGAAGATTTTGTCACCGTCAAAATAATCACCGAAGAAATCGTGGAAGTTAGCATCAGAATGGTGGATCAGATTAGTTCTCTACCTTGTACTTATTTATTAATGAGTTTTGATAATGAATTTGGTGGGCAAAAATTTTAATTTTGGGTTGCAGATTTAAAAGTGAAGAATGAGGAAGGCGATCGACAAAAAAAGGGATCTGATATTTGAGAAATTAGTAGCTACGGGTCTGTTCATGGAGGATTGAAGAAGGAAAGAGATAATGAGCATGGGTCAAGGGGGATGATGAGTGAGAAGCTCCGCCTTCTCTCTAGACTTTTGACCTTGGAGAATACTCCTCCCCCTCCCCCTCAGCCGCCTCCTTCATTCCTAGGGGAGCTGCTGTGATTTGGTTCCCGGCCCCCATGAGCTGATTCTTTTCCTATATTGGCTTCTTTTCACTTGCTTTCTCGTCCTGTTCTTTCCTATTTCCTATTCTACCTTGGTGGAGCTCTCCTGGGCAGGGGGCTGTGTGCCTATAGGGTTAAGGTTTCTCCAGAGAGCTGTGAGGAGCTTGTGTTAATGGACTCCTCCATGGTGTGTGTCGGTTCTGTGGGAGGTTCTTTTGAGTATCTGCTTTTGTTCACCTTTTGTTTTCAGCTTTCGTTGGATAAGTTCTATCTTTATTGATTTTGGGGTTCCCCTATGCCACTTTATTATGTTTTATTTAATTTTAGAAATAAACTTGGCCAAACAAAAAAGAAAGAGATAAGGAGGAAGCTAATGCTGCGTTTGCGAGTTTGGAGGGAAAAGATGGGAAGGGAAAGTAAAGGGGGAGAAGGGATGAGAAGGAATTATAATTTTTTTTTGTCATGTTTGTGAGTTTTAGAAAGGAACGGAAGAGATGGAATGATTATTATATTTTCCTTGTTTGTGAGTTTGGAAGGAGAGAAGGGAAGGAAAGGAAAAATAATTTTAATTTTAAACTACACTATTACTATATTACCCTTATATATAAATATAATAAATGTATGATTTAACAATATCTAGCTATTGAATTATTTTGTTTAGTCTTTTTTTATATTCATATATATATATATATATTCATATATATATATATATATATATATATACATATATATATATATATTTAACTCTAATTTATTATTATGAGTATATATATAAAATGATTATGGTCGTCCTGAATTCTCAAACTCCTCCTTGAAAACAAGTCGTTGAGAAGATGCGAGACAACTGGTCGACCTGCCTCTGGGGTATCAATATTTGACCTCTATCAAGATTTTATTTTAAAAAGAAAAGAAAAACATAACAACCAATTCGCTAGTAAGTACTTATAATACTTTTTATATTTTAAAATTAAAGATACTTCCTTCGTTCTCAAAAGAATAATTAAAATATAAATTTTTTTATTTTAAAGAAATGAGATAAAATATATAAAATGAACGATAAATATGACATTTAACGAGGTCTATTAATATAAAAAATTAAAAATACTCATCATTTTATATAATATTATGAGGCCACTAAAGATAAATTTAAAATTTTTTTACTTTTTTTCTTCTAGTTTTATTTTTTTAAATATGTATATAAATTATATTTTACTCGTTCTTTTGGGAACGAAATGAGTATATCTTTAAAATGATGACTTATTTAAGAGGTTTATACGTAATTTATTTATTTAAAATGTAATAGTGATAACATAATTGTATTTAATTTATTCAATATACAAGTAATGATATGTTATAAATTTTATATTAATTTATAATTTAAAAATAAAAAATAGTTTTATTTTTATAAGCAATTGTATTATATATATATATATATATATGTATATATATAGTTTAAGAATAGATAGAGTGCAGGCATGTCCTACGTAGTTTACTTTGGGACCAACTGTCATGTACAATTGTCGTCATCAAACCTTAATTGCTGCCACGTCAGATTAACTGATTTTATCGCGTGACACAGGGAGGGGTGGGGGCACAAGGAGGGGGGTTGGGTAACAGAGAAAAATTGTATTTTTAAAAATTGAGAGTTATAATAATTAGGGACAAAATTGTTACATTATTTATTTTGAAAGGTTATTTTTGGTAATGTAAAATATTTCAATTTCTTATCATTTCTCATCCCTCCAAATCCTCCCACTTTTGGGAGGAAAGTTCTGAGTAAAAAATGAAATCAACTATACCTCCAAATCCCTTCTCTTTCTTCCTAAAAAAACTCACAAACATGCTATTTGAAAGGATTTTAATTATTTTACCATCCCTTCACAAGGGGTTGTTGGGTGAAGAATAATTCCATTTGTGTGTTGTTTGGGTTTTAGTTACGTGGACATATCAAAGAGGATAGCTTCCATGTATGGGAATAGGGAAGTGCCTAATTAAAATTTTTTACATAATATTTATTCCATTGTCCATTTGCATTGCATATGGCCAAGCAATCTTTTTTTTTTCACTATTAGTGGCAGCAGGTAGCAACAATAAAATTAATTGGTACAAGTGAGACAAATTAAGAATTTTTGATTATATTTGTTTATAAGGATTATATTTGGGATTAAATTATTAATTCAAAGTCTCTATTTATTTTTAAAAATAGACTTAGTATTATTAATTTTGGGATAATAAAATAACTTGAAAGGAATGACTATTTAATATCTGTCTAACTAGGTATTATAATCACTATCATTTTGAACTAAAAATTTGTGGAAAAAATTAACCTTTAATTTTATTTTAAAAGATCGATATATTTTATCATATCCATCTATATTTAAACTTATGACAATATAATATTTTTGTTATTAGTAGTAAGGGTATGATAGTCTAAACGGTAAGGTTTTATCTAATCTTTTAAATAATCCTGAACAAAACAAACATAATATATGATTATTTTAAGTTATCCATGAACAATCCCATAAAAAATAAATATGTGACTAGGATTATTTAATACTAAAGTCATATTTGTTTGTAAGGATTATAATCCCGGTATTATAATTCATGAGATTATAATCCCAAGACTATTAATTTTAGGATTAAATAGTCATAGTCACGTGTTGTTTTTTATGGGATTATTCATGGGATAACTTAAAATAATCTTATGTTATGTTTATTTTTTTCAAGATTAATTAAAGAATTGGATAAAAAAATATCGTTTGAACTATTATACCATTACCAATAATAACATATTTTAAACTATAATTTAAACTTGTTTATACATCAAAAAATGATGCACAATTAATTATAAATTTTTAAATATCTCCCTCTCTTTATTTGTTTTATTATTGACCGTTGAGATTGATCAATGCTTCTGGGTCCATACCTCGTTAGCAAAATTCTGCTCCTAGTTGTACCAAAGGGTTGTGGTTTTTTTAAAAAGATTTCAGACACTGTTGTCCTTGACACTAGTGATTGTTTTAGCAATTTCAGAGATCGTATATTCAGGCTTCAGACTGATAAATGGATAGAATATGATATTATGGTCATTTTTAAAAAAGATTGAGGTTAATTTTGTCTATAAATTTTTAGTAACAAATGGTTGGAAATTATAATACCTGGTTGAATATTGTATTAAATAGTCCTCCATATTAAGTCATTTTATAATCTCTTGACTAATAGTCTCAAGTCCAAATTTGAAAACAAATAAAACACGTGAGATTAATAGTTGTTAACGCAAGATTTTGTCGCGCGTCCAATCACCAAAATACGCGTCAAATCCTGCACAAGAATTAAACCACACTCAGAGAGCTGACGGCATTCGCCGCCGGGGATATCTCCGGTATGAGAATAAGTACAGGCTGTTCAAGGTATTAACAATAGAGGTTTAGCACTTTAGTGAGCAAAAAATCATTACTTGTGAATTAGGGTTTAGCCTCGTATTTATAGATGATCACACCTCCTTTATCGCTTTGTCCCCGAATTGTAGTAAGACTCCTAATCATGGTAATTACCTATGATTGGATAGAAAATAATCTCCCTAAAGAAAGGAAGTCGGATATCATCCTGACTCTTTCTTTAGGAACTAGAAATTAAATACAGTTAGGAATCTTAGATTCCTTAAAGCCCTCTCGCGGCCCAAAGTAGATTCCCACACGGGGTCACTTCCTCCATGTGGATAAAGCCCACGAGATCCATCGGCCCCAATTATTAACGCCCCAACATTGCCCCCCACTCTCCAACTATACTTGACTTATAGTAAGAGAATATACAAAAATTAATGCAATTCCGATCATTTTACTCGAAACCAAACAATCCCTTCTTGTTGCCCACACCAACCATTAGACTCCACCATCATAATTAGCTGTAACTTGAGAAACGTGCAAGCTGAAGAGACATTAAAACCCATTCTCCCAAAAACGAACCACCTCACTGATCAAAAGACTTTCTCTCTCCTTCTACAACAACTTTCTCAGGCACCCACAACCATCTTCTCCTGCAAAACACACCACTTCCCCTACAAACTCCGATCAACAATGGTTGATACCTCTAACCAAACCAACAACCCCTCTGCTTCCACCACAGTTAATCTCAACCCCACTCTCGCACAAACCCCAATCCAAACCCCCACCGAGATTATACTTTCTTCCACCAGTGCAAACCCACAAACCCCTCCAACCGCCACCACTGTTTCCGACTCCCAAACCACTTCCTCCTCTGTTACCCCCTCACCGATTCGAACCGAAGCGAAACTCACTATACTGAAAATGCAACAAGAATACTCTTCGGAGAAGGCATTCACCCATATCAACACCAAATCTTCCATCACCGAGCAAATTTTATCTGACATCCGCAAGCAGTATCTGATCCCTCCCACACACGACCTCCGTGTCCCAAACCTAGACGAAAGAATGTACCTATAACCCGATGGTTGGACTGTCGTTTCCCTATATGCACTGAAATACGGTGTCCGATTCCCTCTTCACAAATTCATCCTCACCATCCCCGGATTCGTTGGGGGTAGGTCTCGCTCAATTAGTCTTGAACTTTTTCATCCATCTCATCTGCTTCATCGCCCTTCTGTCAAGAATGTGGCGTAGAACCATCCATCGACTCTTCTTCAGCTTATTCATACTAGGCAAATCTAGGGAATCGGGGTTCCGCTAAATCAATAAACAACCGAACAAAGTTGCTCAGAAACGAACCCTAATGAAGACCCCTACCAGCAACAAAGGGTGGCACTCCCACTAGTTCTGCATCAGGGGACCCAAAACCTACGAAATCCCAAACTAGGACGAAGCCTCAAGAGCCAACGTAGTGTTTGATAAATTCTTCTGCAGTCGAGCCGAAGAGCTGGCATTACTTATAGCTAAAATGCTAGAAGAAGAATGGAACATGGACCTCCTGAATGACGAAGCTTAGCTATACAACCATAAATGTAAGTCAAACTAGCTTATTTACACAATTACTTTCAAACTATCATAATTCTACCAAACGTTTACCTAGTCTACAGTATATCTTATCAAGCCGAAGACGATTAAAGACATCGGTAAATCATCATCTTCAACAACAACTCCTAGAGTCACTCCCAATCCAATCGAAGAGATAACCCCTCCAACCATTCAACCAACTGAAGCTCCCCTACTAATAGACCTTATCTCTGTCTTCCCCCAACATAACCTTCAGCACCAGTGTGACGCCCCCAAATCCGGGTTACCTCAACCTCGAATCTGGTGCATCACTGTGCAACTCAAACACATACTAGTAACAACTAATTGCGAAATAATAGAAATATTTACATTGATATAACATAAATACTCTTGTCCCAAGTCTCGATACCAAAATAGATACCTGACATAACATATTACACAAGGTCTAATACACAAGTCTGAATACATGGCATAACTTAATACATAATTTCTAAACGAGTCTTAATACATAATATAAATCATAACATGGTAGGACAAATGTAAGATCCCGACTTTATGAAATAAAAATTTATTATTTTCTTTATGATTATTTTTTTTCTAAATAGTGAAGTGCTTAATTGTTATAAATGATAGTTAAGGGTGTTACATGCAAATTATCTGATAAACAGTATGTCGGAGAATATTCCTTTTGTCGGGGAATATTCTTTCTGTCGGGAAATATTATATTCGGTACGGTACGACGGCGCCGAAATGGTAATATTGTCAATGATAGTGGGCCCCATAACAGGTTAACTGTCGGATATAAAAAATGATAAAAATTGGCGGCAAAACTTTAACCGATAACTGTTGAAATACCCGGTAATAAAAAGAACAGTAAAACGCGTTATTCCACAGTAACACATGGTATTCCACAGTAGCACACGGTGTCGCACAGTGTTTTATATTATTGATTCAATAATTGATAAAGTAACAAATACACAATATCTTGATTCAATAATTGTTACAGTAGCATCTGCATAATATTTTTATTATTTGTCACGACACTATAACTCATATTATTTGATAGGATATTTTAGCATTATTGACAATGTCTAGAAATTCTGTCAAGGAAAGAGGTTATTTAATTGGGCACCATTTTTATGGAAGGCCCCCTCTTTCCTGGGAATAATCTGGTTGCCAGTATTGTGAGTATATGTTATCTGTGATATTACTACATTTAACACAATAATACAAAAAATAGATTTATTAATAATGGTTTTTTTTATAATGGAATTATCTTTTTGATAATGGATTAATCTTTTTGAATAAATGGATGGATGATATAGATTAAAGAAAAAATGAATGGATGATATAGATTAAAGAAAAAATGGATGGATGATATAGATTGAAGAAAAAATGGATGGATGATATAGATTGAAGAAAAAATGGATGGATGATATTAAAAAAATATGCCAAGGGTATAAGCGTAATAAACCTAGAAAAGTTGGGGAAATGACCAAAATGCCCTCACCTTGATTTTTCTATAAATAGGGAGCGTTTGCTTAAGAAATTTTCACACCTTCATTGCATATACTTCCCCTCTCTCTCTAAATTTCTTAAGTTATCTTAGTGTGCTAGGCTATTGTGAGTATTTGTGAGAATACTAGTATTGTCCAAAGTTAGTAAACTTTATAGAAAGTAACATCTAGTTAACGAAGGTAGGGAATATCATTTCTTTCATACTCATATATAATATCATTTGCTTTCATGTTCGTAAGTGATATTATACTCATAAAGGTTGTTATTCATTATGTATTAATTTATGGGGATAACATGTCCATGCGGTATGATGCATGCCTGGTGAATATCCTTTTATATTCATTCCTTATTATTCTGTGGGAATAACCTGTATGTACGAGTGTCGTACCTGGTGAATATCCTTTTTTATTCATTCCTTATTATTCTGTGGGAATAACCTGTATGTACGAGTGTCGTACCTGGTGAATATCCTTTTTTATTCATTCCTTATTATTCTGTGGGAATAACCTGTATGTACGAGTGTCGTACCTGGTGAATATCCTTTTGTATTCATTCCTTATTATTCTGTGGAGATAACCTGTATGTACGAATGTCGTACCTGGTGAATAACCCTTTGTATTCATTACTTATTAATCTTTTGTGGAAATAACCTGTCTACGCGAATTATCGCATGACGGGTGAAAATCCATTTGCAGTTTCATATATTCTGTTATACTCGTATAACGTATCATTTCTTTTGTACTCTTTAAGTGATATCTTTTTCTTTCACATTTCTCCATTTATGATAAGAAATCTTTGTTTGTTTCCAAAACCTTATTTTTAAATGGAGAAAATCCCTGAAAATTAGTAGAATATCCTTAATAATTTGTGCTTCATCTAATATCTTTTCACTTGAATCTTTCTATTTCATTTTATACGTTATAGTTGAAGCATGAAATAATTTCTTGAATATCATTCTTGAATTTGACTCCACAATTTGGTCATCGTGTTGGCAATTTGGTTAATCTTTGATACTGATTAAATTATAGAGCTTTTTTTATCCTTAATCTCACTGTATCATTGTCATCATCCTCATCCTCATACTTAAATTGTGGTATTAGTTCTCTTTGGCCCGTAGTGCAAAGATGAACTAGCGTGACATGATTTTGACCAAACTGTGTATTGGTATAATCATGACTTTTGTTGTTACAAATAAAGGCGTATGGTGAAAGTTCTCTTTGGCCCGTAGTGCCAAGATGAACTGGCGTTTGGCATGATCATGACCGGTGATGTTACAAATAAATATCTTTGACACGTAGTGCAAAGAGAGACTGTTGAATAATAAATTGTTGATTTGGTTGTTCATAAACAGGAATTGTTGATTGGTGTTACAGGGATAAAATATTGGTGGTGATCCTTTAACTTATAGAAGATGGTAGATATTATAATCTACTTGACTCTTCTAATGGATTGTTTGTTCCGTTGCAGTTGTTGTTGTTGAACAAATATAATATCTTTAAATCTCTGATTTATTATTGTTGAAGACTAAAGATAATTTTTATTCTTCATTATCTTAGTCATGATATTTCTTACTGCGCTATTTGAGCTCACCCTTTTCAGTTTTGTCCCATTGTTCTTCTCAAGAAAGGAAAATGTAGCTGGGACTAGTCAGGGAGTGGAATAATGGTCCGAGTTATTGGTTGTCCTCATCAAGTTATAGCATAGTTTAATAATAATTGTACTGGAGACTTAAAACATGTGTTGCCGTCTTTTTACGGCATTGTACTAATTTGGGTTTGGAAACTGTGGTACCATACGGTACGATATTGGTATGGGAAGTCACAGTATGTGTGTTGTCGTATTTTGCACGACAAATATTAGTTGTAAATGGAAAAATTCGTATTTGTATTTTGTGAAAATGTTATTGGCGACTCAAAATGGGTTGTGTGGACCTATTTTGGGGGCGTCACAACAAAGCTAATCTGTAGCTTTGCCTTTGCCTTTATCCTTTCCTGAGCTCTCGCCTCTATGGGTAACCACTGAAATGTTTTAAGGAAAGCAAGGGTGAGCAACAAATTTGCCCAGCAAGTATAACAACAATGATAAGGCATAATCAAAAGTAAGAGTTCTCAAGTTTTAATACAAATCTCTGCTATCACTGAGGAGTTACTATGGACTGGATGAATATCAAATGAATTCAAGGATTTCAAATTGTTTCAATTACAGGAATCACTGAGTGGCCACCATGGCACTTACCTTTCATTAGGATTAACAATATTACACTATTAACTCCAAAACAACAAATACAGGTACAATAAGTGATCAGCCTAAAATACCCGGCGTTATGCATAAGCCTCAAACATTCTACTTACGCGCGTGTCGGTTCCCCGACTAAAAATATATTTTTCCCTACTATGAGGGTTGTTCATCTCTGCAAAGAGTCCGCACCAAAACAATTGGTTTGGATAGCTTTCTAAATCATGGACATTAGTCTAGCCAAATCAAATGGTCTTGACACTCTTCGTAAACAGTTCATGCATAATGTGAACTTAAAAGCTTTAACAGTTTATGTCAATAACATATCTTGAACGCTTGTGCAAATATGAAAGATTCGCATAAGTATGGAATTCACACAATAATATATGTATTGCGTAAATATGAACTTTGAACATTAAATAGCATTCGTAAGAATATAATCGAATGAAGTTGATAAGCTCGCCTAGCACGAGGACTAGACAAGGATTAGAAAACTTGCTCAATACACCACATTGGTGTAATTTAGGAAAATATAGGATATTTGTGCAACACCAACTTAACAAGAATTAGAAAACCTGCTCAATATATGTCTTTTGTATAAGATAAGAAACTTGCATTCAACACCGAAAATGAATGAAGTTAGAGAACTTGCCCAACACAAGGGTTAGACAAGGGTTAAAGAAGAACTTGTCTTACGCGCTGCTACTATTCGATGTTAATCGTCCTTCAAATATGTCTTACGCATTTAAACACATATTCACATACCAATTAGTCTCACAATAAACACCAAACATTGGCTTACATTAATCAACACGTTATAATCATTACGAACATTGATTGCCACTATGATTACCCAAACGGGGGTCTCGCTCCCCGGTGAGCGAGCGGCTGCCCAGCCGGTGAGCTGGCGGGGGAGTAGGGGGCAGCGCCCCCTGAAAGCTAAACGAAAAATACAACTAAGCTATTCATGTCATTAAGTTAATCTCACGTGACTTAGTCATTTCATGCTTGGTTATCCAGTTAATAACATGCTTCATGTATTACTACTTCAGAGGTCCACATACACTTGCCTCAAGCTTCAGTTTATAAAAAGGAGCAACTGGGCAACTCTGCAGCACGGCGCGACCGCGCTGCTATTTGGCCGTCGCGCTACTACTCTTATAGCTATTTTCTGGTTTATTTCTTACTCTAACCAACCTCTAGATGCTTGGGGTCATTCTAACATTATACTAACATATCATACATATGCTTTGGGGTATTTATAATATGCTAGGTCTATGTAAACATGCATCAAATCAATAAGAAAAAGCAGCATAACTTGTCACTTCTGCAGACCAGCGCGGCCGCGCTGGTTTTAAGCTTGGGAGTGGCAGGGAGTTGCAGGTCCTGCTTCTGCAGAACCTCAATCCAAATTTTTTGGTTTCCTTCTCATTTGCTACTTAGCCATAACACAACAAGTTTATATGACTTTAAACATGATTTTATTACCCAACTAAGCAATATAACACCATTTCATCAATTAATCAACACTAGTTCTCATAATCTTTAGAGAAATCATTCTCTTAGACATTAAATCAAATGGTTGGTGGGCATGGCTTACAAATTCATATTGGAGTAGAGTTTAATTATGTGGTAGTCCAGATTCCCAACTGAAATCATTACCCATTATCTCAGAACACATAATAGACATGCCAAACCAAGCATACAACCAACCAAAAGCTACATTTTCATCAAAGTACATAAATTGTCCAAATCAGTCCATAAATGTCCAACAGTCCATTCTTGCTCCTTATGCATAGGCTTTGATTATCAATCATTGTTCCACTTTCATTGATTATTAACAAGGCTTTTACAGAGTTAACAACATTCATATAAATTCATGAACTAACTAAACAATTTCAGCAACATACACTCCCACAAAACAATCAATAACTAACTGAAAATTGAAACAACAATGGAAATGAGCTAGGTTCCATAACACTAACCTCTTGGAGCTCCTTCTAGGATGAAAAAGGGATTGATACTCAGTTGCTACACCACTCCTTCTTCTTCCACTAACCACCCGTGAACACACTCCTCACTATTTTCTCTCAAGTTTTCAGCTTCTAACTTAGTAACAATCAAAGGAATGGATGAATGTCAAGGGAGGAGTATATATAGAGGGAGTGAGCTGAGTTTCTTGGAGGTGGAGGTGACTGAGCATGCCTTCCGTTGCAGCTCCCCATTAATGGGAGAGTGAGCTTTGCTCCTCTCTATGGCTTGGGCACTCCCCTCTCTTCTTCCTAGCTGCTTTCTCTCCCTTTTCCTCCACCAAATGCAAGAATGGTTCCTCCCCATATATTCTTATTCCTTTGGTTCCCTTCCTTCTCCTTATCTCCATCCGTATTCTCCTTCCCCCTTCATTTTGCTGCAGATTTTGTAACCCATTTCCCATATGGGTCATGGGTTATGGGTTTGGGCCACCCTTAAGCAATTTGGGGCTTCTAATTAAATCCCAATTTGGCTAAAATAAAATCCAACACTTGGATTATTAATCCTCCACATTCACATTATGAAAATTAGAAAATTCGAAATAAACGAAAAAGACATTTTTGGGGCGAATAGTGCCCACGCGAATAGTAACCCGTGAATAGAATTTTAGCGATATTTCTCCAAAATCATTTTAATAAGTCCTACCAAATAACAACACTTAATAACATTGGAATTACATAATCTAGGTTATTACATAACCTTTAATCACATCACATAGAATAATATTAATAAAAATTCATTCATTAAATAATATTCATAAGCTTATATTACAAAGCCATACAAAATTCACGGTCGTTACAACCAGCCTCCAAACCCCCCACCGAAATCCCCACACCAGGTTTTATCGAAAAAGCCCTCTTGAGATGACTTCCGTCGAAAAAGATGCCCTCTTTAAAAAGAAACGTCCATTAGTTAAGGCATCCACTAAAAAACCACCTCAACACCCGATCACGGATCCTACCTAATCCATTAAACTTAACATCATCCAACCCGATTCAGCCGAACTTTCAGAACTTGCTGAACCCGAGGCCCCTTTACAGAAAAGGAAGGAACGAGCCGAATCATCCTCTGCCCCTCCCATTAAAAAGCCACACACAAAATAACTTCCCGATCCTCAACAACATCAACAATCAACAAACACTCCCTTATCCGAATCGTCATCCCTCTAAACCGAGGTACGAGAGATTCGAGAACTTCGGGCCATAATGTGTTTATGGCCCGAAAACCCCTAAGACTACCCCATGAAGCTCTTTTAGTACTTCAATCTACCCAAGGATGACAGTAGATTTGAAGACATCACAACCGAAGAATTGATCTATGCGAACTCCATGCATATGGATCGAGTAAGTAGAACTTCCTCCCACACATTTTTTTTCCATTGTCCACATACACTTAACACCAAATTAATAATTATTTTTAAATTGCAGTCGAACGATCTTACCGCCCGAACCCTGCGCTATCTTGAAAAATTGAAGGACAAGGAAGGAGAATTGAAGGCTGAAGTCGTAGAACTCCAACGCCGGATCGAAGCCATAAAACCGGCTTTGAGAAGGAAAGGGATCCCCACGCAAACACCACCCACCGCTGTGAAGAGCTGCAAAAAAAGCTGAAGAAGACAAAATGGCAGCTGTCTGAAGTCGCCGAAAAAAGATAACGACTTCTCACAGATGAACCGAAGACAAAAACTGAATAGACGTGATGGAGAAATCCATTACAAGCCTTCAGAATCGACTTCGGACTATACATTCTCAATTGGTTGAACTGATGAAGGAACATAAGTCGTTGGAGATAAGTCACAACGAATTACGAAAGCGTTAGGGAGCATTCTTTCGGTTGTGATAAAGTTGGTTCGGTTGTGATAAAGTTGGTTATCTATATCTTCAGTTGTGATAAGGTTGGTTCGGTTGTGATAAGGTTAGTTGGGTTATGATAAGGTTGGTTCGGTTGTGATAATGTTGGTTACATATATCTTCGGTTGTGATAAAGTTGGTTCGGTTGTGATAAGATTGGTTATTTATATCTTTGGTTGTGATAAAGTTGGTTATCTATATCTTCGGTTGTGATAAGGTTGATTATCTATATATCTTCGGTTGTGATAAGGTTGATTATCTATATCTTCGGTTGTGAGAAGGTCGGTTCGGATGTGACAGTAGATAATGGTGGGTTCAGCAGTTTTATTGACACAACATTCAGAGGGTATGGTGGACTTTTCGATTACTCTCCTATTATAAATCCTTTACAATAGGAGAGTGAGAGGCAATGTTGGGATGTAATTATTTGGGTCTAGCTAAGGTGTAACCCAATTTATTTAACGGTCCAAATCTAGTGTTGGCCCATATACATTTATTTTGACAGCTTACTCAAATAGTGGGATAATTCTTATTAAAGTAAGATTGTATTTCCTTATTTGGGAGATAAGGAGATCTAATTTGGAAAGAAATCTATCAGTCATTAATTGCATTTATAAAGTGATTTTAAAAAGGACTCATACTTTTAATTGGATTCGGGTGGATATAGCATCTATAAATACAACAATAAGCAAGGATTTGAGGGGGAGAACACAATAATGGACAACAAAGAAAAGTGAGAAAATACGGAATGTGAGGAATAAACAATTTGTACTCTTCATATTATTTTTATAGTAGATTTCTTATCTCTCTCCGTGATTTTTTTCAATTGGGTTTCCATGTAAAATTCTTATGTTATTATTTTATTTACATGTGTCATTATTTCATTCCACATATACACACTAAAATAATTGCATATCCTCCATTGTAAACGTCTTATTGGCTCGTTGTTTGGTGATTTGGCGAGCGATCATATTTTAACGTTAACAATAATCATATCCAAAATGTAATTCTTACAAACAAATATATAACTTTAAATTAATACTTTAAGATTATAATGCATGAGAATATACTCTCTAGATTGTAACCGAACATGACTTATGTGTTGTATTTGGTACAAGAGAAAAGGTAAAGTAAATGGTTTTTTGCCCTTTTATTGTGGGCCACAAATTACCATTACTGTATATTTGTTTGTAGACAATTGAAAAGTTGAGTAGTTAATTGGCTTAGAAATAGAGTTGTATATTGATATTATGTAATGATAACATTATACTTTCTACAAATGTAATATGCCGATATGGTATATTAATATTATTAAAATTGATATCAGTGCGCGCGCGCGTAACTTTTGTCATGACTAATAAAACACAATTATTCTTAACAAAAAATGGTATCACGTTGGTGCAAGGAAATATTATAAAATTACTATAACTATACAGGGCTGAACAAAGTAAAATCAAATAAATGAATTGTATTTTTAAAACCAAATTATTTTGATTATTCGGGTATATTCGCTCATTACCGTATTAAAATTTTGTTTTCAATTTCAAATATGAAAATTAGACTATACAAAAGTTTAAATAATAAAGCAGCTTCGTCTTCTTCCCTTCATCCCTCTCTCCCCTTCTATCTTAACATATACACCTCATTCAATCGCATCTTCTTCGTTGCAATTTTGCTAATATTTTAGTCTCACTCTTAAAGTTTGTGACCTAGAACTTAAGAAAAGAAATACCGAAAAAAACAACAGAATTAGATCAATCTGCTAAGCAAGATTGGCAAGACGAGAAGATAAAATAATTCTAATTATTGAAAATCAAAACATAAGCTAAAAATAGCTTGTCGAAGTCCGGAGAATACCCATATTACATCGTCAATGTTCAAATTTTATTGTCAGAACTAAAAAAAAAGTAATAAAGAAAAAGATGAAAGAAGGTATCAAACACTCAGATCTAGATCTAGATCTACAATTAACAATTAAATTTAACCATGAATAATGAATAGAGTGATTAAAAATATATAAATAAAATAAATTTGAGGCTTTGTTTTTTTTTTCTCGCTGTAATTATCCATGCTAATGAAGTTTTTTCCTAATTTTTTCCCATGCGTAGATGTAAATCTCAAAGCATTATATTGTGTATATACTTGGAATAATTAAGAGAGATAATGAATTGATTAGTTTGGTGCTGTAACTTTTTTATTTTTCTTCTTATACCTTAACCGTATTGTTATTTATTATTTATATGCTATATTATTACCTGAGTCACTCGACACATTACATAGCTAATTAATTTCATTAATTTATTATTTGTACAAATTTATAATTAATAAATAGACTATATAAACTAATTTTTGCTTTTGTATCTTATACGAATAAACACAAACACTACGCAATAGTAAATAATTATCTTAAACAAATAATATTATTGATTGTTTAAGTAAAATTATTGTATTTATATATTATTTATAAAAATTGTTAAAATATTAGTTTGGAGATAAAATATGGGATTATGAGTTTGATATCTAAATGTTATTAAGTTTTACTAATTTCATTATTTTTTCCCCAAAGGTTTTATACTTCATTTATTTTGTGTTAATTAAAGTTGTATATTCGTATTGTAATTGAAAGTAATATGTCCTCAAGCCAATTATATTTGATGTAATAAGCATTTACTTTGTAATCTTATTCAAATATTAATAATATAATACAAGACATATTTTATCCATGTTAATTGGTTGAATTAATAAATGTGATGAACCCATAGTTTTCGAGCAATGCTTTTAGAATCATGATGAGATTATGCTAGTGAGATCTAAATTCAAGAAAGCTCAAAACTAAAATATTCCTAATCGTTGGATCACTAATATTGGGATTACTGATCCGGATAGATTAGTACATACTATGCTTGATCTTTAGAAGATGATGATTGATCTCATAATCATTTGTGTGGAGACACTAAAGCAAGTATGTAGGTGCTTATTTGAGAATAAGTTCACTGAACGTGACTCGCTTAAAGAACCCTAATGGAGTTTTATTCACTTGTCAATAGGGAAGTTCTTAAGTGATAGTTGTACAATTTTGACAAGTGATCCTTGGACTTGAGATCATCATAGTACATTGTGTATGTTAAGTTATACTTTGTCATATTCCTTAATACCTTAGGGTATGTACGGGTATAATAAAGTATACACGGAGGTAGGTGAATGATCGACAAAGGATCTATCATTTCTGATAAAGGGAGAGAATGTCCTATGCGATTTGATAAATGACAGCTCAAAAATTCCTGGCCAGGGTTGATTTCTAATTTACATTAATCGGAGTTGTGCATTCTTGAATCGAAATGCATATGATTAAATAAAATAAGATTTGTCAGTAAATTCATGTCTTATATTTAATCGGGGCATTGTATGGTAGAATGATTGAATTGTACGGTAACTACTACTGAATAGGTTCTATGTGATTAAACATTGATTTCATATTATACGGATAGTCATGATACATTATCGTAAGGTGTCCCTCATGATGTAGAATAAATAATATTTATTTATATATGAATTAAAGGAGTTTAATTCATTATAAATAATATTAGAATAGTTCTAATTTATTTATTCTATGACCGACATAATATTGAACCTAAAGGGTCACACCGCAAAAAGAATAATATTATATTAGAAACAATATTTTGGGTGTGATTTGAATACATATAACAAACCATGTTGTACAGTCTGTACAACACTGTTTGTTATATGTATCCAAATCACACCCAAAACACTGTTTTAAATTTTTTTTTCGATACCAAAAATTATTATATATTTTTTATTAACTGTTTTGAAAAAAAAAAAAAAAAAAAATTTGGGTCCGCATTTTATCAGGTCCGGACTCCCGGACCTGATCCTAACTCTATATATATATATATATGAGAACTCTATTTATAATTTTCTTACTTTCTCACATAAGTATTACAGAAATACAAAGATTGTCCAACATTCAACAATATTACTTCAGCTATTGCCGGCCCTGGAGCCCTCTATTATATTTATACCAACAAAAATAAAATACAAAAATACTCGCACAAATTATAGGAGAGAGGAGAAAATTTGTTGAGATTTGTACGAGTACATTCTACATCAGCCGTGTATTTAATTATTGCTTTAATTTCATATACATTAAATATTGGATCCCTTTCGGTTATCTTGGTATAGATTTGTGACATCACCAATGCATCCCACATAGACTTTACCAGAAGTCAGAACATAACCTCGAGTTGTTGACTAAGAACAACTTTGGAATTCTTGTTCCTGTCCCATTCAAATTTGTCTTCGGTTTGACAAGGTTTTTTTTTTGAAGCCTTGGTTTGACAAGGTTAAGTGGTGAACAAATACGCAAGGATTATCAATTACTACATAGTAGCACGGACGCCCCTACAAGTCACAGGATAATTCTTATAATCTAATAAATAAATTTTAAAAAAATGTTGTGATAGATAATTGTTAGGATGTAATTATTTGGGTCTAGCCAAGGTGTAACCCAATTTATTTAACGGTCCGGATCTGGTGTTAGCCCATATACATTTATTTTGACAGCTTGCTCAAATAGTGGGAGAGTTAGTTATTAAAGTAAGATTGTGTTTTCTTATTTGGGGAAGATAAGAAGATCTATTTTGGGAAGGAATCTATTAGTCATTAATTACAATTATAAGGTGATTCTAAAAAGGACTCCTGCTTTTAATTGGATTCGGGTGAACATGACATCTATAAATACATCAATAAACAAAGGAATAAGGGAATAACGTACAACAGGAAAAAAAGAGAGAGAATACGGAGTGTGAGGGGAAGGAAGAGAAAAATAAACAATTTGTACTCTCCGTATGATTTTTATAGTGTATTTCTTATCTCTATCCGTGATTTTTTCCCAATTGAGTTTTCACGTAAAATTCTTGTGTTGTCATTTTATTTACATGTGTCATTATTTTATTCCACATACACACACTAAAACAATTGCATATCCTCCATTGTAAACGTCTTCTTAGCTTGCTATTTGATGATTTGACGAGCAGTCAGATTTTGACGTTAACAATAATTTTATTAAAATATTGAGATAGTTTTGTAGAATTTCTTTTTTTTTTTCAAATAAACAATCATTGCAAATAACTATAAATTCTTAATATGTTTTATTTTTTTAAATATTTTCTATAACTAAATCATATCATTTCAAATCCTAATCACATGCTCAAAAAGTTTATCCCAAGTGCATGCTCCTAAAGATGAAAACTTAATCCTAATTTTTCACATCTATAACAATATATAACAAGGCAAGTACCGAGTCACTTTGATTAGTAATGAGTTAAATCAGTAATTCAACTTTAGTGACTCGGTAGTTTTTTTTGTTGTTAATTTTCATGTCTTCTAATTAGTCATAAATTTTGATATTCTCAAAAAACAACTCAAAAGCTCAAAAATTATGTTTTTTCACAAAATTTTAGTACACATTTATTATTAAAGATGCAATGTACCATTTGTCACTAAGGGGGTGTTTGTTTAGAGCTGAATGAAGTTGAATGCTTGAATGACTGAATCAGTCAGTCATTCAGTACGTTTGTTTTGAATAAAAATCTTCTGAATGGCTGAATCAGTCAGATTTTTAGATTGAATGGCTAAGTTTAATTTTTTTTGCTGAATGAGCTAAACGACTAATGAATGAAGTATTTTATATTTATTTTTATTTTTTACAATATTAACTATTATATTAAGTAATATTAAATAAATTTACAATAATGTTGAATATTTTCAGAGGGGTAAAATAATAAAAATCCGTTATTCAGATGTTTCAAACATGTCAATTATCAAACAATTTTTTTTATTCAGTATTCAGCCATTCAACTTCATTCAGCTCATTCAGATTACTTAAATATTCAGAACTATTTCATTCAGTTTTATCAAACACCCCCTAAGAATTGAGTAAAGATAAAAAAATTAAAGAAAAAGAAAAACTTTTGAGCTATCAGGTCACCAAATTTGGATTGCTGAGTTTACTTGATATCAATTAAAATGTAGTTTAAAAATGTTATATATAAAATTTACTTGATCAATTATTTTTAAGATTACCTGTTCTTTGCATGAGTTATTAAGCTTGTGTTAATTATTTGTGGAACATACTTATTAGATATACGTTTTTCGTCTACTATTAAACTTTACTATTAAAAACGGTTCTTGATTTATTTTTTGTTTTTAAAAAAATAAGTTAAATCAAAAATAGTCTTTTTTTAGTATGGAAGAAATATGAAAAAGTCCCATAAAATAAAGTTAAAGTCGGAAAACCAAAAATCTACAAATGTTAAAAAATTAAGTAATCATACAAATTAAATTTGGCAAAGTAATCATTGAAAGAGATAATATTGCAAACATAGTCATCTAAATATAAAACGCAAGGTAAAAAATTCGAAATTAGCAGCAGTTAAAAAAAAGGTGAAACGTAATGAGCTAATGCTAAAAGCTAAAAACTAAAGATATAATGAGTGCAAAATATAGATGTAACAAAAAAAATCAAAATTATGTAATGAACTTACATATGTACATGCATTAAAAGACACTACAACATAATTCAAATTGTTGAACCACGTCTAAAGAAGAAAAGAATTACTATTACAATTCAATTCGAGCTAATAATACTACAACAAAAGAATATAATTTAGAAAATAGAAAATCCCAAGTTCAAAAACAGCTCAACAGGATAATAAGGGAAGTGATGGCGGCATTGCCATTCACCTGGCATCTCACTCTACTAATAAGATATTGAATGAATATGACAAATATATATGTGCCCCAAAAAAAGAAGTTTGGCATCAAGAATTATACTTTGGATTGAACTCTAACATTTGAATAATTAAAAATAAGAGTTTGTTTTGATATATTTTGTGTTATTTTATTTGTGATTTTTAATTATTTTTTTATAATTAAATGATACAAAAGTGTAATATTTGATGATATCTATTTCAATAAAATTATTACTCAAAAAAAGATAAATATTCAATAGTCAGTAATATATTTGATAGGTCGTAGGGAGTATGTATCTAATACATTTATGAATTCGTATGAACCAATGACATTAAAGATAATTATTAAGATGCTTTAACAAATAAAATAAATAAAAATAATGATTACAGTACCAATTTGAAAAAGATAATATTGGATAGTAGATAATATAAATCTGATAAGTAGTGTGTGTGTGTGTGTGTGTGTATATATATATATATATATATATATATATATATATCATTTCACTAAAAATAAAAAATAATTACTAACTGAGTCAACTCATGCATGATCAACAAAAAAATCTAGTTAATTCAGTCAATTTTTTTGATTGTTCTCTTTATTATGTATAGTATGGATGTGTCAATAGTATTCCATTTATTTCAAATATTTGAATAATTCTGATTTTTTAGCCATTTGTATTTATTTTAAATTCAAACTTGATGTTATTCTTTTAATTTTTGAAAACAATTAATCTTGAAATTAGTATTCTACCTACTTCACCAAAAGAGTATCACTTAATAATTTTTCTTGTTCCATAAAAAGGTCGAGCCTCTTCTTATTAAAATTAGTATAAATGACAGAATATGCAAGTTTATTTTTATAATTTTATTATCATGTGATCAAACACTAAATTAGCGTACTACTCCCTCCGTCCCAAATTAATTGCTTTTCTAGGACTTTTTTAAGTCAAATTGACTATTTTTAAAATTAATAATTAAGCATATATAAATATATTTTTAAAATTATAAAAATTGAAATTAATAATAAATTGTATATACTTTCTTTTGGTTATAATATCTTCACCTATATGTTAGCAAAAATAGTAAAAAGATTAGCTTTAAAAATAGTCAATTTGACTTTTAAAAGTCTTAGAAATGCAATTAATTTGGGACGGAGGGAATATTATTTTAGGGTAAACGTTAAATAACAATATATTACTAATATTTGTACATTTCGTAATTTGGAATCTTTTCTGGAACATGGAGATTACTCTTTCAAGGGTTTATAATTTTTATAATCGTATTGTTTGAAAATAAATAATTTTATATTAATTTTAAATTTAATAATATTTATTTTAAATTTTAACAGTCAAAAGTTGATCCTATATTTTAAAATGAAAGATAACGTTCCTAAATATAAGCTTAATTTTGAATTTTTATTATTCAATATGATATATTTTCAAATTTTATATTAATTGGGTCCATTTAACTAATTAGTAGTATTTTAAGTAATATATAATTGTTATAATCTTATCATCTAAATGTAAAAAATTTATATAAATTTAATATTTTAAAAAAAAAGTCTCAAATTGTTAGCAACAATTTGAAATTAATTAAATATAAGGAAAGTAGTTTTCCTCTATTTCAAAATTAGAGATATTTTTTTTGTCTATTCTAAAATTAGAGATACATTTATATTTTAAGACTATAAAGTGACATAATATTCTAAATTTGTCATTATTTTTTCAGTATCATTTTTAGTATCACACCATCAGAACCGAATTACTAACTAATACTAACGTTATATTTAAAAATCTTCATTTGTCAAATATATTTTTAATTTTAGAATAAAAAAATATATATAATAAACTATTTAGCTGACATCAAATGTACTTTAAAATAATTCATTAAAGTTAAATTATGATTGAACTGTATGACCTCTCCTTTTCCAAATTCTAATGCTCATTTTGGTAATTTGAAATAATGAAATGACCACATTGTCCCCAACCAAGCTTATGTGACTGTAATAGCATTGTTTACAGACCGGATTGTCTTGGACAGTTGAAGAGTTGCACTTCAGGCCTGTTTTTTTATTTATCAAACAGTCAAATCAATTAAAATTCTAAATTACTATAAACGATAAAAAAAATTATAATATAAAAAATTAAAATAATAATTTTTCAAAAATAATAACAAATAATCAAAAAAGGAGTCAATTGTAACAATAATTAGTGGACACCGGATATAACAATCATCATTCCAAAGTAATGACAGAATATGTAGATCTGAACAATTTTTTAATACGAATAAAAGAAGAATCAGCCGTCATGATAACGTCGTTCCCAAATCTGAACAATTTATTTTCTACCATTCACGCACCCAGAAAAATTTCATTAACGAAAAAAAACTCCCAACTAGAGAAAGGAATAGGTGATAATGAAATCCTCTCACAAAGCGAAAGAACTCATTCATGGAGAAAACAAGTCCAATAAAAGAAAAAAATAAACTCCACAAGAAATGAAAAATTATTAGAGTACAAAAGGAGAGATCTAGGGAGGGTCTCTCCAAAATAAAGAGAGCCCTCTCCAAATTTAAGATTGGAAACTAGGATTTTGATAGGAGCAGAATATTCTATGATTTTGATTATTTTATGTTTAGTTTTATTACATGTTTTATGTGTATATGAACTTATTAAGGTATTTATTGTTTTCAGAAAAAATTGGAGATGAATTAGCAGATAAAGAGTTTAAAGCTTAGTTTTCAGTTATTTAGTAAAAGTGTTTTATGATCAGTGGATGCTGCTCTACGTTTGGAGTGTTGAAGCTAGGAAGAGAGAACTCTACAGTCTGTTATTTGACGATTGTGCAGTCACTCTATGATTAATTGGCTATTGACTCTACGTTCGTTTGGTTGACAATCTACGTTCGCAGTAAGGGCAATGGAATGAAGTTATTCTACAACCGTAGTAAGTCACTCGACGATTTGTTACTTAGTCGTTCGATGACTGTTGGCTGTGATATTTCACTCTACGATCGTCCAAGCAGACAGCTCACTCTACGATTATTGAAGGAGAGTTTTACTCTATGATTTGTGACTCTACGTTCGCTGCTTAGAGATTTCACTCTATAATTATGGATCGACTTATGGATATTGAATTGGGTCAGATCTGGAGCATTGGATTACTTGTTTAAGGAGTTACAATCTCTGAAGGAAACTATAACTGGATATGGAAACTGAGTTAGAATCTGCTATGGAAACTAAGTTCAAAGTTGATAAGGAAACTGTATTTGCTAAGATTTTCCGAAGTAGAGTTGGATCAGAATTCTCTTAGGGTTTCAGAAGATTTCACCTATAAATATTTTCACCTGTATACAAAGAAAGGGGAGGATATACATATTTTTACAAATTCAGGGTGTTTTTATAAGCATGTCAGCCTAGGTTTTTTCTTATTCAGTTTTAGGGGATGTTGAACCTGTACTACAATTGATGGTTTAATTGAGTTACAACATTATTTATTCTTTTTTATATGAAATTTATTCTTGATAACCTATTTTAACTGTTTGAATGATAATTATTTTGGTTCGTTTAATAATGCCTAGTTAAGTTGATCAAGTTACTATCATCTGCTAGATTAAGAAATAGTATTAAGCAATAAATATTATTCCCGGTCACAGGTAGCACTTAGTAATACATGATTGTGGTCAAGTTTTTGAGTATTACTATGGTTATCGGAAGGCTTGTTAAATAATATGCGATTGTGTGATTGTTGCTTGGAATAATCTAATTCCCTAATTCTTAATATTGCTGTTATATTAAATATAAAGAGATTGATTTGGGTTGTATTACAGTTAGGGTCTGGTGGGGCAATCGTTTCATTAGAATTAAAATCTAAGAAAAATTTTGAGTAACAGAGATTATTGTTATCTAGGGTTATTAGTTTCTTTAAAGGGAAAAATAGTGTTATACTTGGTTAATCTATTGAGTGTAAGGGGTGATACTGAACTGAAGAACTGAAATATTTCTTAATTGATTTCTCTTACTAATACTTTAGTTTTATTTTGTTGAATTTTAGTTTAGTTTTTATTAGTCATAATTAGAATGGAAAACCATTCTTTTACTTATTGTTTACTTAAATTTTAGAAACAATAAAATAAATTGAAGCAATATCACTCTTTGTGGGTTCGACTCTTACTACCGCTATACTGAGTTTGTTTTCGTAAAGTGAATAGTAAGGTTTATTAAATTTTGGGAGCATAACTACTGCTACCAATTTTTTTTGGCGCCGTTGTCGGGGAGTGTTTATTTATTTTTATTTATTCTTAGTTTCCTTTTTAGTTTATGACTCGATTCTCTCACTCCATTGAATTGAAAATTGATCCAGAAATAGAGAAAACTGTAAGAAGGCTGAGGAAAGAAACTCGTCAAGCCCGAAGTTCAACTACAGATTCAGAAAAAGTTGTTGTTCCATCACCTGGCCTCCACATAACACTTGAATTACTTTCAAACAGTTCATATAGTGATTCAGAAGAAGAAAAGATGGTTGCTGCCAATAATAGCATGACTTTGAAAGAATTAGTTACTCCTAATTTTAATCAACAACCCTTGTGTATTGAATATCCTAATTTAGATGTTGCTTTTGAATTGAAATCAGGACTAATACATCTTTTGCCTACTTTTCGTGGTATTATAGGTGAAGATTCATATAAGCATCTAAAGGAATTCCATTTGTGTGTTCCAGTATGAAACCTCAAGGAATAACAGATGAACAAATAAAGCTTAGAGCTTTTTCATTCTCATTAGTAGATTTGACAAATGATTAGTTGTATTACATTCCTTCAGGATCAATACAGTCATGAAACGAGATGAAAAGACTATTCTTAGAGAAATACTTTCCTGCTTCAAAAGTTGATAATATAAGGAATGAGATATGTGGCATCAGACAGTACAATGGAGAGACTCTTTATGAGTATTAGGAAAGATTCAAAAAGTTATGCTCTAGTTGTCCACCATTTGATGACCAACACCTGGTTCAGTACTTCGATGAGGGACTGTTGCCAATGGATAGAAGTATGATTGATGCAGCGAGTGGAGGAGCACTTGTTGATAAAACCCAGAAGATGTTAGGAATTTAATTGCAACCATGACAACCAACTCACAGCAGTATGGAACCAGAATGGATCATACACTTAAAATGGTGAATGAGGTAAGTACTTATAATATTGAACGTCAAATTTTTGATCTAACTGCGATGGTTCGTCAAATGGCTGCAAGACACATACCAACAACAAAAGCTTGTGGAATCTGTCTGTTGTCAGGTCACAATACAGATGCTTGTCCAACACTGTAAGAAGATGAAACTGTTCAACAAGCTAATGCAGTGGGGAATTTTTCAGGACAACCTAATCCAGGATATAATCCTTACTCTAACACTTATCATCCCAACTTGAGCTATGGAGGTACTAGGCCACCAATGCAGAATGCTCTTTTTAATAAGCAACAATGCTTTCAACCAGCTCAACAACAGTACCCGCCTAGACAAGGAGCACCTGTCAACTCTCAAACATCTCTTGGGAACATGTTTAAAGCTTTCATGACCCAAACACAACAGTTTCAACAAAAGACAAGAACTTCCATTCATAATTTGGAGAACCAGATGAGTTAGTTGGCTACAACAGTTGGTAGGTTGGACTCTCAAGGCTCAGGGAAGTTACCTTTTCAAACAGTTATCAATCCAAGAGAGAATGCTAGTGTTATCACACTAAGGAGTGGAAAACAACTGGAAGTGCCCAAAACTACTGCTGAATTTGATGAAGATAATGCCAAGGAAGAGACAGAAACATCCAAGGTAATTCCTAACCCTCTTGTTCAAATTAAGACTAATCCCCTCCCTTTTTCCACCTAGGAATCTAAGAATTTTTAAGAACGATGCACAAGAGAGGAGGATATTGGAAACCTTCCGAAAGGTGGAGGTAAACTTTCCTTTATTAGATGCAATCAAGTAAGTGCCAATGTATGAATTTTTTTGAAAGAGTTATGCACTAACAAAAGGAAATTAAGGGATGTTGAAAAGTAACTAATTTAGGGAGAAGGGTCTAGGTGGGAGAGAGGAAAATCACTGTCTTTAATCTTCATCGCGCACTTTTACTTTCTGGACTTATTTTTGTTGGCATTCTTGCATAACCTGTTAACATGATTTGAATTCTCGAACTTTATATCAATAAAAATAAGTTATACTAGTGTATCAAATGACCATTAGTTGCAAATCATTTTCCTTTGTACATAACCACCAATTGCTCCCCATTTGATATTTGTCTTGTTTGGGTCTCAATTGTAACAAATTCAATTGCTTCTTAATTTTCTCAGTCGCTAACTCTTTGGAGCCACGCGTTTTATCACTATAAGGTAATCTTTTATTTTTGACGGAATTATTTTTATCTGACAGAATCCCATGTAGTAAGTTATTCTCAATGAAATAGTCCGTTTAAAATACTTTCATGAAATAAATGATTTCATCGATAATTCCGTCAGAAATATAGAATTCTAGTGCCCGCAACAATTCCCACCAACGCGCAAATTATAATCGACGGAAATTTCGTCGAAGATATACTCTAATAAAGTTGCAAAAATATCCTATTTTTAATATTTTAGACGTTGTGTTCTCTTTCTCAAAAGGAGAGGTATGAAGTTTTAGTTTGTGTATCTCCTCCTCCTCTTCTTTCCTCTATCGCTACTTAATAAATAAATATATATATATATATATATATATATATATTCACGCATAAAGATGTAATTCTATGAAGCCCGAGTGTTATGAAGCTCGAGTGTAGCTAACCCAAACCAACCCAAATCAAGAAAAGGTAAATCTCTAATAAAGTTACAGAAGATATCTTCATTTTAATATCTTAGACATTGTGTTCTCTCTCAAAAGGAAGTACAGATTCTTATTTGGCCATCTTCTCCTCTTTCTCCCTCCTCTGTTGCTATTTAGTTAATATATATATATAATATATATATATATATATATATATATACACACACACACACACACCCACATACATACATACAAACATACAAAAATGTAATACTGGAAAGCCCAAGTACAGGCAACTTACCCCAACCTAACTCAAATTAAGATAAAGTAAAACTCTAATAAAACTGTAAAAGATATTCTCTTTTTAATATCTTAAACATTGTGTTCTCTCTCTCAAAAGGAGGTATGTATTTTTATCTTGTCGATATTTTCCTTCTCCTTATCCTTCTGCACTATTTAGTCAATATAAATATATAATATATATAAAGATGTAATTCTAGGAAGCACGAGTGTAGTCAACTTAACCCCGCCTAGCCAAACCCAAATTATGATAGGGTAAAGTTATAATAAAGTTGTAGAAGATATCCTCTAACTAATATCTTAGTACGGGTGTAAAAGTCGAACTGAACTGAACAGATAGCTACTCGAATTCGGCTCGGAAGATTAAATTTTTACTCTAATTCGAATCGGATTCAAATTGTATTTGAAAAATTCTACTCACGTTCGACTCGAATCGAATATTCATTACTCGAATTCGATTCAACTAGGATCTAATTATATTCAAACTACTCGCGAACTTCAAATTCAAACTCGTTTTCGAGTCTTCACACAGTAAATAGTTTTATAATACATATAATTACCAATTATACTTATTATTTTACTTAGAAATAAGAAAATATATTTATAATTACACTTTAAAAATATAAAATTACAATTAAATTAAAAAATAATAACTAATTATTATAATTTATTAAATTGTGTATATATTATAAGAGAATGTATCGAATATCGATTCAAATATGTATCAATTGAGTATGTATCGAATCATGATCGAAAATTCAAGAAGTTTGATTCATAAACAAGTAGAGTGTAAGCTTACTCATATTTTACTCGTATTTTTATTCGAACTATTTTTTATGTTCAGATTTGGATCATATTATTAACGAATCTGAGTCTTGCTAATATTTTTTTCGAGTCGAGCCCGAATTGAGTCTAAACTGTTTGGTTCGATTTACAGCCTTGTATCTTCGACGTTGTGTTCACTCTCAAAAAGAGGTATGGATTCTTATCTTGGCGATATTCTCCTCCTCATCCTTTTGTCGCTACTTCGTAAATATATATATATAGGGGAATGATTCATAACATGTATTTGCTATGGATCCTTATAGGCATACACCATCTATACCATTGAAAGCAAGAAAACCGATCAGGATTAGAAACTTAAAATCGACGTTCGCTACTATTAGTATCAGATCGTAAAAAAAAAAATATTATCCGGTACTAATAGTAGCAGACGCTAATCAGAATAAGGGTTTGGTCTAGAATTTGGAGTTTATCAACTAAGGTTTATAAATCAAGGTTTAGGGTTTACTAATCATGGCTTAGGTTAATAAATTCTAAACCCTGATTAATAAACCTTAAACCCTAATCGATAAATCCCAGACCCTAGTTAATAAATCTTACATCCTAAGCCAAACCTTCTGCTACTGATAGTAGCGGATGATATGTGTTTTTTTTATCGTCCGCTACTATTAGTAGCGGACGACGATTTTCAGTTTCTAATCCTGGCCGTTCTTTTTTGTTTTCAATGGTATATATGGTGTATGCCCTATAAGGATCCATAGCAAATACATGCTATGGATTATTACCCATATATATATAAATATTTATACGTATGTATAAGAAAATGATCCGTAGCAAATGGTAGCTATGAAACACTAATCCAGCAAACACATTTCTCACCATCCAATGCAATATCTAATGTGCGATATTAATGAGGACTAAAGCCCTTCCGTTAGTAAAAGTAGTGGCGGGCAAAAAAATTAAACACCTGTCGCTGCTCTTTTGTGGAGTAATGTCTTAAATACCACCACTTTAGTTAGATTTAAATAGTTTTAATGTATTTATTTGTATAATTAATTTATTAAGTAATAAAACATAACATTTTCAACTAGCTTCAATGTATTTATTTTTATAAATAATTTCTTAAATAATAAAATTTTAAATTGTCAAATATATATAATGTATTTATTTATATAAATAATTTCTTAAATAATTAAATTTATCTTTGTCAATTATATTCAACGTATTTATTTGTATAAATAATTTCTTAAATAAAATTTGATTTAATTAATAAAAATTATATTATAGATAAATATGTTGTTTCCTAAATGCACTCAAAGATCTAGAAGGGGGTTGAATAGATCCTTTTAAAAAAATTAATTAAGGATGTATTACCAGATAGTTAGTTAATCAAGATTGATTATAAACAATGGAATATACTTTGAAAAACTCCCTTTAAGATTAAAGAAAATTCTCAGTTCCAAATTTAGTTTTTGTGATTCTAAGCCACATAAACAAGATAAATAATATGACAATGCAAAAAGTAAGTGTTGAAAGATAAATGACACAGGCAAATTTTAAGTGGTTCGGATAGTGAATAACTCTTAGTTCACTCTTCTACTTAGCGAGTAGGAAATCCACTAAGGATATAGATCACACAGATCTTTTACAACTGAACCACTTAGGTTCCTTCGAGTCACTAAGTCTTGGCAATGGTCACTTAGACTAGGACACTTAGTCCTCTTCAAGTCACTTAGTATTGGAGTATGGACACTTAGTCCTAAATCGCTAAGATCTCTTCAAATCACTTAGACTTTGCCACTTAGACAATGAAGAACAATTGATTGGATGTTGTTGATAGGTGCTGCTAAGTTGGCAATAAGCTTCTCTTCTGAGGTACTTAGCAGATTGAACAAGTTGTTCAGATTCGTAGAGTGAACGTTAAGAGCTTGGGCATAGTTTCAGCCTTGTTTTCTTGTTATCGTTTTTTATGTGAATCCTTGTAATTCCTTTTATAGTTTGCTGGAAAATCTTCCCGTTGCAAGGTCCCGTTGTGCATTTAATGCTCAGATACTTTAGGATCCTTGATGTTGACATCTTAAGTTGGCGTGTCAGCTTGTTTTGTGGCTTGTGCCTGTCACATCAGCCTGTAATTTCACATACCACCTTTGAGTTGTCGCTTTCAGCAAACTAGCTGTTAGACACATCTTCTGATCTTCGATTTCAACCAAGAATGTTTGGTGAATGCATCGATACCTTTAATTTGCAACGCTCCCTTGTCAGATCTGACTTGCTTTACGAAGTTGGAATATCGTAGACTTTGATGAGAAACGTAGAGTCTATACTTGACTTTACTTTACTTTCTGGGCTCTACGATCTACTTTATGATGATTGTTCTACAAAAAGAGAAGCACTCTACAATTGTGTTTTCTTCGATCAGCTATACGAAAATTTACTTTACGATTCTGGAGCTGACTCTACATTCTAGTCTTAACTGAACCATTCTTGAGTCACTTTACGATTTGGACTTTACTAAACAACTTCAGAGTAAACTCTACGTTCAGTTTTTACAAAATGATCTTTGTTTGGCTATACGATTCTCTGATCACTCTACTGACTAATCTTTACTTTACGACTTGGAATGAACTCTAATACGAATGGGAGAGCTTTACGATTAGTCATCTGATGTACTACGGAGGTGAGTTAACTTTGCGATCCAAGATGACACTACGAATTGGAAGAGTAACTAACCGATCAATTTGAACCTATTAGCTATACAACAGATCAACTTAATAAGATCAACTTAACAAATTTAATTTTTCTATTTTAAATCATTGTATATCACATCATTATTAAGGACTTTACAAAACTTACTAGTACAAATATACATTAATGACATTTATTATATCATCATCAAATTTAACATGCAAACATAACAAAATACATTGAAATTATTTAAATCTAATTAAATTGGAAGTGTTTAGGACATTACTCCAAAACTACTAAGAGTAGCGGCGAATGTTTAATTATTTTTTTGCTGCTACTCCTAGTAGCGGAAGGGCTTTAACCCCATAAATCTCGTCTATTAGATCTCGTATTGGGCTATGAGAGATGCGTTTGCTGGAATAGTGTACATTTACATAAACACACATATCTCCAACAGAGTTTGACAAAACGATCTTTGAATTTAACTAAAGGAATCACTATATATTTGCTCTACGATCATTATAACACTTTGGATCTACCTAACATTTTAGATTCCAATTAATCATTTTACATCAATTTTTAACCTTTTACAAGGACTATACAAAAGTTATCTTCACAAATATACTTTAGGTCATCTTCAAATTAATTTGAGTAAATTTAAAATAAGTAATCAATAGCCATGTACTAATAAAATGTCTCTGGTGTGAGAGTAAGTATTTAGACTGTAAGGATATGTCGAGAATAGAGGTTTCAACGAATAGATACCTTCTATTTGTGCAAAAAGCTTTATTTAGAAGAGATGTTAAAGTCATGGGACAATGCCATGTTCTTTTTGCCAGTGTCGCGTATTCAGTGATGGTTGGTAAGGAAATTTTCACCAACCTCTGCCACAATAATCTATTTATAACTGTAGTGTATTGTTTATTCTAAAGTTTGAATAAAAGTAATAAGTAATACATGGAATACATTGAGCAAAGAGTCACAAAATTCGTCGTTTTCACACAATAACATTAAGATTTTAAAGCGTTCGACACCAGTTTGACTCATAAGTGAGAAATTAAGGTGAAATAAGTTGTAAATATGTTCGGCTGATAATGACTTAAAAGTTAAAATAAAATGTAAACATTACTAAAAAGACATTAATAAAAAAAAATACATTGATTCAATATCATATCATAAGAATCACTATTTTTTCATTAAATAAAACACTAAACAAATAAGTATATTATATTGTATTATAAATACAATATAATAGAAAATAAATATAATACATATTAATAATATATAATATTATATACATATATAATATTATATATGTATGTATTATATTGTATGTTATAATATTATATATATATTATATAATATATTTTATTATATTGTATCAAATTATATATATTTATTTATTTACATGGATGACGACATTTTTGTCTTAATATTTTTTATTACATGTAGATATTAGGTTGGAAGGATAAAGATGTAATTTAGTAAAATAGAAGAGAGACAAAATGAACATTACATTTGATCAAATCAACTTATTAGGAATGACTTATAAGTCATTCCAAAATAAGCTAAAAATTGTTACTTATAAATAATGACTTATAAGTCAAAAAATAAGTTGTTGCCAAACACTTAAACAATGCAAAATGATTTATAAGTTATAAGTCATTTGTAAACTAATAATTTACTATTTTAGGAGTAAACATGAAATACTTCTAATATATATTTAATTGTAAATTTGGTAAATGAGATTTTTTTTTCAAGATAGGTTGTTATTTACTTTTTATTGCAAACCAGACAAGTAGTAAGAGCCTGTTCGAGAATGACTTATAAGTTGGTCAAACCAACTTATAAGTCATTTGTTACTATTCTCCTTTTCGAGAATGACTTATTTTTTTACTTATAAATTAAGTTTTAAGTCAAAAAATAAGTAAGTATTTGTAACTTATTTTAAAATGACTTATAAGTCATTTTAAAATAAGTTAGTTTGACCAAATGTAATGTATACTTTTCCCCTCTTCTATTTTGTCCATCTTTTATTAATGTCCTTTTTAGTAATATTTACATTTGATTTTAACTTATAAGTTATTATGATTCGAACACCTTCTAACTTGTTTTAACTTAATTTCTGACTTATAAGTCAAATTGATGCTGGACGCTTTTACTTATAAGTCACAACTTAAAATAACTTATAAGTCAATTTATATTTTAACTTTAAGTCATTTTAAAATAAGTCGTTGCCGAACGAGCTCTAATGTAAACCAACTTATACGTTATTTTTTTACTGTTGAAGTGTTTGGGGGTGACTTATTTTTTAACTTATAAGTCATTTTTGATAAGTAACAAATTTTGACTTATGAAAAAATGACTTATAAGTTATTTTAAAATAAGTAAATTTGACCGAATATAAATATTATTTTGCTCTTATTTAAATAGTGTTTACATCTTATTTTAACTTATAAGTTATTTTAGTCAAGTACTTTTAAATTTTATTTTAACTTAATTTTTGACTTAGAAATCAAAAAAATATTAAATACTTTTATTTATAAGTTGCACTTAATATAACTTATAAGTTATTTTAAATTTGAACTTATAAACAATTTTAAAATAAGTCATCCCGAACATGCAAAGATTGAAGATTGGGCTGGAGTTATAAAGTTGTAATTATGAGAAACCCAACCCAACCCAACCCAACCCAACCAAAATCAACATAGGTAAAACCAGAAGATAGGCTGTTGTCCACACACACACATATATATAATCACACACACACACACACACACACACACACACACATATATATATATATATATATATAAAATCAGATCTGGTTATGGACAACTTTCAGACGGAAATTGTTGAATCAGATCTGAAGATGGACATAAATTTTCAGACGAAAAACAGGGATTGCTCCCTCGGGAAGCGCCATCGCGAGGACGACAAGGAGGTTTCCGACAACAAGGAGGTCTCCGACGACGAGGAGGTCTCCGATGTCCTGAAGTTCTCCGATCTCCACGAGGTCGCCTTTGTCAGGAGATCGTTAACGGATCCAGATCACGGAGATATGCTGATGGAGGTGTTTCGGGTGAGGATCCACAGGGGAGGCAACCTTACTGGTAAAATCTTGATCCATGATAATTCAAATACTCATAAATACATCTACAGGAGTGAGCACTCCCAATATATTAAGGATGGGGGTGATCTGCTGCTGACTGGCCTCAATCGTGCTGCTATTTCGATCGATAATATTATCACTGTCTTTTGGGATCTGAATCTCACCAATCCCTCCGAACACCAACCCAAACGCATCACAAACTGCAAGGACTGCTTTGACGCTGATGACTACTTTTTCCCAGTACATTCCGAGGCGGTTTGTTTTAACTATTTCTTAGAGCCATATTTATTTGACATTCCCTTACATGAGGAACTTGAGGACGAGAATGGACAACTGTGTGCAACAGTGATGTACGCCTTCTTCCATGACGCCATGCAAGCCGATATAGAGGTTAGCCTGATAGATGAAAAGATAAAAGGCGTTTATGGATCGATCACCGCTAAAAATGACATGATTGTTGATCCTCTTTGTGAGAGTTTTCTCTTCCTCAAGGAGGACTCGAGTCAAAGCGTAGGAGTAGTAGATGGGCAGCCAATTCCATTGCCCAGATCCGTAGTAGCCGTTCCAGTCAAGTCCCACCTCATAGTTTGTGCACATCTGAAAAGCAAGGACACGGACACGGAGTTTAAAGCAGATATATCCTTTGGTGTTTTACTCCATGGTAAATCGGAAAAACTAAAGAACGGCATACAAGTGAGGGTCACTTGGAAACGCTTTTGGTATGAGTATATATATGTTTCTATATATTGTAAATTTGTGACTTTTAAATGTTTGAACTTTTATAGATTCATTTCTGTTAAAAAATCTCCTTTTGTTTTAATTCGAACCAGGGATGTATGGTGATATGCAGTGATCCAGCTGCCGTACTAGTGCAGAAGATCTCACATTGGAGGCACCTTGGAATTCAATTTGCTATTTTATGTATTTCCTTTATTTTAAATTAGGATTGTGTTTGTAGATTGTGCATGGGTGTTGTTTGAAACTTTGATTTCTGTCATGGATGTGTTGTTTGAAACTTTGTGGATTGTATTTGTACAATGTGGAAGTTGTTTGGATTTCATTTTGGTTGGATATTTGGATATGTGCTTGAGGATTGATGTTGCTGAAGTGTTGTCGAGGCGGTTGCTACCATCTCAGGGGCATCCTATTTGGGATCTGATTTATCTATTTTTAGTTTCATTTACATGTCAACATTTTTGATGTAATTTGAAATGTCTTAGTGGCCATCTCATATGTAGTCTGTTTTCATTTTCTTTATAGGCCTATAAGCTTGCATATCGACTAATTATTGCTATTTGCAGAGATTGCTGAAAGAGAAATAGGTTGTACTGTCCATGCCGAGGTATGTTTGTCTACTGAGTGTCGAACAATGTTCTTTTAGAAGCAATTTCTTTGAATTAGTGCTAAACTTACAACTCTTTTATCCCAAACTAGTTGGAGTGCAGACTACCATCATGTGCTTGATAATTTGCACTATAAGTAAAAACTTACAATACATTTTCGAATTTGTAGTATATTGTAGTTCTACTATTATACATGTACTGTTATAATTATATGTGTGTGTGAGTGAGGATATTCTAGAGATTCAAGTAGGATTTAGTAAGTAACTGAGACCTTTATCCTTGAGAGTTAGGACAATCTAAGTTATTGCAATTTGGTGATTTATGACGAAGGGAGTCTTGCATCTCTTACTACAAGTCTTGAGTCTCCTTTTTGGAAAACTAAACAGGAAAAAACACTAGTATGAAACTTACCTATACAATCTAACCTACTTTGAATCTATATGAATTGAATCAATATGTTATTGGTCAAAACCTTGATTTAAGAATGCATCTCAACAGTTAGAAACTGTGATTTGAAGATTGCCCAAAGAATACATTGAAGAAGGTTAAAGTTGGACTCAGAGAGTGAACAATAAGTTTACTTGTTAAAAATGAATTATATATATATATAGAGAGAGAAAGAGAATGAGTGAGAGTTGACAATAATATCTTGAAAGCACCATGTTCTAATGTTCTTTTTGCCCTAATTGCAATTACTGAATTTATACTTATTTAGTTATTTAGTTATTCTAGGAATTCTACGAAAAATCTTCTCTCTCTCTCTCTGTCTTTGAGGTAATTCAGTGAGGTTTGCTTCAGATTCACAAAGTTTTTCTTTCAAATAGTCCTCCTTAATTATCAGGACAAGAATCTGTTTATCGTCATTACTAAAAAAGCTTAAATTTTCACAATTTTGTGTTGTTGGTGATAGTTTTTGCCATTTTGGTGGGCACATTTGTTCTTAGATTCGGGCAACTGTGAATTTTTTCGTGATTAGATTATATCTCTTATTATAAAGCCTTTGGCTTTTTTTTACTGTGATTTTGATGCAATTGGGTTACACTTTGGGGTAAAAAATAAATAAATTAGTTACTATGCGTGAAAAGAAAAAATTTGGATAAACATAATAACTAACCGACCCTAGTAAATAGCACACAATCTTAGTAACTGTGTTTATCCGTTCATCCTCTTTCCTTCTCTTGTAACTACTCCCTTTTTTTCATTGGTTCATCTTTCCTTCTCTCATAACTACTACCTTTTTTTCCTGCTCGAGTGATCACATCTTTTATAGCTGCTTCATTAGAGCAATTTGATTTATGTTGTGCTGGAGTAATAAAGATGTAGTTCTGGAATGTGTGATTGTAGTCAACCCAACCCAAATCAAGATAGGGTAAAACTGTCGTAAAGAGTTGCACAAGATACCCTCTTCTTAATATATTAGGCGCCGTGTTTTCTCTCTTGAAGTAATAACTATTTTTTCTTGAAGTGGTTTGTTGGCTGTAGGTCTATTTTAGTTAAAGTTAGTAGTTTAGGTATGTTGTGGTGGTACTAGCACCGTTGTTTTTATTGGGCCGGAGTAATAAAGATGTAGTTCTAGAAAACACGATTGTAGTCAACCTAACCCAACCCAAATCAAGATAGGGTGAAATTGTTGTAAAGAGTTGCACAAAATACCCTCTTCTTAATATATTAGTTAAAGTTAATAGTTCAAGTATGCTATTGTCGTACTGAATACTGTTGTGGTATTGGTCACTAATACACTTTATTGAGAGATATTGTTGCAATTTTATGCAAATCCATGGAGTATTTTATTCTTGGTTTTCATCATTGTTGATGCCTTGTGTTTTTGTTCTCCAAGTCTTTTCTGCTTTCTCTGTTTAATTATCAATCCAATACAACGACCTTTTTAGGTGCCTCTTCTTATTGTAGAAATTTGTGGCTTCTGTCATTCCCACTATCGAGTATGATTACAACATGGATTTTGATCTTGGTTGCTCCAGTACTTAATTTGAAGGTGATTTCTGTTAACTGACCTAATTCTTTTTCTTTCATTAATATGTTCTTTACATTTATACCTTTCTCGAATCAATATATGCCTCAAAACTTGAATAGTAGTGAAAGCCTGTATATGGACGGATGCCTAGCCTTCCTTACTGGTATAAACTGTTGAAAAAAGGATACAAATATGAACTCTACTATGCTGAAAATAAAGACCGAAATAAGAAAGAATTATTAAAAGAAATCTGAGGCGCGCCTAGGCACTGTCCTTAATTAGGATAGATTTCTGCCCCTTAATGATGCATAAAGGTCTCAATGGTTAACCCGAGGATTCAACTCCTCAATGATGCATAAAGGTCTCAACGGCTATCTTTAGGATTCAACAATTTCTTCTCAACTGTCGTGCACTCGAACAATGGAGGTGACATGAACAACTTTGTTGCTTCTCTTGTCTACTGTCGTGCACTCAAACAATGGAGGTGACAGGAACAACTTTGTTGCTTCTCTTGATAGCAGGAAACTCGGAAAAGTGTGTGTGTATATATATATATATATATATATATCTATAATATAAAACAGAGCAGAGAGAGAAAAAAAAATTAGCATCCGACGGTCTCAATTCAATTGTGGCTTCAACATCAGACGGCCACTAATACTACGATAAGAACGAAAAAATGTGATCCACTGTGTCTACCTGCATCAATCTGACTAGTAAGTGGACACGTGTTATGTGTTTAACTACTAAAAAAACATCTATATAATAAAACAGAGCAGAGAGAGAAAAAAAAACTTCAACATCATACGGTCCAAAATCAATTGTGGCTTCAACATCAGACGGTGGAATTTTTTTTTGGAATTTGGGTCCACTTTTAATCCATCACCATCAGATTTCTCTCTCTATCCTCCATTTTCAAACACCCGATTTCTCTCTCTACCTCTTCCCCCCTCTCTCTCACTACGAACCATAGCAACCGGAAGGGGCAGCTCCGACCAACGCACGGTAAAGATCCGGCCGACGACGACGACGTCTATTCGTTCCGGCCGGCCATCCGTTCATTGGGTCTCCAAATCCACCGATCCCTTTTTTTTCGCCTCTTCGGAAGCTCCCTCAAGCAAAATCAGGTGAGTATGTGTGTGTATTCATTTACAAATCAATTTACTTCCGGTCATTGGGTCTCCAAATCGATTTGTTCTTTACTTGTTTTTGTTTTCGGTTTGACTTTACGTGTATGGAGAGTTCTCCCTGCCTTCCTCTCCATCTCAAATTTTCCGATCCTCCCGAGTCCCACCGGCCCCCGCTCCGATCCTCTCCCACTGGCCACCGCTCCTCTCCATCTTCTCTTCAGTTCTCGCTCCGGTTTGTTCTACAGTTCTGGGGCTTATTCTTCGGTCTGTTTTGGGGTTTTTCTTCACCGTCGGAGAGGATTAGCCGTTGATTCCAAGTAATAATTCCGAACGAAATCTTCCCTCTTCAGGTAAATTATAACTCCCATTAATTTTTATCATTTTCTCCTCCTTCATTGTTCCGGAGATATCGCACTGGAAGAAGTTTTCTTACTAACCTATATATGAAATTAGTGCATTAGTGCTTTCTTAGTCAAATATCAACTTTTTTCCACCTTCCTCATGTGCTAATTTTAGGTTATTTTGGGACTTTGTGTTGCCATAATCTATAAAGCTTCCTTAGTTCGGCTAAAAGAGATTAAAGGCTCCAAGGAATTGAAGTTGCAGCTGAATTGAAAACTATTATTAAAGCTACATTCAAGCATTATGTTATACTTAAGAACTGCAACAAACAAAAGGTAAGCTATGAGTTTTTGTTTGAATTTGTAGAAATTAGTTAGTTTATGTGTTGTATTGTGCTATGATTGAGCTGTTGATTGGGCTGTGTTGGTTAAGGAGGTTTTGTGCAGTGTAATTGGAGAAATAAGGGTGGAAAATTTTGGGTTTAACCCTCCCTAAATGCCTATTAGTTATGCCCTAAAAACTAATGCACATGCTATGTTTGATTTAATTCCTCTTAGAGATGTTTAGTATAAAAAGGAAGAATTGGGCAAGGCTGTTATCAAGGAAGACTAAATATATGTATGTTGAAGTAGTTCAAGTAGTCTGGATAAGTTAGATTGAGTTAAAATCTGTTTTGGAGAAAAAGGGAACAAACAAAATTGATTAAAAATCTGTGCTACAGAGCAAATTCCAGCCCCTACAAACATTGTTTAGATTGGTCTTTTGGGCTGGTTTAAAGCTACTACAACAGCTTTACATTCCTGCATTGAATTTTTATCTAATAACCCAGTAGTTCTTGAGGTGTTTGTCATCTACAGAGGCAAAGTGGGGGTGATTTAGAATGTTAAATGTGTCCTACATTTGTATTAGCTGGCAAATGCATTTAGTATTCACTTAAAATTAGTATGCAATAGAAAAGGGTCAAGAGTCCTGTACTTATCACAAAAAAATGTCCAGTATTTAGTCCATTTCAATTATAGTAAAATCATTTTTTTATTGCTCACTCCCTCTCCTCATCTATATGATATAAAGATACATCAATTTATTATGTTGATTGTAATCTAGAAATTCGCGAAGTGGGTGTCTTGAAGCTGCGTTGCAGAGGCTTAGGCTGGCCTAGCTTGACTTGATGGGCTGTTTTTGTAGTTTTGAGCATGGAGTTTATATAAGTTGAAATAAAACAATGAAATGCATATAACTTAATAACACCGAATAAGTAGATAGTTAATTTATAATATTGTAAATAAATTTTGCAACTATAATATATTACTTTAATAATATTATAGATTAACATGTTATATTCCTCCAAAGTCGCCACTCAAAGTTTCATTAAAATGTAAGTATACACTTATTTGTTTTGTGTCGCATCTTGATTTCAAATTAGGATATTCAGACTAATAGTTTGATTTATTTATTTTTTTAATTGATTTTGCAGATTGATTGTGTAGTTCTTCCTTAATGTACATAATAGAATGTGTGAAAACAAGTGCACAGAAGTTGTGGCTGTTGAAATCACTAAACATTTCATTTACAAAATCTTTAATATTAATATCTTTAATTCATATATAAAAGCATTTCTCCAAGATTTTGAATGTTGGTATAGGGAACTTGCTTGGAATATGCACATAAACTGTTTGTTTAAATGCCATAGAGAGAATAGACATCTACTTTTTAGTAAGTATAGTAAATTTTCACTTTTATTTCTTCACAACCCCTTATATTCAAATTAGTCGATTTTAAAGTGGTAAAGAAACCTTATTTTTTATTGATTGTGAAGTAGATTTTCAACAGGTTTTATTCTTGATTTCTTATTATCATTTCTCCATCTCACTTTACATTATGATTTCTATATTATCTTTGATTAAGGAGCTTAAGAAAAAACAAATAACTACATACATGATTTCTTATACTATCTTTGCTACTTAATGTATATATAAGTAGAGTTTCCTTACTTAAAAAAAGGAGTTGCAAAATACTTATTCGGTGTTATATGCATTAATGTAGTAAATTAAAAAGTAATCTAAAGTTGTTCAAGTGGGTCGGCAATTTTAGTTATTGTTCATTTTAATTGTCATATTGTTCATTATATGGACTGATGGTTGAATTGGGTTCTATAGTTTTTTGTGCTCTGTTTGTTTTTGTGTTTTCTCAAATGGGGATTGCACAATTTTAGCTTTAAAGACCTCATCTTTTCAGTTGATTATTTCAATTCAAGGTAATATTCATATTATTTTTTCTTTTGTCTTCTACTTCCAATTGCAACTTGTTTTTAGCATTTCTCTATTCCATGTTTTACTACTCCTATAAAATGTTTGTGTTTGTGCGTGTTCTAGAATGTAGTTACAACCATCGCAAAACTAAAGTTACGGTGTGGTTCTTTGAATAATTAGAATTCTATCCGAACAGGTACACAAGTTGTGTTTATTGCCATAAATTTAATGCAGTACATGATTGTTCTTTCTTTTCTTTCTCTTTTTCTTGGACATGTAGGAAATTGTTACTTTGTTTTTCTCACTCTAAATATGTACGTAATTTTATATCTATTGAAATTGATCATTGAATGGATATTTTGGGTGTGTGTATTGAAACATGTAGGTAATTGTTAATTTGTTTTTCTCCCTCTAAATCTCCCTCTTTTTCTACTGTTTACTTATAATCCATATGTTCTTCAAGGAATAAGTGCAGATTTGGGTTGTGAAATCTGGAGACTTATATGGATGGATTACCAGTAAGTTCTCTTTGAGCCTTTTATTATTGAGTTTTGGAAGTCGGTTAATTATACTCCGTGTTCCAAAAAATTAGGTCCTATTTTCAACAACAACAAAAAATATAATAACACACAATAAAAGTCATCGTAGTATAAAATGACGAAATCTCTCAAATGTATCATAATTAAATTGATTGGTGTAAAGTTCGATTTCTGTACATGGTTTCGGTAATAAATATCGCTGTTAATATTGAAGGCTTATTGAGGTGAAGTATTTTTTACTATTTAAATTTTGGGGATTAGGCAATTTATCATATCATGTACTATGCACATAAGTTCAAAAGTTCATAAGTTCGTGAGATTCAAGATAAATACATTTTTGTTAGTGGTTGAAACTGCAGTTTTTGTTCAATCATTTATACTCCCTTTTAAGTAGTAAGGCAATACTTCATTTGGGTAGATTTCTAGAAGATTTTATGCTTTTGTTCCATATACAAATGGTTAATATATGCACAATGGTATTCCTTTGAAAACATGTATAGTATATGTCATTGTTTTTCATTATTAGTATTGCTATTACTATAGAATTTGGAGCATTGTCCTTATTAGTATTGCTATTATTATAGAATTTGCTTTATAGTTCATTCTGAAACATGAATTAGGACAATTATATGGGGTTTTGAAATTATTATGTCACATGCTGAAATTCATGTGAAATTGGATTAAGTATTCTTATACTGTGTTAAATATATTGCTTGAATTGTTTTTTTTTGTTTTTTATTCATGCGTTAGTTAACTTAGTTCTTCAATTGATGCTTGCGTCTCAATACTGAGGCAATTTTAATCAAATAAAAAACCTTTTCGTTTTCGTCTTCTCACTCCCCGTTTCTCTCCTCTACCTCTCTATATACACGCCATTTTTACAATCCTAAACTCCAATTTTTCTCTTTACTGAAACCCCAACCTTATATCTTCCATCCGCTCTATTTTACGGTCATCCCCTAAGATTTTGTTCTTCGTTCAACTATGTAATACGGATTTGTCTAGACTCTATATGAAGTTTTTTGAATAGCGAAGGAGATTATAGGTTTGGGATAACAAAGCATCAACTATATTAAGTTAGAGAGACGTAGATGTTGCCAAAAATGAATCATCGGCTATATTAAACATGACCCATTTTGAAATTTTCATTTGACAAAGCACAACAACGGCTAAGATCTTCCAATTTTAAATCTAATGGCTCATATTTCATCTCACACCCACAAATCCCACCCAATTCTCGAATTCTCTCTGCCTTCCTCTCCATCTCAAATTTTTCGATCCTCCCAAGTCCCACCGGCCCTGCTCCGATCCTCTCCCATTGGCCACCGCTCCTCTCTATCTTCTCTTCAGTTCCCGCTCCGGTCTGTTCTACAGTTCTGGAGCTTATTCTTCAGTCTGTTTTGGGGGCTTATCTTCACCGTCGGATAGAATACTAAAATTCTGAACGAAATCTGGAACGAGGATTAGCCGATGATTCCAACAAAACAATCACTAAGCTTGGTACAATTCCGAAATTGCGTTTTGGTTAGTATGCACCGAGTTAGCCTTCGTATCATCTCCATAGCGAAAAAAACAATCATATGATGACCCATTCTCTGTTTTTCTGTGCTGCAATTTCTGAGGAGTTAAACGTGGATTGAGTCGAAGATGAGTAAGTAATTTATGCCTTTCTATTTTTTTACTTTGATGGGTATGTAAATTTATGTTATTTCTATTTTATTCATTGGGGATATAAGAAAGTGTATTTCCAAACATTCTTTACAGCATATTTCTTATTAGCGAGTACCCATAATCAATCTTTGCTTTTTAATTTGATTTGTAAATTTGTTGTTATTTCTTCTTTGTTGTTAATGAGGGGACTATGTTTTTGTTTTAAGACTGTTTCTTTGGTTAAAATATTGTGAAACTTCAAAAGGTACTTAATTCTGAAACAGTGCAGTGACCATATAATGTTGTATGAATGTCCTCATTTACTCTTCCAACTATTTAGTTTGGAAAGTTTGGTTCAATCTAAAGTTAATCTTTGTTTTCAGAAATGGTTAACTATTGGTACATAGTTTGTGTCTTTGAGTCTATATGTTTTTATACCTTCTTGTTTAAAACTTCACCTGTTTCAAAACTCAAAATTGACATAGATTCATTTAGTTTTAATTATTGCAATGATGAAATATTGTAAAGTATCTAAAAGACTAAAAGTACTACTAATTGTAAGATTTACTATTTCATATTTTAAATTGATTTTTAAAATCCAATAATGTGATCTTATATTTTCGAATGGAGGAAATAGTTATTAACTGCTATATATGTCATTGTTTTCCTTATTACAATTGCTATTATTATTATAGAATTTGGAGTATTTAATGTGTCATTTGCTTTGTACTTCATCTGAAACATCAATTAGGCAGTTATATGGGGTTTTCAATTTTTCATACCACCATGTTTGAAATTCAGGTGAAACTGGATTAAGCATTCTTATACTGTATTAAATATATTGATTGAATTGTTTTTTATTGTTAATCATTTGTAGAATATTGACCAAGTTGGATAAAATTATAAGACAATTTTTTGTGCAGCTCAACTGATGTACAAGTATATGCAAGGTAAGAAGTTTCAAAATAAGTATATATGTGTAATTCAGGGTAAAGTAAGGGGTCTTAACTTTTGGATTTACAATTGTTATATTTTGACTCACATATTGCGATGATTTTTTATATTTCAAATATTTTCAGGTATACATTGAAAGATACTTGGTGTAAGCTGTAAAGAATACGAAGTTGTTTCTCTATTTTCCGCATGTGTTTATTTTTTGTTTTTCGTCTTTTGTCAAAATTAACTAATTATACATGGTTGTGATGATTTTGGGTATAGAATAATGGTTGTTTTTTGTGGTTTGAATATTTATTGATGATTGTAAGTTTCGCAGACAGGTTTAGATTTTCTAGATATCCATTTTTAAAGGAAATTCTGTCGAAATATTCTTGAAATTAGTAGCTACTAGATTGATGTTTTGGTGGTTGGATATGTGTTGATGATCGAGAATGTATTAAATTATTGTGGTGGTATGATGAATTATGATAATTGTTATGTCTGATTGTAAGTTATTTTAGGTTGCAAATAGTCTTTATGTACCAGATATTGCTTATCAGGTTGTCATAGAACTATATTTCTCAAAATGAATTTCCCCTGATTAGAACTACATGATTAGAAGATTCAAAATGAATTTCCCTTGGTTAAATTTCTCAAAATGCAAATTCAAAACAACACCTGGGAGTGCATTAACTTCTATTCATAATGTGTATCAGTCAAACATTTACAGAAACAGATACATAGAAAAAGATTACCTGTCCTAACCCAATAGATCATCCTTTTGATCTTCTTACAAGCCAAACATCAATAACAAGCAATCTGGAATAACAAAACATCAGCTGATTACACCAGAATAAGGTACCATATTAATACGAATTTTTTTTTGGGTGTGCATGAAAATATTGAGCTAAAGGGAATAAAACATCAGCTTTTTTTTTTTTGGTGTACATTAAAATATTGAGCTAATATGGAGTAACAAAACATCAGCTTTTTGATATGACAACAGAGATTCACTTTTTCTTTTTCTTCGATGGTAAAGATAGTTGTGTAAATTAACTACTCGCTTCTTGGTAAATGCCTTGGTCCTGCTCTCTAATTCCTCATAACTGTCTTCATCAACACTTGCATCTCTTGTAGATGGCGCAAATTTCTCTCATTATGTTTTGGGTTATGGCTGCAGGTTAAACCTTTTCTTTTGGTTCGGCTAACTGTCTTGTATTTTTTGTGGATGATTTTGTATTTTTTGTGGATGAAAATTACTATAAAGAGTTATTTTGGTATTTTAATATATGTCACTATAAGAAATCATTGATTTTTTCCCTTCATCACTCTTTTTGTATTAATGGTAGGACTCTTAGTTCTATTATGGAATTGAGAATTCACCACAGTTTTAGATTTTTGAATCTAAAAATATTGAATACAATACTCAACTATTATATTAGTTGTACCGTGCCTTCAGGCACGGGTTATCCCTAGTAGTATTATATAATAACGAAGAATATGCAAACACATAAAATAATAACCAGAAAAAAAATAATAGTGAAATACTTCATCTACTTTGAAATTAGATTTTTTATTTTAAAATTAAAAATATATTTTTATTTTTAAACATAAAATACCATTATATAGTACCTAATTTTTGCCCTTTTTTTAATAAAATAACACTACTATTCAAATTCGCAAACCTGTCATACATACAAATCAGTTAACTTTGTGGGCAATGTGTTACTCGGGTGTAGGGGCTCTGATCCGCATAGAACTGGAATGACTTATAATTTTTAAAGTATAGAACGGAGTAATCCTATATCAAATCCAATCCTGGTGGCATCATGCACGGTCTTCCTTAAGTAAAACTTGCCCCTGTTATTTCCGTCACCTATATGCCCCTGTTATTGCGTAATATTTCCCTGTTTTAAAATTATAGATATAATTTAATTTTTAAAATTAAATAACGGTATACTAAATTTTAAATTAATTTAAATTTATTTAACTGTAGTTAATATAATTATTATAATTGTATAGTTTATAACAAAAATTATTAATTGTAAAATTTATTTTATTTTAAATTATTATGAGTCATATCAATTTTAAAATTTAATGTGTCGTTGTTTAATCTCAAAAGTTAAGTTATATCTCTAATTTTTGAATGTAAGTAATATAAATATTCTTGTAGGGGTAAAGTTAAAAGTAAAAAATTATCTATAAAAACTATTATTTTTAAAATATATCTTTAAGTTTGAAATAGATGGAACATTATTTCCTATACCAACTTATCCGATCCAAACTTTAAAATATTTTAAGAGTTTTAAATAGTTAATGAATGACATAAAAATCATTATGGACAAGATAGATTGACTTGAATTATTAATACAACTTGAAAGTAAGCACATGACAAGATTAAATGAATATTTAAAATTGTATTCATTCTATTTCTATTTTTTCATGCATATTTGAAAAATAAAAGAGATTCTTCAAGTATTTCAGGTTTTAAAAGTTTATGATAAATACCATCAAAGTTCAATATTACAAAGAAAATTAAATGAAGTATTCCGGATATAAAGTATAAAAAAATGTCTATAACTTTTCTATCAAGGCTTACCCTCGATCCAGCATATATACGAGATAGAACCTCCTTAGAAAATATAAGGTTTTTATGAAGTTGATTTTGAGCTACTATCCAAACACAAATAGTTTCGTTTAAAAAAATATGTTTAAATTAAAAAACAATCAATATATATATATATATACGAGAACTCTATTTATAATTTTTTTACTTTCTCGCACAAGTATTACAGACATATAAAGACTATCCAACATTCAACAATATTACTCCAGTTTTTTTTTTTTTGATAATGTGGGTTTCCCAACCCGTGGGTCGAACTAATCCTCCACCCTGGACCAGGCTTTGCGCATAGGCTCCGCCTAAGACATGGCGTCACCCTGAATAATGCGATCCGTGGCCACTTCAAATGTTGCTAGTGGGAGTCGATCCTGAGTCGTCCGGATTTACGGTTCGTTCCCAGGACGGCTTGCACCACTGCGCCAAGTGTTGTGGTTACTCCAGCTTTTGTCGGCCCTGGAGCCCTCTATTATATTTATACCAACAAAAATAAAATACAAAAATACTCGCACAAATTATAGGAGAGGAAAATATTTGTTTTGATTTGTACGACGACATTCTACATCAGCCGTGTATTTAATTATTGCTTTAATTTCATATACATTTAAGTATTGGATCCCTTTCTGTTATCTTGGTATAGATTTGTGATATCAACAATGCATCCCACATAGACTTTACCAGAACATAACCTCGAGTTGTTGACTAAGAACAACTTTGGAATTCTTGTTCCTGTCCCATTCAAATTTGTCTTCGGGTTGACAAGGTTTTTTTTTGAATCCTCGGTTTGACAAGGTTAAGTGGTTAACAAATACGCAAGGATTATCAATTATTCCCACCGTCCCAAATTAATTGTATTTCTAAGACTTTTTAAAGTCAAATTGACTATTTTTAAAACTAATCTTTTTACTATTTTTGCTAACATATAGGTGAAGATATTATAACCAAAAGAAAGTATATACAATTTATTACTAATTTCAATTTTTATAATTTTAAAAATATATTTATATATGCTTAATTATTAATTTTAAAAATAGTCAATTTGACTTAAAAAAGTCCTAGAAAAGCAATTAATTTGGGACGGAGGGAGTACTACATACTAGCACGGACGCTCCTATAATTCAGAGGCTAATTTTTATTCCCTCCGTCCCAAATTAATTGCATTTCTAGGACTTTTTAAAGTCAAATTGATTATTTTTAAAACTAATTTTTTTACTATTTTTGCTAACATATAGGTAAAGATATTATAGCCAAAAGAAAGTATATACAATTTATTACTAATTTCAATTTTTATAATTTTAGAAATATATTTATATATGTTTAATTATTAATTTTAAAAATAGTCAATTTGACTTTAAAAAGTCCTAGAAAAGCAATTAATTTGGGACGGAGGGAGTATAATCTAATAAATAAATTTAAAAAAATGTTGTGATAGATAATTTTATTAAAATATTAAGATGGTTTTGTAGAATTTCTTTTTTCAAATAAACAATAATTGCAAATAACTACAAATTCTTAATATGTTTTATTTTTCAAATTATTTTCTGAAACTAAATCATATCATTTCATATCCTAATCACAAACATACTCAAAAAGTTTATCCTAAATGCATGCTCCTAAAGATGAAAATTTAATCCTATTTTTTTAAATCTATAACAATATATAGCAAGACAAGCACCGAATCACTTTGGTTAGTCCTGCGTCAACTCAGTAATTTAACTTTGGACTTGGTAGTTCAAAAGACTTTTTTTGTTGTTGTTGATTTTCATGTCTTCTAATTAGTCATAAATTTTGATATTCCCAAAAGTTTTCACAAAAATTTAGTACACGTTTATTATTAAAGATACAATGTACCATTTGTCACTAAGAATTGAGTAAAGATAAAAAAAAATAAAGAAAATTTTTTTGAACTATCAAGTCACCAAATTTAGACTGCTTAGTTGACTTGAGATCAATTAAAATGTCGTTTAAAAATGTTATATATAAAATTTATTTGATTAGTCGTTTTTAAGCTTATCTGTGTTTTGCACGAGTTATTAAACTTGTGTTAATTATTTGCGGAAGATACTTATTAGATATATCTTTTTCTTCTACTATTAAATTTTACTATTAAAAACGGCTCTGGATTTATTTTTTGTTAATACACATAGTATGCAAAATTTAATATTAAAAAAAATAAGTTAAATCAAAAGGTCTTTTTTTAGTATGGAAGAAATATGAAAAAGTCCGATAAAATAAAGTTAAAGTCGGAAAACCAAAAATCTACAAATGTTAAAAAATTGAGTAATCATACAAATTAAATTCGGCAAAGTAATCATGGAAAGAGATAATATTGCAAACGTAGTTATCTAAATATAAAACGAAACGTAAAAACGCTAAAATTATCTGCAGTAAAAAAGAAAGGTGAAACGTAAAGAAGTGATACTAAAAGCAAAAAACTAAAGGCATAATTTCAGTGCAAAATATAGATGTAACAAAAAAATTCAAAATTATATAATGAATTTACATGTGTACATGCATTAAGAGACACTATAACATAATTCAAATTGTTGAACCAAATCTAAAGAAGAAAAAAATTACTACTACAATTCAATTCCAGCTAATAATACTGCAACAAAAAGAACATAATTTAGAAAATAGAAAATCCCAAGTTCAAAAACACATCAACATGATAATAAGGGAAGTGATGGCGGCATTGGCATTCACCTGGCATCTCACTCTATACACAACGGCACAACCTAATAAGATATCTAGGTGCCCAAAAAAAAAGAAGAAGGAAGCTTAGCATCAAGACTTATACTTTGAATTGGGATATTTTATTTGTGATTTTTAATTTTTTTTTACAATCAAATGATACAGAAGTGTAATATTTGATGATATCTATTTCAATAAAATTATTGCTCAAAAAAGATAAATATTCAATAATTAGTAATATATCTGATAGATAGAAGGTAGTATGTATCCAATACATATATGAATTCGTATGAACCAGTGGCATTAAAGATAATTGTTAAGATGCTTTAACAAATAAAATAATTACAGTACCAACTTGAAAAAGATAATATTGGATAGTAGATAATATAGATCTGATAAGTAGTAGATATAAATCGTTTCACTAAAAATAAAAAAAATAATTATTAACTGAGTCAATTATGCATGATCAACAACAAAAATCTAGTTAACTCAGTTAATTTTTTTGATTGTTGCCTTTATTATATATAGTATAGATGTCATGTCAATAGTATTCCATTTATTCCGAATATTTCAATAATTCTGATTTTTTAGTCATTTGTATTTATTTTAAATTCAAACTTGATGTTATTTTTTAAATTTTGAAACAATTAATCTTAAAATTAGTATTCTACCTACTTCACCAAAAGAGTATCACTTAATAATATTTACTGTTCCATAAAAAGGTCGAGCCTCTTTTTATTAAAAGTAGTATAAATGACAAAAATACCGAGTTTATTTTTATAATTTTATTATCATGTGATCAAACACTAAATTAGCGTACTATTATTTCAGGGTAAACCTTAAATAGAAATATATTACTAATATTTGTACATTTCATAATTAGGAATCTTTTCTGGAACATGGAGATTACTCTTTCAAAAGTTTATAATTTTTATAAACGTATTGTTTGAAAGTAAATAATTTTATATTAATTTTAAATTTTAAATTATATATTTTAGACTTTAAAAGTTAGAAGTCGATCTTATATTTTGAAATGAAAGACATCGTTTCAAAATATAAGCTTAATTTTGAATTTTTATTATTCAATATGATATATTTTAAAATTTTATATTAATTGGGTCCATTTAACTTTCAAAAATAATAAATTAATTAGTAGTATTTTAAGTAATATATAATTGTTGTAATCATATCATCTAAATGTAAAAAATTTATATAAATTTCATATTTAAAAAAAATCTCAAATTATTAACAACAATTTGAAATTAATTAAATATAAAGAAAGTAGTACTCCTTCTATTCCAAAATTAGAGATGCATTTTTTTTTAGTTTGTCCTAAAATAAAAGATATATTTCTATTTTAAGACCATAAAGTGACATGATATTCTTAATTTGTCATTACTTTTTAAATATCATTTTCACTATCATATCACTACAACCAAATTTCAAACTAATATTAATCTTATATTTAAATTAATGTTTGTCAAATATATATTTAATTTTAAAACGAAAGGAATATATAATAAATTATTTACCTAACATTAAATGTATTTTAAAATAATTTATTAAAGTTCTATTATGATTGAACCGTATGACCGAGATTTTCCAAATTCCAATGCTCATTTTGGTAATTTGACATATCGAAATGACCTCACTGTCCCCAACCAAACTTATGTGACTGTAGTAGCATTGCTTACGGAGCGGATTGTCTTAGACAGCTGAACACTTGCACTTCAGGCCTGTTTTTTATGCGTTAAATACATTTTATCCCACTCTACTCGGGTTACAAATGCATCACTGAACTGATTTTTTTACAGTCAACTCATTGAACTGTAATTTTTTTACAAAATTCGAAAAACCGTCTACTCTGTTAAAATATTAACGGCAAATCTATGTGTCACATGCTGACAAGGAGAGAGAAACTAAACTGGATAATTAATTAATTAAATTATACTCAATTCTATAACAAATAATTAAACAAAATATAAATAAAATTAATATACATGACAAATAATTAAATTAATTAAATTAATTAATTAAATAAATTAATAATAAAATATATTAATGTATACTTTTTACAAATGTATTTATATAAAATTAATGAGTTCATATATAAAATTAATGCATTAAATTTGTTGGATATATATTGGGCAAAAATGAAAAGAGGCAATATTGGAAGAATATTTTGGTATATTAAAATCTGTTTATATTTTTTATTTTATTTTTAAGTGCACTTAAAAAAATATACAAGCTAAATAAATTATTTAAAACAAACTTTTTATACAAAAAAATAAAAATAAAATTACATTTAAATAGTAATAAAACAAAAGCATTAATGCTATTTCCCAAAATAAATGCCCAGTTTTCATCTGCTTCATGTTCATGTTCTTCATCTTTGTTCATCCTCAATAACTTAATAACAGAGAATCTCAATAGCTCCAATTTGCACAAATTTTTCTCTTACAAAACCTAATTAGAAGAAATTGAATTCAAAATTTAATTTACAATTAGAACTCAATCCCAATATACAGAATATAAATTCTCAGCCCAATCCCCTCAAATCACTATCTCAAATTCTCTAACAAATCTCAAACCCATTTCCTCTCTCTCTCATCCCCTTCTTTTGAACCCTACCTACTCTTCATAGATCCATTCATAATCAGAAAAATAAATAAAGAACATCATTATCTTTGCACTTTGTCATATGGGACTGAAGATTTTGTTGGAAATTGTAGACTTTGAAACGGAATTTGAAGAGATTTTTGACGGTGGGTGTCTTGGTGTAGAAAGGCATGGTTGAACAGTAAAAAGAAATATTTCTCAATTGCATCAAATCAGGACAGAAACATGAGAACAAGATTAAAAAATCACCGACCGCATCGACGGACGAATTGTCAGTATCCATCTCAAGCCAGAGCTTCGCGTAAAGCTATGGACTACGGTACACCGACCCCGGCGCCGATCGGTGCTTGATTACTAGAACGAAGTCAAACGACAGGCTTGATGGTGGCAGTGGTGCTGGCTATGGTGGTGGTGTCGGCTATGGAGATGGAGATGGAGACGGAGACGGAGACGGAGACGGAGACGGAGACGGAGACGGAGATGGAGTTAGAATTGTGGATCTTGGTTGTTGATGAAGGATTATGAAGATAGAAATAGTTGGATTTTGGAGTTGTTGCAGATGATTTGGTTTTCTTAATCTTTTGATTTGTTTTAAAGTTTTTTAACTTTTCTTTTAATTTATAATATACTAACAAATTTAAAGCTTACTTTTTAACATATTTTTATTTTTAAAGCTTATTCAATTCTTTTTTTTTAATTCCACTATAGCAGCCACATGGACGAATCTTAGAAACCCACGTGGATAATTGAATAAAATTAAGTTTTTTATTTTTTGCCGTTAAAAGTCAATTGGTTTGGACGGATTTTGTAACGTTTTGTTAAAAGAATATAGTACAGTGAGTCGAATGGAAAAAAATCAGTTCAGTGATGTATTTGTAAATCGAGGTCGAGTAGAATGGGAAAAAAATGTATTTAACCCGTTTTTTTTATTTATCAAACAATCAAATCAATTCAAATATATTAAAACTCTAAAAATTATGTTTGTTTGTAAATATTATAATTTTGGAATTATAATTTATGAGATTATAATTTTAAGACTATTAATCTTACGATTATAATCTCGGAATTATAATACTTGATTGACATAATATTAAATAATGTATCATATTAAACCATTTTATAATTTCTAGACTAATAGTCACAAGTCTAAATTTGAAAACAAACAAGACACTTGAAATTAATAGTCATATCCCAAATATAATCATTACAATTAAACATAGCTTAAAATATTATAAACGATGAAAAGATTACAATATAAAAAATAATAATCCTTTCAAAAATAATAACAGATAATCAAGTAAAGAGTCAATCGTAACAATAGTTAATGGATATCAGATATACTCTTGAAAAACAGTCATTATTTCAAAGTAATAACAGAATATGCAGATCTGACAAACAAAGGAAAAACCGACCGTCATGATAACGTCATACCTAAATCTGAACAATCTATCTTCAACCATTCACACACCAAAAAAAATTCACGAGTGAAAAAAAAATCTCCCAACTGAAGAAAGGAAACTCCCAATAGATGATAATTAAATCCTTTTACAAAGAAAAAGAACTCAATCATGGAGAAAATAAGTTCCATAAAAGCAAAAAATAAAATCCACAAGAAGTGATAAGTTATTAAAACACGAGAAGAGATATCTAGCGAGAGTTTCTCCAAAATAAAGAGAGCCATCTCCAGATTTAAGATAGAGACTAGAGTTTTTGTCTAGAGAGAAAAGAAAAAAAATCGACACTCACTTTAGGCTTGTTTAATAGCACGAGTCATGACAAAACAATTGCACATTAATTAATTTGTACACACAAACAACTAGACAACCCTTATTTTACTCTTTTTCTTGAATTTTCTAATTTATTACAATAACTTATCTTGGCCTAAGAAGAAGGGTTTAGGTGGGGGAGATGATAACTCACTGTTTTCAATTTTCATCGCGCACTTTTACTTTCTTGACCTATTTTTGTTGGCATTCCTACATAACTTGTTAACGAGATTATAATTCTCGACTTTTATATTAATAAAAGTGAGTCATACTAGTATACCAAATGACCATTAGTTACAAATCATTTTCCTTTTTAAATAACCACTAATTGCTCCCCATTTGACATTTGTCTTGTTTGGCTCTCAATTGTAACAAATTCAATTAGTTCTTAATTTTTTCAGCCGCTAACTCTTTGCAGCTACGCATTTTATCACTATAAGATAATATATTATTTTTGACGAAATTATTTTTATCTGACAGAATTCCATCTCAGTTAAGTTATTCTCAATGAAATAGTCCGTTCAAAATACTTCCCTGAAAGAAATGATTTCATCGATAATTTTGTCAGGAATATAGAATTCTAGTACCTGAAACAGTTCCCACCAACGCACATGTTATAATCGACGGAAATTCCGTCGAAAATATACTCTAATAAAGTTGCAAAAACATCCCCTTTTTAATATCTTAATCGTTGTGTCCTCTCTCTCAAAAAAAGGTATGAATTTTTCTTTTGTCGATCTCCTCCTCTTCGTATTTCCCCTATCGCTACATAGTCGATATATATATATATATATATATATATATACACACACACACACACGTAACGATCCATAACAGGTATTTGCTATAAATTAAAAATGAGTATACACCATATATACCATCCGTTCTAAATATTAACAGTCGAGATTGGACTGGAGAATGCGACGTCCGCTAGTATTACTAGCAGACGGAGTGTTTACAAAAATACTCCTAAAGTCAACTAAGAGTCAACTATGTCAGTAGTAAAAAAAATAACTCGTCTGCTAGTAATACTAGCAAACGCATATCAATTTTATCGTTGCACTTTTATTGACTAGAGTTTATGATTTATTTATAGATTAGGGTTTATGATTTATTAACCTAAGTTTAGGTTTATTAACTCAATTAAAAAAGGAGTTAATAAACCCTAAACCTGAATTTATAAACCTTCCACCCTAAGAATACCAAAATGTATCGTGACCTTCGAGTTACGTTTTGGTGGAGCAATAAAAAGAGGGAGATTGCAGAGTTTATCTCAAGGTGTTTATCATGTTAACGCGTCAAGGTAGAACATCTAGTACCTAAGGGTCCATTACAACCACTTGACGTTCCAGAATGAAAGTGGGAGCATATCACTATGAATTTCGTGAGAGGTCTTCCCAAAGTTTCTCAATGCTTGAACGCAATTTGGGTCATTGTAGATAGATTGACCGAGTTCGCTCATTTTTTACATGTACGAGCAAACTATTCACTTGAGTGTCTTGCTAGTATATACATTAGTGAAATTGTGAGACTGCATGACATGACAATATCCATAGTTTCTGATTAGGATTCCAAATTCATTTCACGATTTTGCATCAGCTTGCAAAAAGCTATAGGCATTGAGCTGCGATTCAGTTCTGCTTACCATCCTTAGACAAGATTTATTGGCCCATTCAAAATTCTCGACAGAGTAGGAACTGTGGCCTACAGATTAGCTTTACCGCAAAACATGTCCCGTATTCATAACGTTTTTCACATATCCATGTTACGTAAATATGTGAAGGACCCAAATCACATAATTGAATTTGAACCAGATTTGATAGCGGAGAATCTAACATATGAGGAGATACCTGTCAAGATATTGGATAAGAAGGAATAGATTCTACGCTCAAAGGTTATACCTCAAGTCAAAGTTCTTTGGAGAAACCACTATACAAAGGAAATGATCTGGGGAGTTGGAATCAGAAATGAGAACTAAGTAACCTCACCTCTTCGAAATGCTAGGTACATAAGTCAATTTCGAGAACGAAATTTCATAAGGAGGGGAGGTTGTAAGACCCCAACTTTTATGAAATAAAAAATTAATTTTCTTTATGATTATTATTTTAAGCAGTAAAATGTTATATTTATAAATAGTTTAAGTTAAAGATAATATGTGCAAATTATAAAAGTATGTCGGGGAATATTTATTATGTCGACAAATATTCATTTTGTCAAGAATATTAGGTAAAAGTACGACGACACCAATCTAACCAATCATTGGTGGGCCCCACAATAAAATATTATCGGATACAGAAAACGACAAAAATATCCTTTTTAATAAAAATTGTCAATGGTACTATTACTTTTAACTGTTTAAATACCCAGTAATCAAAGTATAGTAGCACGCGGTATTCTATAGTAGTACACAACATTTCACAGTATCACACGGTATTACACAATATTTCATATTATTGATTCAATAATTATTACAGTAGCAATTGCATAATATTTTATATTATTGAACTCAATAATTATCACAGTAGTAACTGCACAATATTTCATATTATTAAATCAATAACTGACATGACACAGTAACTCATATTATTTGATATGATATTATTAGACCAATTAACATTATTGGCAATATTTATAAGTTCAGTCAAGAAAAAAGGGTTATTTAATTGTGCGTCGTTTCTATGGAATGCCCATCTTTCTTGGGAATGATCTGATTGTCAATATTGTGAGTTTATAATAATAATTATGAATAATTGTACATATTTGATGAATAATATTAAAGGTGTTAATAAATAATGTGTGGTAGATATCATTCAATTATTTGATATAAATAAAGAGGTAATGCATGAAGCGTTTGTTGTAAGTTTGACTTATTTTTCAGGGGACCAACAATAATTCAAAATTTCTGCAAACTTTCAAAATGGATAGGACCCACAATAATTTTAAAAAATTCGCAAACTTTCATTTCAAAATGGCTAGGACCCGCAATCAATTATTTTATAAACTTTTCTCTTTTTTTTCATCCTTAGTGCACTGATAGGTTTGAAACCCGTGACTAAATTTCCTTAATTAACGAAAACATGCCTCTCAACCTTGCCTATAAAAAGAAGGCACCTTTAGAAGATGTGATACATCATCACAATATTAAAAACACAAAATTCTTCTACTACAATATTGTGAGTATTTCTTTTGAGTATAAAAATACTCTAAGTGTGGCTAATAGTGCAAGAATTTCTCAAATTAATATTCTATATAGCAGACAATATCTAGTCTCTTACAAAGGTAAATGATATCATTTTCATTCATACTATCATATTATGGTAAGAAGTTGTTATTCGTTTCTCCAGCATTATCATTAAATGGTGAATTTTTTGGAAAAATGATTAGAACATCCTTAATAGTTTGTGTTTTATCAATTATCTTTTGACCTGAAGCTTCCTATTAAACTTTAATTATTATATTTAAATTGGGAACTTTACATTTTCTTGAACTTTATATTTTATCAATAATTCTAATCGAGTTTCTGGATATCGTGTTGACAATTTGGACTCTTGATAAATTAAATTAAAAATCACTAATGTTTATTATTTATCTTATTATTCTGATTATTTCTGTCCATTCATCATATCATTGATTTGTAATAATTATCAAAACTAAGTTGTTGAGAATATCTTTGGCCTGCTGCAAAGATGAACTGTTGATTGGCATGATTATGATTAGAAAATGTGAATTGGTATAATCATGACATTTGGTGTTACGGACAAAGATATGTGGTGAAAGTTCTCTTTGGTTTTGGTGCAAAGAAGAACTGTTAGTTGGTATCATTATGAGCAAAAACTTGGTGTCATAGTGATAAAAAATCGATGGTGAATTTCTCAATTGGAGAAAATAGTAGACATTATGATCTATTTGACATTTTTAATGGATTTCTTATTCCGTTGTATTTTTTGATGAAAACTTATATCATCTACCATATGTTCTAAATATCTGATTTATCATTGTTGAATACGTATGATAATTAATTTATCTTAGTCATGATATTCTTTACTAGGCTATTTGTGTTCACCCTTTCGTTTCATAATTCTTTTTAAGAAATAAGAGTGTCACTGGGTCTAGCAAGCAGAACAGGGGAATCGAATGATGGTCCGAGTTAATAGTTGTAATAGTTCTGAGTATATTGTAAAATAGTATGACAATAATTGTACTGAGAACTTAAAAGTATGTGTTGTTATTTTCTAGAGGCACTTAAAGATCTAGAAAGGGGGTTAAATAGATCCTTTTAAAAATTATTGGATTAATATGTTACCCAATAATTGTTAATAAGATTTATTAAGCACAATGAAAAATGTGAACTTTGAATGTTTTCCCCTTAAAGATAACTTGAAGACTTCAATTCTTAGTTTAGTTAAGAATATTAATCACAAATAATAGTGCAGATAAAATGTAAGATAGAGAGGTAAATGACACAAGGAGATTTTTAAGTGGTTCGAAGACTGAATAACTCATACTCCACTCTTCTACTTCAACAAGTAAAAATTCTACTATAAGTTCGATCACTGTGATCAGGACACTCTTACCCTCTTCAAACCCAGCAGACTTGGATATTTTAGTCACTACAACAAGGACACAAAGACCTCTTCAAGCCCAACAGATTTAAAATTTTAGTTACTAAGACAAGGACACTCTTGCCCTCTTCAAGCCCCGCACACTTGGAACAACTCAGTACCCTAGGTACTTTTCAAGCCCAGCTGACTTGAAACTTTATGGTCACTTAGACCAAAACAAACAGTTATGAGAATGTTGCTGAGGGGTACTTCTAAGATGGCGTTAAGATCTTCTTCTTCTTAAGTACTTAGCAGCTTGAACCAGATGTTCAAATCGTATGGTATATTCTTTGGCTTAGCTAGATTTTTGGCTCGTTAATTCCTTGTTCGTTGATTCTGTTTTGAATCTTTCAACCAATTTATAGTCTGCCTGAATTTCTTCCCATTGCTAGGTTTCCGTTGCTCCAATGCTCCAGATATTCTGAGATACTTGATTAGTGGCGGAACCAGAACGTTTTTAGAAGGGGGTCAAAATACATCAGTAAAAAAAATTATTTATTGACGCTTGGAGTGCTTCTTTCGATTGTACGACTGAGATGAGTCAACTGTATCCTGTGAGTCTGTATAGTTTGAAAAACGTCTCAAAATTTGTTCGTTTTCAATTGTTGAAAAAATATCATTCTCAATATAAAGTACCAGACTGACATTCATCCACTCGTCTCCCATTTTATTACGCAAGTCTGTCTTGACAATTTTCATCGCAGATAATACTCTTTCAACAGTAATAGTCGCAACTGGTAGAACTAAAGCCAACTCAATCAAGCTTCTTAGCAAAACTTCCCAAACCCAAATCTTCGATCCCAAAAAATTGATTATCGCATTACATATCATAAATGTAATTTTTAAGTTGATCCACAAGTATCATGCGATCAGTAAATGAGAAGTCTTCTCGATAAAGCTCAGCAAGACGGAGTAACTTATTTTTGTCAAATTTAGAGAACGAATCCCTTAGATCAAGGGATAATATGCATAAAAGTAACTTTGTGCTTGTTTCTGAAAAATAATTATTCATCTCTTGAACAATTGAATCAACAACCTACCTTGTAATAATGAAAAATCAACAAAAAGGTAAATTCTTGGATAAGAATAATGAAAAAAAAATTATAAAGATTATATTTGACAAAAAATCTCAACACGATAATGATGAAAAATAGTAATAATTTGTCTATTGCGCCTGCTACGATCGCGTGATCTCATGTTGTCTTTCATATTAATTATTAGGATCGTGTTCTTCTCGCAAAAAATATTGACTTCTTTCAAAAAAAAATTCTATTTCCGCCTCCTTAAAATCTTATAGTCAAGCTTTCATTACCCCAATCAAAAATTTCTATCGGGGTCGTTTGACCCTCCTAGACCCCCTAGTTTCGCCAGTGTACTTGATGTAGACATTTTGGGTATAGATGTCAGCTTTTCGTTGTTTAGCCTGTCACATCAGTCTGCAACTTCACCTACCACTTTGACCCGTCACTTTCAGCAAACTAGCTGTTAGATACATCCTCTGATCTTCGATTTTCACAAGGATGTTTGGTGTGTGCCTCGAGACTTTTACCCGATAGTACTTCCATGTCCGTTTGTTAGAGTTGATTGCTCTACGATCTGAATATGGTTTTACGATTAGTTTAGAACTCTACGAATTTTTCTTCGGCTGAACGTTTTTGAAGGTGTTCTACTATTTAGCTTTAACCTTGTGATTCTCTGAAGCACTCTACGTTCAATCTTTGCTGAGTGAGCTTTGCTTGACTTTACAATTCTGTCTACTTTACGATTAAAAGCCACAACTCTGCGATGAGTCCAAAGCTCTACAATAAAAAAATCAGCTCTACGATCTAACCAAAGCTTTACGATATAGGTGTTAAGTCTGCGATCTGTTATATTTCTTTTCAGCTCGTCAGACTAAACTTTACGTGCCTCATATTCGTTCAGAGAGATCAACCTAATAAGTTTGATCTTCTAATTCTGAGTCCTTGTACATCGAATCATTAAGAACGACTTTTACAAAAACTTATTGATACAAATATACGTTAAACTCTTTCATCATCAAATCAAATAATCAAATCATGCAGACTCTAACATGTGTGTTGTCATATTTTGCACGACATTATAATAGTTGTAAATATAAATTTATTGATACTGTTTGTATTTTTGGTGACTCAAATTGGGTGGTGTAGACTCGAATTTGGGGGCGTCACACACACACGCACACACACACACACACATATATATATATATATATATATATATATATATATTTGTATGTATGTATATGAAAATGATCCACATCAAATGGTAGCTATGAAATACAATTACAGCAAACACATCTCCCATCATCCAATGCGAGATCTAATGAGCGATATTAATAGGGACTAAAGTCCTTTCGCTAGTAAGAGTAGCGACGAGTAAAAAAAATTAAACACCTACCGCTACTCTTTTATGGAGTAATGTCCTAAATATCCTCACTTTAGTTATATTTAAATAGTTTCAATATATTTATTTGTATAAATAATTTATTAAATAATAAAATATAATATTTCAACTAGCTTCAATGTATTTATTTTTTTTATAAATAATTTCTTAAATAATAAAATTTAAAATTGTCAATTATATTCAATGTATTTATTTGTATAAATAATTTCTAAAATAATTAAATTTATCTTTGTCAATTAAATTCAACATATTTATTTGTATAAATAATTTCTTAAATAAAATATAATTTAATTAATAAAATTACATTACAAATAAATACATTGAAACTATTTAAATCTAATTAAATTATGGGTATTTAGGACATTACTCCACATCCAATAAGAGTAGTGGCAGATGTTTAATATTTTTTTTCTGCTGCTACTCTTAGTAACGGGAGGACTTTAATCCTCATAAATATCGTCTGTTAGATCTCGTATTGGGCGGTGGGGGAGGTGCGTTTGCTGAAATAATGTACATTTGCGTAGACATATATATCTCTAAAGGAATTACTATATATTTGCTTTATGATCAATATAACACTTTGGATCTGCCTAACATTTTAGATTTTAATTAGTCATTTTACATCAATTGTCAACCTTTTACATGGACTATACAAAAATTATCTTCACAAATATACTTTAGTTCATCTTCAAATTTAATTGAGTAAATTTAAAACAAGTAATCAACATCCATGTACTAATAAAACGTCAACGATATGAGAGTAAGTATTGGCAGATGCAAGGATATGTCGAGAACAGAGGTTTGAACGAGTAGATATACCTTCTATTTGTGCAAGAATCTCTATTTAGAAGAGATGTTAAAGTCATGGGACAAGGCCATGTTCTTCCTGCCAGGTGTCGCTTAGTTAGTGGTGGTTGGTAAGGAAATGTTCACCAACCTGTGCCATAATAATCTATTTATAATCGTTGTGTGTTGTTTATTCTGAAGTTTGAAAAAAAAAAATAAGTAATACATGGAATACACTGAGTTAGAAGTCACAAAATTCGTCGTTTTTATAAAATAACACGAAAAACTCAGACTCGATACTATTTATTTGTTATAGTGGTATAGGGTATCATATAATATAAACAAAATTTTAGCTGTGCATGAATGTTATGAAATAAACAATCTATTTTTTGAACAATTAACAAAATAAAAATCATATACGCACCTAAAAATTAATAAGTATTCTATAAACTAAAATTCCTCTGATATTCTACATAAATAAATTGAGTAGCGTTTTTCATTATAGACTAATACTCTCTTCGCTAAAGACTCCTATTTGTTATTTTTTAATGATAGTCTAAAATAATACATTTTCTTCAAGTTTGTCATCTAAATTTTATACTTAGTGGCTCAAAAAAATTCTTAAACTTTACTTCTTCTTTCAGTTTAACTCACTAGCTTCTTCTTTTTCACATTTTTTAATGCAAAAACTGCTATTAAAACCTATCAAGGATTTTTAATGAAAAAAATAATTTGTTGGTTAAATAAAAAAAGAGAGTGTAAAATTCAAAGATTTTTGAAGTCATAGGACGTTCGACAACGACTTATTTTAAACTGACTTAAAATTAAAATTTAAGTGATTTATAAGTCATTTTAAACAGTAACTTATAAGTAAAAGCGTTCGGCACCAGTTTAACTTATAAATAAGAAATTAAGTTAAAAACAAGTTGTAAATGTGTTCGGCTCATAATGCCTTAAAAGTTAAAATAAAATGTAAAGATTACTAAAAAAGACATTAATAAAAAAATACACTGATTCAATACCATATCATAAAAATCACTATTTTTTTCATTACATAAAACACTAAACAAATAAATATAATATAATATAAAATAAATATAATAAATCTCAATAATGTATATACATTTTATATCATATTATAATATAATTTAAAATAAATATAATACATATTAATAATATATTACTCCCTCTATCGCATATACTTTATAGTTTGACTTTAATGGTCAAGTTGACAATTTTTAAAATTAATATATCTTTAAAAAAATTTAAGATATAGGCATAGAGATTATGATCATAATAAGCTATGAAGATTAACTATTAATGTCAAGTTTCATAATTTAAAAATTCTACATAGATATTTTTTATTATTTATTTTTAAAATGGTTAATTTGACCGCTAAAATCAAAGTAGGACCTTTATTATAGGACAAATGAAGTATATTATATACATATATAATATTATATATGTATATATTATATTGTATGTTATAATATTAAATATACATTTAATATTATTTTTTAATATATGCATATATTATATAATATATTATACTACATGGTATCAAATTATATTTATTTATTTATTTACATGGATGACGACATTTTTGTCTTAACATTTTTTATTACATGTTTGTTTATGTTGGAAAAGAAACTAGATATTAGGTTGAAAGAATAAAGATGTAATTTAGTAAAATATAAGAGGGACAAAATGGATATTATATTTGGTTAAACTAATTTATTAGGAATGACTTATAAGTCATTCTTAAATAAGTTAGAAATTGTTGCTTATTAATAATGACTTATAAATTAAAAATTAAGTTCTTGCCAAACATTTGAACAGTGCAAAATGACTTATAAGTTGGTTTGACCAACCAACTTATAAGTCATTGTCGAATACCCTCTAGAGCCTGCTTGGCAGAACCAACTTATAAGTCATTTTTCACTATTCATCTATTTGGTAATGACTTATTTTTCTACTTATAAGTTTTTAAGTCAAAAAAATAAACAAGTATTTGTAACTTATTTTAAAATGACTTATAAGTCATTTTAAAATAAGTTAGTTTGACCAAATGTAATGTCTATTTGCCCTGCTTTTTATTAATATCATTTTTATTAATCTTTACATTTAATTTTAAGTTATAAGTCATTATGAGTCGAACATTTTCATAACTTATTTTAACTTAATTTCTGACTTATAAGTCAATTGATGCCGAACGCTTTTACTTATAAGTCACAATTTAAAACAACTTATAAGTCAATTTATATTTTAACTTTAAGTCATTTTAAAAATAGTCGTTGCGGAACGTGCTTTAAGTCTAAATTTTATTTTATGTCATCACATGTAAACTAATAATTTACTATTTTAGGAGTAAACATGAAATACTACTAATATATATTTAATTGTAAATAAGATTTTTTTTGGATAGGTTGTTATTTACTTTTTGTTCCAAACCACACAAATAGTAAGAGTATAAACCAACTTGTAAGTTGATTTTTACTGTTGAAATATTTGGGATGACTTAATTTTGACTTACAGGTCATTTTTGATAAATAACAAATTCTCACTTAATAAAAAATGACTTATAAGTCATTTTAAAATAAATAAGTTTGACTAAATATAAAGACTGTTTTGCCTTTATTTTAATAATGTTTACATCTTATTTTAACTTATAAATCATTTTAGCCAAATATTTTATATTTTATTTTAATTTGATTTTTGACTTATAAGTTAAAAGGATGCCAAACATTTTTATTTATAAATTACCACTTAATATGATTTATAAATCATTTTAAATTTTAACTTAAGTCTTTTTAAAATAAGTCATTATGATTGAAAATTGGGCTGGGGTAATAAACTTGTAATTACGAGAAACCCGATTGTACCCGACCCAACCCAACCCAACCAAAATCAAGGTAGGTCAAACCAGAAGATACTTCTTATTCACACGGGCTAATGACAAAAGTGTCCCACCAAGTTTGGATGAAAATCAATTTGATACTCAAAGTTTGGGATTGTGGAATCAATACCTCTAAGTATTTTAAAACAATAAAAAAGTCCCTTTTGGCAAGAAAACCCAATTTTTTGCCGAAAATTACCACGTGTCATGAGAGAGGAGAGAGAAAATAATAAAAAAATAGATTTCTTTTTTTTAAAATCAAATTTCTCTCTTTTTCTCCTCATTCTCTACTATTTCCTTCTTCTTTTCTCTCCTCTCTCTCCTCCTTATTTCTTCCGCCTCCCCTCTTTCTCTCTTCCTCTCTCCTGTTTCCTAGTCTCTCTCACTCTCTTCCTCCATTTTACTTAATTAATTGGTATTTTAATATTTTATTTTAAATTGTAATAATTTTTTGGATTATATATATTTGTATAAAATCATAATACATACATGCATACATTTAAAATATATAATACATAAAAAATATCAATAGTAAATTTTTTCTTATATTAATTTAAAAAATTAGATTTCGTTTAATTAAATTAAAAATTTTAATTTTTTCTTTTTTCTTATTTTTTTCTTTATCAACTCCGTTTTGGGAAAGTATTATCAAATTTGTTCTATTTGATAAAGAAAAAAAGAAAAAGAATCTATTTAATTTTTAAATTTTGTAATTATTTTTTATAAGTTATGATCTTGTTGTTAATTTTGTTTTCTTATTGTTGATGCTTTTTAATATATTATACATTTTAAATGTATGCATACATGTATTATGATTTTATACAAAAATATATACTCCAAAAAATTATTATAATTTAAAATAAAATATTAAAATACCAATAAATTAAGTAAATAAAGGAAGAGAGTAAGAGAGATTAACAAAGAGGAGAGAGAAAGAGGAGGGAGGAGAGAGAAAGAAAAAGAGGAGAGGAGGAGAGAGAAAGAAAGAAGGCGGAAGAAACAGGGAAATGAGAGGAGAGAAGAGAGAGAAAAGGAAAAGGAAATAGAAGAGAGAAAGAGGAGAAAAAGAGAGAAATTTGATTAAAAAAAATGATCTTTATTTTTTTATTATTTTCTCCCTCCTTTCTCCTGACAAGTGACAATTTTCGGCAAAAAATTGGATTTTCCGGCTAAAAGGGACATTTTTATTATTTTAAAATACTTAGAGGTATTGATTACACATTTTCAAACTTTAAGTATCAAATTAAGAGACTGTTCGGGAACTACTTATAAATTGGGTTGACCAACTTATAAGTAGTTTAGGCAAAAAAAGTGTTTGAGAAATTTTTTTTTTACTTATAAGTCGAAAAAAAGTCAAAAAAAAGTAACCTTTAGTTGCTTAAAAAAAATGACTTATAAGTCATTTTTTTTAAGTTGGTCAACGACTATGAAATGACAAAAATACCCTCTTTTATTTTTAATGTTCTTCTTATTGAAGGGCATTTTAGTAATCTTCTTATTTTATTTTAACTTATAAGTCATTATTAACCGAACACATCTACAGTTATTACTTATAATTCCTGACTTATAAGTAAAAATAATGCCGAACACTATTACTTATAAATCTACTAAAATTTTAACTTATAAATCTACTAAAATTTTAACTTTAAATCAAAAAAAAATAAGTCATTCCGAACAGGCCCTAATTTTCATCCAAACTTGGGACACTTTTGTCATTAACCCTGTTCACACACACATATAAAATCAGATCTGGTTACGGACAACTTTCAGACGGAAATGGTTGAATCAGATCTGGAGATGGACATAAATTTTCAGACGAAAAACAGGGATTACTCCCTCGGGAAGCGCCATCGCGACGACGACAAGGAGGTCTCCGACGACGACAAGGAGGTCTCCGATGTCCAGGAGGTCCCCGATGTCCAGGAGGTCTCCTTTGCCAGGAGACCGTATGCGGATCCAGATCACGGAGATATGCTGATGGAGGTGTTTCGGGTGAGGATCCACAGGGGAGGCAACCTGTCTGGTAAAATATTGATCAATGATAATTCAAATACTCATCAATACGTCTACAGGAGTGAGCACTCACAATATATTAAGGATGGGGGTGATCTGCTGCTGACTGGCCTCAATCGTGCTGCTATTTCGATCGATAATATTCTCGCTGTCTTTTGGGATCTGAATCTCACCAACCCCTCCGAACACCAACCCAAACGCATCACAAACTGCAAGGACTGCTTTGACGATGATGGCTACTTTTACCCATTACATTCCAAGGCGGTTGCTTTTAACTATTTCACACAGACATATTTATTTGACATTCCCTTGTATGAGGAACTTATGGACGAGGATGGACAAGTGTATGCAACAGTGATGTACGCCTTCTTCAATGAAGCCATGCAAGCCGATATAGAGGTTAGCCTGATAGATGAAAAGATAAAAGGCGTTTATGGATCGATCACCGCTAAAAATGACATGATTGTTGATCCTCTTTGGGAGAGTTTTCTCTTCCTCAAGGAGGACTCGAGTCAAAGCGTAGAAGTAGTAGATGGGCAGCCAATTCCATTGCCCAGATCCGTAGTAGCCGTTCCAGTCAAGTCCAACCTCATAGTTTCTGCACATCTGAAAAGCAAGGACACGGACACGGAGTTTAAAGCAGATATAACCTTTGGTGTTGAACTCCATGGTAAATTGGAAAAACTAATGAACAGCATACAAGTGAGGGTCACTTGGAAACGCTATTGGTATGACTTATGAGTGTATATATGTTTCTATATATTGTAAATTTGTGACTTTTAAATGTTTTAACTTTTATAGGTTCATTTCTGTTAAAAAATCTCCTTTTGTTTTATTTCGAACCAGGGATGTATGGTGATATGCAGTGATCCAGCTGCCGTACTAGTGCAGAAGATCTCAGATTGGAGGCACCTTGGAATTCAATTTGCTATTTTATGTATTTCCTTTATTTTAAATTAGGATTGTATTTGTAGATTGTGCATGGGCGTTGTTTGAACTTTGATTTCTGTCATGGATGTGTTGTTTGAAACTTTGTGGATTGTATTTGTACAATGTGGAAGTTGTTTGGATTTCATTTTGGTTGGATATTTGGATTCACCTGTTTGAAACAGCTGCCATCCTATGTGCTTGAGGATTGATGTGGCTGAAGTGTTGTCGTGGCTGTTGCTACCATCTCAGGCGCATCCTATTTGGGATCTGATCTATCTATTTTTTGTTTCATTTACATGTCAACTTTTTTGATGTAATTTGAAATGCCTTAGTGCCTATAAGCTTACATATCGACTAATTATTGCTATTTGCAGAGATTGCTGAAAGAGAAATAGGTTGTACTGTCCATGCTGAGGTATGTTTGTCTACTGAGTGTCAAACTATGTTCTTTTAGAAGCAATTTATTTGAATTAGTGCTAAAGTTACAACTATTTTAGAAACTAGTGGAGTGCAGACTACCATCATGTGCTTGATAATGTGTACTATAAGTAAAAAGTTCCAATACATTTTCGAATTTGTAGTATATTGTAGTTCTACTATTATACATATATTGTTATAGTAATGTGTGTGCGTGTGTGTGAGTGAGGAGATTCCAGAGATTCAAGTAAGTGAGGAGATTCCAGAGATTCACGTAGGATTTAGTAACCAACTGAGACGTTTATCCTTGAGAGTTAGAACAAGCTAAATTATTGTAATTTGGTGATTTTATGACAAAGGAGTCTTGCATCCTTACTTCAAGTCTTGAGTCTCCTTTTTGGAAAACTAAACAAGAAAAAACACTAGTATGAAACTTACCTATACAATCTAACCTGCTTTGAATCTATACGAATTGAATCAATATGTTATTGGTCAAAACCTTGATTTAAGAATGCAGCTCAACAATTAGAAACTGTGATTTGAAGATTGCCCAAAGAATACATTGAAGAAGGTTAAAGTTGGACTCAGAGAGTGAACAATAAGTTTTCTTGTTAAAAATGAATTATATATATAGGCAATAATGTAGGTACACAACTGTGTAGTGCACAGTAGGCTATGACGACGGTTTTTTTGGGCTATAGCGACGGGTGAACACTCTCTATAGCCCATAATATCTATGGCGATGCCCGTCGCTATAGTCCAAAAAAACCGTCGCCATAGCCCTACTGAGCACTACACAGCTGTGTACCTACATATAACCCATATATATATATATTGAGACAGAGAGAGAGAGTGAGATAGAGAGAGAGAAAGAGAATGTGTGAGAGTTGACAATAATATCTTGAAAGCATTATGTTCTAATTTTCTTTTTGCCCTAATTGCAATTACTGAATTTATACTTATTTAGTTATTCTAGGAATTTATGCCATAACTTGTTGGCATCAAGTGTCATACTTTCTTTGACAATGTAGTGGTGCAATTATTTTCTTTTTCAATATTATTATTATCATCATCATAATCTTACCTTTTGTATATTTTGATATATAATGTTAACATAGTAGACTAACTTCTTTTTATGCTAATGCTTAGTTGATTCCTACCTTAGATTTGGACATTATGTCTTGTGAGGGGAAATCCATCTTCAACTTATGAACTGGAGCTTGTTTTCTGCAGTCGTTATCTCGTTCATCGAGTTCCGTAACGGGTATTAAAGTCGGCATAGTTGTTACTTGGAGACATTTGGTCCAACCCATTTGAATCAAATTCCGATTGATTTGCCTGCCAAAAGTCTACTCTCTCTGCTTTGAGGTAATTCAGTGAGTTTTGCTTCAGATTTACAAGGTTTTCTTTGACAAAGTAGTCCTCCTTAATTATCAGGACAAGATCCTGTTTATCATCATTACTAAAAAAATGTAAATTTTCACAATTTTGTGTTGTTGGTTATAGTTTTTACCATTTTGGTGGGGACATTTGTTCTTAGATTCCGGCAACTGTGAATTTATTCGTGATTAGATTATATCTCTTATTATAAAGTCTTTGGCTTTTTTTACGTTTATTTTGATGTAATTGGGTTACACTTTAGGGTAAAAAAAGATTAGTTACTCTACGTAAAAAAAAAAGATTTGGATAAACATAATAACTAACTGACCCTAGTAAATAGCACACAGTCTTAGTAACTGTGTTTATCGGTTCATCTTTCCTTCTCTCATAACTACTCCCTTTATCTTGTCAAGTGTCACATCTTTTACAACTGCTTCATCAGAGCAATTTGATTTGTTTTCTTAAAAAAAATGCATGTATTTATGTTTGGATTTATGCTTCAAATTATGTATAGCTTGAATCGCGGAGTTGACAAAATCATCAGGTAACCCATCAACAAAATCAGATTTTTTTGTCATATAATTCTTCTTCTTCCTCACTCCTCCTATACTTTATGGTGAATTTTTTATATATTCTCTAACAGTTTAATTGCGTACACAAGTCCTTTGGGATTATTCACGCCAGGGTTGCTACAATTCATTGATTTCAAACTCTTCTTTTAGGCTTTTATTTCTCATAATACTATAAAACAATTTTTAAAAGTGGTGAAAAAAGAAAAGAAGGAACAAGGCAACACAATCTTGAGCTGTGTTATTCTGGGCGACTGCAACTTATAAAAGCTGTGTTATTTTCTATACAATCCTATTGGGCAGCTTATTTCATCCTTCCAAAAGGTGTTTTGACTGTGATTCAACAGATTTTATGTAGGTTTTTGTGGAAGGGTCCCACCCTTGCAAAGTATGGATCAAAAGTGGCTTGGGACAATATTACTCTGCCTACCTCGGAGGGGGTCTTGGAATTAAGAATCTGATGGATTGGAATAAATCTCTTATCAATCTTCACCTTTGGCAGGTGGTTCAACCTTGTCCCACTAGCTTCTGGGCTTCTTGGGTTCATTCTAATCTGCTCAAAGGCCGCAATTTTTGGATGGTTAAAATCCCAAATGACTATTCCTGGATTTGGCGCAAAGTCTTAAAGTTGCTAACCCTTGTCCAACAATTCATTCATTACCGGATCAGGAAAGGGGCAACCACCAGCTTGTGGTTTGACCCTTGGTACAATGGTGCAGCTTTGGCTATGTCTCCTTCTGCTCCTATTGTTCTTCTCTCTCGGCTTGGGCCTAGGGCCAAAGTTCAGGATATTCTTTCCGCGGATGGATGACAGTTACCTCAGAGTAATCGCCCCCTATGATACAGTTCCGAGCAGCTTTTGACCTCAGCACAAGCTTTAATATTAACAGTGAGGACTCCATCCACTGGGATTCCAACTTCACCAGTAAAGTTACGGCATCACTTATTTGGCACTCACTAAGATCCAAACAAACCCATGTCCGGTGGCACACTTGTGGCATAAATTTCGTGTACCCAGGTACTCATTTATCACGTGGATGACCATTCTTAATAAGCTTCAAACTCTTGATCGTATTGCTCGGTACTCCCATTCTGTTGACCCTAGATGTTGCCTATGCAATAATCATAATGAAAGTCATGCCCACTTTTTTTTTGAATGTGGTTATACTCGTTCTGTCCTTCGTTCTTCTCTCACTTGTGGAGGCTGGACGACCGTGCCTACAAAATGGCCTGACGTGCTAAATTGGGCTCTCCGTAATACCGCGAAAGGAACACGCAAGTGGATTATTAAATTAGCCATCACAACAACTGTGTACACAATTTGGAACGAGTGCAACTCCTGTTTGCATGCAAATCCTGCCTCTCCAACTCAGCACCTTACTTCTATTATTATCAACAGAGGCAAATGCAGGCTCTGTTCATGTGTTAAATTTCAAAAAGCTGAACTAGTTGATAGTTCCCTTCTTGTCTGGGATATCTAGTATTTTTTGTTCGCTAGTTGGCATCTCATATGCTTCACATATGATGCTCCCACTATTTCGATCTGGGGTATGCCCTTTGCTACAGTACATTTCTTAAGCTCACTCTTATCCGGCTCACCCCAAGCTCACCCCCCTTTAGCGACGGACCCGGTGACGGTTTGATCATACAACCGTCGTCTATATTTTTAGCGACAGACAATATATAGCGTCGCTAAAAGTATAGACGACGGTTGTATGACCAAACCGTCGCCGGATCCGTCGCTAAAAGGGGGTGAGCTTGGGGTGAGCCGGATAAGGGTGAGCTTAAGATCCGTACCGCCCTTTGCTATTGTATATTTTCTCCTTTCTAATATAATCTTAAATTTAGCAACAAAAAAAAACAAATCTTGAGGACCTGTCTTGGTTTTCCAGTTTTTGTTTGTTGTTTTCAGTTTAAAATTCAATTTGTTTGTTATTAGTGTTTCTTTATTTATAACTCAATTTTTGTGGATAATTTTTTTTGGCGCAGTGTGTCACGTGTACTACTAGTGTGTGTACACACACACATATTATAAAGCCGGAGGTTACTTTTTGGTGCAATCTCAAAGTGAAGCTCTCCCATAATAATTGAACTGAACTACCCTACCTAAAAGAGTTACAAAACAAATAAATATATTACCCTGGCCTTGATCAAGTTCAATTATACACCGGAAGCCAGCCTGAAACTGTCCTACTGTTACGGGCCTTTTGATGGCATGACCGACAGGGTGTGTCATGTGCGTCAGCTTGGGACGTTAGGCGGCAATGTGCGGCAGCTTGGGGCGTTAGGCGACAATGTGCGGCAGATTGGGGCGCTGTGCGATATTGTTCGACAGTGAATAATGTTGGACAACATGTATTGGTGCACGGGACTGTAGGGCAGCGTGCACAAGGACAATGCATGGGCGCACTTACTGGACAAAGGCACATGGCAACGAGTTGTGGCATTCAAATTGGCAAATACATGGCATGAAGCTTTTCATGACTATGTCAAGATGGGACATGGTGAATGAAGCCCTAGGCGCAATGCTAGGCAAAAGGATGTCAAGACATAAGATTGGGCTTGGCATATGTTTGGCTAGACCAAGGACTAAGAGAATAGTGGCTTGGTGATACACGAGGTGGGCTGAATGTGGGGCATGCCATAAGCTTGGGTCTGGCGTGCCAGTGCATGGCATGGGCTGGCGCCCAACATGCAAGGCTGATGCATATGAAGATAGTCAGAGTGGGCTGGGCATGCACAGTTGATTGGGTTGCGAATTGGGCTGGGCCAAGGAGCAATTGAAGTGCAGTTTGACGAGTTAGATTGCACAAGACAAAGGGACAGTGTGTCAGGAAGTGGGGGCAGCAGTTGGGCACAACATGCAAAACAATTATAGACAGTTACCAGTAGTGGAGAAGTGGCTAAACAACAGATTGTGGTTGGGACCCATGTGTGCGTGGCCTAAAGACTTGGAGGCACCTGCTGATAGTTGAAATAGTCATGGGCAGTTGGGGAACTACCACCTCTTTGTTGACAGCACCATTATTGGTGTAACCTCTTGATAGTTGAGGGTGTCAACCACTATATATATTGGGGAATTACAAGCAGAACATATGTATGGTGAGAGCACCATCATCGTGACTGACATGAAAGTGTTCCTGCACATTGTATGCCTAGTCGGTGTAATCCTAGTTTATTAATAAGTGCAATAAAAGGTTGGGTTTTTTCCTGTAATTGTGTGTTTGTTTATATGTGCATGAATGTGTTAAACAATGTTGTGTGCTTAGTTTATACACTGAATATAGGCAGATCCATGAAGCTGGACCCTTGTGGCAGTGAACCGATGTAGCACTTAGCCAAGCACCAGGTGACAACCTAGTAGGTAGACTGCATGTCGAGATGTTGGGCAGCGGGTGTATGACGTTACATTAAGGCTGTTAGTGGCATGAGTTGTACTTGGGGTGTCAAGGGGCTGAAAAGTGTGAGACATGACGGGATGCAACAGAGGTGCAACACGGGAGGGTTGCACAATGCATAGGCATTGGTCATGGGCGTGTGCTGTGGAGCAGGCGCACGCTGTCCACTGATTGGGCTCAGCAGTCAGACGGTTGGGGCAGATGCACAACGTGGCTGACTGACAGATGTGTTGAGAGACAGACGCATGGCTTAGGCGTGCACAACATGCTAACGAATAGGCACATGCTGTGACGCTACCAACAGACATGACGGGTTGCAGCGGGTGAGCAGCGCAAGGCGATTATGCAATGCGTGGCACTAGTCATGGGCGTGGGCTGCGAGGCAGGCGCACACTGCTCATTGATGGGCGCAGTAGACATCTTGTGGGACAGATGCACACCGTTGCTGAACTAATAGATGCGTCGAGTGGCTGACGCATGGCACTGGCGTACACAACGTGCCAACAGATATGCACATGTTGTGATGCTGCTGACAGACATCGGCAAGCGCTGATGGCCCACAATGAGGGAGTGACTGACTGGTTTGAGCGACAACTAGACCATCACAAGATGAAATTTTGGGGTTAGATTTTAGCCCTATTTAAACCCTATGACACCTACCAATCAAGGGGTAAAAGAGTAATTATGGATGCCCTTTCATTTTCAAAATCCTCTTACGTATACAATAATCAACACGCTCATGTTCCTTCAGTTTCTCTCCAGCGAATGCCAGTTACTCCCTACGGAATTTCCTGAGTAAAAGACTTCTACGGAATTTCCTGAGTAAAAGACTTCCATCTCCATTTCCATCCCTACCCAAAACGCCAAACGAAGGGAAGAGGGTACAAGCCAAGGTATTTATTTCATAATCCCTCCCTCGGCCTCCTCCATTCCACCATGTTAAATCTCTTTTATCTTTTTTCCTTCAATCATTTGTTTTTGTTTTTTATGCATCCTTTTGCAAAGGACTCATTTGCCATCAGTCTCCATAGTCTCATGTTCCTCTAATTCTTAATACGCATATTATTTTATGTTATTGCTGATATATATTTTTTTCTTTGCATTTTCAGATAATTGTGTATATCAATTCACAACACAAAACAATAATTTACATAAAGCAAAAGAAAGAATATTATTAGGGTACTTTTGATAATTAAAGAAAATTTCAAAATTAATCAAGTTACGTACCTCAAGCAAAGATCCTTTTCTGTCATAATCAGCATTACTCTTTATTGGCATGGGTCACGGTATAGATCTTGACGAGATTATTGGGGAAAATAATTAATCAGTGTCATAAAATATTCAGGTGGCATTTGATAAAATCATGTAATAAGAATAAAAACTCGGTATAAAATAGAGTTAAATATAAAAAAAAGTGTTTGATAATAAATCTGTATAGTATACCTTAATACAATATTTTATTATTTTACTCTTAGTCCGTTTATACAAAGTTAGGGTAAGAGTAATAATATGATAAAAATTAAATAATTAATTCAAATAAAATTATCAAATAATGTATGACTAGTAAAATATTTTAAATATAATAATAATAATTTTATATAATTATTATAAAATATGGTGAGTGGTGGTGGGTGGTGGTAAGTGGCAGTGTTTGGTGGTGGTGGTGGTGGTGTTAGTGGGTGGCCACGGGTAATAGTGTGGGTGGTACAGTGAGAGAAGTTAAGTAATAAATTAAAAAAATAAAAATAGTGTAGTAAGAGTAAAAGAGTAATGAGAAATCTCTATTTTTTTAAAAAAATAAAAAATTATCCCATTCTCTTACTCTAACTGGTGTGGCTGGGGCAGAAGGAAACTTGAGCGACTGGAGAAGACCGCGCATGCGACGAAGAGTTGGTGGTTGGGGTTGAGGTGGCGGAAGGTGGATTCTAATTAGAGAGCGGAGCGGATATTTGCCAATTGCCATTATTATTAGGGTAAGAAATTGGTGAGCGATGGAGAACGGAATGTTTGTTTGTGATGTTGATTTTGACTTTTTGAGCGGAATGCGGGGCTTGCTCATATTCTTTATCAATAAGTCTATATGGGAATCGGAATTTGGACCAAAAAATTAGACAGTGGATCCTATAGTATTTAAAAAGAGGGTCCTCTTAACATGTGCCCTAAGGGCGCATGCTAAGCACACAATTCAAGGGTATATTCTTTTGAACTGTGTGCATATTCCTTTGAACTTGGTGCAAATACAGAAATCAAGGGAATATGCACACAGTTCAAGGGATATACCTTTGAACTGTGTGCTTAGCATGTGCCCTAAGGGCACATGTTAAGAAATTCCTTAAAAAGAAGCCCTTCTACGCTGCCCGACACTTGGGGACCGACCAAATTATTTTATTTTATTTTTTGCTTTCACTCCCAAATAATTTTTATGATTTATTGGAACAGAATTTTTTTTTAAAAAAAAGTGATTTAGGTGTGTTTTGGATGCATATCAAAAACAAGATTACACAGTCTAAATCACTGTGTAATCCTGTTTTTGATATGCATCCAAAACACACCTAAATCACTTTTTTTTTTAAAAAAATTCTGTACCAATAAATCATAAAAATTATTTGGGAGTGAAAGCAAAAAAAAATTTGGCCGGTCGCCACCCCGGTCCCCAAGTCCCGGGCATCGTAGTATTTTTGTTTAAAAAGAGTGCTTCTATACGGATAAGTTTTTTGGGACATGGAAATACCATGTTCCAATGTTTTTTTTTATTTATTCCAAACATTTTTATATTATGGATTTTAACTCAAATTTATATAAAATGCAAAACAATTAGGTGTAATTTGAATACATATCAAAAAAAGGATTGTATGAGTCGAGTTAAAATTCACAGTATAAATATGCTGGGAATAAATATAAAAAAAACTATTAAAACATGAAAATGTCCAATTTCTATATTCCAAAAAACGTGTCCACCTATACTTACTGATTTTAAAAAGAATAAATCTCCTCTCAACACTCTTTCTCTCTCCTCTCAACTTACTTCTCCTCTATCAGTTTTCTTCAAGCTCCCCCTCTTTGAATTTTTATCAATTCCCATCAAACGGGTCTTTTTAAAACTCCATTTTTTTCTCCAAAACTCAGATTTTGCAGTTGGGAGTAGCCACCGGCGAAGCTACGTACATCATTGTGGGGTCAATTGACCCCACTGAAAAAAATAATTGCTTTATAATGTAAGGTAAATTTTAAAATTTTTAAGTATTATATATAAATTGACCCCACTAAAATTTTATAAATTTTCTATTATACGGGGTCAAATTGAAAATTTATAACTTTGTCAATCAAATTTTAACCACATATGACTCATATCCATTCAATATATGTATATATCTTTATAATATTATATATGTGTGTGTGACCCGAAAGTACAAAAATATTAAAAAAAAAAATTGGCTCGGGGGTACTGCTCCCGAACCCCTGTCAAATTATGTATAGCTTGGTAATAATTTTGACCCTACTGAATTCCATTCCTGGCTTCGCCACTAGGAGTAGCAAGTAGAGCTGAAAGTGATGATGGTTCCATTGGGTCCTGTAATTGGAAGGTACCTTTCTTCTTCAACCAATGGAAGTGATGGGTAGATGGGTGGTGGTGGAGCAGGAGGAGGAGTCATAAGGCACAATAGGAAATGCAGAGATGTTGCCTTTCTCATCTTTTTATTACCTTTTGGATTGCTATGATTGTTAACTCTAGTTTTGAGTTCAATTAAGGGAACCATTAAGGTAATCAAGGAAATTAATGTTCCAATGTTATTTATATTTATGAATTTTTTTAACTTTTTGTTAATTTTATGCTTATGAATATGATTCCTACGGCGTATGAATGATTGTTGTGGCAAGGAGTATTAGAGAGGAAGGAGATAGATGTTGATTTTACAGTGGGGACCGAGAGAGAATTGGTTTTGCAGGACAGAGAAAATTTAGGAAAAAGAAGAAAAAGAAAGAGGGGTTGCTTGATAGATGTTGGGGGAGTGAGTGATTGCTTTTTTTTTCCTTTTTTTTTAAATGTTATGGGACCTGCTGTCTAATTTTTGGGTCCAAATTTCGGTCCGCGTAGAAGCCCTCTTTTCGTTACTAATATTATTAATTAATACGCATCTATAAATTTTCAATAATTCTATGGAGCCCGGGACTTGGGGAACGGGCCAAATTTTTTTTTTTTTTTTGCTTCCACTCTCATATAATTTATATGATTTATTGGAACTGAAAATTTTAAAAATAACCCTGTTTTTGATATGTATCCAAATCACACCTAAATCACTGTTTTTTTTAAAAAAAATTCAGTTCCAATAAATCATATAAATTATTTGGGAGTGAGAGCAAAAAAAAAAACAATTTGGCCTGGTCCCCAAGTCCCGGGCTCCATAGAAGGACTTATAAATTTAATAGTCCTCCTACGGGGACATTTTTTTGGGACATGGAAATTGGACATTTCAATGTTCTAATGGTCAATTTTTTTTATTTTTTTTGTATTTATTCCAAACATATTTATACTATGAATTTTAAAAAATATATATAAAAAAATCCCCCCCAAAAAGTGTAATTTGGATATATATATCGATATATATTCAAATTACACTTTTTATTTTGAATTTTTTACAAATTGATTTTAAAATCAATAAATTAAATATATTTAGAGTCAATACAAAAAAAAAAACAAAAAACAAACTAACATGGAAATGTCTAATTTCCATGTCTCCAAAAATATTGTCCCCCTAGATTTCTTCTAAATTTTAATTGATAAAATTTATGTCTTATCTGACCTTTTATATATACTTCATAAATGTTTTTAGTTATAAGCTTACAAAAAGTGTCTCATTTATAAATTATATGAATTTTAAATATATATATTTATTTTATGTTTATTCTATATTTACTGAATATTTTGATAATAGTACCATGATAGTAAACATAATATGATAAATTTAATCTTGTGGATATGATCACTATGTGGGAATCAGGGCGAATGTAAACGTAGTTTTAGTTATAGCCACATCTTTGTTGTATTTTATCTCACTATATCTATAAACAATTTAGATGGTTATAATAAAATGAGAAATCAATATTTTGGCCATCTTGGGATATATTTTGAATTGTAGGTTTTCTAATTTTATATAGTTTATGTTAAAGTTTATTATTATTATTATTGTGCATAGTTATATATTCAAGAATGTAATAATATAAGGTTCGTTTAACAATATTATTAGAGATAGTGAATTACGTGAATATCAAATTATGTTTGAAAGGTAATGGTAGGTGTTTCAAATTTTTAGTTTCAGAAAAATGTATCATGATTATCTCTTATAATTAACTATTTTATAAAATAGAATTAAAATATTCAATAACACATCATTTTATATCTATTTAAGACTAAAAATTTAAAACTCTTAGCGATACTCAAATTATAAATTTGGGCAGCTGATGTCTCTACTGCCACTGTTTATAATTCAGCGTTGGGTATACAATTATATACCTACATGCAATAAGCAACACATATTTGACGCATTAAAGAATATTATTGTCCACCTAATACTGAATTAGAAAAATAAGCGCTGAAAATAAGACCTATATTTGAGAAAATAAACGTTGCTACATAAAAAAAAAATCCAAGCACTGTGGTGTGAGCTTCTTCCGATCCATATGCATTTAGCAGAGTCATGATTGTATGCATGTAATTAAAATCAGAGATATATATATATATATATATATATATATATATATATTTTTAGCCCGTTTCAAAATTAAAGATATATTTTTATTTTAAGACTATAAAGTGACACAATATTTTTAATTTGTCATTGTTTTTTAACTATCATTTTCAATGTCAAACTACAACAGTTGAATTCTTAACTAATTCAAATGCTATGTTTGAAAATATAAAATTGTCTTTAAAAATTGTTGTTTTATAAATATATATTTAATTTTGAAACAGAGAGAGTAACTTTTTATCTTCATTGATCCAGCAAGTACAGCAACATTTGATTCCAAAATTTGATTAAAGATTTAGAATAAAGGCACACAAGAGTCTAGAATGAAGCAACAATGTTTGATAAAACTGAATAATTAAGATCTGAATGGTTAGTATATCTTAATAAATTATTTAGTAAAAACAAATATCTTAATAAATTAGATTATATGAGTGAAATAATATTTGAACTTAAAAAGCTGTTTGATAAATAAAAAGTATAAAACATCTGAATGACTTTTAAATTTAAAAATATCTCAAATTGACTTTTTAAAAATCAATAATGATCTTAAAATTTGAAATGGAGGGAGTACAATATTTAAATTTTTTATTAAGAGGCAACCCTTAATGAGTTAGATTTATATCTTTCTCTTACTGATTAAGAGACGATAAGAGACAAACAAAATTTTACCAAACAACTTTATCCTTTTACCGAATAAGATGTAGAGCTGTTAAGAGGTATTAAAAAGTAAACAAACACCACCTTAGTCTCGTAAGAATTAAGATAAACAAGTCCATATAAATAACAGTACTATGACATTATACAAACTTCTAGAGGTCATGAACCAGAGACGATTACAAAATTGGGACATAAGAATTGTTTGTAGATCATTCTCAAAAGATAAATGTCCAACCGTAATAAAGAAAAAGTCAATCAATTGGAATTGATAACAGCTAATAATGGGTTAAAAATAAGGAAAGAAAGTTGTAGGATCAGTCCAGAAGATATGTATAATGAAGAATCTGGAATCAACAATTACCCATATATGCTTTGTTTACACACGAAAGGCATATATCAGTAAATTGGGGAAGAAATAGAACAGAGACTGATTCAACAAATTCATGAACATTTTCCAAGTTTGGCTACCAGGATTACTAGCAATAGTTGGAATGCTAGGCTTTGAAACCCCACAAACACTAAAAATAAAAAATAATAAAAAACAAACACATCCCTTGAAGGAGAAAGAATGGGAGATTAGGATATTGAGTGCAAGAAAGGCTGGAATTTGCCATGTAAATCTAGGACGAGTGGTGGATAATGACACAACAACAACAACAAATAATGAATGTTCATTGTTGGATCTTGAAGCTATTGGATGAAGACTAAGGATCAGGACTCCAACCAAAGCATTTTGCATATACTAAAGGCATATAGCCTAGGAATAAGTGCTAAAACCATCACTTTTGATGGGCACATACATACCTAACAAATTTGGAGAAAAAGGACTATGAACCCTTACTTTAAAACGATTCGTCTTCTGTGGTACAAGCAAAATGGAACAAAATTGAGATCATTGTTTGATAGTATGTTTGAGAGCATGTTGACTTGTAATTTTACTTTTGCATTTTGTCAGACATCTATACAACTCAAGATTTCAAGGTTTGTGCTTTCTATCAAGTTTCTTAAATTCATCAACAAAGTTAACACTTACGGTTTCCAATTTTCTCTTATGTATGAGCAGAAACTTGATCGTGGTGGTGATTATATGAAGTTGCTCGGCGGTGAAATTGATCATATGAAATTTGTTTATGATGGCTGAAGAATAGCGGGTAAAGGTTGCTGGTGGTGGTGTTGCTGGGAAGGAGACAATGATATTGTAATGTATAACCACCTCCAACTTATACAATAAATGACCACTAGAAAATAATAGCCACTAGAAAATAATAGCATCAAGTCATCTAGATCGAATAATCTAACAAATTAAGGACACAAAGGACTAGACATTCGCATGCTTCGCACATGTTAGAAGGCTAGTTTTAACTATATCTTTTCCGGAAGCTATTTCAGTGTACCACTCCAAACAAACGTATTTCTACCAACTAAGCGAATCAAACTACCATAGTCTGATACTCCGTACCACGAAAAGTGAAGTTTTTCACTCCCAAATCCGTACCACGTCGAAGATGATCTAGGTAACATTGGTATACACACCCAGCTGTTTAGGAACTAACATATAACTCAAATCTCTTGCAACATTATATTACATTTATTCAATAACTGATTATAAACTGCACATAGAGATATATATGAGTTTGAGCTTTTATAGTATGATCTTAGAACACTTGTATCTTCACACACAATAATCAAATATAACATACAAGTAAAAGACGAAAAAGAAACTCAACATTTTTAAGAAACTCTTGAAAATGCGGATAGATATAGCAAATCTTTAATATCCCGACTCAACAATTCGATTTATCCCAACTAGGTGGGAGTAGACTAAGATGAATGCATGTGAAAGCGTAAAGGATCTTCAATATCCTAAATCAAAACAAAAAGGCTCTCGAGAAGAAATTGTTCCACAGTTTCACTCTAATTGGAGTTTTTACTGACGTTTTCTAATACCAGGGAGTATTGTTTGTACTTCGCTTTAACTAAACCATAATCTTTGTACCAAAATCTTCATGGGTACTTGTCTTCACTACATATGGCCCTATTGTATAAGCTATGTGTTGCTCCTACTAATCCAAGTTTTATTGCACTTTGAATACACATCATCTCGATTTGGGTGAATTGATCTAATAATAGTTGATTTTCTTATCGGTAAAAGAAAAAACTTCTCTTCTTCTTATTGATTACCAAGTATTTTTTTTCTTGGCACAGAGTACAAGAAGATCAAGAGATTAATTATTTCGTATTTATATTACTATTATACATAAATATTTGATATTTAATTTAATTATATTCTGTTATTTAAATTACACTATTCAAGTTTTAATTGTAGTAGTATATAATTATTAGGGATTTGTTTCCTTTTGAATTAGAATTTTACATGGTATGTCCAAGTAATAAGTTTTCCATGTACTTTGATGTAATCTCATTGTTATAACTTATAAGTGTTATCAAGCACACTCTTAGTGTTATTTTTGCACTTTTGTGCTCCTCTCACTGCATCTTTTTGATTGTATTTGAGTAATTGGAGTATTAGCTCATTGTTGGTTTTCTTATGGTGTGAGAAATTGGGTAATCTCTTATTTTCTGGTTCTATGTAGATTTGTCAGATGAAAACTGCCAAAAGGATGTAAAAATAAAGTAGTTGATTATGGTGTATTATGTTTAATAGTATTGTAAAAGAGATATTCCTCCAATTAATGAAGCTGGAGTTGAAGACCTCTTGACAACTTTAGTATGGTATGCAGTGCGTGCATCCGTAGTAGAGTAATAGTTGTAATTGATCTTCCACCACTCATCATTTATGAGCTAATCTTCTATCGTATATTTATGAGACATAGACACCTAGTAGTACTTTGGCCAGGCCAACGAAAAAGATCAAACTTGATCTTTTGTTGTACTTTAATGCATGTCTGTCAAAAAAAATCATAAAAGCCAGGTTAAAAAAATATCAAATTTGATCTTCTACTGTACTGACTCAGGCTTTAGAGTTTTTATTAGGAGGTTCAGGTCTTCCAAAGATCTTCTTATACATTTTCAACATGTGTAATGAACCATACATAATTTTTTCTTCTTCACCTATGAATACAGTCCTATATATCCATATACTTATATATGTGTATATATATGTTTTTTCAATTACCAAGGAAACAGTGAGCAGTCCCAACAGTTTTACCCCATTCTTTTCCACAAAATTACACATCTGCGATCTATTCTTCTTTGCTGTTTGTAATTCATAACAGAGCTTGGTCATCATCCATCGACTACACCACCTATTTAGGGAACTTTAGTTATCCATCTTTTACTAGCCGTTGCAACTGTTCTGTAAATACCCATGTTTACTTGATAGAGCGGTGACTTTTATAATTTTTTAAAATACTTGCGTATAAAGTAATATCAAGTTTGATTTTTTTTTTCTTATTATATAATAATTAATATATATGTATATAAGTTATTCGGATATGAATTCTGAATATCGATTCGAATCCGAATATCAGATTTTAAATATTCGCTATCCGTCGAATGTATTCATGATCAGATGTTAAACGAATATGACTACGCTTACATTCGTATTCATATTCATTTATTTACGGATATTTTTAAACTGAATACGAATATATTTATTTTTTTTAAAATGTGAATAATATTTAATTTTTTTTTTTTTACAATTTTTTCGATTAACATTTACAACCCTAGACTGCTAGGTCTCATAAATGATATCAGCTATTAAGTATCATAAATGATGGAAGATCGTCTCATAAGTGGTAGAAGATCAACTTCAACTCCAATTCCATTAATGGGAGAAATATCATATTAAACGTAATACACCATAATCAACTACTTTATTTTTACATCCTTTTGGCAGCTTTCATCTGACAAATATACAAAGAACCAGAAAAAAGATTACCCAATTTATCACACAATAAATAAACCAACAAGTCAGATAAGAAGAATTGCTCTGGCAGCTTTCATCTGACAAATATACAAAGAACCAGAAAAAAGATTACCCAATTTATCACACAATAAATAAACCAACAAAGTCAGAAAAGAAGAATTGCAATACTCCAATTACTCAAATACAATCAAAAAGATGCCGTGAGAGGAGCACAAAAGTGCAAAAATAACACTAATGGTGTGTTTGATAACGCTTATTAGTCACTTAATAAAAAAAATATCTATTTGAATAAGACACAGTGGTTGCAAAGTGAATTATCAAACGGGCTTAAGTGGACTTAAGTGTTCCCATCCTTGCTTTTTGAAACAGCTGACTAGCTTAATGGATGAATTACCAAAAAAATATCTGTATGCTGTGTTTGGTTGGTGGAAATGAAATGGAATGAGTTAGGAATGGAATGACCATTCCTTCTGGAATGACTAAAAACATGTTTGGTTAGTCAGTTGGAATGAACATTCCATTCCTTTAGTTATTCCATTTCTATCTGAAATATTATGTTTCATTCCTTTCTAAACAGGTGGGTTTATTTCATTCCCTTCTACTTCGTTCATTTTATTATTGGTAAACAGCTTATCTGAAATATAATAAGCTTATTAGTAAACAACTTATTATTGATAAACAACTTATTATTTAAACAACTTATTATTGGTAAACAACTTATTATTTAAACAGCTTATTATTGATAAACAACTTATTATTCAAACAGTTTATTATTAGTAAACGACTTATTATTCAAACAGCTTATTATTGGTAAACAATTTATTTAAACAGCTTATTGGTAAACAACTTATTATTTAAATAGCTTATTGATAAATAACTTATTATTGGTAAACAGCTTATTGGTAAACAACTTATTATTTAAACAGCTTATTGGTAAACAACTTATTAATAATTAACAACTGATTATTTAAACAGCTTATTGGCAAACAACTTATTATTGGTAAACAACTTATTATTTAAATAGCTTATTAGTAAACAAGTTATTATTGGTAAACAACTTATTATTGGCAAACAACTTATTGGTAACCAACTTATTATTTAAACAGCTTATTATTTAAACAACTTATTATTTAAACAGCTTATTATTGATAAATAGTTTATTAATAGTAAATAACTTATTATTTAAACAACTTGTTGGTAAATAGCTTATTATTGGCAAACAACGTATTAGTAAACAACTTATTTAAATAGCTTGTTAGTCCTTATTATTGGTAAACAACTTATTATTTGAACAACTTATTGGTAAAAGCTTATTTAAACAGCTTATTGGTAAATAACTTATTGTTTATTATTGGTAAACGGCTTATTGAAATAACTTATTGGTAAACAACTTATTGTTTATTATTAGTCCTTATTATTGTTCATCAAGGCTTTTTTTTAAAAAAAAAATCATGCATGAAAGTGTTTATTTGAATTTTAAATGCATAAAAATATAAAAAAAATATTTTTCTAGTGAAGATGTTCTTTTAGTTCTATTTAATTTATTTTTTCATTCATTTTTATAAGTTAGTAGTATATAAAAAATGAAAAAAAATCATTTCACATTCCATTCATAATATAATTCATGTAAACCAAACACCTAAAGTAGAATGTTGATTCTATTCCTGACGGAATGAATGAACAAAACAAACATAAAAATGAGAATGACCATTCCATTCCCATTTCCATTCCATTCTTTAAGCCATTCCATTCCTTAAGTCATTCCATTCCATACATGCCAAAGAATGGGAACCAAACACAGTATTAATGTCAGTATGTAATCCCTCTCGCCCTCCGCCTTCACTAGTATTGATATTTAGGCACTTCAAATTATGATTTTTATATATTTAAATATTTTTTGATTAAATTTAAAATTGATGAACTTTAAAAAATTAAAATTATTTTACTAAAAAATGTGAAAAAGTCTGTTTAGTAGTATTAGATTGAATATTCATAATTATTAAGTAAAATTGTTCCAAATAGTTAAGCAATGTTAAAATGGGAAATCCATTCATCCATATATTTTAAACAGATGAATTTTCAAACATGTTTTTCATTTGGTGTTTAATTTCAAACAGAATAGTGTAATTTAAATAACTGAATATAATTAAATTAAATATCAAATATTTATGTATAATAGTAATAGAAAATAAGAAATAATTAATCTCTTGATCTTCTTGTACTTTGTGTCAAGAAAAAAATACTTGGTAATCAAGAAGAAGAAGAGAAGTTTTTTCTTTTACCGATAAGAAAATCAACTACTACATTATTATAGATCAATTCATCCAAATCGAGATGATGTGTATTCAAAGTGCAATCAAACTTTGGATTAGTAGGAGCGCAACACATAGCTTATACAATAGTGTATTCAAAGTGCAATCAACTGCTTTCAGTTTTTTTTTTTAAATTTCAAATCTATATTAAAAAAATCAAAAATTTAAATATATTTAGGGAATGATATTTTTACACACAGAAGTTATAGTTTTATAATGTCCTGCTCACATTAATAGTAACGAGTCATGTTAACGCCAAGATTCGTCTGCACATTTCAGTCACTAAAAATGCGCTAATCCTGCACAATAACGATACCACACTCAGAGTTCCGGGTGGTTTTGCCACCGGGGGATAGCTCAGGCGTGAGAATTAGTACAGACTGTATCAAGGTTTTGATAACAATGGAGGTTTGCAATTTAGTGTTTAGTTTTGCATTACCTTCGAATTCGAGAGGGAAGCCTTGTATATATACCTCCTTATGTCATCATCACGCCTGGACCCACTTGACAGAATAAAGCATATGTCTCCATCAATCAAATCATAATAAATGTTCCAGTCAATATATAAGTCAACCCAGTTAGAAAGTAATTTCCTTAACTGGATCACTTCATCCCAACTAAAATCCTAAAATAAGTTCAGATCCTCCATACCGGGTCGGGTCTACCATCCGGGTCGGGCATCCCGAACCCAGGACCCAACATTGCCCCCTACTCTTTTAATTATAAAAAGGAATTATAATAAAAGAGTATAAAGAATGAACCTTGATTTTCAATTAATGAACCAAACGCCCCCTTAATATATAACCGCCTTAAATCATCACAGCCATTAAGACTCCCAGTCGCCACGTGCCAATAACGGTCCCACCACATTTATTGAAATAGTGCCGTTAATGGGAAAATGGACCGGATCTCAAGGGTCGTCCTCAATAAAGGCAAACCCCTTCCAAAATCAACCGCCACTTTTATCCCTAAATTTCAAATTCCCCAATTTCTTCTCTGCAACTTCCATCGCTGCCTCCACCTCCTTGCGACCAATTGATCCCTGCATCTCGCTCTTCTGTTCATCAATGGTAACCAACGACGCCTCAAGTTCTTCTAACCCATCGAAAACTAGTGCCTCAGCCTCTACTGCTAACGAAATCATAACTCCCATCGTAGCGGTAACAACAGAAGCCACCACAGTCACTACCAGTGCCATCCCCACCATCACCACCATCGCCGCTGGAACCAGCTCCACCTCCTTGGGCCTCAGCACCTCATCTGTAGATCCCATCACCAGCTCAGATTTCCCTAGCAATCCCTTCTCGACTCCCTCACCTCGAACCGAAGCCAAACTCCAGAACATAAAAATGATAGAGGAATATTCTTCAGATAAGTCCTTTACCCACATTAACACCAGATCCTCTGTCCAAACCAAGGATCTCGCAGCCATCCGAGAGCTGTACCAGATCCCCATATCATACCAGGTACGCACAGCCGACCTCAACGAGAGGATGTACCAGCGCCCCAATGGCTGGACCGCCATATCCGTTCAAGCCCTAAAATATGGGCTCAGATTTCCCCTTAACCCCTTCATGCTCACATTTCTTAGCGTTGTTGGCGTAAGGCCTCCATTACTTCCTGGTCCTTGGCCCTACGCTGGGTCAGGATCCATTGTCGTTTATCCCCATGATCGGCATTACTGCCCGAACAGACAAGGGTTCGAGGCGGGTTGGCAGCCATGTGAGTCGACGGTTCAAGCGTCTGTTGGTTAGCGTGAAATAGACGACGACGAACCGGGGCAGATTGGACTTGTAAAGGCACCCTAGGCCGGCCCCTTGGCCCCAACCTCTCCCTAGCCGAAGACCTGAGCCGGTCAAGGACCGACCTACGAGTTGGTGTATGGGAATCAGCTGATCCTTCACCTCCATTATGGGTTGTATTCACCATATCTATTTTCTAGCTTTGACAGTGACTGTGAACTAACACTAAAGGCCCTCCTTCTAGCGCCATTGTTAACGCCAAGATTCGTCTGCACACTTCAGTCACTAAAAATGCGCTAATCCTGCACAATAACGATACCACACTCAGAGTTCCGGGTGGTTTTGCCACCGGGGGATAGCTCAGGCGTGAGAATTAGTACAGGCTGTATCAAGGTTTTGATAACAATGGAGGTTTGCAATTTAGTGTTTAATTTTGCATTACCTTCGAATTCGAGAGGAAAGCCTTGTATATATACCTCCTTATGTCATCATCACGCCTGGACCCACTTGACAGAATAAAGCATATGTCTCCATCAACCAAATCATAATAAATGCTCCAGTCAATATATAAGTCAACCCAGTTAGAAAGTAATTTCCTTAACTGGATCACTTCATCCCAACTAAAATCCTAAAATAAGTTCGGATCTTCCATACCGGGTCGGGTCTACCATCCGGGTCGGGCATCCCGAACCCAGGACCCAACAAGTCACACGCTTATGTGAGAGATTTTATAAAAATATCAATTTTTATTTGTTAAAATAATAATTTCTCGTATTTATCCTTACGGTTTCCATTATTAATTTATATAAATGAAAAATCTTTATCAGCAACTTCTAGGGTTGAAAACAATTCATATATTCCCACTAACATTTTTTTTTTGCGTGATGAGTTACATGAGTACAGTTTATATCTAAACCACGAGAAAGGCTGGATGCATATTATTCTTATGGTGTACTCAAACATCAGAAATATGCCATATTGAGGGAATTTTTACTCGTTCTTTATTAGCACACACAAAAATGCAAACCTCAAGGTTTGTTATAAAAATAAAAAAGAAAAAATCATATATCCAGATTCTGAGTTTATGTTGAATTTTTTATTAACTTAAAATTTCAAAGTCAAATATTATAATAATGTATATAGTATTTTTTTGACTTGGTCATTTGATAAGTTTTGAATAAGTATGGCAAAATATGATTATAGGTTAGTTTTGGTTTACAAAATTTAGTTATAATTCTATTTAAGAACTAAAATCATACTCCTTTCGTCTCAAATTAATTGCTTTTTTAGGATCTTTTAAAGTCAAATTGACTATTTTTAAAACTAATCTTTTTACTATTTTTGCTAACATTGAAGATATTATAACCAAAAAAAAATATATACAATTTATTACTAATTTCAATTTTTATAATTTTAGAAATATATTTATATATGCTTAATTATTAATTTTAAAAATAGTCAATTTGACTTAAAAAAGTCCTAAAAAAGTAATTAATTTGGGACGGAAGGAGTGTTATTTATTTTTAATATAAGTTGGGTGGCTTAGAACTATATAATTGTAAACCAAATATAGGTCAACTCATATTTTAAATTTAAAGTTTACCATTATTATGATTCAATAAAATAAATTATTTATGATATTTAATTTCTATATTCTTTCGCCTTCTATCTCTAATGTTTTATATATTTTTTCTCTTTCTAAAATTTTTAAATTTTCTCTCTAAAATTTTTGTACACTTATTTTTTTTTACATACTTTTTTTTTCTCTCTCTAAAATTTTTCTACTATCTCTCTTAAATTTTTAAATAATTTATCTCCCTCTTAATTTTTATACACTCTCCCTTTCAATTTTTTTTATGCACTCTCTAAATTTTTTAAAAATATATATAACAGGTATATTATATTTACGGTACAAAATATAAATAATCGTAGATATAACTTAAAAAACTAATTCAATATATTTCTTGAATGCGTATCGTATTGATTAAGTTATCATCACTGTTGCTGCGCTGCCTGTGCTGGAGCAACCTACCTAGCTAGGCTACCTAGCAGGTTTTTAATGTTGGTAATTATCACCAACTTTAATTCAGATGTGACAGCACATAATCCGTCCATATATATTACTATGATGTTTTAAATTATAATTTCTTTTCACTCTCACAAGTCATATAAGTTATAACTATGCATTATGCATATATACATATATTCTTGGTAGCCAGACAAATGCATGCTCTCTATCAGAATAATGGAGGCGTCAGAACGTGAGCAGTAAATGAATTTGGAGGAGTAGATATGGACCTATGGTGTCCGATGATTATCCGGATAATCATATTGGATAAACCAAATAGTCGCAATTATCTAAAAAGTAATTAAAATAATATTTTATCTAGTATGATAAATAAATAAAAAAAAATGATATTAAATTTTAAAATGAACTGTATAGCAAACTCATCAAGCAAAATAAATATTTTTAACTTTTTTCATATAATTTTGATTTTCCAAAACAAAATAAACTTACCAGTTCTGAAGAAAGAGAATGATGTTACAGATTTGATGACTAGAATTGGAAAGTGTTGGAGATAATTTTTCTCCTATTTCAGTATTTCAAAATGGTTGAAGAGGCCGTTAGAAATATTCTAAATACCCATCTGTACTTGAGAGAGTAGTAGTTGATTGACTTTTATAATTTTTTGAAATATCTGTGTATAAAATGCATTAGAAGATTAAGTTTGAATTTTTTCTTATTTTTATAATTTTTTGACAGACATGCATACAAAGTACAACGGAAGATCAAGCTTGATCTTTTTCTGCTGGCCTGGCCAAAGTACTACCAGGTGTCTAGGTCTCATAAATCTATGGTAGAAGATCAACTATTTGGTACTACCTTAATTCCATAATAAGTGACTTTTTAGAAGAAAAAATTTGTTTCAATTTATTTGTCGTTTACAATTTTCTAGGAGAATAAATTATTTACTTTCTCATATCACCCATAGTTTCTCTCATTGTCCCAAAAAAATTTCTCTCTTGTATTAATAGTTTTCAACTTCCAATAAAGGGATAGTGATGGAATTTCATAGAAATTTTAATTATTAAATGATAGTATTAAATGATTTTTTTAATTTATGTGCATGAAGTTAAAACGATACTTAATATAGAACCGAGAGAGTATCAATTTATGGCCGATCGTCTCATAAGTGGTAGAAGATCGACTACAGCTACTACTCTACTACACATTCAAACTGTCCTTAATGGTTAGCTTTCTTTTTTTTTTTTGTTAAATTAATGGTCAGCTTTCCATTCACTTATTCCCAAGGTTGTAGCTTTATTGTTGCTACATAACTGTATATTAAATGTAGGAACTGTTGTGTCATTTTCACACCGCATTTACCCTACAGTCCAATTACATTTACTTCCACTGTCATTGCATTAATTACTCCATCATCAACACTTCTCATCGGACACCATATCTGCTCCTCCAAATTCATTTATTGCTCAAATTCTGACGCCTCCATTATTCTGATAGAGAGCATGCATTTGTCTTACGTAGCTGGCTACGAAAAATATATGTATATATGCATAATGCATTAATAGTTATAAGACTTATGAGAGTGAAAAGAAATTATAATTTAAATCATCAGTTATAGTAGTATATATGGATGCATTGGATGGATTTTGTGTTGTAACATCTGAATTAAAGTTGGTGATAATTATCAACATTAAAAACCTGTTAGGTAGGTAGCTCCAGCACAGGCACAGTAGCAACAGTGATGGATAACGTCTTTATTTGTATCGAAACAAATATGAAAAATCTATATAACAAAATATAATTGTTTTTGAATTTCATAAAATTTCTGCTCACCTTGATAAAATATTTAGACCGTCCAAAATTTAAGATAGATCTCATCCTTTGTAGATATACTCTGCCTCTCTTCTCCTTACTTCCTCCACCTTTTATTCTACTCTTAGCATCGGATTCTTTCTCTGTTCTCCATTTCACCTTCATTCAAGTTTCCCCTTTAATACCTCCCTCTTTCTTTTCATCTCATCCTTCGTACTTCGTAGTGTCATATGCTTCCCAATATAGAATAGAAGGAAAGATAGCCCTTTGCGTTTCATTTTCGTTCCCGCTCTTCTCCGATTGACCGACCACAGTTGAAGAAGAGAGAGAATCATCATGTGCGGGAGAACTCGTTGTACTCTCCGGGCCGATGATATCCCTAGGGCTTGTCATCCTAACGCTGGTCGCCCCGTCCGTTCTGTTAGTACCGACCGGTAACTTTTCTCTCTCTTAATCGATCGATGCGTAGGTGTGCAGATATGTGTATATTATACGTACAACTTACAAACTTTGAAGAAGTTAGGTTCTATTTGGCTGTTGATTGTTTATATAAATAAAACGCTTTTGGTGTCACGTGACATGTCAAATAATTTAAGGACTAGAAAGTAGACTAACTTAGTTCCATGTATACATAAATATAATCTCCATTTTTACGAGGGAGAGGATAGTTGATATGCATTAATTTTCATCAATTTTGTTAAAGCGACACTTATTCTGAGATCTGCAAATAAGGAAGACATGATACTTATATTTAGACCTGAGATGGACCATGGAATGAGTATAATCATAATTTATAGACAAGTTTTTGGCATGTCATGAACTTGTGTCACATTCACCTAAAAGACAAACTTAAATGTGATGGTGGGAATCCTTATCAGCTTTAAATTTAGTGATTCACTATGGTATAGGTGGACACTGATTCTACATTGATGTGAAATTGCAGGTATTGTCCTTCTTATAATGTCCCACCAGGATTGAATCTGCTGGTTATTAGAAGAGATGTCGGAACCAATTCTCAAGGAGTTGCTATTCACTGCATGAAATGGGGGCTTATTCCCAGTTTCACGAAGAAAACTGAGAAACCTGATCATTACAAGATGGTAATTATGCTTATGATACTCTGACCTGACTTCTGTTGCATATTTCCAATTTAAAGGTCTCAATAACTCTATGGGCCTTATTTATCATGATGTTATCCGCCTTATCAAAATCTTCCGACATCCATATAACAAAACACAATTGTTTTTGAATTTCATAAAATTCTCGCTCATCATACTAAAGCATCTGGACCCTCCAAAATTTGGGATAGATCTCACCATTCGTAGATATATTTCGGCTCTCTTCTCCTTCACTTCTTCCTCCTTCTCTTCTACTCCTAGCATCCGATTCTTTCCCTGTTCTCCATTTCACCTTCATTCAAGTTTCTCTTTAAAATCCCTCTATATCTCTCTTCATCTCACATTTCGTAGTGCCGGAGGCACGGGTTAACCTTAGTAAATCTAATATTACATCTATCGGGTTCAAGCCCAATCCTCTCTTTCTCTCTCATCTCTCTTTCTCCTCCTTCTCCTCGGCAAAACTCCTAGATCTCGCCTGTTTGCAGAGAACTTGAAATCGTTTATTGAGCTTTTGTTATACACATTAGACCGTTTCTGCTTGTATTTTGCTGAAGTTTATGTGATACTTTATGGTACCGTAGTTCAGATATTACAGAGTTTTGGTTCTAATGGATTAATTTTGAATCTTATGTTCTATATACGTCTGTGATACGTTGATTTTGAATTCAAAGGTTATTTTTTTTACTTAGATTTTGCTTATTTTTGGTGTTTGATATATCTCTTCAGGTTAGATTTCTTCCAAGCCCAAGGTTGATGGAACCCTAGATCTGCTTTTCCCTAAACAACCATAGATAAATAGCCATAGATAATTTGTATGTGTACTTACCATTTGTATGTGTACCACATAAATATTTGGGATAGCAAATTATTGATGTTCTTAGTTTAATATAATGTCAAATACATCCTTCAGGTTATAACGTTTAATATATCCACTAAATATAAATTTGTATATTATAATTTTTATTTAATTTGATGTAATTAATTAATTTATGAACTTGTGCAATAAATAACATAAATGTCAAAAATAATAAATATTCATTTTATTATGAAAATAAAGTCGTACACTTTTTGCTAATTAAATTTCTTAAAGATTAAAATTTATGTAATATACATTCAAATATATTTTTTTTGTAATTAAAAAATAAAATTTTAATACCTATAAAAGTGCAAATTAACACACAAAAAATTATATTTATTTTTTCCAAATATTAAAATTTACATAAAACAAACTTATTATTACATAATGAATCCTTATTATTCATATAAAAAAAGTATTAAAAAGTATATTAATTATTTTTTTCAAATATTAAACTAAACATAAGTCACACTTAGACATAATTATTTACAGTAAAAATGACAAATGTTGTTACTCAAAAAAAAAAAAAATTTTTACAATATAGTGGTAGTAATAAATATTATTATATATTTTTTTGTTTAATATAACACCAACTGTATACTAAAAAATGTAATCAAAATCATAAACATCCAAAATTTTTGTTGTTAAACACCAAAAACTAAACTATCAATCACTCTAATTAGAACAACCCCATTAATAATTTAATTTAAAATTCTTAATATTTGTATCACTTATCCAAAAATGTATTGTATTAAAAAAGGATAAATAAACAAATATATATGTGTGTGTGTGTGTGTGTGTGTGTGTATATATATATATTATTTAGGAATTAAAATTTGATAACATACAAGGGTAAATATGTAACTTTATCTATTTAATCAATCCTAAAAATTTGCAAGGGTACTAATTGTTATTTGAAAAACTGGAGAAGATGTGAGGTTTATTATAATTTTATCTAGAAAGGGTGTCACTGTATTTTATTCATTATTAAATGGGTTAATTGCATGTCGTACTCCGAAGTATACACTTTTTACCATTCGTGCCCTGCGGTTTAAACGCTCCAATTTCGTATACCCAAATTAACGTTAAGTAACCATTAATAACTCTTTTGTTATTTTCGGCCAGAAAAATGATCGAAATTGTTACGTGTTCTGGTGGGCACAATATAAGTACACGATTTGACCAAATTTTTATAAATTTGATCGTATAAAATCTTTGAAAACTTGATTAATTAGATTAAGTAATACGTTTATACTTACTAATACAATAAATTACAAATTTACAAACCTAATTTTGTTTGCTTTTTCCTCTTTTTTCCCGTCTTCATCATCTTCCCAATTATCATGTAACTCACCAAAAGTTTCAAAATTCAAAATACTCAAATCATTCATCCTCTTCCCTTGTAACCATTCATGAAGCTCGAAAATCTCAAACTAAAAACCCCAATTCGTTCATCATCTTCAAAAAAAATTTCCCAATCTCAAACCTACTTCATTTTCTCACTCTAGGACACAAATGTCCATCGAAATGCACAACAGAGGCACTCCATTTTCCTTGTATCCATGAACTATTTGATTTTCGAATCAAATACTCGGCCTTGCCATTAGTCCGCTGTCATATAAAAGGTCATGAATTCATGTATTTCCGTCTTCAAGTATTCAAGTATACAATTTTGTCATCCAAATCTTGCAAAACCCTTGATTCGGTGACAATTCGGGTTGTAAAACCTTAGAAAGCACCTAAGAAAACCCATACAGCACCACATTAGCATAACCCCAAATCCCATCTTTCCTTTCTCCTTTTTCTTCTTCTCCTGAAAACTCATTCTGGCGGTGGATTTAAGAGGCGACGACACCATCCTCACCGGAAAAATTCTTGATTTGGGAGAAATGGGTTTGGAGATTAGAATCAAATGTGAACGAATTCATGCGTTGATCCCAAAGGGTAAGTCCTCATCAATTGCTTCAAAATCTAAAGCAAAATGTAAGGATGATGTTCGAATCAAGAGTTGAAAATGAATCCTCGGGGTACGAATTGTAAAAAGGTGTGTATACTTCAGGGTACGATATGTAATTAACCCTTATTAAATAGAGGCAAATAAAAATATATTTCTTTCATTGTACAAAAAAAAAGTCTCATTTATTAAAAAAAAATTATTCCACAAAAGGAATTTTCTTTTTATAACCAAGTTACCTGATATGAAGTGGTCTCTCCACGTCAAGTGGTAGGTAGTATTTGTTTCTTTAGTATTAGTTAATTATCTACGAGTCCCATAGTTTTTTGATCTTTTTCAACAATACAAATGGAACATCAACCTTAATTTCTCAACATATAAACTTAACAAATAAAAAGATCTTAAAAGTCGGGCTAGCAGAAAAAGATCATAAAAGTGGCCAGCATAAAAAGATCAAACTTGATCTTCTGTTATACTATGCAGGTCTGTTAAAAATCATAAAAGCCAGGCTAGAAGAAAAAAATCAAACTTGATCTTCTATTATACTTTGTATGTAGGTATTTCAAAAAATTATTAAAGCCACGCCAGTAAAAAAGAATCTCTTCTTCAACACTTAACTTGTTCCTCCTATATATATTTCCTTTCCATTATTCCTTTATTACCAAAGTTTTTAAACCAAAAGTGACTGGCTAAACCTAAACACTTCACATGTTCCTACATATATATATTCCCTTTTTATATTATCCATTTCTCTACAAATGACAAGTTTAACAAGTTCGTCGTTGGGAGAGGCAGTCCAACCTCCAATTGGACAGGGCCCAAATCATCTTATAGACTATAGGATGAACTTGATTTTTTAGATAATAGCAATTCATATAAACCGTTTATAGAAAGAGTTAGAGAGAATGTTTGTATTGTCAGAAAATTATTTCCATGTTCCCACTATGAACATATTGGGTGTCTCAAGATTAAACCTAATAGTTATTTTGAGATTTTGTTCAATGTCAACAATGTTGACAGGCTTTTTCAAGTAAGATTTAAAATGTAGAATCTTTATTTTATTGCATTTAGGAGATCAAATGTCGGTAAATGCTGGACTTTTAATGATGTTATAAAGTCCTGAGTTCCATAATTTGGAATTGGACTTGTCCTATACCACCGATTATAGCTTTTTTTAGAGTAGCAAATAGGAAAAAAATATGAAATTGTAGCCACTAAAAATAAACTTCGGATGCCCGTTGTTAATATGTCAACGACTGATCCGTTAAGAGAGGATTTAAGCAGATAAAAAAAACTCAAAAAATGAAAGGGTTGTAAGATTCATTTTACAAATAATACAAATGATTTCAGAATTTATAAAATTTTAGGCAATCTTAAATCGTTGTTATTACATCCTATGAAAAGGCTGATATTTCAACCTTTGGACTTAAATTGAAAAAAATAGAAAATATGTGGTCTGCTGTCTCAAAATAGCTCATTTAAAAAAAACCTCTTTTCTATAAGTTTGATAGTCGCTTGTACTGCAGTTATCATGGAAAAACTCTAGTTAAAATTCATAGCCACTTTAATGTTTAGTAAAAAGGACGTCATATAAGATATTGGGAAAGATCCCACATCTTAGTCTTGTTACTAATCACTGAAGTGGTTAGGAACTTTAACTCAAGTTTATCCATGATAACTGCATCATGAGCGATTATCAAACTTATAGAACAGAGAGGTTTATTTAAGACAAGATCTTTTGAGACGGCAGACCATATATTTTCTATTTTTTGCAATTTAAGTCTGAAGGGTGCAGTATTAGCCTTTTCATAGGATGTAATACAATGATTTAAGATTGCCTGAAAATTTATAGATTCTTAAATCATTTGTATTATTTGTAAAATGGATCTCGCAATACTTTCATTTTTTGAGTTTTTTTTCTTTTTTGATCTGCTTAAATCCTCTCTTGTCGGATCAGTTGTTGACAAATTAACAACTGTCATCCGAAGTTTATTTTTAGTGGCTACAACTTCATATTTTTCCTATTTGCTATTCTAAAAAAAGTTAGAATCGGTGGCATTTGACGAGTCGAATTCCAAATTGTGGAACTCGGGACTTTATAACATCGTTAAAAAGCCCATCAGTTATCGCCATTTGGTCTCCTAAATGCAATGAAATGAAGATTTTTCATTTTAAATCTTACCTGAAGAAGCCTTTCAACATTGTTGACTTTTGAACAAGATCTCAACATAATTATTAGGTTTATTCTTGAGATATCTGAAATGTTTATACTAGGGACATGGACATCATTTCCAGACAATACAAACATTTTCTCTACCTCGTTCTTTAAATGATTTATATGAATTGTTATCAACTGAAAGATCAAGTTTATCCTTATACTTTATAGGATGGTTTGGGCCCTGTCCAACTAGAGGTTGGACTGTCTGTCTCGACGACGAAGTTGCCCGCCTCACCAAAAACTTGTTATTTGTAGGGAAAGGATAATGTAGAAAAAAATATATAAAAGAAAAGGTGACGTGTTTAGTTTAGCCAGGTGTAAAAACTTTGGTAATAAAAGGATAATTAAAAAGGAATATATATATATGGGTACCAATCCACAGCAAACGGTTGCCGTGGCAATCAATTTTGTCCTTGCCGCTACAGGCTGTAGAGGCTGTAGCGGCAGTAGTGTTTGGCTTAGGGAAGAAATTTTTTTTTTTTACGACAAAGGTAAGTTGCTTACAATAGATATCAGTTTTTTGGTCTTCTAATCTTTATGTACTCCATACTCAACCCAACTGTCATTTATTATCATAAAGTATTTTATAAAAATATACAAAATTTAAATTTCCTCCAATATATTAAAAACTTATAGATATATTTTATTTTTAAGTTAATTTATGAAATACTAAAATATAAAATAGTATAATATTAATATATACTATTTATTATTATATTTGTTACTTTAAATATTTTATATTTTAGTATTTCATAAATTAACTTAAAAATAAAATATATCTATAAGTTTTTAATATATTGGAGGAAATTAAAATTTTGTATATTTTTATAATATACTTTATGATAATAAATGACAATTGGGTTGGGTATGGAAGGACATAAAGATTAGGAGACCAAAAAATTGATACCTATTGTAAGCCAACTTATCTTTGCCGGAAAAAAAAATTTCTAGCGGCAAGGACAAAATTGGTTGTCGCGGCAACCGTTTGCTGTGGATTGGTACCCATATATATATATATATAATCAGATCTGGTTATGGACAACTTTCTGACGGAAATGGTTGAATCGGATCTGGAGATGGACAAAAGTTTTCAGACGAAAAAAAGGGATTACTCCCTCGGGAAGCGCCATCGCGACGACGACGAGGAGGTCTCCGATGTCCAGAAGGTCTCCGATGTCCTGTCCAGGAGGTCTCCATTGTCAGTAGATCGTTTGCGGATCCAAATCACGGAGATATGCTGATGGAGGTGTTTCGGGTGAGGATCCACAGGGGAGGCAACCTGTCTGGTAAAATCTTGATCATTGATAATTCACAAACTCAGCAATACATCTACAGGAGTGAGCACTCCCAATATATTAAGGACGGGGATGATCTGCTGCTGACTGGCCTCAATCGTGCTGCTATTTCGATCGATAATGGTCTCGCTGTCTTTTGGGGTCTGAATCTCACCAACCCCTCCGAACACCAACCCAAACGCATCACAAACTGCAAGGACTGCTTTGACGATGATGGCTACTTTTTCCCATTAAATTCCAAGGCGGTTGCTTTTAACTATTACACACAGCAATATTTATTTGGCATTCCCTTACATGAAGAACTTAAGGACGAGGATGGACAAGTGTGTGCAACAGTGATGTACGCCTTCTTCAATGAAGCCATGCAAGCCGATATAGAGGTTAGCCTGATAGATGAAAAGATAAAAGGCGTTTATGGATCGATCACCGCTAAAAATGACATGATTGATGATCCTCTTTGTGAGAGTTTTCTCTTCCTCAAGGAGGACTCGAGTCAAAGCGTAGAAGTAGTAGATGGGCAGCCAATTCCATTGCCCAGATCCGTAGTAGCCGTTCCAGTCATGTCCAAACTCATAGTTTGTGCACATCTGAAAAGCAAGGACACGGACAAGGAGTTTAAAGCAGATATATCCTTTGGTGTTGAACTCCATGGTAAATCGGAAAAACTAATGAACAGCATACAAGTGAGGGTCACTTGGAAACGCTTTTGGTATGAGTATATATATGTTTCTATTGTAAATTTGTGACTTTTAAATGTTTGAACTTTTATAGATTCATTTCTGTTAAAAAATCTCCTTTTGTTTTAATTCGAACCAGGGATGTATGGTGATATGCAGTGATCCAGCTGCCTTACTAGTGCAGAAGATCTCAGATTGGAGGCACCTTGAAATTCGATTTGCTATTTTATGTATAAATGTATTTCCTTTATTTTAAATTAGGATTGTATTTGTGGATTGTGGGAGTTGTTTGAAACTTTGATTTCTGTCATGGATGTGTTGTTTGAAACTTTGTGGTTTGTATTTGTACAATGTGGAAGTTGTTTGGATTTCATTTTGGTTGGATATTTGGATTCACCTGTTTGAAACAGCTGCCATCCTACGTGCTTGAGGATTGATGTGGCTGAACTGTTGTTGTGGCTGTTGCTACCATCTCAGGCGCATCCTATTTGGGATCTGATCTATCTATTTTTAGTTTCATTTACACGTCAACATTTTTGATGTAATTTGAAATGTCTTAGTGGCCATCTCATTCGTAGTCTGTTTTCATTTTTTTATATGCCTATAAGCTTACATATTGACTAATTATTGCTATTTGCAGAGATTGCTGAAAGGGAAATAGGTTGTACTGTCCATGCTGAGGTATGTTTGTCTACTGAGTGTCAAACTATGTTCTTTTAGAAGCAATTTCTTTGAATTAGAGCTAAACTTAAAACTCTTTTATCCCAAACTAGTTGGAGTGCAGACTACCATCATGTGCTCGATAATGTGTACTATAAGTAAAAAGTTACAATACATTTTCGAAGTTGTAGTATATTGTAGTTCTACTATTATACATATACTGTTATAAAATTATGCGTGTGAGTGAGGAGATTCCAGATATTCAAGTAGGATTTAGTAAGCAGCTGAGACCTTTATCCTTGAGTGTTAGGACAAGCTAAATTATTGTAATTTGGTGATTTTATGACAAAGGGAGTCTTGCATCTCTTACTGCAAGTCTGGAGTCTCCTTTTTGGAAAACTAAACAGGAAAAAACACTAGTATGAAACTTACCTATACAATCTAGCCTGCTTTGAATCTATATGAATTAAATCAATATGTTATTGGTCAAAACCTTGATTTAAGAATGCAGCTCAACGATTAGAAACTGTGATTTGAAGATTGCCAAAATAATACATTGAAGAAGGTTAAAGTTGGACTCAGAGAGTGAACACTAAGTTTACTTGTTAAAAATGAATTATATATATATAGAGAGAGAGAGAGTGAGTGAGAGTTGACAATAATATCTTGAACGCATCATGTTCTAATGTTCTTTTTGACCTAATTGCAATTTTTGAATTTATACTTATTTAGTTATTCTAGGAATTTATGCCATAACTTATTGGTGCAGTTATTTTCTTTTTCAATATTATTATTATCATCATCATAATCTTACCTTTTGTATATTTTGATATATAATGTCAACATAGTAGACTAAATTCTTTTTATGCTAATGCTTAGTTGATTCCTACCTTAGATTTGGACATTATGTCTTGTGAGGGGAAATCTATCTTCAATTTATGAACTGGAGCCTGTTTTCTGTAGTCGTTATTTCGTTTATCGAGTTCAGTAACCGGTATTTACAAAGTCGGCATATTTGTTACTTGGAGACATTTGGTCCCACCCATTTGAATCAAATTCCGATTGATTTGCCTTCCAAATATCTTCTCTCTCTCTGTCTTTGAGGTAATTCAGTGAGTTTTGCTTCAGATTCACAAGGTGTTCGTTCAAGTAGTCCTCCTTAATTATCAGGATCTTATCCTTTTTATCGTCATTACTAAAAAGATTAAATTTTCATAATTTTGTGGTGTTGGTTATAGTTTTTGCCATTTTGGTGGGCACATTTGTTCTTAGATTCCGGCAACTGTGAATTGTTTCGTGATTAGATTATATCTCTTATTATAAAGTCTTTGGCTTTTTTTACGGTTATTTTTATTCCATTGGGTTACACTTTAGGGTAAAAAGAATAGATTTGGATAAACATAATAACTAACTGACCCTAGTAAATAGCACGCGGTCTTAGTAACTGTTTATCGGTTCATCCTCTCTCCTTCTCTCATAACTACTCCCTTTTTTCTTGTCAAGTGATCACATCTTTTACAGCTGCTTCATCAGAGCAATTTGATTTGTTTTCTTAAAAAAAATGCATATATTTATGTTCAGATTTATGCTTCAAATTATGTATAGCTTGAACCGCGGAGATGACAAAATCATCAGGTAACCCATCAACAAAATCAGATTTTTTGTCATATAATTCTTGTTCTTCCTCACTCCTATACTTTATGGTGATTTTTTTTATACATTCTCTAACAGTATAATTGCGTACACAATTCATTGATTTCAAACTCTTCTTTTAGGCTTTTATTTCTCATAATACTATAAAACAATTTTTAAAAGTGGTGAAAAAAGAAAAGAAGGAAAAAGGCAATACAGTCTTGAGGACCTGTCTTGGTTTTCCAGTTTTTGTTTGTTGTTTTCAGTCTCAAATTCAATTTGTTTGTTGTTTTCAGTCTCAAATTCAATTTGTTTGTTGTTTTCAGTCTCAAATTCAATTTGTTTGTTATTAGTGTTTCTTTATTTATAACTTCAATTTTTGTTTTTGTGGACAATTTTTTCGGCGCACGCGCATCGCGTGTGTGCGTGTACTACTAGTGTATGTGTACTGGTGTGTGTGTGTATATATATATATCTATACAAAATACAAATGATTTTAAAAAAAAAAAAATCTCCGGCCCACCCTAATAAATCATTTGGACCGTTCAAAGTTTGTGACAAATCTTGCCCTTCATTATATCCTTTGACAATATATCTCTTCCTTCACCTCTTCCGACCTTCGTCTCCTCACCTCCTCTTTTCGGAGGTGACACCCCTCTGTCATCTCTCCTCTTCGACGACCTCTCTCTGGTGGTGCGTTTCTCTAGATCATTAGGACAGTTGCGGCGTAGTGCCGGATGCACGGGTGTTAGCTAGTGTGTGTGTGTGTGTGTATATATATATATATATTAAAGCCGGAGGTTACTTTTTGGTGTAATCTCAAAGTGAAGCTCTGTCCCAAAATTGAACTGAACTGCCCTACCTAAAAGAGTTGCAAATTAAACAAATAAATATATTTACCCTGGCCTTGATCAAATTCAATTATACACTGAAAGCCAGAAACTGTCCTACCAATTAGGGGGTAAAAGAGTAATTATAGGAGACCTTTCACTTTCAAAATCCTCTACGTATACAATAATCAACGCGCTCATGTTCCTTCAATTTCTCTCCAACGAATGCCGGTTACTCCCTAGCTAACGAATTTTCCATCTCCATCTCTACCCAAAACGCCAAAAGGAGGGTTGGAAGGATATTCTTTTATTTACTGAATTTTCCGGGCTCCTTTCAGGTTGGATTTCTTTTTTCTTATTTGTGTTTTCTTTTTTCTTATTTCATAATCCCTCCCTCCCTCCTCCATTCCACCATGTTAAATCTCTTTTATCTTTTTTCCTTAAGTCATTTGTTTTTGTTTTTTATGCATCCTTTTGCGAAGGACTCATTTCCCATCATTCTCCATATTCTCATGTTCCTCTAATTAGTAACGCGCATACTATTTTATGTTATTGCCGATATATATATATATATATATATATATATATATATATATATATTTTTGCATTTCCAGATAATTGTGTATATCCATTCACAACACAAAATAATAATTTACATAAAGCAAAAGAAAGAATATTATTAGGGTATTATTGATAGTTGAAGAAAATTTCAAAATTAATCAAGTTTGGTTATTAGAAGATAATTACTTTAGAAAGTTATGTACCTCAAGCAAAGATCCTTTTCTATCATAGTCTGCATTACTCTTTATTGGCATGGGTCACAGTATAGATCTTGACGAGATTATTGGGGAAAATAATTAATCAGCGCCATAAAATATTTAGGTGGATTTTGATAAAATCATGTAATAAGAATAAAACTTAGGTATAAAACAGAGTTAAATGTAAAAAAAATTGTTTGATAACAAATTTATATAGTATACCTTAATACAATATTTTATTATTTTACCCTTAGTCCATTTATACATAGTTAGGTAAGGGTAATAATATAATAAAAATTAAATAATTAATTCAAATAAAATTACCAAACAATATATGACTGGTAAAATATTTCAATTATAATGATAATCATAACAATTTTATATAACTATTATAAAATATGGTGGGTGGTGGTGGGTGGCGGTAAGTGACGGTGCTTGGTGGTGGTGGTGGTGGTGTTAGTAGGTGGCCGCGGGTAATGGTGTGGGTGGTACAGTAAGAAAAGTGAAGTAATAAATTAAAAAAAATAAAAATAGAGTAGTAAGGGTAAAAGAGTAATGAGAAATTTTTTTTTAAAAAAAAAAAATCGTCCCATTCTCTTGCTCTGACTGGTGTAGCTGGGGCAGAAGAAAACCTGAGCTGCTGGAGAAGACGGCGCATGCGACGGAGAGTTGGTGGTTCGCGTTGAGGTGGCGGAAGGTGGATTCTAATTAGAGAGCGGAGCGAATATTTGCCATTATTATTAGGGTAAGAAATTGGTGAGCGATGGAGAACGGAATGTTTGTTTGTTTGTGATGTTGATTTTGACTTTTTGAGCGGAATGCGGGACTTGTTCATATTCTTTATTCAATTATAAAAATTGACCTCTTTCGTTACTAATACTATTAATTAATACGCATCTATAAATTTTAATTGGTAAAATTTAATATTTAAAAACTTATGTCTTATGTGACGTTTTATATATACTTCATAAATGTTTTTAGCTATAAGCTTAACAAAAAGTGTCCCATTTATAAATTATATGAATTTTAAATATATATATTTATTCTATATTTGCTGAATATTTTGATAATAGTAACATGATAGTAAACATAATATGATAAATTTAATCTTGTGGAGCTGATCACTAAGTGGGAATCAGGGCGAATGTAAATGTAGTTTTAGTTATAGCCACATCTTTGTCGTATCTTATCTCACTATATCTATAAACAATTTAGACGGTTATAATAAAATGAGAAATCAAATTTTTGGCGAACTTGGGATATATTTTGAATTGTAGGTTTTCTAATTTTATATAGTTTATGTTAAAAAATTTTATTATTATTGTGCATAGTTATATATTCAAGAATGTAATAATATAAGGTTCGTATAACAATATTATTAGAGATAGTGAATTAAGTAGATATCAAATTATGTTTAAAAGGAAATAGTAGGAGTCTCAAATCTTTAGTCTCAAAAAAATGTATCGAATAATATATCATGATTGTCTCTTGTAATTGACTATTTTATAAAATAAAATTAAAATATTCAATGACACATCATTTTAAACTTATTTGAGACTAAAAATTTAAAACTCTTAACGATACTCAAATTATAAATTTGGGCAGCTGATGTCTCTAGTGCCACTGTTTATAATTCAGCGTTGGGTATACACTTATATACCTGCATGCAATAAATGTGTTGGTTTATTGGCAACACATATTTGAAGAATATTATCGTCCACCTAATACTGAATTAGAAAAAGAAGCGCTGGAAATAAGACCTATATTTGAGAAAATAAACGTGGCTAGTGGCTAGTGGCTACATAAAAAAAAAACTAAGCACTGTGGTGAGCTTCTTCCGATCCATATGCATTTAGCCCAGTCATGATTGTATGCATGTAATTAAAATTAGAGATATATTTTTTTTTAGTTCTTTTTAAAATTAAAGATATATTTTTATTTTAAAATCATAAAGTGACACAATATTTTTAATTTGTCATTGTTTTTTAACTATCATTTTCGATGTCAAACCACTGCAGTTGAATTCTTAACTAATTCAAATGCTATATTTGAGAACATAAAATTATCCTTAAAAATCGTTATTTTATAAATATATCTTTAATTTTGAAAGAGATGGAGTAACTTTTTATCTTCATTGATCCGGCGAGTGCACCAACATTTGATTCCAAAATTTGATTAAAGGTTTAGAATAAAGGCACACAAGAGTCTAGAATGAAGCAACAATGCTTAATAAAATTGAATAATTAAGATCTGAATGGTTAGTATATCTTAATAAATTATTTAGTAAAAAAAATATTTTAATAAATTAGATTATATGAGTGAAATAGCATTTGAATTTAAAAAGTTTTTTGATAACTAAAAAGTATAAAACATCTGAATGACTTTTAAATTTAAAAATATCTCAAATTGACTTTTTAAAAAATCAATAATGATCTTAAAATTTGAAACGGAGAGAGTACAATATTTATAAAGGCTCCATAGATTTAAAAATTTTATTAAGAGACAGCCCTTAATGATTTGGATTTATATAGATCATAATAGACAAACAAAATTTTACCAAACAACTTTACCGTTTTATCGAATAAGATGTATAGCTGTTAAGAGGTATTAAGAGGTAACACCACCTTAGTCCGGTAAGAATTAAGATAAACAAGTCCATATAAATAACAAAACTATCAAGGAACTAAATATGAAAATCATATTTTTGATCCAAGTAGCAAGTTTCAAAGAATGACATTATACAAACTTCTAGAGGTTATGAACCAGAGACGATTACAAAATTGGGATATAAGAATTGTTTGTAGATCATTCTCAAAAGATAAATGTCCAACCGTAATAAAGAAAAAGTCAATTAATTGGAATTGATAACAGCTAATAATGGGTTAAAAATAAGGAAAGAATGTTGTAGGATCAGTCCAGAAGATATGTATAATGAAGAATCTGGAATCAACAATTACCCATATATGCTTTGTTTACACACGAAAGGCAGATATCAGTAAACGGGGAAGAAATAGAACAGAGACTGATTCAACAAATTCATGAACATTTTCCAAGTTTGGCTACCAGGATTACTAGCAATAGTTGGAATGCTAGGCTTTGAAACCCCACAAACACTAAAAATAAAAAATAATAAAAAACAAACACATCCCTTGAAGGAGAAAGAATGGGAGATTAGGATATTGAGTGCAAGAAAGGCTGGAATTTGCCTTGTAAATCTAGGACTAGTGGTGGATAATGACACAACAACAACAACAACAACAACAACAACAACAACAACAACAACAACAACAACAACAACAACAACAACAAATAATGAATGTTCATTGTTGGATCTTGAAGCTATTGGATGAAGACTAAGGATCAGGACTCCAACCAAAGCATTTTCCATATACTAAAGGCACATGGCCTAGGAATAAGTGCTAAAACCATCACTTTTGATGGGCACATACATACTTACCAATTTAGAGAAAAAGGACTATGAACCCTTACTTTAAAATGATTCGTCTTCTGTGGTACAAGCAAAATGGAACAACATTGAGATCATTGTTTGATAGTATGTTTGAGAGCATGTTGACTTGGAATTTTACTTTTGCATTTTGTCAGACATCTATACAACTCAAGATTTCAAGGTTTGTGCTTTCTATCAAGTTCCTTAAATTCATCAACAAAGTTAACACTTACAGTTTCCAATTTTCTCTTATGTATGAGCAGAAACTTGATCGTGGTGGTGATTATCTGAAGTTGCTCCGCGGTGAAATTGATCATATGAAATTTGTTTATGATGGCTGAAGAACAGCGGGTAAAGGTTGCTGGTGGTGGTGTTGTTGGGAAGGAGAATGATATTGTAATGTATAACCACCTCCAACTTATACAATAAATGACCACTAGAAAATAATAGCCACTAGAAACTAATAGCATCAAGTCATATAGATCGAATAATCTAACAAATTAAAGACACAAAGGACTAGACATTCGCATGCTTCGCACATGTTAGAAGGCTAGTTTTAACTATATCTTTTCCGGAAGCTATTTCAGTGTACCACTCCAAACAAACGTATTTCTACCAACTAAGTGAATCAAACTACCATACTCTGATACTCCGTACCACGAAAAGTGAAGTTTTTCGCTCCCAAATCCGTACCACGTCGAAGATGATCTAGGTAACATTGGTATACACACCCAGCTGTTTAGGAACTATAAACTAACCAACTAATAACATAAACTCAAATCTCTTGCAACATTATATTACATTTATTCAATAACTGATTATAAACTGCACATAGAGATATATATGAGTTTGAGCTTTTATAGTATGATCTTAGAACACTTGTATCTTCACACACAATAATCAAAAATAACATACAAGTAAAAGACGAATAAGAAGACCCCAGTTCTTATTACCTATTACAGATGCATATTGCAAACCAATACCAATAGCTAGAGACTGACGGTATAACAGAAAATTAAAGGTAAGCCAAACCCATTGCTGCAAAAATTGTTCTTCAAGTCCAACTCACCTGTTAGGCCTGTGAAGTTCTAACTTGCTGCTTGATGCTGTCTGTGGGAAGAAGAGCAGCAGCTTCAGGTAAAGCCGATGTCATAGTTTGGTACTGAGCGGCCATTTGGGGGGGCTGAGTATAGTACATGTGCGCTTGTGTAGGATCAGCAAATTCATACGCATAATTGGCAGTAGTAGTCGAAGTAGGAGCAATTGACTGAGAAGGATGATGAATCTGCGAGAAGCCAACATACTGTGGCTGATGTTGACCGGAAGGAACCTGAACCAATGATGGAGAAGTCGTAGTTGCTGTCCTGTACACACCCGCAGCCATTTCAGATTTAGGGGCAGGTGCATTCCTAGCAGTGTTGTATGCTGCAGCAGGAGGGGGTGTTTGGGGACGGCTAGATGGTGTGGCGACGGCAGCTTCACTAAAACCTGGTTGCTGCACAGCCATGTTATATGCTTGGGGCTGTCTAGCAGGCACATAGTACACTGGGTAATGTTGATCAAGCCCAGGGTGGTGAGGATGGTGCGGTTGCTGGGAAGGATATATGGGGTAGTATGACGACATTGGCATTGCCCCGGTGGGGTGATGTTGGATATACTGTGCACCAGCATGAATGAATTGTGGTTGTTGTTGATGCAATTGTGGATGATGTTGTTGCTCGTATTGGGTTTGCAACAAATACCCAGAATCTTGAAATTGAGGTTGCACCTGAACTCTTATGTTTGGATCAGTGATCTTTGGTTCAACAGGATTAGCAGAAACCCTACTCTGCCCAGATGAAATTTGGACATTTGGGTCTTGATAGATCATAGGTTTGTGGCGAGACAAGGGGTTTGTTATATTACCATCGCTGTACAAATCAAACAACCAAGAACCCATTTCAGAGCAGTTTCAAGACATCATACATACAAGAGTTCATATAATTTAAATTGATTAAGGTGTGTGATAATTACACAACTCAAAATCATTGAGATATCTCAGCTTAAAATTTCAACTTGTACATTCCCCAACACAACCAACCAAAAAATTATAGAAATCGACTACCTTGAAACTGAATATAGGGAATGCAAGTCCACAGATTTTATACAAACTTAAGCACATATAGGGAATGCATCTATATGGGTTTAGATAGTAGAAAATGGAAACTGCTAAAATCAAAATTTTAAGCTGGTTTAGAAATTGAATATTTAAATTATTGATCTTGATGGGAATTGAAGAAGTATCAAATTAAATACTTCAAAAAGTCTACCTCAAATTATGCACTCTGTGCAACCAAAGACAAGATTAGAGAAATTTGGGTACCTTGAAACTGAATCAGGGGAAGCCAAATCTCGACCCCCACCAGTTGTTTTCTGATGCAATTGTGAAGGCACTGACTGTGACTGTTGCTGTAATTGTTTCCTGTATCCCACTGACACAGCACCCTCCGATCTCTCATCATCGGAGAAAATCCGATTTGAGTACTCCCCAATAACCGGTACAGAACTCATAGGCACACCCGATGCTGCTGTCAAAACAGTAGGTGGAGGCGAAGGCAAAACCACAAAACCCCCATCATCTGATTTCTGATTCGCATTTTCACCAATACCCATCTGAGCAAATTGCTCTTCAATCCCCACCTTCTGCTGCTGATCCTCTACCGCGTGAACCCTAATAGGCGGCAAGTTCCCCAAAGACGGGGAAGAAGAAGCGGACCCAAACGACGAGGTCGTATCCAACATCGGAGAATCAGGCACCGAATGAACATCCTGATTCTTACTAATACAACCAGTACCACCCACCCCTTTGAGATTATTCGAATTACTAGCTATCATAGCATCATCATCAAGACCCAGTAAGCAATTTACTAAATTCGAATCCGAAAGTCCACCACTGGTCGTGCCATTGAGAGCATTCAAAAACCAGTTCTCAGACTTGATTGAATTTTCCAATAAGGACCCAATGGAAGAAATTGATTCGGGCTTGGACGGAAAAAGAAAAAGGCGTAGGCGAGATGATTTAGCGGAGGAATTGTTATTTAGCCGGTCATATTCGTCGATCATATTATCGAGGTCTTCGTCGGTGGTGACGGAGATTAAGGAGTCGAGGTCTTCGTTTGGGAGTTGGTACTTGAGAGTGAAATTGGCTTCGCTGTTATCGAGCAGGGTTTTGGAGAGACGGTGAGTGAGGTCGGAGAGAGAAGCGTTACGGTCAACAACGACTATGCGGGTGTCGCCGCCTATGTAACATAAGGATTTGTCGTGTGGGCGCGGCACTATGTGGCCGCCGAAGCTACACATGAGTCGTAGCTTGGGAGCGGTGGTTCCTGGTACAACTTGGTACGAGTCATCCAAGGAATCGGTGTTTCTGGAGCGTGGGGATGAGTCGACTGAGTCGGTTGTGCCGGCGGCTGTGGTGGTGGCGATGGGCGGAGCAGGTGTGGGCTCCATAGACGTGTTTTGCGATGAGAGAGAAAACTGAAAAGGAAGATGGTTCGAGTGGGAGTTGGATGCATTTTATAGTTTTTTATTTTTTATTTATTTTTTTTGGGTCGAGAAGGATGCTCTTCTATAGTTAGGCCAGCTGTTTCCCTTAATTTAATCGGATTATTCATTGACTATTGCATTTCTATAAAACGATTTTTATATTTGGAAGTCTATTGACTTTTTACTATGTGTATTTTATTCTGGACTCTTGAGGCATTACCCATAAGTTACAATCGAGTTTCGCAATTTTATGAAGAATAATTTATAAAAATATTAACTAATCTTAATAAAATTTAATTATACCTAAAATTTCTATGCTACTGAAATAATGTACTCCATTTTTTTGCTTTACGGTACTTCAAGAGGGAGTAGAAAGAAATGGGGGCTGGCGGACAGTTTGGGACAGGTTTATGTATAAAAGAAGACATAAAGAAGCCCAAGTGGCAGGGAGGAAATAGCCAGTCAAGCAGCCAGAGGCAGAGAAGATATCAACTGTGGACCGGATGGATCAGAGTCGTCAATAAGTTAAATCTTAATTTTGATTTGATCTGTTTTAATATATTTTATTAAATTAAAATTTTAAATTTATTTATTAATGTGTGATAATTTAATTTATTACATCAATATTTTAAATGAACCAAATCATAGATCAAATTTAATTTGACTCAATGATCCACCAAAAAAATCAAAACAGAACTGGCATTAAAAAATAAATAAATTCCATAGCTGAATCCTGCCGAAAACACTAATAATACTCCACCGGTTCTATATTAAGTGTCGTTTTAATTTCATGCACATGAATTAAGAAAGTCATTTAATACTATGATTTAATAATTAAAATTTGTATGAAATTCTATCACTACCCCTTTATGGGAAGTTAAAAAATATTACTCCATACAAGGGAGAAAATTTCTTGGGACAACGAGAGAAGTTAAGGGTGATATGGGAAATTAAATAATTTATTCCCCTAAAAAGTTATAAACGACAAATAAATTGAAACAAATTTTTTCTTCTAAAAAATCACTTATTATAGAATGGAGGTAGTATCTTGTTTACATTCTAAAATAGCTTTGTTTTATCTGAGCATAAAACGGATACATAAAGAGAAGAAAAACGTTGCCTCGTGAATTCAGAAGAGGGGAGTGAGAAATAAATGCGATAATATAGGAGTAAGGGCTTACTTATGTAAATATAGATATAGATATAGATATAGATATAGATATATAGTGAGAGAAACTAAATTTACCGGATGCCTACAAAAATAAATTCAATTCACAAAACTGAAAGAGAAACTTGTTGTATTTATATTGCTTGTCCTGCTTAATGTGGCCATGTTGTGTACTCCAGTTGTAAGCAGTAGAATAAAAAAATGCTAGAAAAGAAACTCAGATGAAATTTTTTGATGGCAATTATTTTTCTTCTTTCCTGTTTCCGGCATAATTAAAAAGATTTGAACTTGGCAAAATTTTGGGCCATATGGTTATGATCAGAACTAAAATTTGAGACAGAGAAATTGAAAAATGTTAGTAAGTGAAAGTTTAAAAGAATTAGAGTGTAAAGTAAAAATTTGGGAAATTAATATTTCCACAAGTGAAATTGTTAGTTTTACAAGATATTCTCGCACACGATGGTGGACCTCATTTACTATTTCCACAAGTGAATTGATATTTTGGGAATTGATATTTTCACAAGTGAAATTGTTAGTTCTACAAGATACTCTCTCACATAAAGGTGAACCCCACTTACTATTTATGTGAGAAGGAACTTGTAGAGTTATTAAATTTACTAGTGGAAATATCAATTCTCAAAATTTTTAGGGAGATTATGTAAATTTCTTTCATAACTTAATATAATTTTATAAATAATATATTTTATAAATTAATTTAATTGTACAAATAATTTTTTTTAAATAGATCAATTTAGATCATGATCTGTATTGTTGAAGCACGTGGATTATGGGATAGATCAATGATTCATTACATAATGAATCAAATTAATGAAATATTACTACATTTGATGGATCATATTAAATCAAAATATAATTTGCACCGATATGACTCGTTGACATGGCTAGATAGATTCTGGTCTGACAGCTAATTGCCTGATTTGCTAATTGGGTTGTGTGTGTTTGTCTCATAGAGAAATTGATCAGATGACTCAGGTGGTCATGGCTTAGAATGTAACTAATATTGATAGAAATAAAAAGCCCATCATGGAAAAGTCAATATGGGACCCAAATGTAACAGAGACTTATTAAATTACCCATGCTGCCTAAGGCCCAATTACTATAATTTTTAGCAGGTAGTACCCATACAAGGATCAACAACTTATTATAATTCAGTGAAGTAACATGGAAATATCTTCATGGGCCATCCAAGAGTTTTACATTGTAACTTACCGGAAACGAGATATTAAATATGTTTAATTTTTAATCCTCACAAAAAAGAATTAAAAAATAATAATAAAACATAATTATAATGCTAAAATAATGATGCCTTATTTCTCACATACATAGGTGTGATTATTTGTTTCATTGTACAAGTAGTATAAATTAAGGATATTGAGGCTAATCATGAGTTCTTCATTACTTTATAACGTTTCTAAACTAGAGGCTATTTAAAATTGCAATAATACTTTAGAACATGATGATGGTAGTAATGAACTATAGTGTTACAAAAGGTAAGGGCATATATAATGCCATAACCCCAACTGATCCACGAAAAATAAATTAATAATTCCCATTTCATCCGTTGGACATCCTAATGTCTGTTAACAAAATTCTATTTAATGTGAATTTTTTGTATGTATAATGTGTTGGTATGACAAACGTACAATGATGTTACGTGATTTCTAAGAAACGAAAATGATCTATAAGAGTTGTAGACGGTTACCTCCGGAGAAGTCATGTCGTGTACGAGATGAATTGAATAGCAAGAAGTAATTAAGTAAATTGTAAAATAAAGTATTTAGTATGAAAATAAGAATCTTTTCGGTTTTTAATGAATGAGAGTTTGACTAAATATATACCTTTAGATATAGTAGTAGTAGTACTTAGCATGCCATCCCAAAAAAAATTCATGTAGAATAAATTGGGTCTGTCAATTATGGCCCTTGTCCATAAGTGATTTCTAATGGTTTATGTTTTATTATAACACGTTCGTTAGTGATGTCCAAATTAACCTAACCTTAAGGTTGTGGCACATGACTTGTAATCACTTGAAAGTTGTGGCACATGACTTGTAAATTACATATAACAAACTTTTTATGTATGTCAAAAGTAATCTATCAATCGTATGTTACTAAAATGAGAGGTGAAGGACGATATTGGCATGTTCGGGAATTATTTATTTTTTTGACTTAAAGTTAAAATTTTAGTAGATTTATAAGTTAAAATTTTAGTAGATTTATAAGTAATAGTGTTCGGCATCATTTTTACTTATAAGTCGGGAATTATAAGTAATAGTTGTGGATGTGTTCGGCTAATAATGACTTATAAGTTAAAATAAAATAAAAAGATTAGTAAAATGTCCTTTAATAAGAAGAACATTAAAAATAAAAGTGGGTATTTCTGTCATTTCATAGTAGTTAACCAACTTAAAAAAATGACTTATAAGTCATTTTTTTAAGCAACTAAATATTACTTATTTTTTTGACTTTTTTTCAACTTATAAGCAGAAAAAAAAGTTATTTTCGAACAATTTTTTTGGCTAAACTACTTATAAGTTGGGTTGACCAACTTATAAGTAGCCCCCGAACAGGCACTAAGAGAATGTATCTCCTAACAAACCTAGGCTTTTTTAAGTCTTGAAAACATATTTTGTTATTTATTATTCTCGTTGAGAAAGATTGAATTCAGTTTATGTTATACTTTTTCTCTCGATATTTTTTTTAGAATAAAAAAAACAAAATATCACAATTTTAGATCTATGAGTTGCGGATAGTGTTCACTTAGAGATATATTTAGATTTTATGAAGTTGTCGTCCTGTTGAATATGTATAATTGAGTTCATAATTTTTGGTTATATTTGTTATTACAAAAAGTTTTATTAGTTATTTTTGTCATTTAAAATTTTGTTGCGAGTTAGCTCGTATGGAACATTTGACATAATAAATATAACAAAAAGTCATGAACTTATAAATATTAAAATGGTAGAAACGTACTCCCCGAAGTAAATAAAAAGTCAGAAACTATGGTATAGAAAAAGATGAGTATAAGTTATAACTATTGAATCTATATGACCTTTTGTTTGGAGGAGACATCTACGCATGATTATTGTTACTAACTTCACGCTTCACCCAAACTAGATTTTTGTTCAAACCATTGTCAACTTTCCTAATTATAAGACAAATTTAAAAATTAAGAACCGTTACACTATTTACTGTCCAGCGCTAGCTAGCTCAGTGCCTTGCTTCGATTCAAATACAGGTCCCCATTAATGTCTTTAATATTTCATAATCAAGAAACTAATTCCTTATTAGATATCTAACTCAAGATTCAGACAAATATTCTTTGTGGTTAGGTTGATTAAAAGTTCTAGATTTTCTGAGAATTGTAACCATGACTTCAACTCGTTGCGCAGCGTGCAAGTATTTGAGAAGAAGATGCCCTTCTGATTGCATATTCTCTCCTTACTTTCCTTCAAATGATCCTCAAAGATTTGCTTGCGTTCATAGAATCTATGGTGCTAGCAATATTGGAAAGATGCTACAGGTAATTAATTAATAAAATTATGTAACTAGATGTTTCTTTTCCAATTAATCACTCATGTCCTCTTATTTAATCAAGTGAAATATTATATATGTGAGAGGACTATATAATTAATAATGGAGAGATAAAATGATGACTTTTTTTTGGATCATCAATGATTGATGAGCACCGCTGCTATATTACGCCGAGTATAAGTATTCATGCCCAGGGTATCAAAGCTTCAATTGAAGTATTATACTGTACAATAATTCGATCCGTACATCGCTTCAATTGAAGCTACGCGGCAAAATAAAATGGCAGTTTTAGGCTACCAGTAATTTATTTGTTCATCCTCAGGACAAAGAATATCACAGTTTTTGATATATTCAGCCTGAATTTAATGTCTTTGATAACATATTTGTCACAATTGTTGATATGCACGACACGAATTTTAATTAATAGTACATGTTAGAAAACATAGGTTTAGTTTCAGAAGTGCCTAATTAATTATAATTACATATATATATATATATGTGTGTGTGTGTGTGTGTGTGTATGTTGATATATATATATGCAGCAACTCCCAATGCATCTGCGAGGTGAAGCAGCAGATTCAATGTATTATGAGGCTCAATGTCGAATTCAAGAGCCGGTGTATGGGTGTGTTGGAATCATATCTTTATTACATCAACAAATATGCAACGCCCAAAGTGAGCTAGCTAAAGCACAAGCAGAGATTGCCTTTCTAAATGCTGATGATCACCAGCATCAGCATGAGCAGGAGCAGCCAATTGAAGCTATACCAATTAGCTTAATTAGTATTCCATTTTTACCTGAACAAAACATTGCTTTTGAGGCACTATTTTCTTAGCACACTATTTCAACTGATGATTATTAGCACTATTTTCCTTTCCCTGTAAATTGAACTATATGCATGAATATAAATTTCAAAATAATTTTGATTTCCTACTCCAATACTCCCTCCGTCCCTTAATATAAAACGTTTTAGAGAAGTATTTTTGTCTTTTAATATATGACGTTTGAGAATTTCAAGTAAGCATTAATTGCTTAGTTTCCAATATTACCGCAAGTATTAAATATAACTTTGGTTCTCTCACTATTTTTTGCCCAATAAATAACACTCTTTTTTTTAATACAATAACAATATAGACAATTGATATTATATTTAATGTTATACAATCATTTCCTTAATACTTGTGCACAAATCTAAAACGACTTATATTAAGGGACAAAAAGAGTATATTTCATGGCTTTTTTTAAGCAGATAATTACTTGCCATCTTAGTTGGTACCACCAAAATTAATTGTATTCGTATTTGGCCCATAAACAAATGGACATACATCGCATTGTTACTCACATTATAGCTGTCACCCTCGGCCATCCTATCAAATTGCACACCAAGGGAAGAATCAATTATGCCTTCAACTTGTTCAAAAAAATTATATATGCCTCCAACTAAAATAAGTTCAATGAGTAGGTAAACTAATGCTTTGTTTCAATAAGTTCCTTAATAGATAAATGATGAGGAAGAAGTTAAATATAGTAAGTAAAATATACTAACTTTAGTATTAGAGAATTATCGTCAAAAGAGGTTAAGGTGCCCATACTCCTTTTTTTCATGTGTTGGTCTAATAAATTAAGATATTCCAATAATTGTTATAGTTAATAGATGTTGTTTAGTGCATTTTTTGAATCAAAATTTCTACGGTGCTCGGGAGTTGGGGACCGGCTTGGAGCCCGGTCCAAATTTTTTTTTTTTTTTTTTTGCTTTTTCACTCCCAAATAATTTATGTGATTTATTGGAACAGAATTTTTTTTAAAAAAAAGTAATTTAAGTGTGATTTGGATACAGATCAAAAACAGAGTTACATAGACTCCCGTGCACAGTAGAAGAACTCTTTATGAATACCATATTATAGTTATAAGAGTCCTACACGGACCGGTCAATTGGACATGCAAATTAGACCGGTCCATGTTGTTTCCTTGTTGTTTTTTTTATATTGATTCCAAATATTTATATACTATGGATTTTTAAAAAATAAATAAAAAAATTCAAAAAAATTAGGTGTAATTTGGATATATATCCAAAAAATTGTTGTATGGGTCCATACACCCTTTTTGATATATATTCAAATCACAGCTAATTTTTTTGGATTTTTTTATTTTTTTTAAAAAAATTCATAGTATAAATATGTTTGAAATAAATACAAAAAAAAACACCATTAAAACATGAAAATATCCAATTTTAATGTCAAAAAAATGTCCGCATAGAGTTATTCTAGTTATAATATTGATTACTGCTGTGTGTGGTCAACTTATGTGAAAAAAAAAATTGATATTAAAATTTAAAAAATATTTATATATATCTATAACTCTATTGTTGGGTAAGAAGACTACTCTATTGAATGAATACAATGTCAAAAGGAACCTTCGAAGTAATATTCTAAATCTTTATAAAATACAAAATTATGTCGTAAGTGCATAGCTAAAAAGCCCAGCAAATCATAGTTGGGCCCACCCCGGCCTTCTACCTAGAAAATTGAATGTTGCTGCAATTTTTTTAGAAATTATAGCTATCTACAATAATTGAATGGTATAAAAATTCCTCTAAACGACCCTATAATACATTTGCAGCCTAAACAAATACCCCGATTGATAAGTTGATTGGGCCCCACACGGCACTTGTAAACCTCAAATTGTTTGACCAAGTTAACGAATCAAACGGCTAGCAGCGTAACACTATTTGACCAGAAGAATATATATAAATAGTATAATTCATAAAAATTTCTCAATATCAGGATTCAGTAGTCGTTATCCCGTTCGTCGAGTCCGGTAACCGGTATTTACAAAGTTGGAGTAGTTGTTATTTGGAGACATTTGGTCCCATTTGAATAAATTTTCGATTGAGTTGCCTGCCAAAAATCTACTCTCTCTCTCTCTCTCTTTGAGATATTTCAGTGGGTTTTGCTTCAGATTCACAAGGTTTTCTTTCAAGTAATCCTGCTTAATTATCAAAGATAAGATCCTGTTTATTATCATTATATACTGAAAGCTTACTTTTTCACAATTTTGTGTTTTAGGTTATATTTTTTGCCATTTTGGTGGGCACAATTGTTCTTAGATTCCGGGGACTGTGATTATAAATGGGTTGGAAGGATATCGTTTCTTTACCGAATTTTCGAGGTTCCTCTCAGGTTGGATTTCTTTTCTCTTTTTTCTGTTTAGTTTTTTCTTTCAACAGCATATTCTTATTATGGGTTCTAATAGTATGATGATATGAACACATGAGCCTTTTTTGTTTTATTTCTTATTTGAAATTACTTTTTGTCTGAATTTTTTGGGATGCATAAAGTGGGTTTTTGTTTTGATTTCATTTTCCCCTTTGGTTTTTTTATTTTTATTTTTTTTATTTGATTTCATTTTGTTAGTGATAGCAATGAACTGTGTTTGGGGTGATCCTTTCATCTTACAGTTCTGTTCAGTACCTTCAGCCATTTGCAATTTTGAGTTTCATTCTTCATATTTTATGATTTTAGGTGTGATGGATTGTTCCATTCATATCTAATAGGAAGGGTTTATGAGATTTTATTACAAATACCTTTCAGTCTTGCACTCATGATAAGGTAACATGCTCATGTGAGAATTTGTTGTTGGGTCATTAATCTTTGATTCACTTGGTAGAAATTGGGGAAAGAGAGCAGATAAGTAACAAGTATATCTCTATTCACAAACAAACAAAAAATAAAGAATAATAACAAAAATAACATAAAGCAAAAGAAAGAATATTATTAGGGGTAGTATTGATGATTACTAAAATTTCAGAAAAAGCTTTATGGAATTTTTTTTGATTATTTCTTTTCCCCTTGATATGTACTTGTACGCGAGTAACCTCCCAAAAATTGGAATTACGTAGCCAAATTTGTCATGAAGTAATTTCCTAACATTTATGAGTTGCATACATTATTGTGTCTATGCGCTGACAGCTCGTCACTTGATGATATCACAATATCATATGGAATGAACTGTTGAATTCGTAACTTCTTTAATCATAATCAAGTATGAACTTAGTTGATCTTTTTCCTCTAATAGGGCAGGACAAGGGAGGTTGAGCTTGGTTTGCATACTATCAAGTCTCATGGAGCAACAGTTGCCAGGAGTCATAAGCATGACTGGCTTATCTTGCTATTACTTGTGGTTATAGAGATCGTCCTGAATATCATACATCCATTCTATCGCTTTGTTGGGAAGGATATGATGTCAGATCTAAGATATCCCATGAAGGATAACACGGTGCCCATATGGGCTGTTCCGGTGAGTTTCTTGTTGATTGGAGGAGCTTATTATAATTTTGAAGTTATCATCAGCTAACCTAACTGTTTCCATTCCATGATGTAGCCAGAATTAATCATGTTTGGTCATTAGAAATTATTACTTTCTGTAAGTTATGTATACTTGAGCAATGATCCTTTTCTATTGGAATGGGTCAGGGTATAGATTTTGACGAGATTATTCGGGAAACTAATTAATCATAGTGCCATAAAATGCCAAGTAGAGTAGTACTATAGGAGTAAATGAAATATGAGTGCTTACAAGTTCTGTTCAAATTTCTCTTGGTTGCTTGTACCATGTTTTATGTTATATATTTTTGTAATAGGTAAGCTAGGCCTTAAGTGGGATTGGATCCAGAGACCTCGAGGTTATACCTCAAGGCGTCTGCCGTTTTTCCCTCCCCTTGTTTTATTGTTCTATGTTGATTTGTCTGAAGAAAGTATTAACTGATGAGCCAGTTTTGGTTGTTATACAGATGTATGCAGTTTTGTTGCCAATTATTGTTTTTAACCTTTTCTATATCCGGAGGAGAAGTGTTTATGACCTGCACCATAGTATTTTAGGTAACTTTATTCTAACCCTTTCAGCAATTGTCTATTGATGTCCCATTTATCCTCTAATAAATCTCCTTCTAAAGAGTGCTTAGATTGATTAATGACTTGAACATACTTAAAGTGCAGGCCTCTTATTTGCTGTACTGATAACTGGTGTTCTTACGGATTCAATAAAAGATGCAGTTGGCCGGCCTCGGCCTGATTTCTTTTGGCGCTGCTTTCCCGATGGAAAAGATGTATGCAAGCTTAAACTCTTGATTTTTATCGATTCCAGTATTTCTATACATTAATTCTTCTTTCAATAGCAGATGAATTGTGTTGTTGATTAGCTTTTCATGGTTTAACATCAAACATCATTTATAATTTCTCTGCTGTCACCAATTTGGTAACTTCGAATGACTGCAACTACTCGATAAAAGTTTTATAAGTGGCCTCATCTTTTTTGTAATTTCATTGCTTTTAGAGTTTCCAAAATTCTTTTTTAAGTGTTAGTATTTTTTTCTCAGTTATTATGTTACAAAAATAATCTAGTGTTATGTGTTTGATCACTGACTTTTAATCTTTTGCTATCCCTTTTACAGGAGTATGATACTTGGGGGAATGTTATATGTCATGGTAAAGATCATGAGATAAGGGAAGGACATAAGAGTTTCCCAAGTGGTCATACATCATGTAAGCACACTTCTTCCCTGTAATTGAGCTATATTTTAATCTAATATGTATATTTTACAATGACTCCATGATAGGATTTGTTGTGTGAATCATATCAATTTTTCTTTGAATTTTAGGATTTCATGAATTGACTTCAAAATGTCAAAAAGGACTACTTTCCTGTACCATACACATGAATACATGTAACACCTCAAATTGCAGTTTTTAGTTTTTACTAACTTGTTATTCAGAATTCCAAATATAAATGTCTCGGAAATTGTTGCCAAACCCCCAGACTAAACTAAAACATCGAGTCTTCCTATTAATATCTGATTTTTTCTTCTTCTTTTGATTCAGTAAAGTAATGCCTAGGTCGTTTATTTGAGTTTGAGCATGATGCTATTGTAGGGTCCTATGAACTCGTTAATCTGACGTATAGCGTGATGCTATTGCAGGGTCCTTTGCAGGTCTGGGGTTTCTCTCTTTGTACTTAGCAGGGAAAATTAAAGCGTTTGATCGCCGGGGGCATGTGGCAAAACTATGCATTGTTTTTCTTCCTCTCCTTGCTGCAGCTCTTGTAGGTGTTTCTCGGGTGGATGACTATTGGCACCATTGGCAGGATGTGTTTGCCGGGGGTCTCCTAGGTTTGTTCTCCATAGTTCCATTGCTTGCCATTTAAAGCCAGAGGGCTATTGAATTAGACTTGTTATCTTGTTGTTTGATACGATTATTACTTAAAGTCTATATGTGATTCATTTTCAGGGCTTGTTGTGGCAACATTTTGCTATCTCCAATTTTTCCCACCACCCTATCACACTGAAGGTAGGGTCTGCAAATTATGTTTTATTTTTATTCTTTAGTTTAATTTCTTGCAATTAATCAATTTTTTATTCTTTCAATTTTAATTTTCTTCTTCCCTGGAATCATGTATTAAAGAAAGGTTGATCTGAGTATACAAAACTCCCACAAATAGCATGATATCAAAAAACTACACATCACATTATAAACTATAAGCTGTCGGTTCTTCTTTTTATTTATTTTTATCTTTTTGTGATCACCTACAGTTTTGTTCTAAATGCCTATTTTTTTTTACACATGTTGATTTTATTCTCAGGCTGGGGTCCTTATGCACATTTTCACGCATTAGAGGAGTCGGGCACTAATTCACAGCAACCCCCTCCCATAAATGGATTCAATATGCAGGCAATGCAGTTTCAATCTGCAAATCAACAAGCTGTGCGAAATAACAATGAGTTTATGGCGGTACCTTTAGGCCACGATTCAAGCTTAACACTGGATGACATGGAATCTGGCAGAATGTAATACTTGTACCTTATGCTTTGCATCTTATCCTAGTTATTTCTGGCTAGTCTAGGCTCTTGTGGATATATCAGCTTTGTATAACATTTAACACTATAATGCTTTATTTATTTATTTATTTTTTGTACGTTGAAGTCCTTGTTATCACGATGTGATTACAAATACAATCATGGGGTGGGGGGATTCGAACGCCAAACCATTGCCATGCAAAATCTAGGTAATACCACCTCAGCTCGTGGCTAGAGGTCTTGAATGCATTATTGACTGCCCTAATCTTAGCTTTCACTGTTAGGGCGGTGGTGAGAGTGACTTTACATCCATTTTGAGAATTATGAGGTAGGAATTAAGTAGGAGGTTCCTCACTATTCAACCTTTTTTGAATTTATCTGCATTTTTCTATTGCATTGATACCTTGATGGTCCACATTTATATACTTTATCTTAAAGCGGATAACGGTTGGCCATAAAGGAAAAATAAATAATTAAAAAAGATGACACGAGAAGAAAGCATGAACAAGTAAAGAACATGGAGGGGCGTGCTTAACAAGCAGTATAAAATTGAATAAGAAATCAAAGTTTTATAAAGGCCAAGAAAAATTATATATGATCATTTTATCAAAGTGATATTTTCCGTCATCAAGAAATGAAGATCAATTGACATAGTTTCATGTCAAGTGAAATGTTTATGGAATAAGAAAAAATTATGTTGTTATTTAAGGGAAAATTTCCTGGGGGAAAATAAAATGTGTAGGTAAAATATAGAAGTCCATTTATAAGAGAATAGAACTAGCATGCAGCGTGTACTATTTAATGAACAGACATGTTGGTAGTAGTATTAAATTAGTTGTAACTGAGCTTAACCTGTGAAGGGTTGAACTAATAGTACTCATAATTAAAAACGGAGTGATCTGTATGGAGTACAAACAATCCAAGTTAAACCTCCATTTTTTCTGAAATTACTCGGGAACAGCCTACCTACTTACCCGCTTTAAAGGCCCGAAGTGCCGAGTCTGCCGACAGGCCGAACTAGTGAATATTCAAATTTTAGGGTGTTTAGAAATTATTTATTTTAGATGGTTTAGAAGTCAATTTTAAAGTAGACTTATAAATAAAAGCAGCAGTTTAACTTATAAGGTGTAAAACTAGTGCTCGATTAGTAATGAGAGGATAAGTCTTTTCTTTTTATTTTTGGTCCTTCAAAATTACAAGTGCTCTTAATCTATTAGTATATGTTTAAATATCTTACTTAAAGGGCTAAATAGCATTATTCTTATAAAAAGTCATACACTCTGTTGCTGCGTTCTAAAATGAATGGAAAAAAGAAATGAACGAAAAACTTAAATTTTTTATTCAATTCTTTTGTTATTAAATTTTTTTAATGAACAAAAAATAAAGAAATAGACGAAAAACCTAATTACTTTTCTTGTCAAACTTTTCTGTTCAAAAATAGACGTATTTGGACTAAAAACTAAATAACAGAAAATCTTCTTTTATAATCTCTGCTATAGCCTTAAGATTATAAATATAAAGATTATAAATATAATAAAACTAAATAATTTAAAAAAAACTTAATTTTATTTATTTTTTACACTCAATAGCAACAAGAAAAAAAAATCATAGTACAATTTTCTTTTCCATCTCAAACTCGTAAATCAGAAAAAGGAAATATCTTCCCATTTGTGCCATTGAAACTGTCATTTACTTATATACCCTTAGAGGTCCTTTCATTTCAACTACAGTATCAGTTATTCTTCTGTCCTTATAGGTATATACATTATGAAATTTGATTTATGTTTTGGATTAAACTTTTGAAATTTGAACCAACCTTCCCTGAGTTGTAAGGGTGGGATTAGGTGAAAGTGAACCTCTCCACTCCCAGGCTCCCAGCTGCAATCTGTCTGGTTCGCGTAAAAAGCAACGCTTGCTTGCTTGCTTTCTCTCTCACACACTCACACACTCACACACAGTTCACGGAACACGGGGAGCTAGCTTTCTCTCTCCTTCTTCATCTGCCTCGTCTTCAGGTAATTTTTTCGTTCTAATTATTCTCTTTTGCTTTTTTCCTTTTCCGTTAAATCTCGACTATTCTATTTCTATCCGTAATGTTTTTTACTCGTAAATCTATATCTGAAATAGGAAATTTGTCATTTCTAGGTTCACATTGATCCGTTATTTATTTAAATTTTCTTATATGCTTACATTTATTTCCTTTCATTTCTTCTGTGTTTGCTTGTCGAGAAAAAAGTGAAGCTTACGAAACAAAATTGAAAGTTTGAGTTTCTGTCTTTTGGTTTGGTTTTGGTTCCTGTTACTCAGTTGTTTCATAATTAGGAGACTGGATTTCTATTTTTCTTAATTTATTACTTAATTTAAATTCGAAATTCTAACAGGTGATTTCTGTACTTCTTTCCACATTTTCTTAATTGTTTGTGAAGCCTTATAAAACTATGAGAACTGTATACTTTGGATTAATTGGCTGTATCTCGATTATAGACTTCGTTGCTTGGGTTCTGTTTATTAGTATTCAACATTGCGCTATTTATGGATTGTTTACATTTACACATTGTCACGTTCACTGCCGTGCTGCTTTACTTTAATATGTTTTTGAAATTGTGCCTATCTTCGAGGTATTTTATGGTTACTGGACTGTTATCATACTGTCAATTTATAATTCATTTTCGTGACTCAATTTAGATAACAATTTTTGATATATATATATATATATATATATATATATGAAAGCTAGGTTTAACCACTTCTCATTAAGGGTAAATTTGATTTTGAAGTAGTAAACTCTCTATTTTGAATGTAAAGAAAAATGGAAAGATGGACTCTCATTTTGAGATTGAGGGAGTATTCAGCAGCTTCTCTACAATATTTCAGTATAAAATATTATAAACCATGATTATTGCAATGTCACATAGAAATTACAACTAGTGTTTTCTTTAACCAGAAGGATTCAGTTGCTCCAATTTTTCTCTTGCTTCAAATTGGCCGAGGTTCCTTTGCAAACTATTCACATGGTTAAGTGATTTCTCCTGACACTTAAGATCATTTAGTTTCTTTAAAATGAAAGTTTAAGGAATAATATGGGAACTGCTCTACTTCTGTAGTTTGATACAAATTATTTTTCTTATCTTTTGGAGGTTGAGTGTTGAGGAAGAGCGAAGTCAACTCAGAAGTTCACTTTTTATATTAGAATAAGACTTGGAGAATCATTGATAATTGATTATTTAGGAAGTTGAATGTCTTAATTTCATAAATAATTTGATATTTGACAGGGATAATGCTTTTATAATTTGTTTTCCAGGGTATGATCTGATGTAGCTTGTGATGATGGGTTTTGTTTATTGTCGTCATTATCTGACACTTTTCTTCTTATTTATTGTTTATCTTGTGTTAAGTTTCTCAATGTTTATTGACTAATTGATCTTTAATTTGTGCTAGTTGGTGAAGATGCCAGAGATTCAACTGGGTGCCCACACTATAAGATCCCATGGAACTCAAGTGGCAAGGTTACACATGCATGATTGGCTTATTCTTATGCTTCTTGTGGTTATTGAAGTTGTTCTGAATGTAATTGAGCCATTTCATCGATTTGTTGGAGAGGATATGATGGAAGATCTCAAGTACCCATTGCAGGACAACACTGTTCCCGCTTGGGCTGTTCCGGTACTCTTTTGTGTAAAACATAATGCAGATAGCAGGGAACCCTTTGATGCCTTTGGTTTCACTTTAATGACGAATATAACATTTTCTGTTGTTCATCTACAGATCATTGCAATATTACTGCCTCTTGCTGTCATTGTCATATACTACTTTATTAGGAAAGATGTTTTTGACTTGCATCAAGCTATATTGGGTAAGATTCTGCCCTGCTAAACATTTTTATTATGATTCCATCTGCAATGTATTAGTATTGTTGAAATGCAGTGATATTAGTTACTTTTTTGGGCATGTTCAGGGCTTCTGTTTGCTGTTCTTATAACTGGAGTTATAACTGATGCAATTAAAGATGCTGTCGGTCGACCTCGTCCTGACTTCTTTTGGCGCTGCTTTCCTAATGGCAAAGGGGTGGGTCCTCATCAGTTGCCTTTTGTTAACTTGCGTGACTTTCGTCTTATATGATAAAAGTATACATTTATGAATCAGTAACATTACATTCAGGTGTTTGATCCTACCACAAAGAATGTTATGTGTACTGGACTGAAGAGTGTCATCAAAGAAGGACATAAAAGTTTCCCGAGCGGACATACTTCTTGTAAGTTGGTCAACCATATCCTAGTTACAGTTTTATTAGTGATAAATATTTATAAATATACACAACTGCATTCTTTTATAAACCTGACACTATATCTCTTTACCTAAGATAACATAAATAGTTACGCTACTAGTCATCTATTCATTTTGTAGAAGTCTTTTTTATTAATAGTTTCCCCCGCTATCTAGCTTCTTGTGCCTCTACTTCCTTGAATGTAAATGACATTAGTGAACCAGCTTGTAGTTGTCACAAAGATAGAATGCACATAATCAAACACTGTAGTATTTTAAGTAGAATGTTTTGACAGGGAAAAACGACTTTCCAGTGGATACCCAAAGTCAATTGTTTTTCTAGTAGACTTTGGATCTACCTTTGTCAGCACTAGAAGTTCTTATTAGAGTCCAGATATTTATATCTTTCTAGTGATCACAGCCTGACTCTGAATCAAAGTATGTATTTATTTATTTAAATCGTAGTTAGAAAGAATCAACTGATATTTCTTTAATGGAATTTGAAATCATTAAGAATCAACTGATATTTCTTTAATGGAATTTGAAATCATTCCAGTTAGGGAGGCCTAATGCTAAAATTTATGTATAGAAGTTTCTTATGTTTTCATTAAGAGTATGATTTGGAGGTCCCACTTATAAATATTCATGCATTTTTTGGAGCACATTAAGGTGACATGTCATTTTTTCTTGTGGAGTGCAAAAGCATGTCCTGCAAATTGCAATATTTGTTTCCTCATAGTATATTTTAAGTTCATAGCAAATTAAACACAAGTTTATGGGATTTTGTGTCACCAATATGTAGGGTCGTTTGCCGGTCTTGGTTTTCTGGCCTGGTACTTGTCAGGGAAAGTCAGGGTATTTGATCGTAGAGGCCATGTTGCAAAGCTCTGCATTGTCTTTCTTCCCTTGCTTGTTGCAGCTTTAGTGGGGGTCTCACGAGTTGACGACTATTGGCATCATTGGCAAGATGTATTTGCTGGAGGTGTTCTAGGTTGTGTTTGTGATAAAATCTAGAATTAATGACTTAGTTTATGTTTTTATTATGCATAATATTATTTTTTTTTTGTCCCTCTTCCTCTGTGCAGGGATAACGATTGCTTCATTTTGTTACTTGCAATTCTTTCCACCCCCATATGACGTTGATGGTATTTCTTTTATCTTTACTGATTCTAACATAGTAGTTACTTGCTATTGTCTGTTTGGTTCTATAATTGGCTGTGATATGAATATTTATAAAGACGGATCTACTCATTTGTTGATATCAACGCCAAGTGAAATTTTAAGGAAAAGACACCACAGTATAAATGATAACTAGCGACTCCAATTTCGATCCTTGCTTCAATCAAATCTCCACCATTGGCACCTCAATTCACAACAGAACTCCATTAATACCTTACTGCCCTATCGAAACCCCACAGCCTAACCACACTCAAATAAAGCATCCCTGCAAACTTCAGCGAATCATTTGTTTCTGTCATTGATCAGCATGATAGAATCCTCTAGTATTACTCCTATACTTTATCTTGACACCCCTAATTCTCATCAACTCCTTAAATTCCTGTCCAAACTAAGACGCACAACAATCATATCTCTGAATTCTTAAGTCTTTCTTAAACCAACCCATCTCTCTTGTACTCTTTTCTTAAGTCTTAACTCTCTCTTAAACCAACCCATCTTTTTTGTACGCTCTCGGAGAACTTCTCTAATTACTTATGTTGTTTATACCCAGCTAGTTTACCAGCCACATATATGCTTCTGGAAGTGGGGTACTAAATTTCTGCATATCCTTTCTATGACAATTCTAATAAGTTCTGTATGTCCTGTGATTAATGCAACACATTGGTTTCAGAGCTTTCAGTATAGAGTGGAGCATCTCTTGCATAATTAAGAATCCTTTCTGGAAAATGGTTCTCACATTCCTTTATTCTAGTCTATGTCAAGCACTTCTGGTATGTATTTGTGCATGTGTGCTGGGTCGATAAGAGGGTTGAGGATGGAAACTCAATTTGAAATCCAAGACCAGTGAAAATTTACTATACTCACTTTATCTTTGGGCTGACAAGGCAGGATGCCAGAAACCAAAAAATTTCAATCATCCTTGGATTATACTAATACAGTAACACTTGTCTACTGTTGAGATTATGTAATCAAAACCCAAAGTGCCATTTTCATGCTAACTCTCATTCTTATGCATATCTAGTTGTGTTATTACACCTCATGCCGAACTCATAGCAGGTGTATATTTTTATGCCCTTTGTTTTGACATAGTGAATAAATCTAACAAATTAGTTACTCCATCTTGTGTACTTTTATGTAGCCTTCTAATTCATTTCTTTATCTGAGACCAGTAACTTACATAGGGCACTGCTGGCTTTCCTGCAGGCTGGGGACCCCATGTGTACTTCCAGACATTGGCAGAGTCCCGAAATGGCAATCAGTCCTCATCTAGCAACATCAATTGTCTTGGTATACGTCCGCCAGAGCTCGAGAATGTATATATTCAATCTCACCATGGCATGGATAGTCCTATCCAGGATGGAATGGAAAGTGGGAGAAGGTATTAATGCTAGGTTTGACTGTAGAGAAGAAACAAAAAAGGACAGATTTTCAAACTCGATAAGGCCAGTAGAAGTATGTAGTGCTATTACATAATGGAAAAAAGGTCTGTTTGTAGCTTAGTGTCTTCAGAAGTTTTAACTGTGATCTTGTTACGCAGATCAATTCGAACAGTTCCACGACTCAGATATGCTTATATATTTGCTGTAAATACACATTTAGTTAAGCCATGAAGATTGTTCATCCTTTTACGTACATCTGATGCTCCATTGGTTGTCCTAATATTATTATGGAGTGATGTTGGGTTTCTTAATCTCAACTGAAGCACCACTCTATGTAAAATTTAGCGTACCAAATTTCTCATGTCTTAGTACAGGAAACGTTAACATGTAAGAATTAAGTTCATCTCAATTGTAAAATAGACGTCTTTTGACGACTATTAGCTTCGTTTTGCAATGGAGTTGATTTGATAACTAAAACTATATTTCAAGATAGCTACTGCTTCTGCGATAAAATCAGCAATACTATTTGTTGGCCTCTAAATCATTTTCATCCATCTTATTCTCATCTTTATTTTCATATATTTCAACTATGTAGCACCATGCTTCAATTTTTTTTTAAATAAATAATTCCATATATACCAAAAAGATATTAATCCAGATTATATAATTAAGCAGTATAATTAGTTTCTAAATTATCTTGTAGGTTAAAACAGAAATAATCTAACAACTCTCGTCACAGATCACTTGTATTAGTATGCATGCGTACGTACCAAGTGATGTTTGAGAAGAATAAGTCAATGCAAATGTCTAAATCAATTCAATACGTTATTATTCTAACAATAATGTCAATTTTATTTTTAGGTTTTCGTATAAAATATTACTAATAAATAATAACTAATGCACAAGCATTTTCTCCTATATAAAGACCCCTCTGGCCTCTCTCTCTCTCTCTCTCCCTCATCTTCCAAGCCAAATCACACTAGCTACCCACTCTCATATTGAAAACATGAAGAGGTACTGGAGGAGGAGGAAATACCAGCGTCTCGACGATGCGACGAATAACAAGAAAAGGAAGAAGGTGAAAATAGGTAGGTTCGGGAATCAAGTTTTGAAGATAAATGCAACAGTACTGCCCAAGGTCCTCTTAAAGTTGATATCACCAATTAAGCTTCTCTCAAAGTTTCATAACGATTCGATCCTTGGTTTAGCAGCGACCAAAAATGATGTTTTGCAAGACAAAAAAGGTCGAAAAAGTCGTCCCCTTCCTATTGTCTCCGGTATGAACAATGAAATTGTTGATGGGAGGTTTGTTTTGGAGGTTTATAAACGCTTGGTGTCAAATCGTGAAGTAGCTGCTGCTGCTGCTTCTTTATTATAATTGTGATCAAATATATGATTAATATAATGAATGCTGATTATAGCTAAATTTCATGTTCTAATTTCTGTTTTTTTTTATAAAAGTTTTCATGAATAATTACTCTTTAATTTGACGTTGCAACTGAAGGGGACTGATATATATATATATATATATATATATATATGTATGTATGTATGTATGTATATTGTTAATTGTAATTTATAACTTTTTCTGATAATTGAATGTACATAGTTATGTAATTGGGAAAATTTTGTATGCTTCAGTTGAATCAGTTCCGGTCAGATCCATGCCTTTAATTTAGATTAGAATGGGAACTATGTATGTTAGTCTAAACTTGCATGGAATACAATTTTAACTTTCTCTGTGTGGATCCATGTGTAATTCCAAAATGCTGCCGCCCTGAAGATTTCTCTGTCCTACTCATTGAAATGTATAAATAAGGAAGCTAAGTGTGTTTTTTTTTTCAAAAAAAGTTAATATTTGTATAAGATTTATCTCCCAAAGGTGTGGCCTTTATTTATAATTCATGAGAAAAGTATGCTTTGTAGGAATATTTCTTTTATTTATAGAAATATTAATTGCGTATACATGCTAGTGTGTAATACTAATAACTTAAAACTCTCCTTTGTCCATAGTTTTATATGTCAATTTATTTGTTTCAAGAAAATAGTTTTATTTCTATTTGATGACAATATTAAAAAAAAAAGTATCTTAAAGTTTAGTATCACAATTTCTTCAAATTTATGCTAAAGACTCGATAAATTTAGGGACGATAAATGAAATAAAATATATCTTTAATATTTATAAATTTTACAATGGTAATTCTAATTGAAACAACTACTCTTTGTGTTTCAAAATTAGAGATACATTTTTATTTTAGAACTATAAAACGACATGATACTCCTAATTTGCTATTACTTTTTTACTATTATTTTCAATATAAAAGCATCACAGCAGAATTCTTAACTAATACTAAGGTTATATTTGAGAACATAAAATTATCATTAAAAGTCGTCATTTTATAAATATATCTTTAATTTTGGAAACGAGAGAATACATTTATTAAAAATATTCATTAAAGTTCTTAAAAGTTTAATTTTAAATATGGAGAAAAAGGCTTAAGATAATTGGGTAGCCCAAGACGGCTACGACTGCGATAAGATTAGGTTCCGACTTGGGCTTTTAACTAATTCTGTACCAAGAGTAAAGTTTGGGATGGGCTTAGAGCTACTTCTAGCTTAGTCTAACCAAGCTCAAACCCACAAAGAGACTTGCACGTAACAAACAAATTTCCCCGACCTTTTTTGTTTTGTGTTTATTCTGTATGTACTAACCTTGTCGTCCGTTGTCCCCAAAAAAAAAAAATAAAAATAAAAATAAAAAACCCTTAATGTTACGTTTGGATTGGTAGAATAGGAGAGAGAATAGATGATCTCCACTGCATGTATTTATTAATTACAGTTGTAATATATTTAGTAATTTAATTACAGTAATAATTACTCAAACATGTGAAGTATTTATTATTTTCAACATTTATGTAAATTCAAATAATTTAAATTTTTTTATTGCACAACTGGTTTCTTAGAATAAAAATGGGACCCTTATATTTTACTATCTCAAGTTCAAAATATAATAGTCAATTTAACTTTAAAAGCTAAATTAAGACATTTGCAAATTCAAAACTAATATATATTTAGTCAATATAAATACGAAAATATTTGAACAGTACCATTATTTATAAGATTTACTTTTTTTCAAATTTTAAATGATTACATAAAATTCTAAATTATACAAAAAATTAACTGGACTTAAAGAATTAAAAGTTATTCTTATATTAAAACGGAGGGAGTAAAATTTACAGCCACAAAATATATAACCTGGACGTTGAGATTAGCCTATCATCACATTACAATATTAAAAAAAAATTACCAAAAGAAAAAAAAAATTATCAAGAGAGTTGATCTAATTAATATGCCATACGAAAAAGAATGATATGGCGGGACCGAAAAGAAATTAATATGTCAATTACGCTCATTTCTAATATAATTTTATAAATACTTTTTACACTTGTATATGTTTATACATATACTTTTTTTTTATAAAAAGAGTTTATTATATTCCTAATTATACATTCAAAATAAATAAATTAGTCCCTGTGAACACTCTTGGTGAAGCCAAAAGCCGCTAGATAGTGAGTTTACTTTATTAATTATTAAAATTCGAGGGGGTTATGCAAACCCGTCCACGCCCCACCGTATTGTTCCTATTTTTACTAATCATAAAGAGTTAAGGGTGCACTTAAACATTGAAAGCTTCATAAAGTACCGAAACACAAAATTCAAAACCTTCAGAGTTAATTACAGACATAAACAACAAATTATCCAACTCAAAACACAAGTTTTTAAAAACCATCAACGTCTAACATGATACTACATGGACACAAAGCTTCCTTTACCCTCCAGCTGCAATAGAGGCCTACATCGCCCCCATTTCTTCTCTGAATATGATGGCTAAGAACACCAAAAATCAATATATATAAGCTGTCAGATTATTAATCTAATTCTCAGAAATAGTTGACACATTTAGGTAAGAAATAAAGTAAGCTTAAATAATTGAAATTTATTTAAGAAATAACCTGCTAAGGAGAATTGCTGTCGCAACTGCTCTCATCTGAATAATCTGATTGCATGTTGGCTCCCGATGAACTGCCACAAGGGAATTGGTCGTCTTGCTTTTGAAGCACATAACTTGCACAAGGTTTAGATTCACCTAGGCATTGAGTTTTAGAGCACTTTTTGTGAAAGGTCAAAAAGGAAAAAAGAATTAAAAAAGTTAGTTAATAGAAGATAAAAATAACATATATGACGAAAGATTTGGATTCTATAAAGTTAACACACAACTAACCCCATGTAAATTGTTACTTGGAGAATCATTAGATTTAGACTGGAACGTATTTTTGTCCTCGTTAGTTCTCATGGACATTCTCTTTCGCCACACATGCTGCCATAAATTATTAAGTACTTTCTCGGACACAGGTTTTGTAAAAAAGAAGCATGCCCCTTTCGTCAAGGCTTCTCTTATCTTTATAATCCTTGTTTCTGTGGCGGACATCACTACATTATAAAAAATAGTTTTCATATCAGAATTATGAAAATTTCATATTTTAGTATCTTTTTCGATATGTTCATCACAAATTTTAACATATATATATATGTGCGCGCGCGCGCATGCATTTATGTGTCAAGTATACTTAAAATTTTGACATGCTTTAGCATAAAAAAGAATTAAAAAAAATTCGATGTGCACTAACATTTTTGCACTATATATGCACTAACAGTTCTTCACCAAATGTGAACTACTAGATAAAAAAAGAGTTATGTGAGTCCTACTTTTTGATTGAGATTCATGTATTATTTTCTCACTTTTAGTATACAATTATTAGTGCATATAGTAGTATTCAGATAAAGATATAAGCAAAATTATCTCGGTTCTAAATTGAAAATAAATTTGTAAAAGGACAACTTTTAAGAAAAAAATTTATTTTCTCATATATAAGTAATAGCATGAAAGGAAATTTAAATGACTTTATAGTCTAAAAATATAAATATATCCCTAATCTAGAAATTAATAAACAGTAAAGTGAATTTTTAATTTTGAAATAGATATTGAAGTTGAATCAGCTTACAGAGGATGGGCATGTCCTTAATGAGTTGTACACACTCAAGAAACTTAAACATGTCCATTTCTTGCATGTCCAAATCAGCCAGGACAACATCAAATTGCTCGGTGTTTTCTCGGAGCATGTCCAATGCAATAGTTGCTAGTTTAGTTGATGTAACTACAAGAAAAAGAAAAGAAAAGAAGAAGATAGTTATTTATTACACATGAATTCTACACGATTTTAATTTAGGATTATTCGAGTCATGTTGAATTTTTATTTTTATTTTTAAAAAGGAAATAAAAACATGTTTATTGGAAGTTTATTATTAATTTAGAGATTTTACTTGCATTACATAAATTATTATAGAAGAAAAGGTAATGCAATGGACATGGCTAGCACTGTAGAAGTGATAAGAAAATAATTGCAATCCACATATTAATTATTACTGTTAAACTACTAACTAGCACGGGTCTTTTTTTTTCAGTGATAAAAATAGAAAAGATTAAATGCATCATGGTTCAGCCAGTTTAATATTAAATAAGTCTAATATATATGAGAGATGATATTAACAAGGCAAATATGTTGGGCACAGGATAATTTATTCAATTTAGACAAAATTGCCCCTGTTAGTTATTAAGGGAACGAAGATAAAAAGTAAATATGGAATAACCCAATTTTCCTGCGGATTTCCCACTGTTACGTTGGTGTTCGTTTGTAAATGGTGAATAGCATTAATTGGTTAAAATTAATTATTAAGGGCATATTTGTCCTAATAAAAGTAATTGCTTTGTGTTAAATATTTTTGTCCAATTAATATCACTTTCCTTTAATATTGGTGTCATCAAAGTAAAAAAAAAACATAAAATAAAAAAGTACTTTTACCTTTATAGGTGTTTCGTTCAAGGACAGATGCTACATGTAACAAAGAAGTTGTGTCATGATCAACCAGTAGAACACGTAGCCCGCGAGCTAGAACAGGGATGCCAGTACTTGATCCTCCTGCACAATTCATTAATTCTCAGAAAACAAGTTGGCTACTAATTTTTAGCGATTAAATGTATCCCAAAGAAATTTTCACACAACAAATTGCATAATTTGAACATTTGTTCAATGATTTTATTCCCAAGCAAGCAAGCGTATGCGATTTGAAAAACATATTTTTTGCTATTAAACCAAATTTGGGTAAAATAAAGCAAATCAGAGCTGAAATATAAGACTTATCGAAACGAATGAGTTGGAGAAAAGAAGACTTTCCTTCCATGATTCGATTTTGCTACCGTAGGAAGCTCGATGAGATGATCGGTGTTAATTCTGTGCGACAGAGTTGTAAGTACCGATACAATCAATTAATAATAAGTGAAAAAAGACAGATCTTATTCAATTAATCGGGATAGATGCAATACTCAAAAATGCGATGAGATTGGAATCTCAGCGAGATGACTGGTGCTAATTCTGCGCGATAGATCTGTAAGCACTCATACAATCAATTAATAATGAGTGAGAAAAGGCAGATCTTGTTCAATTGATCGGAATGAATGCAATAATCAAAAATACAGTGAAATCGATAGGAATCTCAGTTAGATAACCGGTGCTAATTCCGTGCGACAGATCTGTAAGCACCGATACAATCAATTAATAATGAGTGAAAAAAAGCAGATCTTGTTCAATTGATCGGATTGGATGCAATAATCAAAAATGCGATGAAGACGATATGAATCTTAACGGTGATAATTACGTTTGCATATGAAAAGTATGAGACCTAACTATTGTTTATGTTGTTTATTTTGCTACCGTAGGAAGGTCGATGAGATGATCGGTGTTAATTCTGTGCGATAGAGTTGTAAGTACCGATACAATCAATTAATAATAAGTGAAAAAAGACAGATCTTATTCAATTAATCGGGATAGATGCAATACTCAAAAATGCGATGAGATTAGAATCTCAGCGAGATGACTGGTGCTAATTCTGTGCGATAGATCTGTAATCACCAATACAATCAATTAATAATGAGTGAGAAAAGGCAGATCTTGTTCAATTGATTGGAATGAATGCAATAATCAAAAATACAGTGAAATCGATAGGAATCTCAGTTAGATAACCGGTGCTAATTCCGTGCGACAGATCTGTAAGCACCGATACAATCAATTAATAATGAGTGAAAAAAAAATAGATCTTGTTCAATTGATCGGATTGGATGCAATAATCAAAAATGCGATGAAGGCGATATGAATCTTAACGGTGATAATTACGGTTGCATATGAAAAGTATGAGACCTAGCTATTGTTTATGTTGGTCAAGAGGTACGAAATGGGATGGTTTTAATTGTGCCAATTTTATTGTCACCATGATGAGGTTCCAATAGTGGTTGAAGAGACTTTCAAAGTAATGGCACCACTATTCTTTAGTGCCTTTTACGATTGAATATACCTTTAAAGTTATATTGGACTCTGGAGCAAGAGAGGATAAAGGAGTAATGCGGAGGTTTCTAAACTACGAAGGAACAAGTTAGAAGTGACGATCAATTTTACTACCGTAGGAAGCCTGGTGAGATGGCAGGTGTTAATTTAGTTATAAGCATCGATACAATCAATTAATAATGGGTGAGAAAAGACAAATATTGTTCAATTGATCAGGATGAAAGCAATAATCAAAAATGTGATGAAGTCGATCGGAATTTCATAGGTGATAACTACGGTTTCATATGAAAATATGAAACCTAGCTACTATTTATTTTGGTTAAGAGAGATGAAATGAAATGGTTTTAATTATGACTTTGCGATTGAATATACCTTTAAAGTTATATTCAATTTTGGAGCAAGAGCAGTTAGAGGGGTAATGCAAAGGTATTTGAACTAAGAAGGAACAGGCTTGAAGTGACAAATAAATAATTTAATCAAAGTTCTAATGTCTTGTCATTAATTAATAGCATTCATTTAGATGATGTCACGTATTATCTCAGAACAAAATAGTTGGGCATATAAATTTTGGAAGGTGCTCTTTTTGCCCAAAAAAAAAATATTTGGAGTGCATTTAATCCTAAATTGATCTAGGGTGAAAATTGATTTTGATCAAAATATTGGGGTGAACATTGTACTTTAGCTTTTTAAACTCATTGATTGTTTTTATTCAGCTCTCAACCAACACAACTTGTGGCATTCATGATATACAGTATTATCTTCTTACAAAAGATAGTATATTTTTAAAATCATAATAATGGGGGCCGGAAAAAAGCAAAAATAAAATAGAAAATCTTATTTTAGATAAGTAAAGAACAAAATCCTTGAACACTAGAAAACATAGTCGAGACAGAGATCTGGTGTATGCGTGTAGGTGCGATTATTGTGCGTTGTCATGTAATTTAGATATATAAAATATAGTCTTAACTATGGTACCCTACATCACTCTGCACTGAAAACTTGAATTGATAGTGCACAGTCCTTGAACTTATGTTTATATATATACTCCATATTATATATCTAAACAATGTGAGGTGAGATAAAATTAAAGGTTTATAAATTGAGATTTTTTATTGTTGTAATCTTATTTGATTCAAATTTTAAATTATTTAGACATTTACTCTTTTTCACATATTTTTGTTATCGATAATATTTCTTTACTATGGAAAATTAATGTTTTTATTTTAATCTAGTTTTATTCGTGTTATACTTGGGTTACATTTCAAAAAATTTAGTTATTTAAAATTTTTGGTAGTGCGGTGTGATTCAGAGCACCGATAAATACGATTTTGGTATCAATATTTTTAAATCAAAGTCTATGCATTTTCCGTGCAAAATTTAATAAAGGCCTTTTAACACTGTAAGACCCAAATTCTATGACAAATATTATAAGTTGCCTTACTAAGATATCTAAAATAAATGACAAATTTATAAAAGTTACTTATTAAATACTGAGAAGTATTGACAATTGAATCCTTATAGTGACAATTTTATTAAAATGATGATATCTTGATCTTGATATATATCATTGTTAAAATGGTTAAAATAAAAATAAAGACACCAATTTAATTATGTCTTCTAACAAATCTCTAAACAAATAAAAATTATGGTTCAAACAGCTTTAGTATCCAGATCCAGATATCACCACTTATAATTAGGATGATTTACATATTAGGTTGAACCCTTATAATTATTGGGTCCAGCCCATTCAAAATTATTATTCAGATTCAAAATGCTAGCTCCTAATCCTTGCATGAGTTCTAAATTAGTTGGTCCAATTGTTACACTATCCATTCAGTTCCATACATTTATTGAGATCTAGCAACCTAGTGGGGCCGGAACTATTCCTGTTGATCAGTATCTCCTGGAGGTAATAACAGATTATCCTCCTGATCATCAAGAAACCCTCCAAAATCAAGTCCTTCAACTTCAAGTTGTTGCATCAAATAATCAATGTCAATATCATCATCATCGCCATCCACTCCTATAGCCGTTGCAGCCTCAACCTGTTGATTTGCAGTGCCTTCTTCAACAATATTATCCTTAACCCCCGCATTGGCTGAATCATTAACAATTCCATTACAATTTTCCCCGACCACCAGGCCAGGCGCTGCTGGTTTTTTGTATGGAGTCTGCAAAAGTAGATTAGTAAGCCAGCGCGACGAACAATATTGGGATGATGCAGCAGTCATGGGAGAATCAGCTAGGCTTGATGAGGCCACATGACCAAAATTAATCCCAGCTGGAAACCCTAGATCAGTCTGATTTCCTTTTGCATTAGGGTTTCCATTATTATTGGCTGCAGCCTGATGAAGATGAAGGCCCTCAACTCCTCCATGGTTGCTAATCAAGTTGTAGTTTGAAGTCTTGTTGGTTGAGAAATTCCCTGGAACATTTAGCCAGCGCCTAGGTCTGGCTAATGGCCTAGCCATTATTGGGATTTGAGGAGTACTGACCTTTACTGCTGTATTAGCAGCGTTCTTGGATTGAAGATAATTATGGTATAGCGGTATTTTCGTCCGCATAAGTGCTGGTGGAAGACTTGTACGTAGAGATTCAAAAAGCCTTTGTCGCATTTTATATTTCTGCAAGAAAAATGGAATTAAATTTTAGTACACCAAATAAAGAAAGCGATCAAATAATTACAGAACAAAATTGAAATATATTACCCAATTAGAGAAAATATGCCCATATATTAACTGCTAATGTATTAAGCTGGATAAAAGTAGAAGGCAGATCCAAAACTAAATACCAAGCAAGTAAACAGTAAATATGATCATGATGATTGATCTTGATTAAAATGATGCATAAAAGACTATATAGGATGCATTATCCCGTACAAAATAATACTTTATCGGTTTCAAAATTGGAGATAAAAATATAATTTTATTTTTAAACTTTAAAATAACACAAAGTTCATGATATAAATTAAGTATACCCGCGATTTTGAAATTGATACCTGCATATGACTAGCAACATGGCGATGTGTCAAGTTGGGCACATTCATCATATTTAACACTGCCTTCGGATGAGGTTCTAGATCTGGTTCCAGGAAGAAAACAATAAACATTAAATCAATAAAACATATATATATATATATATATATATATATAAACTACTGATCTTTTAGTTGACATATCTAGTTACATTACTTTGTGCTCTCAGTTTGTGAATGGCTTCCAAAAACTTTCCATGAAGCTCATCACTCCAATTTATGCGCACTGGTTTAGTTTTCACTTCCACCCTCTTGCTTCTTATCCCATTTTCTTCCTTATTTTCTAATCTCCTCTTCAATTCCCTTTGTTTTCCATTTTCTGTACTCACCATTTTCTCAGAGATAATCCTTTTTGGCTCAATATCTCTTGCACTATTTTCCTCCGAATTGCTGCTAGGAATATTATTATCAATCTTCTCTAAATCAATAATTTCATCACCAGTACTATTTTTCTTCCCATTAAAATTTCTCTTCCTAAATACATGCTGCCATAAGTTTACGATATCACGACTCCGAATTGGTTTAGTAAGAAAGAAGCACGCCCCTTTGTTTATAGCCCCCTTTGCTATCTCCATCGTCGCATCCATAGACATCACTGCATATATACAATAAAAATAATAAATGAAAATTAAAACAAGATCATTTTCTGTTTTCAATATTAAATAAAATGAGAAATGATTTATACATGTAATTCATGACGAATTTGGATTGCGACTAACATGTGACAACTATAAATTAAACGATAAGATATAATAGTAATGTGTGTGGGGTCCCTTTTTATTCATTCGTATTAAATGTATTCACATACGTTTTACTTTATATCTATATAAATTTATCTCCATATATATAATAATACTCAAATAAAATAAATAGCAAAAAAAGAAAAGAACATATATTGTGTGTGATAGATAAATGTTTAAGCTCACTAATAATAGGCACGTTGCTTTGAAGCTGTATTTTGCTGAGGAACACAAAGGCATCCATTTCAGGCATGTTAAGATCAGCCACAACAAGATCATACTGCCCTTTACGTTCTCCAATCATCGACAGTGCAACAGATGCGAGTTCCGTGGTTGATACTGAAAACAATTAAATGAGAGATTATTAATTGTTGGTATAAATCAAGGTTAATTAGCTTTTGCTGGACAAATAAAGTCATCTAAAACAAAACTTCATAAAAAAGTTAGGTAGCTAGTAAAAAATGCAAAAAATTAATTAAGATCCTTCAGATCCAATGATGTATATGGACTAAGAGAGAAGACACCTATTGATTTCATGTAAATCTGAAAATCTGAGCTTGAGATCTTTATTTTAATAACAAAATATTATACAAGATACTATATAAGGATATATATATATATATATATATAATTACTAGATGATCTAAGCCCCTATATATTCAGTATCACATTAACAGGGAATTCTTCTTTTCATAAATAAAAATTTATAATTTTTTTCAAAATTTGTCACATCAGATCTATTAAGTTATACGTTTTCAAAATTTGTCACCTGAAATTCACTTACGAATAAAATCTTGTAAAAATATTATTATTATTATTTATAAAAATATCAATTTCTTAAATTCATTCAATAAATATACTAAATATTATCAACAACCGATTGCATTAATGTGGATCTAATGTTGGGATAAAAAGGGGGAAACAAAAGTCAAAATTAAAAACAATAAAAACAAAAAGTAAGACCTCTTGCATTGCAAACTGTAATATTTGTTATTTCAATACACCTTGAAACGTAGATGAGAGAATCATATTTTCTTATGGTACAAAACAAATGATCGAGTAGGAAAAACAATAAAATTGAAGATCAATTTCTATGAAAATGATTTCGGTGGTTGAATCAAAACTTAAAATGACTATAAACAAATTAAAAGTATATAATCAAGAAAGAAATTAAATGAACAATGTTATTGACACAATTCCACCTTTATAAGAATGTTTTTCAAGCTCAGATGCTATGGACATGAGAGAGGCGGTGTCATGGTCAACCACCAAAACATGGAGACCTCTAGCGATACCAGGTATATCACCAACATTTCCTATCGGACCAGTACTATTCACTTCCATTTTTAACCACCAAAGAAAAAAGAAAGAAAAAAAAACCACTGTATAAATTAATACTCGAAAGATAATAAGGATCAAAACTAATTATATATATATATATGTATGTATGTATAAGTAGATGGATCAGAACTAATGGTACTGCATGTAGAGGGAAGAGGGAGAGAACTCGAAAGATTGTCGATGGAAGGTGGTCTGAACAAGAGTGACACACTGTGCATATATATATATGTGCATACTAGCCAGGTTACACCTCTGCAAAACCAGGGTCCTCCTTGAATTTCAGTGGGTATAATAGATTCTGGACTTTAGAAAAATAGGAAAAAAAAACTTGAAAAGGAAAATATTAAATTGGGACCCACTTTTGAGAGCGAACAAAGTGGAGATTAGACTCTTGAGTACCACGGCCCAAATCTTCATTGACAATGGTACGATATTTTTTTTTTGTCTCATTTCTCTAGTAAATCGAGTCAATGGAGTTTTTTTTGTTTTTTTTTTCTCATCTCTCTCTCTCTCGAATTTACTGCTCCGGACCCTTACTAGAGATAAGGTATGATGTATTACTCATTTATTTGTTTAATTGTCATTTACTACATTGATTACACAATATTTTTTATTTATTATATATAACGATCATGAACAACCAATTTAATAATAATACAAATATTAAAAATAAATTATTTTTACTTGCATGAACAATTGTACAAATTTAGTATAAAGAAATTTAGAAAATAGTATGTGGATTTATGAATTAGTAATGGGATTTCTATGAATCTTTTATATTATCTCTATTGCTATTTTATGAACATGAGTACTATTGTTTGAGCACGTAAATTAAATTATACTTAGGATCCCAAAAAATAAATTACTATCATGTTATGGACTCCTAACATTGCTCAAAGACTAAAAGTATAAGATATCATAAAAATTAAGAGTTGATATGACACTAATCATAACTCTTTTAAACCATAGTATATTATAATTAACTAATTAAAGTAGTATGATTTCCATGTAATTTATCGCAATTTATTTCTTTCTTTCTTTCTATAGTGTAATTAAACAGAAATTTAGCAATTTGGCTCTTGAATCATATAAATGGCATTATAATGTAAACAACAGTACAAATAGTTAGCCGTAAAAATTTCAAAAAATCGTTTAGTTATTATGAATATGAGTTTGTTGGTGTGCATAATTTATGAAGTATTCCGTACATTCGATGATTATATCCATACTCTAACAGAGTGGCGGCGTACAGTTCCAACGTAATCAAATAATAAAAACAACGCAATCAAATAATAAAAATAACAGAGTGGCGGCGCACAGTTCCAACGTAATCAAATAATAAAAATAACGGTATTAACAGTTAACGATAAAAGTTTCATAACTAAAAACATTTTAATCATTACTATGAGTTTGTTCGTTATGCGTAATTTATGAAGTATTATCACATACATACATTCCAACACTCTAACGATAGTGGCGTCAGGTCCATTGCGATAAAAAAAAATAACGGTTTAAATTAATAGTTTTAGAATATATATTATATATATGTGTGTGTCATCACATCACTCAATAGTCAATATTTAAGCAACTATTAACAACTTTTGTTTTCTCTTAAATTAGTTAAGCAAATCATGACTAGAAATTAAATGCCGTGCATTAATATTAGACAGTTGCATGCAATTTCCACTATTTGATGCTTTGTTGACTTTTCACTCAATAGAGTGCATGTATATATGAAGAGTTTAAAATTTAAACATAAATTAAAAAACAAGCAAATGTGACACGAAACTGGACTCTAATCATGTATGACAACAACTAAAATCAAAAGAAACGAGTGAATATAATTGCCTTACCATGACAACAGTTATACAGTACTCTTAAAGAATTAAACCAAATAAATTGATATGGTCATTTATATACACTATGGTATGGTTGTAAGATATATATACTTTTCTGAATAATGATTCAAGTAGACGATAATTAAGTTATAAGCCAAGATACATGCATAAAGTGGATTTATATACTTAATCGCATACATATACTGTTAATTCTCATCTTAGTGGGAGAATTAATATTTTAACATACATGAGTTAGAACTTAGTTCCACAAATTAATCTCTTTTTTATGCATTCCTTTTATTATAAGTAGTTAATTATTATGCATTTTATAGAAAACTTGAGTTAATTAACAAGTTTTGGCACATGATTCATACTAAAGGCCTACGTGGAACTATAAAGATAATTTTGTGGGTATATGACAAATTAATCTTACTTTCTTGCACATTTGTTATATGATTTTTCTACTGTTATTAATTATGGACCGGGACCAAATGACTTCAGTGTTAGTGTATAGATCAAGTTTGTAATAGTAATTAGTTGATTCTAGTTTCAAGAAAATAAAAAACAATAGAGGAAATAGAGATTCAAAACTATACGTACATATATGTAAAATTTGGTCATGATAACTTTCTATTAATCACTCAATGATGAAAGGCCCATTTGAGTGCTTATGTTTTAAAATGGTTCCACAAATGGTGCCAACCGCAACAACAACCAATATATATATATATATATAGACAATGATCCATAACATGTATTTGTTATGGATCAAAAATTGACAAATAACATCCTAACTTTTCATAGCAATTATCAAGGGTCCAGATTAAAAAGAAGACTATGTCGTCCGCTAGTTATTCTAGCGGACTAGATTAATAAAAAACTTGGACAATTATACCTGCAATTAGCCAAAGTCAACGCCGTAAAAATTAATTTTTAAAATGGTCCGTTAAAATTACTAACAGATGACTTCGTCCTTATTTAAGTCTTCGTCCTCGTCGTGGCAAATCCTACACTATCAATTTATTTGATGATGAGTCAAGGTAGATCCATCCTATTTTATTTGCACTAAAGTGCTATGGGAATTCATCAATGGCTGCATCAAAACCCATAATTCTTAATTCTTTAGATTTTCCATATACAATTTTCCAGAATGAAAATATGGGTTTTCCGTATTTTGGAGAATCACCAAAATGATTTTAAATTCTTAATCCTTTAGATTTTACATAATTCTATTTCTGATATGTAAGAGTTCTAAATATATGAATATATTATATTTAATATTGTAATTCCTAATATAGTAAATCCTTTGATCGGTTCGTGTTTCTCTCTATTTTATTTTGTGGATTGAAACATTTTTTTTTATCGATTTATCTTGTCTTTGTTATTTTTGTTTAGATATAAAAATATTTGATAGGTTCGTTTTTCTATCTTCTATATTTTAGTATATTTTTAATTGGACCCTCCTCTTCCAATAACCTTTCTTGGATTATATCCTATGTTCATCTATATTGTTTTGAATCCTTAAATTAATTTATAGAGAACGAGTGAAATCTTTGTTGATTTACTTAATTGAGGGATATTTGATTTGATTTATTTTTGTTTGATATGTGCTTGTTCATACGCTTTAAGATAGGTCTTATTATTATTTTTTCAGATAATTTTATTTTATTAAAAATAATAATTTTAAAAGTATATTTTTGACTTCATTTGCCCAATAAAATGATTATCGAAACAAATAAAGAAATTGATACTCTCATTTTTCATACTAATAACATTCTAATTTTGTAAATTACAACTAATGTGAAAGTAATTGATAAGATAGAAGATTAATATGTGAATTTTTTCCTCCTACATATTTTAAATCTTATATATACATATATGTTCAATATAAATATAAATTTGTCGTTATATATAACAATTTATTATTTATTTTATAAAAATTAATATTTTTACAAATAAAAATAATAATTTCATAATATTAAATAATAAATTATAAATGAATTTTACACCTTTATGAAAATATCAAATATCAAATTTTATATGCAAAAATATCAATTTCACTTTTTATTGTTGTCTTTTGATAATCTACATTTTAGTGGTATTTAATACGCATAAGACCTGGGCTGTTTAGGCGGGACAATTGAGTCCATCAAAAATCGGTCGAGTCCCTTCACCGCTCGCACATAGACAGAACGGAAAAAGGAAAGAGAGAGAAATAGCAGAGGTGGTTCGATAATGGTGCGATATTCTTGTCCTCTAATTAATCATCTGGATTATTGATAATTTCAACAACAACAACAAAATCTCTAGGGTTTCAAAAACTTTTAACTTACTTTAGCTCTCAAATTTTTACAGTCCGATTCTACAGAAGAATTCGAGCCTCTATTTGATTACAGTCGGGTCCAGCCTTTTGACCCTGCATGCTTGGATGGTCCGTTTAATTTCCCTCTCTCTCTCTCTCTGATTATTCATACAAATTTGAATTTGTTGTATTTACTGTCAAGTTTCAATTTTTGAATTTCCAGATGACGATTCTTCCCCAGCTATTCTTTCCAAACGACGGAAATTATCTGTTGTGAGTAACATAGCCTATGCTATTATATTACTGTATTCAAATTTGGATAGAGATAGTTTTGTATGCTCTAGTTTTTTGTTTTTTGTTTTTAATTTTAAAAATGTTATCAATATGATTATGTGAATTAGGCTGAAAAGGAACCAATTAATGGGGAAGGCATGAAAATTGTTGACTGTGAGGACAATGAAGAGGAGGATTGGCTGCCTCCGCCCTCAAAAATTTCAATTGATACTCGGAATCGAATTGAGGATTCAACCTTGAAGGAGCTTAGGTATATTGTAATTGGGGGTATAGGATGGTTTATTTACTCAAATGCTTGAAGTTTATTATGATTGCTACTTTTTCTGGATTTTTTTATTGTTTCTTTTAATATAAGGCCTGCTGATAATTAAAATTTCATGTGAAGTACTGAAGTGTTAAGTTGGACTATAATGTGAATTTCCTTAGGATGCATTATTCTTCTTTGCAGTCATCACCTAGTCAGAAATCAGAATCTCTGCCATTCATAAACTAAGATATTAAATGTATATGAGAGTTCAGATGTGTTGAAGTTCGCACGACCTTGTTATCTACTATTTAGCTGCGTTTTTATAAGTTGGTAAAGAATAGGACAGAAAAATGTATTGGCAGCCAGTTCATTCATTAAGATGGCCGGGATATGGTTTTTACTGTTGGCAGGGAAATAACATAATCTGGCAATTTTTGGTTGCTTACATGGCTATATTCATTATGTATGTAACTTCTTTTTTTCCCTTCCTGCTGGTGGTTAAATTTAGTCCCCCTATATCAGATATGCTTGTGTAGATCAGTAGGTCTGTGTCAAATAAAGATCAAATAGCCATACCAGTGTCATGATATGTTCAATAGGGTTACTTTATGTTTTTCAAAGTTGTCTGCTTGAGCTTAAAAAGTTTCTTTCTCTACAAACATATTATGGATGAAACAGAAAAGCCCCGGAAAAAAAAAGACCTTTTTGTTTTATGTTTGCTTTTGTGTGTTCAGGAGTGTCAGTGATTATCATTTTTCTAATACCTTCTCTCTTAATACTAATCCACTCGAGGGCTATATTGGCTAAATTTTAAGATCTTTGATTACCTATACCATCAAAAGTTATATATCTAGTCTGGAAGAACCCTGTCTTCTCAGAGGATGTTCTGGTAAACGTTGATGCAATTGTGAAGGCCTTGATGTTGGCTAATGGCTATTGTATAATAAGTCAATTCTGTATATTTATTCAACTTACAAAAACTGTTAACATAGTTCTTTGTTGATAAAGAATTTCTGATTTTGCAGAATAGTCATGAATCTCATCATAATCCAATAGAAAGCGATGTTTTCTGAAATACTTGACGATTTGGTCATTAAATGAAAATATCTGATTAAACTTCAATGAGCTCATTGAGGTGAGTGCATTATAGTTAAAGGATGCCTTATGCCTACCAAAAGAATCTAGATAGGAGATTGTAACCTGAATCATTTGGCTTCTGAAGCTGGGGAGTCCCATCAGCCTTTCTCAGTATTTAATGTGATTCATACAGTGTTGACCATTTGCTTCAATAGGTGCAACAGTCTTGGCAGATGAGTTGTCACTAAGAAGGATATGGAGTGTACTTTCTCTAGCACTCTTTAGACTGGTCTGTGAGCCTAAGGAGGTTTGACAGATTCTACCTGATCCCTAGGAAGTTCCTCATGTTCCATTTGAACGAGTAGTTATCCTCCCATAACTGACTTGGTACATTTTAAAGCTTGTCCTAAGCTGCCAGTTATGACCTTACCTAGGTCACTACCTTTTTGCCTATGCCTGAGAGCTTTTATTCATTCTCTATTCCAGTAGTCACTCATACTAGACTTATCTACTGGTCTAGTAACTAGAAATATACGAGTGAATTTGCTTTTTGCCCTAGTTTCTCACACTCTTGACTATTGAGTTCATTGATCTTTTTGCTTAGCATATCCATATTTCATTAAAAATGATTTGAGTAATGAGAATGGTATGCTTGAAACTGATGCTGATTGTACATATGGGATGTATTTTGGTTCGTGTGCTCCCTGAGCTTAAAGTTGTAATATTCTCTTTTATGTGGCTAAATTAATGTTGTAATGTTCTCCAGACTTTGTTATTATCGTTCCTAAATTGGACCTCATGTATCTTTAATTTAGGTTAGTCATTAGTCATATATTAGTCCTTTTTCTTTGTGGAGGAAGAACTACTATTCCTTCCTTGTTAATTGTACTGTTATTTTTCCCTTCCCTTTCTCTCCTTATTTTGGGGGGAAACTAGTATTTTTTGTTTATAACTTTAGGGTTTTTGACTTTTTGTCTGCCGTTTTATGCTTCCCTTTAATTTTAGTCTAGAAGATTTGATACCTCATTTGCGTCTCCAGATTTTTGCTTATGATTGTGCACGTGTTGATAGGTTGAAGAAGCAGGAGCTGTTGTCATGTGCCCAATCAGCTGAACATGCGATGCGAACTTTTGAAGAGTCTGGCAAAAGAGATCTTAGCGCTTCACTGCAGTTCTCTTTAGATAGTGTAGCAGAACCTCAATCAAAGCTGGCATCATACCCTCCTTGTGAAAGAGCTAAAATAATAATTTCAATACAGGACAAGGATGGACCCAAGAACTTTCGGGTGTACATGGTTTATACTTCTGTGCAGAAAGTTTGTTTGAATTAGTTACTGCATTACCATAACATGTCTGCATCTAATTTCAATTGGTGTTGTACTATTGAGCAGCTTGAAAGGAAGTAATTGTCATATATTGGCTTGATTTTTCCCAAGTCTGCCATTTGTGCAAGCAAAACTGAAACAACCAGTAGGTTGATGAGTAACAAAACTTGCATAATTAGGGGGATTTAGGTAATGTTATTTAGTCAATAACCATCATAGTAGACTCATGTGGACCTTGCTGAATGATATATCTGCTTGAACTCAATCTCTACACACACATTATTAATTTAATACTGAGGTCATGTAGAGTACTTATTACTCTCCTAGAATCGTATGTACTTCATATCTTTTTGGCTTGGGATACATTATTCAATTTAACCGTTGAGCTTGCATCTTTTAAGAATTAAGACATGGATAACACATTTATGATGTATCTCATGTTTAACATAGTAGTATTTTGCCCTGTATCCTACACTATGTTGTTCTGCTGTAGTAATTTGCATTATTTATCATTTGTAACTGTTACCTTGGTGCATATGAGTTATTAAACTATATCTTTGTAATTGAGATTATCTTATTCATGTAGGATGATAAGTTCGAGAGGCTCTTCAAGATATATGCTGACAAAGCTAAGCTTGATATGCAAAACTTAGCCTTTTGTTTTGATGGCGATAAAATTAGTCCCACAGCTACACCTGTTGACCTTGGGATGGAGGACAATGACATCATTGAAGTGCATGTGAAGTCAAACTGATCCTGGTACTGATAATTGCATCTCCGTGTCTGTTTTATCTGGTTATTGTTATCTGGTTCATTTCTTTTCTTCTTTTTTCGCCCCCTCATATTCCCAGTTTTGTTTTAAAAAATATCAATAAGTGAAGGATGTCAGTTTGGAGCGCTAAAAGGAGATGTAAGTCATATAAAGATGAGTTTCTCTTGTCATCCAACCAGATAATGATGTCCAAAATATTTTTGGCATGTAAGTCATATGAAGATGGGTTTATCTTGTCATCCAACCAGATCATGATGTCCAAAATATCCTCCACCTACATTGACTGCTCATCACCCTTGTATGATCACTGATTCTGCTCTCACAAATGCATTATAATCAAGTCGGAAGGCTTCCTACTTCTTCCTACTCCAGTATCCTCTAGTTTTGAATTAAATCTACAAGACTTACAACTGATCTAGAAAATATCATGAAAAGCTGAAGAGTAATAACAGACGATATAATATCTGGCTTTTAACTCTTAGTATATTATCTAATGAATACAACCTTCCAACATAAACATCCACTTGCTTTGATTCACCAACATGACTGGAAGCGCACGGCATTTGTCAAATATGCTGATAAGATATATCTAAAAATTGTTGGATACAGATGCACTTGGAGCACGTCAAATAATTTTCACATATATTTGGGGAATTGTTATTTTCACAGGCCTTTGTAATAGTTTCCACAAGGTCTCTCACATGAATAGTGAGTTTCACACTCATGCGAGAGAGGGGTTTGTGGAACTATCAAAAAGGGCTTGTGGAAATAACAATTCCCTATACGTACTCATAAAATTGGGAATAAAAGAACTCTTAAATTTTAAGTGCCGTAATCAAGAGTTCTTTATTCGTCAAGATTCAAATGAGACGCTATATATAGAATAAACCAACTCCTTCCCTAATAATCCCAAAAAGAAAAAGTAAAGACCCCTCCCTCTTTAACTACTTCAAAATAAAGGAATTTCAAATACTTGTATATGTGCCAGTTACTCTTTTATTCTCTTCCTTAGTTAGTTTCGCTAGTTTTTTCTTATTTTACTTCTGTTACAATGATAAAATTTGATATGTTTCTTTTTAACAATTACTTTCATGATGATCTAGAATTATATTATATCTCATGTTCTTTGGGGCCTTTGGGCATGTTGAGATAAGGGTCCTAAAGTGTTGAACACATTCTTGACCCAAGGAATATTGTATCTAAAATATGGACATGTATAGGAAGTGTCAGATACTTGTTTGAGGATGTGTGTAGTGTCCACGTCCGACACGTGCATGGGCACGTCATCAAAATTTAGGTTTCGGAATTGTGCTTATAGATGACGACTATTCATCATTCAACAATCATTACTTGTAATTTTTTTCGTTTATTTTCTTTTCTCTACATTTCCAAGTCTATCCTGTTAGCTTTGACGTCTCTGCTTTATTTCAGGGCTTTAGTTAGTTTGGAAGTTAAATCAATTTCGTCTACTTTTCCTGGAGCTCCATGTTCTTCGTATCCAATACCTGTATGCAGCCACTGTGCAGATATGTTCTTTGTGTATTAGTTGCTCAATTTTTGGCCTTCAATTGTGACACTAACAATAAATTTACAAGCTTAGAAGTATCGTATTCATGGAAAAAAAGAACTTGAGGGAAGCAAACATCCACACAGTTTTAGGCATTTTCCCATATTATTTTTCCTAATTATTTTGAAAATAACATATAATTGATTAGTTTTTTGGACGTGGTGGAAGTATACTAATTTAGAGACAGCTGACAATTTTAAATAGTAACTTGTCTTTCACTAAAAGGAATATTTAACTTTTCTCAAGTAAATCAAGTAAGAGTAAAAAGTACTCCTTCCATCTGGACCATGGTTTAAAGTTGCGGTAGCGGCCTATGTTTCGAAAAGTCATTTTTTAACTCGGTTTCGGTAATGGTTTTGGGCGATACGTATTGTTAGCTAGTTAGGAGCTTCAAAGAAAGTTAAAGAATTATGGAAAAATTCTAAATATTAACAATAAGATGGATCAATTAAGTTCACAAAAAACACTTTATAGTGTACATAGCATTGTTCAAATGATAAAACATGTATCACGCAGATATGTTTAATCAATTTTACATTTGAATAAAGTTGATATTAATGTCTCTCAACTCAAATGGTTGAGCACACATGTTCTGTAGAATTTAAGTACAATTTAAATATTTCAAGTTGTACTTAATTAGGTACTATATAGGTATAATTTAACTTAACCAATTATATATTAAATATATTTTTTTATTTTTATTTTAAGTTATACTTAACTTGGTACATATAGATAAAATTTAAGTACAATTTAACTTAACTAATTATATTTTAAAAACAATATTTTTTTAATTTTTTTAACGTATACTTAACTAGGTACTATAATTTAAGTATAACTTATAGAGAAAGGTTTGTTCTCTTTTGTCGTCTCTCTTTTATAGCTTTTAGCATATTCGATTTTTTTCTTTTTTGGTGGCGTTTCTCTCCTTTATGCATGATTTCTCCTTTATTTGATACGAAACCGTTACATTATGCCGAGTTGCCGAAATTTCGCCGAAAAGTATCATTTACATGAAAATTTTCCAGTTTTGCGATTTGTGTCAAGGTTGCGGTTCAGCACCCACTGATAGCTAACCGATATGCCGATATTTCGGCGTAACGGCCGATACTTTGAACCATGATCTGGACAAAAGAGTCGTGCTTTCATTCAATTGAAAATGCTGCTCTCTCTTTTTTCCCCTCTTTTTTCCTGTCCCTAGATAGAGAGAGTATAAGGCATAATTGTACTCCACATTGTTATAATTGTTGTTTTCAATAAAATGTTTTCCGTTTGAGCTGATTTTCATTTTTGTGGTTCTAAAGAAGTTCAGTTAGCACTAGTCAGTTATATTCATACATCCATGGAAGTAATTATGTAAACTGTGATGGTCGCTGACATTTTTATTTCTTCAACTCAAATTTGTTTTTGATGGCGTGCTAATGTGATTATTTATGTACAACAGGGAAGATTTTCCCTGTTAGTCAGCATCACTAAAATTGTTTATTGTTTTCACAAGTCAGTCTAATTTATTACCTTTAGTCTACTCATTTGTCCCTATTATGCCATGATAGGTTGAAGCTCCTAGTTTCATTAATGGTTGGAACTGCAGTAGCAGTTGTGGCATGCAATTAAGCTTTGTTATGTTCTTTAAGTTGGTATTTGGCAGTTAACAGGCCGTTTTCTTCCTAGAACATGGCCAGAAGTTGAAATGTTGTGTTAACTTAGCTCAATGAGTCATATGACCATAGATAATATAATTACTGATAATGCAACTTTTCTTTGTGCTTGTACATGTGTAGGCTGTAGTGTAGTGTAGCTGACAGATTAAGTAAGTATCCCAAGGTCAAGTTTGGAGAAACCTTCTGCCCATAGCTACCTTTTATCTTTACTAGCACTGTGACCTTATTGCAGGGAATATCTGATTATGTATTAATTACATATGTTAATGGATTTTGTTCATGGTTAGGGGTCTGGTAAGTTGGTGCATATAACCAGCTAATTTTCGTGTTTCTAATATACTGAAATACTGCATAACATTTGTACAATAAGGTATTCGCTGAGAATAAGTCCACTAGGAGGGATCTGGGATTTTGAATTTGAATAGTTGTGGTATGACACTCTTTCTGAGAGAACATATTAAGATGATTAATTCTATTGATGTTGGCACATGAATTTTGTGTTGGTTTTGGATACATAAGAGTGCATGCCCAATTTGCAGATGTGAAATGTCGGCTGAAGCCTATAGAGCCTGTTGCTTTTAGTCTATTTTTCCGGCTTATTGCTGAATATACAACCGTAAAAGCAATAAGCAACATTAATTTAAATAGCAGCTCTTGGGTGTTTCTTGCTTTACATTTCCTTTTGGCCATTTTTCACCTCTCTTTTCCTCAAAAAGAGCTGAAACAATCAGCTGAAAATAATTCTCTCTCTCTCTCTCTCCTTTCTTGGCAATACTCACGCTGTTCTTGGAAGAGTTTCATCTGTCAATCCCCCCCTCCCCAAAAACAAAAAACCAAAAAAAAATAGAGAAAGTCGCAATAGTACATGATGGCACAATGTTCTTAAGTTTATCTTAATAATTTCACTATCATGTCATTATTTTTAAATAATTATCACTCCGTTCCAAATTAATTGCATTTCTAGAACTTTTTAAAGTCAAATTGACTATTTTTAAAACTAATTTTTTTACTATTTTTGCTAACATATAGGTGAAGATATTATAACCAAAAGAAGTATATACAATTTATTACTAATTTTAATTTTTATAATTTTAGAAATATATTTATATATGCTTAATTATTAATTTTAAAAATAGTCAATTTAACTTAAAAAAGTTTTAGAAAAGCAATTAATTTGGGACGGAGGGAGTACTTGTTATATTTAGGGGTAAATATTAAATTTGCAAAATTTATAAACTGGGACTCTTGTGTAATGGAAGAAGTATTGTATTTCATGTGATTATGTCTAAACATAAATCAGTTCATTAGGAGAGTAATTGTAGAGATGAAAAAAAAGTACTATTATTCACTTCGTTAATAACGAATGTATTGCTAGTAATTGTGGAGATGTTATTAGCATATTGTTAAAAAAGTATATTTTTAACAATTTTGTAAGGTATGGGAGTTGGGACTGTGGGAGGTTAACCGAGTTCTTGTTAATAAGCAAACTCATTCCCTTGCGAGGTGTAGAAAAATGGAACATTTTGACTCGTGCATACTATATTTCTTATTTTAATCACAATTTAAAAATAAATAAATATGTGTGCAAAGCCTAATCAGCTCTAATAAGAATGCCATTGAATACCAAGATTTAAATAAAAAATAAAATTTCCACCATATATAACTGGGTCAAATTGAAGAAATATTCAACTTATAATTACTACTTTGTTGAGGAAATTCGGGTTAAGTTATTCTACTGCAAATTGAACTTTATACTGTGGCGCTCTATTTGGAACTCATTAAGTTGGACAATGAAAAGTAAACAAATAAAAACCTTGGCGACGAATTTGAGTATGTTGTTAAATTTGAAGGTGATGGCTTGTTAAAAATAATGTCATAAAAAAAGAAAGATAGTAATTAAAATTTTGATTTACCTTTTTCATTTTGACTGTCATTTTCGGGACTAAACCTTAGTTTCGTTGGGTGTGATACTCTTTATTGATTCAAGTAATTGTATTAAAAATGATCAAAATGTTAATTAAAAATTCTAAAATCATGAAAACGAATCATCAAAATTTAAGAGGAATATTCCAAGTAAACTCATATATATATATATATATATTATTAAGAAAGAGGAAAGAAAATATCCGTTTCTTGAGACTGGCTTACAAACCTCCTAATCTTTTTGTCCCTACAAGTTTGATTTTATTATAAATTTTTTTTTTATCTTTAAAATTTGATAAAATTTTAATTATATTTTTATAGTAACTAATTACACGAGCAAGAACTTGTACCGGTAAGTATAATGACAGAAAACATTAAAAAAACAAAGAAATAGAAAATAAAGAAATAGGAAAGAACCGGAAATTTTGATCCACTTCATTCAGCAACCGTATCACCTCATCTTGACTCCACGTGGCATATTATCGTTCGACGGAGGAGTGGATCACATGGGGAACGTCACGTGGGCACAAATGGAGATGTTGGGCCCCACACCATACTTGCGTGTCGACTTCCACGTCAGAGAACTAATGGCCTTTTCCGCCCAAAAATATACACGTAAGACCGAAAAGGTAGAAGGCAGAAGGAGAGATAAAGAAGGAGATAACAAAAAGGCGAACTTGAGAAGCAGATAGACGGATGGGGATGGGATATTATTTATTAATATTATTTTGATTATAATAATTTATATGTAGATATATACATAAATCCTTGTGACTCTCCATACCTTCTCTCTCTACTCACCAGGGTTTCTGCAGATTCAATATCAAAGGTGAAAATTATTTTTGTGTAGGTTATAAGTTGGTTCGTTTGGAAGTTATTAAATTTGAGCTTTTCATTGCACTTGTCAGTATTTACTCATCTCGTCTTTTAGTTTTATTTGCTTGAAATTATTTGGATATGTCTTAGAAGTTTTTATTTTGTGAAGTTGATCTTACCAAATTTTGTTAGAATTATATGATGCTGAGGTTAATTTTAGTTGTTGCTTTAATTTCTTTTCTGGTGCTGCAGATTTTGCTAGCTTTTAAAACTTATGATCATCTTAAGGGAACTTTGTATCGAATGAAAGTTTGCCTAAACTTAACAATTAGCGAACTTTGTAACTTTTAATTTACAAATCAGTTGGCATGGTGCTTATGGTTATGGGTTTTATAACACTTCCTAAGCATGTGACATAAGCAAATATTAATTTGGGATTGTTTCATTTGAAGTGAATTCAGAACTTTGGTTTTTTATTTTGTTATTATATTTTTTTTTTGCAGAATGAAAGTATTTACATAGAAACTTTTCCATCAATGTAGAATGAACAAATGAGAAAGCTAATGATTCTGTCAAAAGAACTTGGGGAAGTTTGTTATGATGAATTTTTGGGTTCTATATGATTGGGGATTGAGGTGATGGACAAAGTTTGTGAATACTGTAAGGTTTTGAGGCCAGTTGTTTATTGTAAGGCAGATTCAGCTAATTTATGCCTTCAGTGTGATGCGAAAATTCACTCAGCCAATGCTCTTTCCAATCGGCACTCTCGAACCCTTGTGTGTGAGTCATGCACATGCCACTGGGCTTATATCCAATGCTCTACTCATCAGATGTTCATGTGTCGTAGTTGTGACCGTAGCCAGCACAATGTCGCATCTCAACACCAGAGGCGTGTGATTAGTAGTTATACTGGGTGCCCTTCTGCTAAGGATTTGGCAGCATTGTGGGGATTCGACTTAAATGGTTTGGATGATAGCACTCATCAAGATCAATTTTTTGCCACATCATGTGTGTCTGTTGATACAGGTGCAGTTAATTGCAAAACTCTAATGCAGTCTTGTCCACAAGTTGGAGGCTCTTCAATAGTATCAGAAATAGACTCTGTGACTTCACACTCCGGTGCAGAATGTGAAGTAGGATTGAGCAGTAAACATTCTAAGGTAGGATGAAAAGTTCCAAGCTAAATAATAACTATGCCTTGTATGCATTTGCGTCTCATTTAGTTTGCATTTTGACATTTTTCAGGATAGTTATAATTTAAAGAGGGCCATTTTCAGGTGGTTCCACGGAATATAATGAACTACTGTGACAATTTCAGTATGTTTTAATATAATGAACTGTAGAAACATTGAAGTTGTGTATAAAAAGAGCATGAAGGAGCCATCAAGAATATCATTTTGGATGTCATGAAGAAAGTCTAAACTCATACTTCATGAGATCTGTAGCCAAACAGTTGCAATCCCAATTTTCGTTGTTTGTATAGGTTCTAAAATCTAATTAATTTGTAGAGTCTTCTAATTACAAGTATTTAAGCGAAGGAAATAGTATTCTTCTTCCAGTTGATACTAATGATAAGAGACTGGAATTTTTCTGTAATAAGCATGCTTAAGAAGTCTATCTTTATTTATGCATTTTGACATACAGGTCTAATTTTGAGTACTTTCATTTATATACGTGTGAACATTGCTAGCACAGAGTATCAAGTGACTCATAGCATGATACTGATATTAGTTTGAACTAGGAAAAAAACTCTGTACATCTCCTGTAATTTAACAATTTAGGCAATTAAAAGTGTGGTTCTATTTTTTCTTTTAAGAATTACAAAAAGCTATACTTGTTCTGGCACTTCATTTTGCAGGCATTTTACGAAGGTAAACGGGAAAGTACTTGCTTTATTCTGCAACAGATTTTTGATTTGAAAAGGCTTCAGACTGATGACAGCAACAGTTCGTCTTTCATACGTCGCCAAGAACATTCTGACGTATCTTCAATTGAAAGTGATTCAACATGGAAACTTGAGAACAATCTTGATCAACATTTGCAGCATTCCCTTGGTCTCATATCTGAATATGAGCGCATGGGCAGTCCTAATCAGGACCTTCACGCAGATCCTTTCCCTTTGCCATTTTCGCAATTAGACCACTTAACCTCGTCTGCCCCTTTGCAAGGAGACTCTATCTGGCAATGCAAAAGTCCAGTTCAAAGTGGCCAGGTTTGACATTTACAGCTGAACAGTAAATTACTTAACATCATATGAAACTCTTTTCTCCGTTATTATCTAGGATAGAAATTGTTGAAAGAGAAAAAAAAAATTATTTTTATAGCTATGCAATGTCACTTCTAGACTTTGATGAGAATAATGAGTGTAATAGCATACTTCTAAAGTAGATGAGCTAGATGGGACAGATAGGCTGGTTGAGGAGAATAATGAGTGAAACACCATACTTCTTTTGGTTGCAATTTTCTTTAATTTTGTGAAAGTTTATGGAACTACATGAACATATTACATTTATTAGTAAGTTGGATGCAATAAAGAACATTTAACATATTCTGCAATTAAACTGCAGCTTTGGTCTCAAAATATGCAAGACCTTGGAGTTTGTGAAGAACTAGGTTATTTGGATGAGCCAAGCATGCCTGATATTGATTTGACATTCCGAAACTTTGAAGAACTCTTTGGAGGTGGTGAACAAGAGCCAACAAAAGCACTGCTTAATGATATATCTATGGCATGCGCCATTGTAGAGGAAGATGCAAGAGGGGTGGAGGTTTGGAAAAGCGATTTTGAATAACTGTCATATCATCAAAGTTTTAAATGTATTGCTGATGATGTAGAAACATTTTAGCAAAGCTTGATATTCTGGTGAAACTTTGATAATGATTAGTAACACAATTACAAATTTAAAGTTGATGTTTTTTATAAATTAAAAAAAAAAGAAAAAAAAAAGAACCCCCCCTGAAGTTTTCACTTTGTTTGGAATTTATGTAACATACTTCTTTCCTGTTGGTTACAATTAAGGGTTATTCCCTTTTCATCATTAAGTTCACAGAATTGAATTTCGTAATGCTTCCTTACCTTGTGGAGTCGGTGTAGATAGATGCTTATTCTAGTGATGAGGCTTGAGGTCTAAAATTTTCAAAATCCCTGGTACTTCTGATTCCCGAAAGATTTTCACCATTCTTAGTTCTTAGTAGTTTGTATCATGGCAATATCTTGGGAATCTGTTTTTCGTCTTTTGTTCTGATAAGTATTATAATTGTGCCAATGTTCTTGAGAGTCTTGGATGCCCGCCTTCCTGCTTTCGAAGTGGGTGCTGAAGTGAGCTTGTCAGTTGAGTTGACCACAAGTCTGTGCTTTTTCTGCTTGGAAATTACTTTACATTGGTAAGAGCACTACAATTTATGCCCTTCTACCGTAGCAAAATCCCTAGAACAGTGATAATGGCAAATGTAAAAGACAAAAACCCTAGGATATTATATAGAATAGCCATAACGGTCTGACCCCATGACGCCTTCAATCAGTTAATGATACTTCATCATGTTCTCTTATTTTATACAATTCTGAAACTATTTAAAAGTTTTATGTTCTTAATCTTCCCTATTTTTCTTTGTTTTTTATATATCTTGTTATAGGATACTTCAGTGGCTACCTCAGGTTGTGCTACTCAATCAGCTTATGTAAAGAAAGATGTTGGTCCTTCAGACATATCTCCTTACATTTCAAGAATCTGGGATTGTTCTCATCCAATTCGGCCATCCTATTCAGCACTATCATTCTCTCTCTCGATGCACGGTGCTGAAAGAAGTGGAACTGATTATATTGATACTGGACTTCAGAAACCTTCATGTAATTTACTTGACCAGGAGAGTGCACAACCAGAAGCCAAAGAAGTTGTCAGAACATGCTACAAAGATAAGAAGAAGGTTCGACGGTATGTTTCAACTCTCTGCTCTGTCATGGTTTCAGATATTCTCGTGAATTTCTGTGACTGCGCGGCTGATTTACCTTTTATTAACATTTCCTTTTGAAAATTGTATACAAGATAATTTATAAGCCTTTATGTTCATTTTGAAGCATAAACCCAATAACACCTAGCTTAACTCTAATCAAATCTTGTTTTGCCTTTGTGAAGATACACTTTACTGATCCTAGTATCTAGAGTCTTACAATTCATGATCTTGTACTTGATGTGCTCATGGAGCATTTATATAGGAAAGCTATACCGGGTCTATATTTAGCACACAATATTTAGCTTGGAATGTTACTTCGTGTTTAAATAGGTTATATATAGGGTCTTATATACAGCTTGAAAAATGTGCGATTATCTGTGGTAGAAACAAACAACACAAAGCCTTTTAGGTTATAATCCATACTTTATAGACAAAAGAAGCTGATTTCTTTTGTGTGAAAATGTTCATGTTCACCTGTTCATATTATCATATATAGCATAAACTTTGCATTGTCTTGTTCTTTTTTAAATGTGATGAAAGCACTCTAGTTACCTATTACAATTAAGCTCCTATGTAAGAGGTAGCAAAAATAATATGCAGGCTTTATTATGAATCCTATAATGTCTCAAGAGTGCATAAATATATAAAATAAACACAACTAAGAAAAGCTTATTATCTATTACCAAAAATTCAATTTGGGTGTTAAGGTTGGAGTTTTCAAAGAATCTTAGTTTGCTTATTAGCTATGCAGGGGAAATTTTATGCTGATGAATAGCGTACCATAAAGTTGTTACCTCTCACTGCACATACTAAGTTTTTGTATTTTCAGGTGTGTGAATCAAGTTCAGTATACATCTCGTAAAGCTAGAGATGATATACAGAAGCGGGTAAGAGACCAACTTGTGAAGGCAGAAGGCTACAACTCTGACGCTGATGCGGCAAGAAGCCATTAAAGTTACCTTCATGTTTGCATCATGTTTCTGTACATAAAATGAACACCAGAGGCACAGGAAATTCTAGCATGTCTGCTGGTATAATACTATACTCTTGTTTATAAATTAATTCAGTCAATTGTTTTAGTTCCTAATATAAATAGCCCATGTATGATCCAAGCAGCTTAATAGCTGAAAATCTTCTAGCTTTCTTTTAGGAACTAGGTGAAATTTCAACCCCAGCTTTTACTCCACTGTATATGGATGTCAACTAGTAATTAAGAATTTTTCTTAATAACAATAACCATATTCAATTCTAATTTTGGCATATTTCATGAAGGGTAAATTCAGAAACATTGTCATTTTTTTAGTTTTATATTTTTAAATCGAGAGGAGAGGTCATTATGAGACGGATTGTATATGTTGGTTTCATATAAACTTGATGAAGTTAATATCTTTAAGTATGTATCGATGTTGGTATGTATCGATGTTGATATGTCTTGTTTGTTTTTGTCTACCTTCTTGAGTAAAAGTGGCATAAAGTTGTACATCCAAATAAGAGTCAGTTGAGAAGTGAAAATGAAATGTAGTTAACAACCATGGCATACTCTCTCTCTCTCTCTCTCTCAAAATTAAAGATACACGCACTTTTTAAAAATAATAAATCAGTAATGATGTTGTGATCTTAAAAATTAAAGATACACGGATTTTTTAAAAATAATAAATCAATAATGGTGTTGTGATGTTAAAAATGACGGTACAAAAAAAATGGCATATTAAGAATATAATGTTTTTTTATATATAATACTAAAGTTGAAATGTATTTTTTTTTTTTGAAAAAAAATATATTAAAAAAAAGTATGTCCCTCATGATGGAGCCAGAGTTATAACTAAGAAAAGAAAAGTTTGTGTTGGGGCAAATTAAGAATCATGAGCTATTCACCAAACAATTATATAATCATATTGTTTGAGTTAGATTTGATGGGAGAGGGAGAGCCATGGATACAAATAGGAGTTGGTTATAATTTAAGTTGTAACAAAGAAGCAAACCCTCCCTGGCCCCAAGATAAACATCATGGTTTCATCATGGTTTCCTTCCCAAATGGTTAATAGAGGTGTCTTAATCTACTTCATCACCAAAAAAATTGCTTGCTGTTAATTGTTGCATCACCATCTTCAATAAACTTCCAAACCACGCAAACCCCTTTATAATCAAAAAATAAAAATAAAAGGTACAATTCTTTACCAAAACAAGAACTCATGTCAACTATTATGACCGACAAATAACTAGAGGGCCCAATTTTTGGAATTGTTTATTGATACTCCCTCCATTGTACGGTCAAAGTCTTATTTGTCATTTTTAAATAAGAAGAAAAAAGAGATTCATTTCTTTTAAGGGTAGTATCTATATAAAAAAAATATTCTCAATAACAATTTTATTATCATGTAATTATTATTTGAATTAAATGTTGAATAAATTAAGAGGATAAATGAGAAAAATAGAATAAAACACGATTCAAGCTTTTCTAAATGGGGTATTTTTGTCAAATAGATGGAGTAATATTTTTTAATTAATAAAAAAAATTAGTCTTTAAAAGTTTAATGCTAAAAAACGATCATCTAAAAAAATGAAAAGGAAATAATAGTCTTTAAAGGTTAATATGATGGGTATTTAAGTCATTTGGAATCAGTCTGTCCAGTTAAAACACGTGACGAAACTCTGCTCATATGTTTCCCGCTCAAAAGTATGCAGCATCTTTCCCCATGAATGATCTAACGGACAGAATGCTTCACGTACTGGGTCCCAACAACCAATCTAACGCACAAATTCATCCGTCTTGACTTGAGTTAGTTACTTTCCCAAACAAATCCGGAACAAGTTGCTGACTCAGATGACATAAATGCCCTTGAGTACAACGTATCAATCAGGACCATTGGAGGGCAATTTCAGTAAATTGATTCGTCACTGCCAATCGATTAAAATGTGCATAGTTGTGTATACAACTGTATATACATACTTACAGATACATATAACTGTAAGTAAAAAATATATAATCAATAGGTTTTCAGATTCGCCAAACCCTTGCAAGAAGCATGTTTATATGTATATTTTTCCTTATTTTCTCTCTCTCTAGTTCTTCATCTCCTTCTCTCAACCCTTTCTCTCTCTAAATCTCTCCCTTTTTTTCTCTCCGCACAAGCACGAGAACACCTAGACAGAAGAGAGCTCTTCAGCTTCAGGTAATCAATCTTCCTCCAACCTAAGCTTCTTAATTGTGCAAATACATACAGAATAATTTGTGTAATTGCGCTTCTAATTAATTACTATGATCTTATTTAGTCATCTGAATATGTTACTTGTGATTTAGCTACAAATTATTAGTTGATTCTATTTCGATTGATTTCATTTTCATAAACTTCTTCACCACATCAGTTTCGTTGTTTGTCTCCTACGTAAATGTACTTCTGGTCGAACTTTGAGTTTTCGCTTCTCTGTTTTTTAGGGTAATTAATGTATCACTTCTATGTAAATTTTGAAGTTTCGCTACTTCAATCTTCAGGTTTTGGATCCAATTAAATATGATCAGTCTAGCCTCTTCTTAAATCCTTGTTTAGATTTTGAAAATTACGCAAACAAACTAGAAAATTATATAGACATACATATATGGTGATTTTTCTGGCAAAATTTGATGTTTCTGTGATTCGTCTACAGTCGTTAGTTGATGATGATCCATAAAAACACTTATATTCATTATAATATCAGCAACGCATCGTCGCTTAACTAACACAAGCATATGTATCTTTATGCGCATTATTTAGAGAAATTACAACAGAAAAATGTTCATCTTTCTTTGATCTGGTACAGATATCTTACAAAAAATTCTCTACAGAAAAATGCAGAAAGATATGTCAACCAGCCATGGCAGATTCAACGAGTATTTATCTCTAAGCTCCCCGTTTTTCAATAAACCAGATGGCCATGATTACACTTCACTCTATCCCTCCATTTTCCCCCCAAATCCAAATCTGAATTCACGTCTTTTCTCGCCACTCACACCTAATTCCGATGATTACACGAGTCTATCCAAGTACTTGTTTACAGAGCACCAAGAGGACTTAATGGAGCGGCGGAAATGGTGTCTTTCTCATCTACGTGAAACCGCCAAAGAAGCGGAAACTCTGCGTCAAGAGAATATCAATCTCCAAATCGCCAACATTGAATTGAACAAGCAATTCAACAACCTCTTAATGCTTCAATCGTCTTCTCTGGGGAACTGCCACGTGTCTCCGACTCATCAGTATAACAATATGGCGTCGTCAGCTGCTTTCAGCTCCCCTTCTCTCATTGATGGTTTTCAAGGGATGTGTATTACAGAGAAGACGGCGGCATGGGATGATGAGGGGTCTGATGGGAGTATTGAGACTGAGGACGGCGAGAATTTGCACGTGAACCGGGTTTCCTTGCCAAAGAGTATTTCCGTCCGATCTAATGGTTATTTGAAGACGGTTCAAGCCGGTGGGAGTACTAGTAGAGGAGGTGGTCGGTTTCGTGTGCAGAACCGGATCAAACCTGTCAAACCAGCGGTAACAACCCCTAACTCTTGCTACAGAGTTACAGTTCTTTTAAATTACAAATATGCCTGCTTGTTTTAGCTTTGGAAATGGACCAGGCTATATATTTGTGAAAATTAGATTATAATGGAACATGCACAAGCACAACCAATATTTTCTGCAACCATAACGTAAGTTGTAGGCTTGTGTCTTAAATGAGAATAGGCGGTTTAGCACATAATCATGTTACAGTCATCACTGAAAGTAAAACTTAAAAATTTTATAAAAAATTGAACATTGGTAATCATATGCATGAGAGTGTATAATGAAATGTCCAATTTGAATAGTTTAGGGACATTTTATTGGTACTTCCCTGTGATTGTTTTTAGCACTCTAATTAGACATAATTATTTGCATTAACTGATAGTATTATGAGTACACTTTAAATATGCATGGAATACTAGTAACACCTTGCTATTTGATGAAAAAGATTAACATAATAGCTTTAGCTTAGGGTGATGAATTAATGCCTTTAAGTAAGAATCCAAAAAACAGGAGTGTAATTACTAAATATATGCATAGCATGTTAAGGTTTACTCTTGGAATGATATTTGATGAATTAATGATATTGTAGCAAAGGGTGTATGTTCGTGGAGGGAAGACAGAGGAGAAACCACTTGAATTGCAAGTGTACAATCAAGGCATGTCAAAGACAGAGCTGTGCAACAAATGGCAGCAGACAGGAGCTTGCCCATATGGAGATAATTGTCAGTTTGCTCACGGCATTGAGGAGCTCCGCCCAGTCCTCCGCCATCCCCGCTACAAGACAGAGGTGTGCCGCATGGTCCTCAATGGCGATCCCTGCCCCTATGGCCATCGCTGTCATTTTCGTCATTCCCTTAGTGACCAGGAGAGACTCGTGGCAGAAAAATCTAAGCCCAGGACACTAAGGCTGAAATAAATGGATGGTGACGGTGAGACACTTATAATTTGCCAAAGTACATTATTTGTTTATATTCTCATTAAATTTGGATATAATAATCAGAATGTAGTTGAGAGTAGAAAAGAAATGAACATATGAGGTAAAAATAAATTGCCACTATGAAGATTGATCTTATCAGGTTGATATACATATATGAGAGGCTCTGGGGGGGTTTGGCAAGTTCAGAACATTAACATCAAACGGGGTGTACTGGAAGGATTTGAGGCCAGCTTCCATTGCCTCTATATAATGTTGCTTTTATTAAATCTGACCTTCCATTTGTTATGTAAGTACTTGTAGAGGAAATTTCATAAATGGTGATCTCTGAGCTCAAGCAGCCTGAAGAACATTTTGTAGTGTTGCAATCTGATTGATTGGGAAATGATGTGTATGTAATTCTTGATTGGTGTTTGCATTTGTTGAGTTGTCTTTAATTTCCTTACATTCATTTATATCTTTGTAATCTTAGAAGTTAGGAGGATTATATGCGAAAGTAAGATGCCTGGCTTATTGATGTTATATTGTTGAAGAACCATTCAAAGTCAATATGTTAAGAACTGGGAGGCCGTGATAATTATTGCTTGATAGGCCTTTCTCTTGGCCCATAAATTTTTGATTTATGATTAGACTGACCCCGTACCCCAACAACTAATTAGGGATTTAGCCCAAAATATTAAATTTTAGCAAGAGACCACAGCCTTTTGTTCAAACGTAGGAGTAATGCCTTTTGTTTTTGGACTGCGGCCCCGTTAATTCCAATTAAGCTGGCACTCAACAAGGACCCAACACCAACTCAATTACCCTATGGCATACAAGAGCATAAACGGTTTCATAACCTCCCATTCTAGACTAGGAAACTGCCGACAAAGTTGGACTGATCCCGAACCCTAACTACCAATAAAATTCTGGCCAAATTTTCATTATGGACCCAATTGGGAATTGGACTATTGGAGTCACCTTTAGCCCCTTTGGACAAGAATGACTAAAATCTAAATTGGAAACATAAGAGATCTGTTGTAACATGATATTTGAGCTACTCCAGCCAGTCAGACTCTCCACTTTACTAACCCCCACTATCTCTGGGGCCGGCTGACTGACATCATCTATGTATTATTATTACAGCTAATAAAAATGCCAAAAGCAAGAAAGTAGTTCACGTGATAGCAAACGCGTCATTTGGCGTAATTACAAAAGTAACCATCCAATCTCTTTTCTCTACCCTTTTTTTACATGGTGAAGCTCTCTCTCTATATAACAATGGATTCATTTCGGAGTTTAGTAAGAGAAATAGAGTAGAGGGGAAAGGGAGATAGCTTTGGGAAGCTATAGGTAGTGGGAGGTTTGGAAAGACCAATCTATGGAGTAACGTTTATGGTCTTTCCAAGACCGCCCATTCCTCTGGTTTCCTAAGATTAATCCCTTTCCCCATCCACTACTCTTAATTAATTCCGATCCAACACAAACCCTTTCTTATATAATTCCCTTATTCTTTTGATCTTCTATCCACTTGTTTTCCTTTCTCTAGAGAGGATTAGGATGGTCGATATAAGACATAATAGAAAGAAAAAAAAAAAGATTAATTCAGAGGGAAAGGGAGACAGATCTACATACAAAAATTTTTTGTTGAGGAATATGGAAAGAAAGAGAGAGAAAGAATTACCCTTAAGTCCCTAACTGATGGATTTCTGTGGTTCCTCCCTTTCCCTTAATTCCTAATAATTGTCTGTCCTCGTCACTCTTTTTTATGCTTAATGATTTGATTTGCTGGTGCCCGTTTATAATTTTGAAATAACATTATCCGAAATCTTAATTTGAATGTTCTTTATTTTCAGATGTTCACGAGTTTAAGCCTTATTATGAATGATCAAGACTATATATTGACATCTTTTTCTTTAGACTCGTATTCGTATAGAACCCCTGGGCTGGGCTGGGCTGGGCTAGATAAAGATGTATGGAATAATATTCTTCAAAACTTGGGGCTGTCATTAATTTTTAATCACATGCCCAAGCATGAGGGCAGAAATACATGAACGGCAACTAAAAGACCCACGTGTAAGTAGTAGAAGAAGACTTTCACAGCACTTACGAAATTGGCTGGGAAGATTTTATGTATCTCATTTCAATTATATTACTACTCAAAAGTACTAAAAAAAAATGGAGACAAACTGTCACGATTACTGCACCTTTTGTTCTACTAAAGTAATTTATGAAAGCCTTCCGGACAAGATGATTGCAGAAAGTGACCACCCAAAGGATAGGGTTGCTGTTGAGGATAGGAACAAATGATTGTTGACACTCCTGTAAATAAGAACCTTACATTTAACATGATTTATGTAAATTTTAAGAATAACAAAAATAATAATTTGTACTGCTTTTTAATAATTTAGAAATTACAATTATAGATTAATTAAAAGTCTTGGCCTCCTCTTACTTTTTTAGCTTGCCTTGCGGAGGTCTCCAAAGGCAATAGTCTTAGTGCTAAAAAACAAGTTTGAATTTATTTCTCAACAAAATAAAAATCAACACAAACGTTCTACATGAACCTAAAATTCTTCTAATTCCCTAGAATTATAGGTTCTAAAAAAAAGTCTATGCCTTTTAACTAAATATGTGGAAGAAAAAAGAATTGGTGGGTCGAAAATTTATATCAACCTTTTTTTTAAAAACAATTTCTCAAATTTAATAAATGACATCTACACTGATAGAAATTGTGTCGGTCATTTTTCTGGACCAATTCTTCTTTCTTTATTTTTGCAATCGACAAGACTGAATTCGGCCCATAGTTGTGAAGCTTGAGATATTATTGGGCTGATGAATCATGGTCAAAGCCCGTTCTTTAGATATCTAGGCTGACCTCGACATAGCCCAAGCCTAATCTATCATGCCCATATTTGTGAAGCTTAAGTGGTCTTTCAGTTGTTTCTCTATCTCTCTCTCTCTAATTAATTTAGTCTGCTTACATAATTTGTTAGGGGTGTAAACAAGCAAAGCTAAGTCGAGTTTAGCTTGTTTGACGAGCTTGTTTATTTTTCACAAACTCTACTCTTAATTAGTCTTGAACTTTGGCCAATTTCGAGCCAAGTTTCCAAAAGTTTGCTCGAGCTCAACTTAAGCACCTTGAGAAATATTGTTAATTCTAAAATTAAGCACAATCATACATGTAATACATGTTACATTAAATAAAAATGCCAGTGAATTAGAGGTAGCAAATAATAAGTAATTGTCTAAAAATCTAGATTTAGTAATTTTACTACAAGAATATCAATTTTGTTTCTTTTACTATGAATTATATTATATTATTTTCGATAATAATTTGTCATATAATGATTTTATTGAATTTTTTAGATCGCAATACGAGGATGCTCAAAGTGAAAAAAATTCAACCAAATCCTCCCCCTCCAAAGCGAAGCAAAGGTTCCAAGCCCAGTCCCATCTTTGCAAAACCACCTCCTCCACCAAAGGGAGGTACAGTCCAAGGCCCAGCCCTGGCTTTCTAAATCCGCCTCCTCCTCTTCCTCCAAAAGGAAATACAAGTCCCAAGACTAGTCCTGGATTTCTGAATCCACCTCCTCCGACGAAGGGAAATACAAGTCCTAGGACCAGTCTTGGATTTCTAAATTCACCTTCCCCTCGGGGAATTTCTACTCCTCTTCCCTTTCCAAGTGGTGGAAACAGTCCTAGGACAAGCCCTGGCTTTCCAAACCCGCCGCCTCCTCCTCCAAAGGGAAGCACAAGTCCCAAGCTTAGCCCGGACTTTCCAAATGCACCTCCTCCTCCTCCTTCAAACGTAGCTCAACCTCCCCCTCCAAAGTGTCCTATACTTAGCCCTGACTTTCCAGATCCACCTTACCCTCAAAATGGAGCTCAACCTCCCCCCTTCAAATGGAGATACAGGTCCCATGCTTAGCCCTGGCTTTCCAAATCCACCTCCACCCTCCAAAGGAAGATACACCTAGACTTAGCCATGCTTTTCTAGATCCTCCTCTCCCTCCACCTCCACCTCCAAATGGAGTTAAGCCTCCCCTATCAAACAGATATACAGGTCCTAGGCTTAGAGTCTGTTCGGGAATGACTTATTTTAAAATGGCTTAAAAGTTAAAATATAAGTTGACTTATAAGTTGTTTTAAGTTGTGATTTATAAGTAAAAACATTCGGCATCAATTTGATTTATAAGTCAGATATTAAGTTAAAACAATATATTAAGGTGTTCGACTCATAATGATCAAATGTAAAGTCTATTTTAAGTCATTTTAAAATAAGTTATAAATACTTGTTTATTTTTTTATCTTAAAAATCAACTTATAAATAGAAAAATAAGTTATTACGAAACACGAAAATAGTGGCAAATGACTTATAAGTTGGTGCTGAACAAGTTATTAGCCTTGCATTCTAGATCCACCTCCTCCCCTAAATACAACTCCCAGACCTAGCACTAGCTTTCCACATCAATCTCCTCCGTCCACCTGAAATCCAAAACCCCTTAACTAGTTTACCTTTGTGCCTTAATAATGTTTATGCAGTGACAAAGTGTGACCTCTTATCACTCTCAATTCTATTAATTTGTGTTGTTTTTTAAGTTAATGTGTAAGTTCTCAAATTTTATGTTGACTGTAACAATGTTGATTAGTGCAATAAAATTGAACAACAAAGCATTTTATTTTCTTTGCAGAAAAATGTTTGTTCATTCTTTGTCTTCCTCATCTAATTTGATGCATCAATTTAGTTAAGAATTTCTAGTGGATTGGATGACAACTAAAAATGTAACATAAAAGAATTAGACTGTTCATCATTTCCGATTACTTTCAACAAATCAAGAAGTCATAACAAAATATAAATGTAAAATATTTAAGATTCTGCAAACTTTGGGTATTGTTTTGAGTCGGTAGGCGGCAGAAAGAAAATAATAAAAGGTTAAGGTAGGGTTCCTCCTTTCCCTGTTAACCTAGCTTAATTTTTCTTTAAAGAAATTTGGAGAAATTAAGAAGACATGTTACAGACTTTATTCATGTTGACTTGAGCTACGTTTGGGCTAAGTGCTCTCCATTCAAAATAAATTTAGTCCAGCCTTGTGATAGCCCATGCGTACAATCCATCTTTCCCATATTCATGATCAGCAAGTCTTTTAATTGTTTGCTCTCTGTCTCTAATCTATCCTCTCTGTCGTTAAGGCTGCTTCATTCGTCTCTTAAATCTGGTCAAGGAGGGCCAGTACTGTGAAATATCTAACATGCTGGTGATCTAATTCTTTTTGTTCTAAAATGATCAATGTATCAATATTTTTATTTTTCTGATGCAATGAATAAATTATTACATTTTAATTAATATCTTAATTGAGATTAAAAGTAGTCTAATAATTCACCATCATACAATATATACGATGCTGTTTTTGGTCCGTCTGTCCGCAGTTTAAACTACGCTGTTTTTGATAAGTCTGCCCGCACTATAATACGGCGTTGTTTAAATTGCAGACGGACTAACCAAAAATAGCGTCGTTTAAAAACTATAGGCTTCTCCATATTAAACTGCGGATGGGATATCCTTTTTACCGTTCAATGGATGAATGGACGACTAAGATCTATCGTAAGGATAACATTATCCGTACAACATTGGCTATGGATATCTATCAACAAAGATATCTTGGCGTCATGCTATTTGAAAACTACACCTGGGAAAATCATTGCTCAGAAGTTAAATAAACAAAGAAAATGTTGCTTATATTTGATTAAAAATTATCATACCGAGTGGCAGAAGTATTCAAACTTCGTTGATTTTGATTCCTTATACAAAGCAAACACGGAAATCATTCCCCTACCTAACTAAATCTTTAGCCACGAAGAAGAATTTGTTTATACTGTAATTGTAAGTCATAATTCAAAGTTTCTCAGCTTTTAATTATGGTTCTTCATTTGAATGAGACTTGTTAAATATTCTTAATTTTCTCCGTAATTACATTAATTAGCAAAGAAATATTAAAATCTTTTTTCCATTTGCTGACTTGTTCAAATTTATTGACGTACTGTGTGTTTGTAGAAAGAAAAAAAAAAAAATATATATATATATATATATATATCGGAAGGGAGATGAATGAATTAAGCTAATTAAAGATCAAATTAGTTCATTCGCAAATATGGCCTCCTTGCAAATGACTCTAATTTTATTCCTAATAATTTCTGCCATCATCATTAACATGCAGTTGGTTTTGGTCAATGCAGGATCGTTTCTAACAATTGATCAAGAATGCTAGTTAAACATGCAGTTAATATTAATTTCTTATTGGTTGAGGCTGTATTTAAGCATGAGATTGCAATTGGTTTATTTGTGTAATCCCAAATTAATTCCATTGATATATATATATATATATATATATATATATATATATATATATATATAATTGCAGATCAAATCAATAATAGGAAGCTCGCGCAGACAAAACCCGGCAAAAGTCCGCCTCCCCCTCCTATACCTGGACCACCTCCCCGTCAGCACGGAAGTCGACGAACTTCACACCAACGCCGTTAAGCGTGTCACTCAGGCATGTATGCATGCATGCTGCCTCAAAGTTTATTACAAACTTATTTTTTATTTATTGTGTGATCACATTGTGCGTTACATCTTAATTTAAAGTTTGTTATATACTCCAAGAAAAATGTTTGTGGATAATAATAATAATAAGTTAATAACTTCATGACTCCTAGGCTCATAACAGAAATCCTTCTGTACTAGGCTGTACGTAAACTCTATATATATATATATATATATATATATATATATATATATATATGCGCATGGACACCAATTCTAGCCGCTTGTATTTGTACTACAAGAATCTGTTCAGGGAAAGTAAGCTCAGATTTGATTGGACCCGAGTAGTTGGTGGGCCATGTTGCACATGGGTCACTTGAGTGTATTTATTCTATAAATAGAGGTTGAGCAGGGAACAATGAGGGAGGTCGGAGATAGATATTTTGTATTCTTTGATATTATAGTGAATTCTCTCTCTCCGTGGTTTTCTCTCATTTTGGGTTTCCACGTTAAATCTTGGTGTTCTGATTATTTATTCTGTATTTATATTTTTGGTGTATGTTGTTATTTATACATATTTTGTGGGTTAAAATCCACAAGACTACATCATCATCCGTTGGCGCGATTTTGGCTCTCCCTTTTGGTGATTTTATCAGGTGGCTAAAATCTGGCGTTAACATTGGCGCCGTCTGTGGGAAGCAAAAATTAAGTTCGAAAAATCAGCGATCAACTATGGCGAAAAGGAAGCCTCACACATAAAAGCCAACTAATGGGTTTTGTCCGCAATGATAATTATCAGTTTTCTCTTCGGACCACTTCGGCAATTCTTCTTCAGCAAATATGGTTCCGTTCCGAGAAAGAATGTTTTCTCTATGCTTTCTCCATGTCGACAAAATCTCATCTTCAACTACACATAAAAAGCTAAGTGGTTCTCTTTTAATAGATTATAAAATTCTCATCTTTTTATGGTTGGTTGGCTCTTCTAGTCGGGGTGCATGTCCATGACCATCATTTACAAAAGTCATGTGGTCCATACTTATAAAAGTCTGATGTTACACCACTTGCACCATTAATTTCCTTTTAATAATTATGCCCACCATGTGATCACTTTCAAATTGGCAGTATAGTTTCTGTCATCACCCCACACTTGAATCACCATGGATATGCGAGCTTGGCTTAGTTTAAATAACATCACCCATGCAGACAATTACTTTAATAATATATATTTTGATAATCTTACCAATTCCTAATAGATAAGTATAGTACTAAATCATATATTCTGGGAAGATGTACTTTATTTATCATACATGCGTGCATGTGGTTCAGGATAAGAGTTTATTCATCGGTCATATCACAGCCTGCTTACCTCAAGTTCCAAGATGAACACAGTTGTCCAATTAATGGTTCATAGCAGCCGAATTGCAGAGTACTCTCTGTTATGATTGTTGAGATGGGCCAGTCGCCGAAAATAGTTTGGGATAAGCAAGTCCATCACCGTGGCCCATAGTAATTTGAATGTTTTATTCGGCTATGACTTCGGAGACACTTCGACAAAGTAAACAACTGTCTTCTTTATCCCCCTAAGTAGCTTCGGCAGCTCATGTATGCCTTCGGATAGCCTTCGACGGGTCATCTTCTGGTTTCGGCATCAAACCCCTTTCATTTCGACAGCACTTTGGAGACTTCGGGCTGGCTTCGGCAGCCAGCTTTCGGCTTCGGCCTCGTGGCGTCACCGCTTCGAATTCCGATGGGCTTCGGCCTCGGCTTCGAGCAGTTCCGGCACGGTTGAGTCGGCTTCGGCAGTCAGTTAGTCTCGGACTTCGGCACATTCCGACGTCATCCCCGACGGGCCACCGTCGGACTTCGGCTGACATGATTCCACTTCGGCTTTGTGTCCATGGGGTGCGATGTTGCTCTTTGGTTTTGGGGTCGTTGTTTGGGCATGTATTTGGTTCATGTTAACGTCAAATTCTGACCGCTCGCCAAATCACCAAATAACGAGCCGAAAAGACGTTTAACGGTGGAAGATATGTAGTTGTTTAGTGCTTTGTTAATATGAAATAAAATAATGACATATGAAAATAAAATAATAACACCAGAATTTTACGTGGAAACCCAATTGGGAAAAAACCACGGGGAGAGATCTCAGAAATCCACTATGAAAATATTGTACAAATTGGAGAAAATAATATTAGTAATTATTTTCTCTCTTCCTCGCTTTTTTCTATAACTCAAATGAGCTATTTTTCTCTCCACTATTGAAACTCTCGGATTAATTCCTTCTCACTTCTCTCACTTTCTAATGCTTCTTGTTGGTATGCTCTTCCTTCTAAACTATCGGATGGGAATGCATGTATATTGGTGTGTGTGTCCCTTCTTCCTCTCACCTTCTATGTATGATATATAAATATACATCACATGTAACCTGCTGAAAGGTTTTAAAAGAGAAATGAAAAGACTTGTCAACTTTCTAAATTCCTTAGTTGCCCAACCTTTTGTGTTCTTTGTCCTTTCATTTTCCAACTTTCCACGTTCCAAAGTACATTCTTCAAATAATCAAAGTAATAGTAGAATTATGGGTCCCACTAGATATTACATCCCAACAGTTCAGTTGGAAGTAATGGGTGGTTTTTAACGTCACAGGCCTTGATCTTCTCTAATTTGATCTCCATTGTTTCAGAGGAAGAAAAGGTGAAAATGGGTTTGACCCGGTAATTTGATAAGAAAAATGGATCTGCATTATGGTTACATTTGGGTACTGGTGAAGAAGATGAATTTTTCGTTGAGGTAGTTGGGGTGGCATTTCGGAGTTATAAAGTTGGATGGCGTTATAAGGTCGGATTCGAGGCGTTCTTCGGGAAGGCTTAGATTTTCTGAATGGTAAATATTCAGGCGAATATACATCCTTCGGTGGGGAACGGGGATCTCTTCAGCTCAGGCCATTGGTCGAGCGGAGCATTTTGGGTCGCCCAGGCAAAGGTCGGGGACCTCTCCTCTTCAGGCCCTTGGTCGAAGAGGAGCGTTCCTCTCCTGAACGGATAAAAATCCCTTCGAATAGACATCATTTAGAAAAATTTTGTTCTCCTGAAGGGCACTCGTGTGCGGTTGTGATGAGTTTATTAATTTTGCTAATTTTGGCTGTCGGAGGCTACTTTTTGTGTAGTCTCTTGTTTAAAGTTTCTTGTAAATAAGAGACTGGGGGGCAATGTTGGGTTGTGATTTGATTGGACCCGAGTAGTTGGTGGGCCATGTTGCACATGGGTCACTTGAGTGTATTTATTCTATAAATAGAGGTTGAGCAGGGAACAATGGGGGGAGGTCGGAGATAGATATTTTGTACTCTTTGATATTATAGTGAATTCTCTCTCTCCGTGGTTTTTTCCCATTTTTGGTTTTCACGTTAAATCTTGGTGTTCTTATTATTTATTCTGTATTTATATTTTTGGTGTATGTTGTTATTTATACATATTTTGTGGGTTAAAATCCACAAGACTACACCATCATTCGTTGGCGCGATTTTGGCTCTGTCTTTTGGTGATTTTATCAGGTGGCTAAAATCTGGCGTTAACACCTATATATATATATATATATATATATATATATATATATATATATATATATATATATATATATATATGCGCATGGACACCAATTCTAGCCGCTTGTATTTGTACTACAAGAATCTGTTCAGGGACAGTAAGCTCAAGGTTAATTGTTTGTGCCAATTGAATTTGGATTTTACACCGTTTAAATGGAATAGTTCATTTGGCAATTTTATGAAACGTAATTGCTCTGTTTTATTCTAATACAACTCATACTCGTAGAGTATGCATTTTAAATTACCTGAAATCAGAAATCAGAAATCAGAAATCAAGATCTTAGTTAATTTTGATAGAGCCAAATTTACTTATATATATAAATAAATAAATAAATAAAAAGTGATTGAAGGGAGTCAGTCCTACATTCATCTTTATTTTTTTTTTTGTTAAGGAACTACACTCATCTTTTACCTTTAGAACACATCACAATTATTTATTGAAATAACATTGCCCTATAAAGTTTTCCTTCTGGCAATCCATCCATGTAGTAGCAGGGAGCATATGGTCAAGGGTCAACACCTTGCCTCGCATTCTTTCCGTTCTCTACCCACCCCCACCAACATTACATCCATGGTAAAATTGAAAAAAAGTTATTTAACCAAAATACGGGATCCAATGATGAAGCGTGCTCTCTCTCTCTCTAGATTAATGTAGTATTTAATATTATAAACTTATTTCTAAGTAAACAAAATATTTTTAAATCAAATTATAATAAATTCACAAAGATCATAAGTCTCAAAATATCACAAATTAATTATAATCAAACTCAAATGATCGAGATTACTTTTGTGGAACAAAAGAAATATAAAAATGAAAGAGTGTATGGCCCATTTTCATACTTGAATATGGATTATACTAAGGTGGGATTTGGTTTATGAAATAGAATTTTGACTACTAATACAATAGTGTACGCAATGGTAATAAATTATTATGCCATATTTGTTTGGTTAGTTCTTATGCTACGTTTGGATTGGTGGAATAGGAGGGAGAATGGAATAACTCATTCCTATGGAATAAAAAAAATTGTGTTTGGTTGCGATTAGAATGAAAAAAATTGTGTTTGCTTCCTTGAGGGAGAGGTAGCATATGGAATAACTCATTCCAACTAGAATGGAATGAATCATTCCATTCATTCAATTCAAACGTAGCATTAGTATTTATGTAGTACTTGTAATATTATTACATTATGTTCAAAAATGTGTTTGGTTCACTAAATTATATAATTACATTTAATGAATAAAATAAATTATAACTCAAAATATTAAATCATTTGTATTGTATTATATAATGATATCAGCTAATACATTTAATGGTGGACATAATGAAAAACTCAAAAAATAAATGTAATAGAAGGACTAATATATGTAACAGGTAAAGCAAACAAAAAATTTGTGAAATCAATATAATAAATATATTATATTACAGAACTATTGCATTGATTTAATCGTAAACTAAATGCTAACTAAGACTAGTCTTAAATGATTGTACACTAGTTCTCTAATTTAACTAACTAGTCAAACCATTGCTTGATCATTGGCAATTAATTGTACATTACAATGAAAAAATATTTTATCTAAATAAACCAAACCATTTGTATCTAATCCCTATCATCTCCCTTATATGAATGGGGAATAGGCCGCCGTATAAAGCCAGACAATGAGAGAGAGACTGCTTGAAACGGCTCAAACAGAGAGGAGGAAGGGGCCAGGTTAGTTTAGAAACTCCATAAATAAATAAATAGCCGAATGATATTTTTTTTCATAAGAAAATTTAGTATATATCTATATATATACCTAAATTATATATTTAAAAATGCATTTAAATATAAAACAATAATAATAATAAATGAATAGGGAAAAATGTTGTAAAGAGACAAATATTTGACATTATTTAGGCCCTTAATATTTCAGAAATTTAATTAACCCCGGTATGGGTTAATTTTTGTAGGTGGTGAAGAGTTGCAGTCTCGAGGTTCACGTGCCGCTATGTGTCGACTAATCACCGGACAGTGAGTAGACATTAGACTACTTGAGGGTGATTTCCCCAACAAGACGAGAGTCACGAGAAATAAGGCTTAGATTAGGCCGTCAAGTATCTAATCATTGATTCCTTCCCCTAAGTATTTCTACTTCGTAGCCCTCTTTTTAGTTTACGTGTACGCGGAGTTTTTTCAGAAAGAATAATGTAATGTATATAAATTATGGATCCTTCTGATGTGTGCCCTAAGGTCACACACTATACACAAAAATCGAGAGAATATTCACTTGATTATTGTGCATATTCCTTTGATTTTTGCGTTTACACACAGATCAAGAGAATATGTACAAAAATCAAGAGAATATGTACAAAAATCAAGAGAATATTCTCTCGATTCTTGTGTATAGTGTGACCTTAGGACACACATTAAGAAAATCCATAAATTATACATACAAAAATTTTGTGTGCAAAAAGTATAATTTATATATTGTTTATAATAAAAATATGTATAATATTTAATTTTAGATCGTATTTTCTATTTTTTTTCCTCTTTTTTTTATGTTATTTGTGCACAATTTAACTTGACTATTAATTTGTTAACCTGATTGTTTGTTCATAACATTATTCTTTTAAAAAAATAATATAAATAATATTATGTACACAAATTATACATAAAATAATATACATGACAACAAATTTATTATAAATTATATAACTAACGTAAAAATTTATGTAATAAAATATAATAAATTAGGATAATCGATTATTTTTATCCGTCACAATTATATTTTTATTAAAAAATTTCACAATATACAACATAACTCAATTTTTATTTAACAAAAAAGTCTACAACATACGTATAAAAACTTAATATAAAGCTCAATATAAAGAAATTTTATTTTAATTATTTTTATGTAAAGTTGTAGTCCTGTAGTTATAGTTAGCGCTCAAATCCTCCCCTACCATCCAAAAAGATCTCATTTCTTACTTTTGATATCTAATGATCATTATGATGATGTCGTACCACTAAGCTAACGTTTGTTACGATACCGATCACATCAATACTTAAAATATACTGCCTCTATTCTCAAAAGATCTATAAAATAAAATAAATTCTAAATTTATTTGTAATAAATTTATAAAATTATATAAAATAATGTATTTTTATTTTTTATACTAATGAATTTTATTAAATAACTTATTTAACTTTTACTTTATGTATTTTATCTTATTTTTTTATAAACAAAAATATTTATATTTTTAATCATCTTTCGAGACAGAGGTAATATATCTTAATATCTTATGAAGTTATAATGAACATGCAGTAGAATTAAAAGAAATTATAATTTCAAAGAAAATGAAAAGAAATCCTAAACCAGCTTTTCAGTCCCTCCTACGCATGCATGCAATGTTTCCTAGCCTACTAACTCACTGCTACAGTTTTACATAGATACTCTAATTTTATAGTTTTATTGCGCAAGTTTTCAAATTCAATTTTAAAATGGACGTATAATTACATCATTACTATGCAATTTCTGCTTCATGCTTTTATATATATATATATATATATATATTATTAGAGTATATAAATGGGTCTCATCCAACCAGTAAGTCAACTTAAGCAAGTTTATCAAAACGAGAATATATAATAGGACAAACCAGAAGCGATGTAAAATAGTGCTCCAATCTTTTCGTATGATTTGCTAAACACAACTGATCTTTTGCTTCCAGTAAGACGAGTTAATTGATTATAAATGAATATATATCAAGCATATGATAAAGATTAAAGATTAAGTAATGCCATTAGCTGTCAATTAAGCAACTGTGCCAAAATGACAAAAAAAAATAAAAAATCAATCAAATGATTGAGACAGACAGATCCACCCACTCTTTTTTGTGACAAGAAAATCAATAATTCTAGTTGAATTTTTATTTTTTATTTTTCCAATCAGTAAAAGTGCATGTATAGGAATCTTTAATCGCTGACTTACAGGCTTCAGCTTTTCCCCAACTTTGCTTTTTCCATGTGATGTACAAAATCCATGCATGATAAAAGTGAGCCTATTTTTCTTTTGCGTACGCACTATAAACTTCTTCTACTCTCCACCAAACCTTAAAAGGGTGTCTTATTTCATGTTTAATCATCATCTCGTCTTATCCAAAAAGAGCTACACACTTAAAAGTGCAATTATTTCTTTCTTATAAATTCAAAGCAACTATATATATATATATACTCCATCTATTCCTAAAAAATTGTCGTTTTAAGAAGTAATTTTTGTTCCAAAAAGATTGACGTTTTGAGTTTATCAATGCAGATAGAGTAATTTTTTTCAACTTTACACTTATTTAAAGTTCTCCTACTTAATGATTTTTCCTAAAAAAATACAAAACCTTTCTTGGTTGTTGAAATTTCTTTACAAATCTCTTCCCTTCCCAATATTTCTTCTTCATAATCTCATGGTTAGTAGTATACTCCTTTTTGGAATCTACAAAGTTAATAATTAGTTGAGATAACTAAAACAAGGGTAATATAGTATTTTTCATAAGGATTAATTGAATTCTTTAATCTACGTGAATTAACCTTAAACGACAATCTTTTAGGAACAGAGGGAGTATATATATATCCATTCATTTGAAAAATATACACGGAAAATAATATATACTAGTCACCTGATGCACATTCTGTGTGTGTAAATAAAAAAGAATAAGAAAATTAAAGAAAAAATTAAAGAAGAAGAAGTTATGAGAGAGTGGGAGCTAGAGTAAAAATAGAAATAAAAAAATAAAAGAGAAGGAGAAAAAAGAGTGATATAACTTCAAGAAAAGTGGGTTTTATATATATATATATCTCCATTAGTATGTCATTTCATGCTAAGCTGCATTTTTCCTTAAGGAACCACATGCATATTGATAGTACCAGTGTTAAGACTTGTCAAACACATCAAATGTGGTGTAGCTCAATAGTAGTTATGAGTATTGCGTGTGTGACAAGCTAAAATGAACTGAAAATGTACTCGACATCTTTATGCATGCGTAGTGTGAAGACATCTATGTTAATTAATTATATAATGTCTTAATTTTAGTTTGATTTTCTTTGAGTAATATTAGTAACGGAATTCATGCTAGCTACTTGTAATACCAACTGTGATGGTTGGAATAATTGGAATTTTTTTAGTAATTAACAACGTCAGCTTTCAATTTCAAAACTTGGCGACAAAAAAATAATCTTTCTTGAAAAATAACCAACGTCACTTGAAGAAAAACTACGTACGGTGCATGCACGTGTATGTCGGTGAGTTTCCATAACGGTCACGGTGGTCTTTCATCTTCTTCATACCAAATCTGGCACCTCTTTTTAAACGTAGTTCTTGAATTTCTACAAGTCACGTGTATACATGCATATATCCATAATCCAAGAGCATTGAGTTGTTCTAAACGTACGTAGTTCGTATTATTAACTCTTTCATAAGCTTATTTCATGTGTGGATCGGAGTAGTATTAATTCTTAATTTTTCAATCTTATCTGTTTGTGTCTCTTTCTAACCCATTCAATCTTTTAGATGGGTGTGCAAGGATTTTGGTTTAGATATTTTATGTCGTACATTGTTGATATTTTTTTAACAGTTTCACCTTTTAAACGAGTTGGTTAAAGTTAGAACAAATCTAATCAACCATTATAAGCTAGCATACCTTTTATTGAATCCCATTTTCATTAAGCATGCCTAATAACCTAACCGGCTACTTAATTAAAATATAATTACAAAAGACATGAGCCTAATCAAGTGTTAAATATATTGTCCTGTTCAAAAGACCCAATAAAGAGGGGGGGAAATAAAGAAATGGAAAAGGAAAGGGAAAAATTGTAATGAGCATAATGATTTGAGTTGTGTGCCTTCAGCTCCTCCCTTAATTATGGCAGCATAGAAAACGTAATGAGTGGAGAGTATAACACAATAATAGAACTAGTACAACTTTGGGCAACCATTCAATAATAAGGTAGTAATTAATAAAACTAAAAAGTGGGGGCATGAACACTTTTGTATTGGGCCGAGTGTGATAGATTTAGAAACAAACAAACACCCCCACAATATCTCTCTTTCAAGAATCAGGAGAGAGAAAAAATCAAATCAAATAGTTGTAGAATAGTAATCAAATATATTGACACAGTGAAATGCCACCACGTTCACATACAAATGTAGACAAACAAAACCCCATCAATCAAGTGCCACTTTTCTTCTCGTCCATGGGAATAAAACTACTACTACAACTACTACTCCACTAGACTAATTACTAGTAGTAGTTCTGGTGACTGGTCTGGTAGTATGAAAACTCCAAGAGCCTTGGAAAACGAGTTAGTGGAGTTCTTTTGCATTTCCCACAAACATGCCCTTCACCTCCCTTTCTTGGACCGATGACATTTTCCACCCTACTACCACTAGACTTGTCTACTACTGCTGCTGTGTTACATTTCCATATCTATATCAGTATCTATCATCTATCAATAAATAAATTCCACTCACAAATTAAGCATAGATAAAATAATTATAAAAATATTATTAAATAATTTTTTATTTTGGCAAAATCATTTTTATTATGATAACATTAATTACCAAATTAATTATGAATAATTAATTAAATTATATTATATATACTGTGCTACACAACATAAAATAAGAGATGAAACAGAAGATTTAGCCTGAAAATAAGATTTTACTGTTTAATCTCATGTATAGGTGAATTTAAATATTCTCAAGTAATATTTATTTATTAAATAATTCAGTATAAATAACTAATTAAATAATATCCAGAATAACATAAACTACAGATGAGGGATTTAGACTTAGATTAAGTCTAACAATAAATAAAGAAAATAAACCCCAAAAAAAAGAAAGAAAGAAAGAAAAGGCGCTTCAATCTCGCCTTTATATACGACCCATCATGTCCCCTCTTCCCTCTCACACCTACCTTCACTTTCTTCATCTTTTCTCTCTTTCTTGGTAGCTAGCTAGCACAGCCACCTTTGTTTAGCCTTCTCATTTCTCTTTTCACATTAATTTTGAGCTTCAGACGTTCATTCCTTAATTTCCCACTCGTCTATCCGATACTATGACCGGCGGTTACCACCAGGGATCAGCCGCCTCAAGCGGCGGCCAGAGAGGAAAGTGGTGGTGGTGGTGGCGGAAGGTGCGGAGGAAGACGGAAATTATGTAAGTGCGAAACAAACAAACCACTAATGTCAAAGCATTGCAATATATCGCTCTCCGGAGTTTGTAGCTTAAACTTGAAGGATCAGGAAGGGCTATGGGCATGCAGAATTGGTAGAGTGAGGTTATTGCATTGCGGGGAATTGAGGGTAGCGGTCCGAATTTAAGCTTATTATATAATTAAGTTGATTTAAGTTTTTAGTTTATGCTTTAATTACATGCATTGATGTGGCAAACTGGGATATATGTAAGAGTTGCATACGAGGTAGCTAGCTGGCTGGCTGGCTAGTTTAGTTTTGGGGGTGAAGCCGAAGGGTATGGAATTACTTAATGTTGTTTGTGCTGGTATATAGCTGCTGGGCATGCATCGCTTACACATATCATGTATTGGTTCTTCTATAATTATATTTTGTTATCAAATTAAATATATGTACTAGTACTCCAAGCTTTTAAGAAAATATATATGTCTTTTGTTAATTTGCATCTTCTTTTGGATCTTCTTCAATTTAATTTCTTAATCTATGGTATTGATGGTATATATACCATCTCCAATCTAATAAATTTGATTTTTTTTTATTGGACGTATTAAAATTTTCTTTGGACATACTTTGACATAAAGTCTATCCATAAACTTTCTTATATATAGATAGCATTTCAGGAGTGTAAAAAAAAAAAAAAAAAGCCCTTGTAAAGAACTTATGTTTGTATGCGTGGCAAATCTTGATATGCTCAAAAAAGAATCAATAAAATAAACGAAATTCTTTGTTTTAGGATGCAGAGAGAATCTAGCCTAGAATTAATTATCGAAGAGCCTTTAAAACTGATTGTCATACTATATATTATATAAAATCCTTGCGCTGGGGTTGGATATATATGCTTTCACGCAAAAAATGAAATCGAATAAATAGCTCACGTATTGTTAGACTTGGATACAATATTTGTAATTTTATAATTGACCTCCAAATGAAGCATAAAGATAAAATGCCAAGTTAGGGTTTAAGTTTAATATGCAGAGTGAATGTTAGCTTAAAAAGAGGGTCCTCTGGCATGTACTCTTAGGTACATGCTAAGCACACGGTTCAAAAGAATATTTTTTTAAATTGTGTGCATATTTTCTTGATTTATGCATTTACACTAAGTTCAAGGGAATATGCACACAGTTTAAAGAATATTTTCTTGAACCGTGTGCTTAGTATGTGCCCTAAGGGCACATATTAAGAAATTCCTAAAAAGAAAGGGAATTATAACTTGTCGTAATAATTTTTTTTTACCATCGTTTCCAATATCACACTATGACTAATAATTTTTTTGTTAATAACAAAAAGTATATTTAAAAATAATTTTTTTTAAAAAAATTGTTGCTTTAAAAATATATCACTAGTTTTTTAAAAAAAAAAATTAAAATAATTACTAATTAAGACTATTTATGCATTTGCGTTAGCTGGTGGTGTGAATCACTGATGATTAATTCTGTAGCATGCAGTAGTCTAGTCGTGAAAGGATACAGAGTGATGGGACTCATAATGGAGGCTTCTCCTGAACCCAGCCACCTATAGAACCTGCCTGCCTGCCTGCCAGCCAGCTTCCTTTAGCCTTTTCACAGGCCCAACTATATGAGATGAAATCTAAGTAATGAGATAATTAAAAATATGAGATGAAATCTAGCTCCTATTAAGGTTATAAACTTATTTATACATTATATATTTGCAATTAAGATGTTTTCCTCCCCCCTACTTCCGCTTAGAATGTGTAAATGAAAGTACAGAAAGGACCTTTGAACAAAATCTTAGTTAATAAAAGCGAGCATCAAAATATGCCAGAATAAATGAATCTGCAGCAGTGGGTACGTGCTACCATCCACTCTAAGGAGTATAATGTAATTAAATGAAGGAGAGGGGCTGGTGCAGTTTAACCTACGCCGCATCTCAAACGAGTCTAGCAGCTGCCAATTTTTATAATATTATACTCATTTCCTCCTAAAAAAGATGAAGAAAATATATTTTTTATATATATTATAAAAATCAAGTAGAAAAAAGAATTCAAATTTATTTTTATATAGTGGAACTTACTAAATAACATATATACTTTAGTCCCGTACTTTTGAAAACAAAAAATTATACCTTTCATTATTCTTTTAATGATTGAGAGAGTATCTGTTACACAACAAATATTTTTTTATCGATATTTTTTTTTATTTTACGTAAAGAATTTTTTTTTATTGATATTAATATAAAATGACATAACCTATCATCTCAATTTCATTATTTATTGAATTAGCAATTTATTATTTTTAGAAATAACATGAAAAATAAAATACAATTTTAATATTTCCGTTTTAATGATTGTGCCCTAATTTTGTATCGAATGGAGCACTAATCTACTATTCTCTATGTTCTAAAATTAGATATACATTTTTATTATATGTTCTTTTCAAAATTAAAAATATAAATTATATAATTAATAACATGAGGTTCCTGGTATTTTATTATTTTTACTTAGTTGATTTAGTATTATCATGTTATCGCTACTATATATCTTGTTAATAATAAAATCTAAATAATGATACAATTTTTAAGAGTACAAATATATTTAAACATTTTACAAACGTGTCTTTAATTTTAAAATGAATGGAGAATATAGATAGGGAGAGGTGGCTGCCGCCGGCTAGCCACTACCTTACTATTACAAGAGTAGTAGCTAGTATTTAGTTGATGCGATTACTACAGCCAGCCAGGTAGTGAAGTTCAGGAGCAGCACTTAATTATTCGTACGATTAGTTAATACTCAATACTACTAGTCTACTGCTAGCTCTATTTATGCCAACTTCTGTCTCACAAAAGGCCTCCTAATAGACTAGCCGGCCTGCAAATAAACCAACTATATATACCCCCTCCTACAAACGTACTGATAAGCCAGGTAAACCTATTGCTCCTGGTAGAAGTTTGGGGTTGGGTGGTCCATGGGCTGATTTCAACCAAATTTCTAGGACAAATAATATTGGGCCACCATATGTCAGTCAAATCTACAAAACCCAACATTGAAATGAATCATTCAAATTGGGCCTTAACACAAAATAAGAGAGTAGAAGTTTTTTCAATTGAATTTTTAAATTTAGATTTTCATTTTTTGGATAAAGGGAATATAAGAACATTTATCCAAGATTATCCGAAATAAAACCTTGAAAATAAGTTTAAACTGCAAATATGCACTGTGCATTAGTTTAAAACTCATGAAAACATCTATTTATTTAAAAAAAAAAAAAAAAGTGCCACAACTGTTAACTCTATTAATCTATACAACAATAAATCCATATTTAATGATTTATTACTACAACCAAATATATATAGAACTAGAGCGCACTTCCGGATTTGATATTTCAGAAATAAAATTTTGTTTTTTCTATTTCAAAAGGTGAAAAAAATATAAAAGAATATTTAATAGTCGGCAAGTAGTGAAATAAATAAATAAATAATTGTTGTCCCCGGAAAATATCCCTATTTCTTGTCGTTATTCAGCGCAAACAGACAACATAAACAACAAAAAGGGCGAGAGGGTAAAAATGCCAATTTATTTATGGGCCCATCATGTGCAAAAAGTTGATCCATATATCTCCATCACAAAAAAAGTACTGTACCAGTTCAGTATATATGAACAATTTTGCTCTAGAACTGGCAGAAAGATTCAATTTTGCCATGACAATGCCAATTTATATATGACCAATGAAATGAATTATTTCCCCAAAAGAAACAACCACGGTGAGGGAAACAAAAACTACGAGAAAACATTACCGTAAAATCGTACTATCATTTTTATTTTCATGTTTATTTTAAAATATATTATGTAAGTTTGATGTAATAAGAAAATTACGATGATAAATTTAAAAATATCGGATTATCTTTTATTACTATCAACAAACACTCACTTTTTGGGGTTTTTATTTTTATTTTTACTGATGAATATTTTTTTTTTTAATTTTTGGTTGGGGTGGGGTAGAAAGAGAGAGAGTGGGAGTATGAAGTGTCCATAACGCAATAGTCTTTCTTCTTCTTTTTAAGCTCACAATGGAATAGTCAATTAAGCACAAGATTAAAGTAATTACAGAAGAATATTACAACATGATCAATAAACACGCTGGCATTATTCATCACGTACGGTAAATACATAAAACACATATAACTTTACAGCAGTAACCCTGAACACCGAGTTCTTAATTCCAAAAACATACGAACGGAAAAGGTAAAAAGGTCATAACTGGCATCAACTCTTTACTATCGAGTAAAAAACTATAGTAGAGGACCTAGAGGTGACCCGCCATCAGGAAAACCCCACCCAGGACACTAAGCCTACCACCGCCATGTTATTATCCTACGCATCATGCCAACATTGTATATGTAGCTACATAAAACAAATTTTATCTGAAAGAGAACCACGTCAAAAGGTCGTTCGTCACGCGCCGCTCCGTGATCGACACGCTCTCATCAGACACCACCGGCGACCGACATAAGGGACAATTAAAGTTGAGATGATCGAGCCAGCCATCGAAGCACTCCTTATGGAACACGTGGCGGCACGCTAAACTGCGCACATGGTCACCGTGACTCAGTCGGCTCAAGCATACCACACAATCCGAACCGGCACCTCCTTCGTCCAGTCTCTTACATGGGTAAGAGAAAACCCGGTTCAGATTAAGCTGCTCGGCGAGAACGATAAGACCGGCTAATCCAGAGCCCGGGGCGTCCAATACAATATTGTCGCCCACCATCTCATCGTGATTGAATTTCGAGAGACCGACGGAGTGAAGGATTGTAAACAGAAGGGAGCGGATATAACGTACGCAGTTGGCGATAAATGCGACTAACAGAATTGGTATTGATTCCGATGACACATCGTTCAGTTGGTTCTGTAATCCCATCTTGATCAGCTAATTCCAACTGTTATATATATTATATATTTCTCTATAGAGAGAGATGGGAATATATAATATTATAATTATATCTATATGTGATCGGTATTATTTGGATGTGCGGTTGAGTTATGTATTATATAGATGGATACAGACGGAGGGGAGGGGGGGATGACAAGGGTCACGCTATGATGATGCTCTTCTGTTGTCAAAGGAAAAGAAAAGAGAAACTCTATGCAAATAAAGCCAAGAGAAGCTTCGCCTAAAGAGTGAGGAGATTTTGGCTACCGTCAAGACCATGTGTTGCTGGACCATCCTTTTTGGGAATATTCTAAAATATATTTCAGTAGGTTTTAAAAATTTAGAGTTACGTACCAATTTGAAAAATAATATATATATATATATATGAACTTTATGTATTAAATTTTTTGTTGTCAAATATGTAAATAATTATTATTAATATTATTATTTTATTATGATGAATAATTTATAATTTTAGTTAATTTCATGGATTGACGTATGTTTTGGTCATAAATAGATTAAAAAATTTCAATATATATAAATAATAGCCTTTTAAATTATTTAATAAAAACTTTACGTACTAGGTTAGTCTTTAAATTTTATTTATTATTCCTTCGTCATTTGGAGGTGGGTTGGTCGTAAAGGGTGATGCGTATAATATCTTCCAATTCTGATAGGTTGTCGAATTTCTTCTATAACACGTTAATGATTATCTCGAAACTAAAGATTTACAAGAAAAATAATGTTATCAAATATTACTCCCCAAATCTACAAGAAAGTCTTAATTATTAATTAAAGTCCAAGAAAATAGATCATTTCTTGAACGGTGGTATAAAATTGTGTACAAGATATCCTAACCATAATCGCGGTGTGTGTTATTTCAGGACTCCTATTTTTATTTTCTAATTTGTTTTGTTGTGAACTATTATTCTATAAGTGACGCTCATTAATTATTAAGAAGAAATTAAGAGAAAGTAGCAAAAAAAAAATAAACTATTTTAGTAAAGAAATTAGTAGTCACAAGTAAATTTGAATTTTTACAAAATTTCTTACACATGATTGTAACATTTATTTACTATTTATGTGAAAGAAAATTCGTAGAATTATCATTTTTATTTATGAAAATATTAATTTCCTTAAGTTTGAGAAAAGGAGACAATGGTACGATTGATTTGTAGAGTAAATGAAATACATATAATGACTGGCTTATCTGTCTTTCTTCATTAGGGTATAAAAAACTTGCTCCATTTGACCAGTGCAATTAAGTAAAATTATTGAGGAGGTTGATTTTAATCAGATTTGATTGAGAAGAGTGACGGCATGCAGCCAATTGAATGGGGTATAAACTAATCAAATAGTAGTAGTTTGTAGTGAAGACAGAAGAAGAGCTGTACACACGTCACAAGACATGCAAGCTTCAACTGCAAGTATAGTGTAATTAAGTACTACTCTCTCCGTCCCATAATATATGACGTTTTAGAATTTGACACAATTATTAAAAAAATGATTGTATAGCATTAAATATAGTATTAATTGTCTATAATACTCTTTATCATAATTATCTCATACTCTCTCTCTCATTTGTAACATTTTTTCATAAGGGGTAATTTTAGAAAAATTGTAATTAATTCTCCTAAATTATATAAAACGTCAAATAATTTGAAACAAATAAAATCATTTAAAAAGTCATATATTATGGGACATAGGGAGTAATTGGCAAGAGGTCCACAAAAAGGTGTGATTCTTTTAATTGGTTGTAAGAGTGAAACGTAACACATCTATTTAGCAGCCATTCATTTGCTTAATTATTTAGCAGGGCACCAGCTCTATATCATTTACAAAGAATATGACAGCACAACTTAATTCCTTGGTAGACAATTTTACTATTTTCTCCACTTGGCTTACTATTTACAAAACATGAGCTTGTTTTGGGCAGTTGTAAGAAACTAAATTCGTCTCAAAATGAGTGTCAATTTTAAAAGAGAAAAATACATTTTTAGTATATTGCTTCTTCTTCTCTTCTGTTTTTTTTTTCATTCGAAAAGCAGGCGTGGCTTGTAAGAAATGATGATGAACACATTAAAATTATTATCACAAGGAAATAAAATATTTAAAAGAGTTCATAACCATGATATTCATTTAGTGGTGGTGGGAGAAAAGTTTTCATGATAGACATATATAGATTTGTCATTAATTACTTTAAGCCTCAACTTATAAATAAGGTGATCAAATTCTGATGTGGTGCAAAAAAAAATCCAAAATCATGGTGGAAATTTCAATATATTAACATTTTTATCTTAATTTTATTTTAAAAAATAATATTTTCAGAACTACCGAAAACAATTCTCCAAAATTATGATCGGTAGCTGCCCACCTTGTGATGTGACTAACTCCGCCCCTATATTTCTAACTTCTATTCCGTGCTTAGGTTTAGATTAAAGTCCACCACCACACATATTCGCGACTTTGAGTGGAAGTGTATATATATATATATAATGTATAATATATCTATATTAATTGAAAAATAATATATGTTCACAATATGTGACGAAATTAATTATAATAAATGTAGAAGTCTATGTGATAATATAAAATAAATTAAGACGAGACTATTTTTAATTTTTATCTATCTCATAAATACACATAAATAACATAAATCATACAAGTTTGAGCGGATTATGTTATAAGTCTTAAATTTAGTATTTAATTAATTGCGTGTCATTTATTTCATTAATTGACCTCTTCATATAAGACAAAGTAAATCAAAATATACATAGACATGGAGTATATATTAAAACACCAATTCTAGTGTACTAAATCAAAAAGATTGCCTTGTTGACAAAAAAAGGGTGCTCAAACCTAGCTAGCTACACGGAGAAAGAAAGTGAGAGAGAATTGCCACAAGTATCTGAAACATACCAACCAATATGATAATGAATTTAAGACCTAATCACATGTAAAAGACGCCTGGATGCTTCAATTACTATACTACTAATATAATATACTATAATAATTAACAAGTACATGGAGTTTAACTAAGTACTTTGTTTATACTCCTTAATTAATTAATTAAATTATAGAGAATTAGACGACAGGGGAGATAATTGAAAATCAACACGGTTAAAGAAGATTTGCACATCCACCGGCCAAGCTCTCGAGGGCCTACAAATCCTTTTCTTATCACAACTTGTTGATTCTTAAAACCAAATTTGATTATTTAAATTAATTACATATCCTTAAACTATTTGCTGGACCCTCATGAACTAGCTACCGCCACTTTTTCATTTATGCATGTTATGTTGTTAATGAATAGTTTCATTTTTCCTAGCCTTCCACTTTTTAATTAATGGACTATTTTGATAGGGTAAATAATATATGTTTTGATTTTGTACGTCGATTTTTTTATTAGAAATTACGTAGATAATTATAATTGATAATATTTTATAACCTTATAATTTCATTCAATTTCATGTATTGACATGTGTCGTGATCGTAATTTGATAGAAGACTTTTCGCAATACATAGTAACATTCTTTTAAAAGCAATTAAGTATGTGTGTATATATAAAATAACATTATCATCAATATATACGTCAATTTATAAATATATATATATATATACACGTCCATTTTCTCATTACCAAAATCGCTGATCAAATAACATTCGCGGATCATTATAGTTTTTACCCAATATCCCTTAATATATATTTAATGACAACAATATTATTTTTAGCGACGATTTCAGCAACTATCACCGATGTATATTAAAAAAAAATTGGATAAAATGTGTAGTAGTGGGGTCCTAATCCAACATCAAATTTAACTTGCTCACTTCATCAAATTTAAGTCTTAATTCTATTCCTGAGCCCAATCCGGAGTCAACTCGCTTACTTCAGGCGGCCTTAATTTTTTAGGTCATTATATAGTGATAACTTGAGTCCAATACGGCTCTTTATTGGGCCCATTTTTACCGGATCTAAGAGTGGAGAATCTATTGGTTATCTGTTTCTAAAATAAAACTGGCGCTAAACAACACATAATACTCCATCCGTCCCAAATTAATTACTCAATTTTGATTATTTTAAGTTAAATTGACTATTTTTAGAACTAATCTTTTTACTATTTTTGCCAAAATATAGGTGAAGAGATTATAACCAAAAGAAAGTATATATTCCCTCCGTCTCAAATTAATTGCTCAATTTTGACCATTTTAAGTCAAATTGACTTTTTTTAGAACTAATCTTTTTATTATTTTTGTTAAAATATAGGTGAAGAGATTATAACTAAAAGAAAGTATATACAATTTATTACTAATTCAATTTTTATAATTTTAGAAATATATTTATATATGTTTAATTATTAATTTTAAAAATAGTCAATTTGACTTTAAAAAGTCCTAAAAAAACAATTAATTTGGGACGGAGGGAGTACAATTTATTAGTAACTCCAATTTTTATAATTTTAGAAATATATTTATATATGCTCAATTATTAATTTTAAAAATAATCAATTTAATTTAAAATGGTCAAAATTGAGCAATTAATTTGGGACGGAGCGATAGTAAGCATAATTGGGGGAACTTTTTCAAGCCTTGCATTTTTGAAATTTTGAATGACACCTGTATTTGGCGCCTCTATTGGATTCGTTTAATCAACAGATCTATCCTGCCTGCTGTAAGTAACTTTTGTTTCTCTCTCTCCATTATTCTTGTCTGCATAATTTTCATATTATTCTCTCAATTTAGTCAAAAGGATTTGCCAATTGTGATTTTTTCAATTTTATTTGATTAAAATGATGATTTGATACACACCATCAGTTTAGAACAATATAAGGTGCCTCAACTTCAATCCATCGTCTCTTTCCTCCCTCCAATTCTCCCTCCTTTATCTGCCGGCGTTTCGCCGACTTCGTAGATCGAGCCCTAATTCGGCGTCCTCACTCCCCCCTCGCCGAATTCCGTCTCCAATTTGATTTCTCTGAATATCAATACTGTTCTCACATCGATTCGTGGATTCAATACGCCATCAATCACAAAGCAACTGAGCTCGATATCGACTGCTACATCGACCGTAGATACCACAACGCCGAGGACGCCCGGATTTCCTACGATTTCCAGTTTCATTTTATGAAAGATAGTCGTGTTAGGGTTTTTAGATTGTGTTCCGCGGAGATTACATCATCAGTTTAGAATAATATAAGGTGGGCAATCTATTATCCTCAACACTCTCCAGTTAAACAGCGAGGCGGGTTCGTTCGGCCGTCGAAACAACTTAGCAGCAGCCGCAGCTCGGCCGCCTTCAACGAGGTGAGTTCCTCTCTATGTATGTGTGTATGTATATAATTATATATCACGCACACACAAGCAGCTCATATATTAAACTAATATCGAAACTCCATATCAATCTGAAACCAAAAATTTCTATGAAGTGTTGGTTTAATTTTTTCAAAACAAATTGAAGATAGGAGGTTAAAAAGGAGTAAAAAGAATGTGGGGGAGCTGGATTTTTTGGGGATTTTGCAGTTGAAAGTTAACGGGTGTGGACTGTGGAGACATGAAATGGCGGACCAAATATGATTTATGTTGATTTGGAATTTGATTGTCTATTTGGCTTGAGAATACACGCATAATAGTTTAGAAGTTTGACAAATCTCAAATTAAACATCCAGAATATTTGACATGATGTGGGATCAGACTGCAAATCATGATACACAAATGTCTTTTATCTTATTATTCTCAAACCTCAAGTAGCATTGAACTAAGTCAATCCTTGGTGGAGCTTATATGTTTGTATCAGTATTTTGAATTGGTTGGGTTTCATTTGTGTCCATGCTTTTGTTTTTTGACTCATATCAAGGACTCTGTTCTCTGTTTCATTTTTCTTCATATATGCTGCTTATAAGCGACTTTGACAGTTTATAAACAGATGGAGTTTAAATTGCATCATTCTTACAGTCTATAACACAGAACAGGTTTCTCTCAAGGATGGCACAATATTATAACATTGATGATATTTTAGCAGAAGATGAGGTTAGAGCCATTTTTTTTTTCTTTAGGTGTTTTTATTGTCAATTCTTCAGAATATTTGGCTTTAGTAGTTTATTGTGTTCTGGCTCTTGCATGCAGCTTGTCCCAACTATATTCCGAGAGGCTACAAATGGAGTTGGGCTCTTTGATTCTAGTGATGATACAAACAAGGTAAGTTTTGAAAAAAGTTTTGGTGGAAGGAGATGGTGATTGACTGACATCTGATGGTTGTGTTTCTATATCTCAGGTAGAACCGGGTTCAAAGGTGGAACTGCCATTCTGGCTTGCTCGGGAGTTGCACCTGAGACAAGCAGTAACAATTAACGTTCCCCCTTGTTTTAATAAAAAGTAAAGAGCATAATGTTTGTTTCAATATAAAGTAATAAACATTGTGTTTTGGCATGTATTGATCCTATTGAAAGCAATCTTAATGGTACAGATTTAAGGTTGGCCATTTGAATTTGCCATATTGCATGTAACCTATGTGAGAAGAGTGAAACCTCTTTTTTGTTTTGACTTAGGCTAGAAAACATGTGTTTCCTTCATTCTGATGTCTAAGATCTAGTGTACACAATTCTCACTCCCTTATTATGTGCTATCCTGGATTCTGAGAAATTATTTGCATGAGCTTCTATGTTGTGAAGATGTGATTATTGTTATTTGTCATATTTATATGGTGTTTTTCTTTGCCAGAACACGTGAGGAAATTGATGCTGACGCTGCACATGTGGATTTGAGGAATCGATGTCCATATTTTTATGAATTAGGATATAAGATAGCACCATTGTGAGTTTTTCTTCACCAGTTAAATTATTTCTTAGTTGCAAATTTTAAGTTCATTAACACCAAGTTTTATTTGAAATACGCTTGTTGGTATGTTAGGATAATTTTAGAAAAGGGCTAAACCATGTCATGGGATGCTACTTATCTGTTGTCATATTAGATATTTTGATACCATAGGCTTTCTTGTTATTTGTTGGAATATGTGGGGTTCTAGATTTCTCCTTGTCTTTGTATGTTTACATTTTCATCTGGATTCGTTTTTAGCCTACCCCAACTAGGTTGGGATAAAAGGCAGAGTTGAGTTCTGGGTATCTTTTTGGAGGAGAAGTCCTACTTGAGTTTAGGTAACTATAACTTCTGCAAGTTACTAGTGCTAAAAACCGGTCATTTTTTGCATTATAACGGATAGAAAAGTTTCTCAACCAAGTCTGCAAAGTGTCTTTTGTAAAGGCTACTGAGGCAGTGTTTTCTGATTCAGCAAATGTAACGTGACAAGTTATAAAATTTTAAATCACTTGTCATTTTTTCATGGGAAGAAACTCTTTGTCGGGATGTATATGGGTCACAAAAAGGATATTGAAGTAATGACTTAGTATTTAAGGGTGAGTTCTAATTGTTAGATTCATGTTATTGGATTGCAAATACAGACATACTAACTGGAGAAAAAATCTGAAAGAAGCAAATAATATAACTCTTTGCTTGTCATAAAAGGAAAAAAAGAAACTAATATATTCATTGGCATCCTTTCTTTTACCCCTGTTAATGATCACCCCTAGTTGTATCTTCCTCACCCCTTTTGTGGATAAATACATGTCGTGTGCGAAACTTAATTTACAGTTGAGTAACTTTGGACTTAATTTGCCTGGACTTTGGTATCATAATAAAATGCTTCCTGAGTAATATTTAGATATATTACTTTAAAGAAGAAGCAATTGAGATGGTTAAGGTGAAAATGTTGTAGGAGAATACTCTTAAATCTCAACTAATAGGAGTTTTTTCATTTCCTTCTTTTTTTTAGATGAGTGAATCTAGGGCACCTTATTCAATACATTTAGATGGCATAAGAAAAGGAAAAAAATGACTACATTATTTTATTTTTTTATTCTGTTGAAGCGTTTTGCATTCATCTAACATTTTGTATTGTTTTCTTGATACAGTTGAGTTAGTAAATAACCAAGGGTTGCTTGCGATAATGTCATTGTCTAACTTTCAGTTGTCGTGTTTGTTTCTCAGATGAAAGTGGTTTCTGACGGAGCTTTTTTTCCAATGGATAGGGTTGGTGACAAAACCATTGGTCTTGTCCTTTTGATTGCATTCCGAACCAGGTACAAGGAAGTCTTGATCAAGGCTCATACTGCAGCATTTGCGGTGGCTCCAAAATTCTTGACCCTTCTAACGGAAGAAGAAATTAAATGTAAGATATCTCAACTTGTTTTATCCGTTAATATTCTGATCTGATCTTTATAATAGAAGGGTGATTGCTAATTTTATGTTTCTTCATTTGAAGTGTACGAGGCAGCTCAATCCTCGGCTGCAGCATTTAAGAAGTGGAGGATGGGTGGGCCCAGATTTCAAAAGGCCTCTGTTCTTGGGAGGAAAAGGAAACCGATTGAGTAGGTGCTACCTATAATTGTTTGGTGCATCTAATGCACAGGTCATCATAATATACATATTAGCTGGAATATTGTTGTTATATGAGATGTCTATCCAAGTCTCTGAACTTTATGCAGGAGATTAAGTACGACTTTGAATTTGGCTTTCCAGTTCATCAGCTCATTCTCCACCCAACAACTTCATCATGCCATTTGTGTGCCAAAAATTGATTTGGTTAAAACTTCGTAACAGAGTGCTCAGAAATGGAAATACTTGATTTTTCAATTTGTCCGAGTTTTAGTCATGAAAAAAAAGAGGGACATTTTCTTCCCCTTGAAAAGAATGCAAAGCCAAGTGGGTCCACTGAATTAACAATCCCAATTCCCAACACCCCATAGAACATCTTTTCTTCCTTTTGTTGAGTCTACGAGTAGCATGGTTGTTGTGGATTCCAGAAAGCATCTTCAAAACATATGATCATACCTCTACATCTATACTGTTACATATATTTACACAATTAAGAACATCCCAGCATTTGGTAAAACTCTGATAGCTGTATCTCCCCAATGCTGGTATCCTTCATGCTGCTTCTATAAGTGTTAGAATCCAGAGATCTACTAGACAATTTTAAGTAACAGAAATTTTTTTGAAAGTTTTTGTAGTCACTATTGCCAATAAGCACCAGATGTAAAACATCAACCATAATGATTACAAACAATTGATATTTATACTAAATTATTTACAAGTTCTACAGATTTGCTTTGAGCTGAAGATAGTGCAAAGAAGGAAAAAAGAAAGAAACATGGAGGAAAAGTAATCAGTAACTTAGATACTTTGCAAATGCATTACTTCATTCACTGATAGAATATAGTTCAGCTATGAAAAAAAGTATCACCAACAAATGTGGATTTGTTCAAACAGAACATTGCAACTGCTTAAAACAACTTGAGTGTACAGCTCTGAAAAAAAACAGCAACATGCTTCACCCTTTTGTAGTTTACCAACAAAACAATGCTGTCACGTCTCAAAGATGAGACTTGTGCTATGTCACAACTTCGTTACAAGCAAAGCTGCATAAAGTCTTTCAAGCCGCAGTTTCTCCTTCCTTCTTGTAATGCCTGGAGAAAAAAAGGAGAAGTATAAACAAACAAAACCAACAATGATTTAAGATCTTCCCAATATTATTTGTCTAACTATCAGGTGTTGTATATATACCTGTTTAATGGCAGCAACAGACTGATGCTGCCTTTCTTTCTTCTCACGTTGACACTCACCACACCAGTCTGAGAATTCCTTCTGATATTTCTTCTGCTCTCTAAAGGCAGAGCTGGATGAAGAAGATTGAGAAATTGAGTACAAGAGGAGACAAATGGATTCAAGTGAACAAAGAGAATCTCTATCACAATATAAGAGAGATGCATAAAAAGTAAGTCCAGTAAAGTCGCAAGGATAGTTTTTTTTTTTATTTTTTTTTTATCCATTGTACAACACTGAGCTAGTAATAAAAAGATTTATTATTGGGTTTCCAAATGTTAATTGTGAGCAACCACCCCATTGCACATACATCAAAACGACAAAAGAATACATGTAACAAAAAAAATGATGTCATAGGGAAGGAATTTCTAATAGTAAAACAGGAAGAAAGAATAAAGAGGTAAATAATATATATATATATATACACACGCGCGCGCGTGTGTATGTTAAGAGTTTAAAACAGTAACCACTCATCCCCTCAAAAAACCAAACAAAAAAAAAGTCAAAGACTCGTGACCTCTCCAGAACATATACCATTGACAAGAATGTCCTATTCCATTAATGTATAAATGCATGGTGTGGACTTGAACCAAGTCCTTATGACACTCTCTCTACCAGAGCTTCGGGTAATGTCATTGACTCGCACCCAAATCTCACAAAGCCTGGGACTGGGGATATAAATCACCTTCCCCGCACAAAAATATAATAATAGCACTGTACAAGTCACTTGATCTTGAATTTTTGTCCACTAAACAAGCCAAATGAGGGAGAAAGTTCCACCCCCACCAAGATTCGTAGGTTTAATGATAATAATTATTTATTTCAACAATTTCATAGTATGTTTGAACAGTTTCAAAAATAAACCTCTTCAAATACCATTTAGCAGATGGGTTAATCGCAATTCGCACATAAGAAACTTTTGAGTTCTTTTAATTTACATGATATTCAGTGTCTTCAAACCAAATTAACAGAACCCCTTTTATAACCCTCAGTACAATAAGTTTTGCAAATCACTATATTTATTAGAAGGGGGAGAGGGAGAGGGAGAGGGAGAGAGAGGTTGATGCAAATATTGCAATACAACTGTTAACCTAATCGTAAGTTTTGCAGCAGGATAAATTTTAGTGAACATTAAACGCTGGAGAAAGAGAGAAGTAGAATTAGTAGAAACGATGGATGTATTTATGATGTGCCAACACTGCAATAACTATCAAACACAAAAGCACTCATTCAAATAAGTTAAAAGAAAACACTCGTTCAAATAAGAAGTCATATATAAAAGAATATAAAATCAATAATTTTGGCTTCCCTATTATTGCCACCACATAATCAGCCATGTCTAATTCATAAAACAATCAAAAACTTGTTATGCACTCCAAGGTAATAGTTTATACTACCGGCTGACACAAATAATCAAGGTGCCTCGTCCTATGGGTATTTTTTCCGATATATTGTATAATATGGCTTTTAACCATGAGTTCTACAACAACGTTATCAATTAATGTCAATTTTTTTAAAAAAGTAAAACTTATAGCCAACTCTAGCCTCTTTTGATTATTGACATCAGTCTTTTTCGTTATAATTTTGTTGGACTTTCTAACTTCTTAGCACGTTCTCTTGCACCCCCCCCCCCCCTTCCCCCTTTCTTGACGTGGACTATGACAAGGTACTTTGCCCTATATGCTGGTCCACCCTGTCTACCTCTTTAAAGTTAAGCCTTTTAGTTTGGTAAATCTCATAATGCCCAAATCCTTTGGATGACAGGTTTCTTCTCTTCCTTTCCCCTTCTCTAAACACTCCTAGATATTGTCCTACATAATCTCAGACTGTTATATATATACACACACACACACATACACATATATAGACACATCAATGCTTTACATGCATACCTTGACTATATTGTTCTTCAGTAAGACGGGAGTAACTGGAAAAATGTCCTCAACCTCTAAATCCAAAATTGTATAGAATATAAAGTGGTCCCCACTATATACATGAATATAAAAATTAAATGGTAAGGTAAATATCATACATCTCCTTCTAGAGATTTCTTGCTGATCTACCCTATAAGAACAGTTCCATTTTGGAAGTAAATAGAAATTCCACAAAGCCATTAAAATACTGAGGTTGAGAATGGGAGTAAATATTTACTTGCATGATTTTGAAAGAATGAAACAGAGAACTTTTCAGCATACATGAGGATATTGATGCTGATAACCTCAGAAGAGGTCAGTAATACATAATTTTGTACAAGCAAAATGTCAAATACCATTAAGCTACATATATTTGTTTGTACTATGTCAGTAATATAATGTATATGTGAGATGTTGGTATTATATCATAATCTTTTCTTTATTGTGCTGTTTCTATGTCATGCAAAAGTAGATGCCACAACTTAAACAAGAAGCACAAGTAGGAGAAGCAAGGTTTAAGGACTTGGGTACCTTCTGCACCATAAAACCAAATTTAGTCTATCCCCAGATAAGATGGCTCTAGCACCATGGCGATGGCGACCACGATGAACAATAGCACATCCCGGGACATGATGGTAATCCTCTATCTCCTATGAGCATACAAACTCCAGATAAGTCTTCAACCAACAATCATGACAGTACAAAAGAATTATGTTTATACTATAGCTCGACAGAAATCGAGCTGCATAGCAGACACATCAGTAGGACAATTTTTGACATCTCTATTACACAATATGCTCTTCTTCCCTTTTTTATATTAAAGCTTTGAACCATATTATATTTAATAAAATATGATAAAAATTAGAAGTGGAAAAGTTATGTTGATCGTTTTCAGGATTCAGCAGGATAACAGAAACATTATTGTAACATACGCGAAAAAAGGCAGAAAAGTACTTCAAGTTTAAAGGTCAGAGAGGTAGCATGTGATCATCTACAAAAACACTGGTTTATCTTTGGTCTTTCACCACTACATCAGTTTAGAAATACAAAAGGAAGCATTTAAGGTAGAAATAAGTCAAAAGGATCAGGTTCCTCTGCAATTTGGAGGGAAGAATATTTTTGGACCTAGAAAAATTCAAAAGATCACATTCCCCAGTTATAATAAAGTGGTTGTAATGGGTCAAAAAGCTAGAAAGCGAGTTAGCGGCTGTCTTATGATTCATCTTTCACAATTTTTCGTGGGACGGTAGGTGCATTGGGCCTCTATTATTCCGCTTATGTATGTTTATATATCTATGTTATATGTGTACATATAGTGTAAATATACTTTATTAGACAAACGCACCAAATTCAAATGAAAAAAATGCCTCCAGGCATTAATTCCTGACCTGACTGCAGACAGGTTTACAAATCGAAGCACAACCAGGGTAAACAAAATGATTATGGGATAACAACGTTCTCAGAAAATATAAAACTTAATTCTTTCAGAAACTCAATGATTCCAAGATGAGTTTAACAGTTGGGGAAAAAAAGATTATCAAAGGAATAATTATAGTTAATAGACCTCAAACTTAGAAAAAATTGAGAATACAAGCATGGAGGAATAAGTGAATTTAGATGATAAAACGAATCTCTTCCCTCAATCTAATGCCTTCCAGAGTCAACATTTCAACCAAGAATCGATCTATACAACTAGTCATAACATGAACTTTGGTCAGTTTGATGTCTATATGAAAAAAGATCAAGAAGCTATTCGTGTAAAAAATATGCAGAAAATCTATTGATTGAAATTTTAGCAGTTCTTGAAATCTATTGATTGTGCATAAAAAGAAAAAAGAGGCCAGGAAGGTATGGGATCCGCCATCCAGGTTCGTTGAAATTATATTACAACTCAAACATCAGAGCAAGATTATGAACGGGATGGAGTGTTACGTAATTGGTTTCTTGTTTTATCTTATACTTTATCCTTAATTTTTTTATATTATTAATTGTAGTTAGTAATTAAAAATAGACCTATATTTAGGGGGAAAAGTTGGTAACAGTGGCTACCAGTTAGGTAGTTAGTGACTTTTAGTGGCAGTGGTTGCACAGAGCCAGAGTCTAAAAGCTAGTTAGTGGGTATTTTATGTGAAAAATACAAACACTAATCAGACTTTTGCTATTTTGTAGGAAAGTAGGTGAATTAGGTCTCTATTATACTAACTATTAGTATATATTTGGTTTATCTGAAGTTAAAGGATCAACAGTTATATACAGAAAAGTTTATCCACTAGGCTTAATATAAATCCACCCCATGATGTGAGTTCATATCCCAATCCCTTTTTTCTCTCTTTCTTTTAGTCACATTTGAATTTAAATCTATTTTTCGGAGGATTATTTCATTAGAACAATCTATTGAAATTCTTGAAATCAACTTCAGTCAGGAAAAATTTATCTTAAAGGCCCACATACCTCCGGTATAGGCTGTGCATCTACATGTTTATCACACCGCACACCTCGGAAGAAAAGTTCACCACCAGAAAATTGCTTACCCAAGCAGACATTCAAAGTGACTTCTGAGTCATCCACATGGAAACCTGGCAATGTAAACTTGTTGAGATTTCTCATATCATAATCATATACACTGGTAAGCTATCTCTTTCAACAATTTTGGAATAGCAGATATAAGGATTGGACTAATAGATTAATCTTGTTATAAATCTACGTATCTAAAACCATCAGGAGAAAAAAAAACATAAACTATAGATTGTTTAATAGGAAACCCCCATGCTTTTTCCATATCCTATGCTAAAATAGTCTCTCTATTGTACAAATATGTCATTTCCTATCCTTTTCGCTCTAAAAAGAGATGATTACTAGTGGATACCTGATAGCTGAAATTAAGATATCAGAAAAGAAACTTGATGATTTTTTGTTATCTCAAGTTTTTCATTATGGTGAATAATCAACAATAAAATTTTTTAATTAATCAAAAGAGAGTTACCTCAACTACATCATGTTCTTTCTATCCATGAACTATTAATCACGCACCTTCCTTTCATTATTTTCCACTCCCATTGAAAAATGTTGTGAAGTTCTAATTATTTACAAGCGAAGATTAAACACCAAACAAGGACAAAATAAGGGAAATGTAAGGTTGAAGTGATCACCCACCAAGGTCAACATCTCTATCCATTCCATATTCAACCACGAAACCATGATGAGAATCGAGTGTTGATCCACCAACGTCAGGAAAGAAGACTGCATTGAACTAAAATCAGAATAATAGAGAGAAGATTAAGAGGGCAAATGCTCCATTATTGAGCTCTGTCACCAAGTTTATATGCCTATTTATTCTGGTGTTGCTAAAATGTTATATTTATGAACAGAAATACGTTAACCTTTAGCTAGAGGCTTCAAGAAGTCTTCCATTAACTTGTCAAGCATTGTTTCCAGGCCAAAGTCATCAAGAACAGTACCATATTTATTCAATGTATTTGGTCGCATTATGCTGATTTTTGTCTTGCAAATCCAATTTTGAAAATTTTCTACCTAAGCAATCAGAATGTGATAAGAAAACATAAAAGCTAAACTACAAGGAAAACTGACATAGCAGGCCAGAAGACAGAGCAAAGGCTAGATAATACCTCAGCAAGAAGCATTTCACAGAAACATGGCTGCAGCATTTCAAATGTTAAAAGTCCTGGAAAAGGTTCACAGATTATATTTCTAAAACTCTCCTCCTTGTTCTCTTTGATTGCCTTGAACAAAGAAGGGACAAAGAAGTTTGTAGGGTGCGTGTCATATAGCTCCCTATGCAGAGGCTGAAAAAAGAAGGAAGCAGTATATAAGGTAGAAAACAAAAATAATGGTGATTTAATTTTGAGTTATTGCTAAGTAGGGAAAAATGAAGTGAGCATATGACACCCATTCTCATTATGCTTTTGAAAATCCCATATTCCAATATAGTCGTATCTCGTCTTTACCACAACATCCCTTGTGAATGTCTATATGATGCCGGGTATAAAACTGCTGACCATGAAAAGCAAGCAATTCTTTATATAAATATATATGTATATATATATTGATAAAATAAGAAATTTAATGGAAAAGAAATGATACAATAAATGGGGGACAAGAAGTCTACCCTAAGCAGACTAAAAGATCAAAAACAAGAAAGCACTTAAAAAAGTGCATCCACCCAATCTCTACATAAAAAAGTGCAAGCAATTCTTTATATTGTACAATGACATAGCCAATAATTGATTTGTTTGTGTATAAACAAATGTATATTCACTAGTATTTACTAGTTCTGATTAATCAACCATAAATTGCAAATATTTAGATCCTTATCATCAACCATAGATCACACACGCACACTCTCATTCTCCCTTTGCTTAAACTCGTTTATTTTGATAAACAAACTTTGTGTAAAGAGATATATAGTAATACAGCTTCAACAAATGTTGCAGTTTTGTCTGGGTGGCGCAATGTTTTCCTTTTCTTTGTGGTTCCGATGTACATGGGTGGCACCCTATTAGTGCCTCTTTGAATATTTTACTTGTACTCATTAAAAGATGTGATACAGTTTTAGAAAGAAAAAAAAAAGAAGAAGAAATAACTCCTGAACAAAATTTCAGCATAAATTATACCTGATACTTGGATATTATATTCTGCCTGTATTCTCTATGCTTCTGGACCTGTCAAAAAGAAGTAGTAGAGAAGTCTTAAAATTTGTTTGGCCAGATGACGTACAGTATAAGAAAGTTTTAACATTAATGCTAGACAAATTACTCATGCTCTGTTTAGCTCAAGAGAAACAAATGCTGTAATCTAAGTTACTTAACTTAATTGAAGTGGTTTCTTATCTCTCTGGCACCCAAAACAACACAAATAAAAGGTTCAGAAAGTCAATCTTATTTTCACTTTTCTCTGCTTTCTCAGTAATCAGTATCCAAAATTTTAAAAAATCCGAAATTCAAACACTGGTATTCTGGTAAGAGCTCAACAACAGACTCAATAAAATGAGAGGGAAGTGTGTCGTAAGCTTCAAACCAATAAAATTTATTACTATTTTTAAAAAATGTATCCTATCACTGAAATGTGCACACAACTAATATTTAAGCTGCATTATAGATTTCAATGTCATAATAAATCCATACATTTTAGCAACCAGTCAAACACTACATAAAACTTAATCCTTGTGTTACTTCCAATAAAATATTTTTCTCACATAAATTAGGCTTGTTTGAACTGTACTTTGAACTCTTTTAATTTTTACACTTTCTTATTTATTTATTTTTAGAATTTGTTTGGACACCATTTCCATGTTTTGCCCTTTCATGAAAACATGCTTTCTGATGTTTTCAGAATGTAAAAGCATATAAGGCAGTTAAACAATCCAAAAACATACTAAAACTTACTATAGTGGATATTAGTATGCACTATAAGTATACCCTCCGTCCCACAAAAGATGATTGAAGTACAAAAAAAATACTCCCTCCGTCCCAGGATAAAAGTCCTGATTGACTTTTTGCGCATATTAAGAAAGAGAAAAAAATGACAAAATTGTCCATATTTAAATTCTCATTTAATTGCATAGTTTTTTGTACATGACTAATAATGTTCCATAAATATGCATAGAGAATAAAAATATGACAATTAATCTAAGGGTATTATGGACAAATTATTGTAAAAAATAGATTATTTAAGGTAAGTAGACATTTAACTTGGGACTATCTAAAATAGTAATAAGGACTTTTATCTTGGGACGGAGGGAGTAATAAATATTGACCCATAAAAGATGTCTAAAAGTACACAATTCAAATGTAAAATGTTATATAAATCTATTTTACCCTAAAAATACTTAAATAGAATAGAATATAAAGTTTATTTTACCGGCCAAAGTAATTAAATAGGGTCCATTACTTTTAGGAAAGAGAAAGAAAGAATTTTTAGTGTACTTACGTGGGGTTCATTATGGGTAAAATATGAACTTATTTATACTCTCCCTCTACTTTTATTTTTCTTAAATTATATTAAAAGTGTACTTAAAACATCTTTATGGGATGGATGGTAAAAACAATTGATTTTCTTCCTCAAGAATATTTCCAAAATGATATCCAAACATGTGATCATTTCAAGAAATTTAAAGAACAAAAACTGGAAATGGAAACCCAAAACAAAGAACAGAGTTGCTAACCAAACATCCTAACTTTTAAATTTCTCAGCTTGCCTAACACATTTACTTATTTAATTTCTCTGCATGCCAACCCCAACCCTATAGTTGACATAAAGTCTCAATTAAAATTGTAATTATATTTCCCATTCCTAATCCTCCCTGGCGAGTAAACAAGCAAACATGAATTCATCATAAACTAGAAACATTCAATTCAATCACGTGGAGTTATTTTCCTACATTTGGCAAGCCTAAACATCACAAACCATAGAATTTCAAATTTCAGTTTTTGTGTTCACTTACCTTAGCTTTTTCAGTATGCAAACATCCCATCCCTAACTACGATCACTCACAGAAAGGATAAAATATTTTCAGTATATGTACTCACTCGAATGTATTCGCTTTCGGGTAAATATCGAAGAAGAATATCCCGCATGTACTGAACTTTGGTGTCACGACCAAAGTTTAACATGATCGGAGGTAAATGCCTCTCCAGAGAGCTGAAAAGCAGAGTATTGCACTTCGATTCCGTATCTTCGTAGCAAGGTGGCTTGTGATCGGTGTTAGGGTTCAACCGAAGACGAGAACTCGAGTCCATCGGAAAACTCAGTGCAACGACCTCGTTCCCCCTGCTGCTACCTGCACCACTACCTTTATGAATCTCCTTTCTCCGTTTCTCTGGTCTGCCAGACATAGTTCTGTAGAGAATTCATCGCACATTTAATTAATAAATAAGAGGAGGGGCAATGTGATTATTAGCAGAGCATTTTGAAGAAATAGATATATACTATATTGAGCAGATTAATGTTTTTGGGATTGAAATTAGGGTTTTGAGAATTTCAGGCACCGGTTGTTGTGCAGTTTAAGGGTTTTGCGTCAATTGTATGGCGCGTACGTGTTATAAGATTTTATTACTCTTATTAACTTTTGTTATTTGATTTAATTCCCGTCTTCCTTTTTTACGGTGGTATTAAATTTTTTCTTAATTATGGTGACATTATATTTTGAATCCAATACCAATAAGATCACGTCAAATCCACAAAAAATTGCTGCCGTGGCAAAAAAATAAAAAAATAAAAAAAATGAAATACTCCTTCCCACAAAAAAAAGTATTATTATAGAATTAAAATATATGTATATTATTAAGCATAAAGTATTATTTTAGAATTAAAATATATGTATATTATAATTTGAATATTTAAAATTTTACAAATTAAGTATGATAAAAATAAATATAACGCTCTTGTGGAATATATGAAATTTTGAATATCATTTTTTGAAAAATATATCAAAAGTTTTAACATTTTCTGCATTCTGGATACAGCCAAAGTTGATTCTGTTAATTTTAGACAAATAAAAAAACTACATACAATTATATCGTAAAATTCACTCAGTTTTGGATGATTTTTGTTGTTGAAATAAAATTATTTTATAATTCATCATTAAATGTAATATTTTTGTGCAACACGTGTTACACTTTGAATTCAATGTTTCTAAATGAGGACCGATGCGATCATGATGAAGTTATATTATACTATTACTAAAAATGTTTATTTTTATATTAAAAAACTTTTGGTATTAAAAAAATATTAAAAAATAATTAAAAATCAGTTTACTGGTCAATTTAATATATTTTACCGATTGAACGCCTGGTTCGATCGATAGTTAATCAGTTTATTTAGATTTTGATCAAATTGATTTAACTTGGATAAATCAGATCGAACGTAAAATCAATGCTCAATTCAACCGGTTGAACTATTCTGATCCAATTTTCAAAACATTGCTTGAATTTCAATATACAACCTGTAATATATTAAATACAACATGTAATTCAGAACGATAAAAGAAATTTCATTAGTAAGTATAACTAGTACACTTATTTTCTTTATATAGAAATAATATATATTAATCGCAATCAAAAGATCTCTGATCCAATTGAAATTAGTAATTAAGATTATATTTGCATAAAAAAATAACAATTTTCAACTTTCTAAAAAATGATCAAATTTTCATAAACAAAGCTCATTGAAATTATAAGTAAATAAAGGTAATCAAATACCATAAACATACCTGTATTTGAGTTGTTTACTTCTAACTTTTGAGGGAAAAAAATGATTGTAAAATATAAGTTAGGTTGAGAGGGGATTCAAGGAATTTTTGAGAAATTGTGAAATTTAGGGTTTGCAGTTGCGCGAGACAACAGTTTAGGCCTATATATACACGAGTATCATAGCCATAAGTTTAACCTAGTTAGACTTGCCAAAAGCGGGCTAAGTTCACGGGTCAGCCTAAACTTCCTATAAAAAGCAGGTTTTGGGCTTATATTTTTAAGCCCAACAAAATTGGGCCTTTTTGGCCCAACCCAATTTAGCCTTAAGCCAAAACAGTCTAACTCATGGTGGCCCAACTCAGCCCAACACATTTCTTAATAACAATCTAAAACTAATTTATTTCACTAACTCTATCCACTATAATATTACTCTAACGTTTTGAGTCGAATCTAACTCTTTTAGGAATTTAAAAGTAAGTAAACAAATAAACGAAATATTACTTCTAGTTATGTTCTTCTCGACTTCCATTATCACACTCTCAATCTCTCACTCGCTTACTCAAATCAATTATTTTTAGTCTTTAAATTCAATGTAATTTTCGAAAGATTGCTTCTATCACTTTCTATATGCTTGAATTAAAATTTGCATGATGCAGTTACTATATATTTATTACTCGTGAATTAAAAAAAAAACCATTATACTCCATCCATTCCAAATAATAAGACTAATATTAACTTTTTAAAAGTCAGTTTGAGATATATTCAAATTTAAAATTGACATGATTCATTTACATTTTGAAAGTAATAAATTGTATAACTACTAGTATTTTTTAGTTATTTTATGATATTCGTAATTATATTGACATAAACTCAATTAATTCATATCAATTATAAGTTTTAAAATGTTTGAAATTAAATTCTAAAAAGTCAATATTAGTCTTATATAATTTGGAACAAATGGAGTATTTTATCATTGATATATAGTGATAAATTAATTATAAATATGGGCTAAATACACATATGTTACACAAAGTATCACCAAATTCATAACTCGGCCTCCAAAATAATTGGGCTTACAAATCATTACATAAACTACCTAATTGCATACAATGTCCCTCAAAGTCATTTTCCAGTTGAATTTGTCCGGAATACCTGACCCGACTGGCAACTCGATTAGTTTTATACAGTTTGACTTAATGTAAAAATTAAAATACTTTTAAACACAATTAACCTCAAATTAAAATATTTTTAAATACAATTAACCCAAATTAAAATACTTCTAAATACAAAGTTAAAAAATTAACTATTAAATAAAATTAAATTAAATTAAGCAAATTGATCAAGTAAAATATGTTTTAAAAAATAATTAAACATGATTCTTTTGTGGAAAGAGTAACAATTAAATAAGTTAACCTAAATAAACTTATTAACAAGTAAAATTAAATTTGTACACTGCCCATCTTCCTTTTCAATTAGAGCCTAAAAAATATTTTTCTTACTCATCATTTTCTCGCATTCATCATTAATTTTCTTATATGAAATCAAAATAGTTGTTCTCCTTCATACTTCCAACGATTTGAAATCTATTTGCATCAATGAAACAAATCTCTTACTAGTTGGGGATAACAAACCCATATTCATCAACTTAGACCCAAACCTTGCAACCTCAACCCAAACTTTAGACTTCACCCCTATATTTGTTAAAGAACAACCTCCATTCCACTAATCCAAAAATTTGAAAAACAATAAGATATATGTGAAGAAAGAAAAAAACTCAGATCTGACTTAAAGTTGTCTCACCATTATCCCCACGATCGCCACTTCACAACCATCGCTCACTAGCCCAAAATCACCAGCATTATTACAACCTCCAATCACTATCAAGTCATTATACGACTAAAAGAAATACAAAAAGAAAATGAGAGAGAAGAGGCGACAAGCTTTAGATCTGATGATTGGTGGACTATAATATTTTCAATCGGCAATGGTGTTTTGTATGGCTTCGGAGTTCGATGGGTTTGGAGGGGGTCATGGTGATGGATTTGTAGTCAGATTTTTATTCTCATTTGATATTTTTTTTGGGTGCGTGAAGATTGTAGTAGCTTTTCTTTGATTATGGAGATTGATGAAAGTTTGAATAATGTTGGAGATTTTTTTCCCTCCAGATATCTTGAGTTTACAGTGTTAATTAAAATGAAGTTTAATTTGTTTCGTTTAACATCATTAAGTCTTTAAATTAGTTTTTATAGAAATAATTCTTTAGATTAATATTTTAACGTTTAATGAAGCCAAATCGTACTTTAATATGGTCAAACTATATAAAACTATTTGTCTTGTCAGCAATTTAGATATTCCGGTCAATTTTCGCTGAAAACTAATTTTAAGGTCGACATTGTATGCAATTAGATAATTTATGTAGCAATTTGTAAGCTCAATTACTTTGTGGACCGAATTATGAATTTAGTGATACTTGGTGTAACATAAATATATTTAGCACTTATAAATAATATTTGAATTGTGTACAAGTAAACATGTGCAACATTAAAAAAAAGAAAAAAAAAAAAAGTGACAAAAACAATTAACGAGTTAATCACAATTGATTATCGATGCCATGCTAATCAATTGAAACTGCTATTTTATTTTGTTCTACAACATTTTGTTCTTAGATGATTATTACACTGTTTTATAAAAAAGATCAATAACATTACAAAGATCTTATTTTTTAAATTAAAAAAATAATAATAATAACAAAAAAGCAAAAGCGTATGGGCTGGCCTGTCTCATTGTGCTATGGGCCATGGGCTCCACTTCAGAGCTTAATAACAATTGAGTCTTTTCGGCCCAACCCGTTAGGCTGATTCAACTCATTTGCCAGGTCTAAACTTAGTTGGTTAACAAATCTCCAATAACACCTCGACAATATCTAAAAACAATTTGAATCTTCTCGACAACAGAATGCAACAATATTTTTCACGTCCCGTAGCATTCGAAAACAATTTTGTGCAGTCTAAAAAAACGTTGAAATTCTTACATTAATGGTTAGATATTTTTCCTTAATTTTAATTTGAGAATATCTCTAAAAAAATATCTCTAATAAAGCTTTTCTTAATTATACTGGAGATTTTCAAATTATATGGAGCAGTAGAAAATCCCCCCCTCCTTGTCTAAAAAATTCTTTATCTATTTTAAAATATAATATCAATATTGATTATGCATTTTAATTTAAAATTGATAAGAATTCATTTTATTATAGAGAATACAATTATAAAATCATTTAAAAAGTACTATCGAATACTATATTAATTGTATTCAAAAATTAAATAAATTTTAAAATAAAATATCTCATATTAACTTTAAAATGTCAAATTTAATATAATATTTTAAAAAATTTACATTGTGTTTCTGAATTTTTAAAAATAAATTTTCTCGTCATTCATTTTTTATTTTAGTATTTTCTTTTCCGTCCAAACTCGAAAATAGTGCTGGTGTTGGTGCGTGGGTGATTTAGTAATTTAGGGGGCCACAGTTCGGTGCTACCGAGTCCGCGCGCTGTCTTATTATAGCCAAGAGTGCGGACTTTACTATGAAAACAAAAACCAACGTAACTTTCTCTGTACTGTACTCTTATAAATCCACCAGGCTTCCATTTGTTCTAACTTCCACCTACTTTGATTTGAAAACAGAGAACGAGAGCTGTAAATTGATCTATACTACCTACAATCAATTAATCTGTTCTGTATACCAGATATGGCGTGTGCGAGTTTTGTTTCACAGTGGATCGGGCAGCAAACCTTCAATCAACGCCCTGGATCCTCCCCTATTTTGCCAATTCGCCGTGTATCCGTCGTCCGTGCCGGATCTTACTCCGACGAACTCGTCAAAACCGCTGTAAGCTCTTATTTAACATATACATACATATATATCATTATATATGTATGGAAGATTATGAAATGTTTGTTGATTTGTTATCAGATCTTTAATTTTTCATTGAAACTTGTGAAACCATTTTATTTTTATATTTTGACTTACAGTAATAATTAGAAAATCTATTTTTTTGCTGAAGATTTTATATTTTTTTTGAAATAAATTAAATTTCTTCGTTACTGTTTTTGGCCGGTGGGTTAATTTGTCACGGTCACACCAACCACATTTTATACATGCGCGTGCTTTCTTTGCTGTGAATTTTGGCTCTAATAGTAAGTAATACATAATCAACAGACTATATTAAAAAAAAATCATTCACCCCACTTTTTATTGAGAAGGAAATCTTTGGTTCCTAACTTAATTTTTTATTTATTTATTCTAATGCAAAAGTTGTTTGTTGGGATTTTATAACACAAGATTTTATTTTCTTTAAAAACTTTTGGCTTATGCCTCGCATTGTATGTAATTTCCTTTTTCTCTTAGTACCCTATGTACTTCAAAAAGAAATTTTGAGAAGTGTTGGTTTCAGCATTGATGGATGAATTATAATTCCTCATCATTGATGTTTTCAGTTAGTTTTAGCAGATGTTATCTAATTGATCATGGTTTCTTTCGTCATTGGAATAGAAAACAATCGCCTCTCCGGGTCGTGGTATCCTTGCCATTGATGAATCCAATGCAACCTGTGGAAAGAGATTGGCATCTATTGGACTGGACAATACAGAGGTCAACAGACAGGCTTATAGACAGCTTTTACTGACAACTCCTGGTTTGGGAGAATACATTTCTGGGGCCATTCTTTTTGAAGAGACACTATACCAATCAACAACAGATGGAAAGAAATTTGTGGACTGCTTGCAGGAGCAGAACATTGTACCAGGCATCAAAGTTGACAAGGTATGTTCTTATTTGCATGTTTTTAAAGATTTTTTTTAATGCATATACATATATTACATTTTCTATTTGCAGCAATTTATTAAAGCAATTAACTTGTATGCTTCCACCTCTGTGTTCAGGGTTTGGTTCCCCTGCCAGGTTCCAACAATGAATCTTGGTGCCAAGGGTTAGATGGATTGGCTTCTAGATCTGCTGAATACTATAAGCAAGGTGCTCGGTTTGCAAAGTGGTAAGTTATTCTCTGTCTTTTTCAGGAAACTTATATGTATCGTTACATCAAACTCTCTAGATTAAAGAATAGTTTGTGGGTTGGATTGGAGAAGGATATGTCATGGCATGCCTAAAATTTTCGACTGTTATTTGAATCTAGGCGCACAGTTGTTAGCATTCCTTGTGGTCCTTCTGCTTTGGCTGTGAAAGAAGCTGCATGGGGACTTGCACGCTATGCTGCTATTTCTCAGGTATCCCTTCAATTTTATTTTATATTTTTGATTTTTATTTCTATTTTTTGGGTTGAAAGTAGTGAATGGAAAGTCAGAATTGGCATGGAGGACAATTTGCAATAATAAAACCCGTTGTCTCTTAGAGTTTATTTGTTAGGGAAGAACATTATTAACATGCACATTGAACTAGGGCTTAGAGTTATCAAGTTTATTCCTCCTGACTTATAGGTGTCCTACACTGTGTAATTTGGAAAGGAATAAAAACATACAAAGAAATGGTAAGTTTCAATTGTCTGCTTATTTCGTCCATGAAATAAGTGTTATTTTCTGTTTGGATCAAGAAAAGATGTTACTATTGCTAATCTATTTCTTTTGGTCAAACTTTTATATCATACAGTGAAAGCCATTTAATATACAGTTGATCTTAAAAAAGTTAAATATGTGTAAACAATTGAGCGAGCAAATGAGTACCCGTGTTTTTTATAATATTAATTTGATCCCATACACATTGAGTTCCTTTAATTTCTTCAAGGATTAATTTTTTTTTATCTAATAGAAAGGTTGATGTATAAATAGTAATAATAAAATAGTATTAATGTTGGACATTTTTACTATGCATTTCTGTAACTTCTACACTATTATTTTCCACTTATCTCCATACAATATATTCTTATGTTGCTGTGATATCTTCTGTAGGACAACGGTCTGGTGCCTATAGTGGAGCCTGAGATTCTACTTGATGGGGATCACCCAATTGATAGGACACTTGAAGTTGCTGAGCAAGTATGGGCTGAAGTCTTCTACTACTTGGCAGAAAACAATGTGCTGTTTGAGGGAATTCTACTCAAGCCTAGCATGGTAACTCCAGGAGCTGAGCACAAGGAGAAGGCTTCTCCCGAGACCATTGCAAAATATACACTCACCATGCTTAAGAGGAGAGTACCTCCGGCAGTTCCGGGAATCATGGTACAAATGACTGAATCCAATTTTCATCAAATGTCAATGCCTTTACCTTTGCCGTAATTGAAACTAACCCTGAATTCTTATAGCCAAGTACCCAACAGAGGGACTTTTCAATTGGTTGATTATTTTTAACTGAGCTGCCATGTTTTTAGCAATCAATTTAAGAAGCTAACGTTCTATTTCAGTTAACCCTTGACCAAATATACAGGTATGATGTGGTGTACATCGTCTCACAAGATGACTTTCAATAAAAGTATATCATGTGGTTTATGCAGGGTTAAAACAGTGAACTTGAACCTCAGGCCTTAATAAATGTGACAGATAATCACATTATGCCCTTACTCCCTAGCACGCTTCTCCTTTTTTTGAACTTGATGTGTCACATTCTGTTATTCTTGTTGTTTGAATGTTATAGATGATAATTCAAGTGCCAGGAATAAGTTTCATTAGTTCTGATAGATTATTTGTTTTCTTTTGGTAGTTCTTGTCTGGAGGACAGTCTGAAATGGAAGCTACACTGAACCTAAATGCAATGAATCAGACCCCCAACCCATGGCACGTATCCTTCTCCTATGCACGTGCTCTACAGAATACAGTGCTAAAGACATGGCAAGGACTTCCTGAGAACGTAGAGGCCGCGAAGCAGTCACTTTTGGTTCGTGCAAAGGCAAACTCCCTGGCGCAGCTTGGGAAGTACTCAGCTGAGGGCGAGGGCGATGATGCTAAGAAAGGGATGTTCGTCAAGGGCTATACCTACTGAGTCAAAGTTTAGTACTCCAGGAAATTCCAACACTTGGCGAGTATAGTTTGTACTTCAATTTGCAACCTTTTGTTTTCTTGTTAGCTATGTATGCTGAGGAGACTTATAAGATAAGCTTGTTTTTACCCGTCTTTCCTCCACAGTCCACTGCTTTGAATAATGAATAGTTAAGAAAAATTCTATTCCATAAACCAGGAAAGATGGGATTATTGAAAACTGAGGGTATGTATGCCATCTTTAAGGAAAAAGTATCATGAATTTTTGACGTTGTTTCTAGTGTTCATTTCCTGTGATATAAGGAAATGTGAAATGTGTTATGGCACCTCCGACCTAAATTTATGAATAGCTTCTCTCTTCAAGTGATAATAATAATAGGAGTCGTATTCATTTTTTTTTATTATAAAAATAATTTGTTTTTCTTCTTTTCAAGTGATTTTTAGCATACTTCACCATAATGAATATGGAGCAAGTAGTACTCTCTCCGTCTCAAATTAATTGCTTTTCTAGGACTTTTTAAAGTCAAATTAACTATTTTTAAAATTAATAATTAAGCATATATAAATATATTTTTAAAATTATAAAAATTGAAATTAGTAATAAATTGTATATACTTTCTTTTGGTTATAATATCTTCACCTATATGTTAGCAAAAATAGTAAAAAGATTAGTTTTAAAAATAGTCAATTTGACTTTAAAAAGTCCTAGAAATGCAATTAATTTGGGATGAAGGGAATATAATTTAACAACCCTGTTTGACATAATAAATGGGATAACTGACCTCAATTGTTAATTATCAAGAAAATAAAATAAAATAACCAATCTCAAATTTTGGAAACAAACTTGATATATTTCTAACTTTTATGTTTGAAGCCAAGGAAGTGGAGTAATATTATGAGGGCTAATTTAGGAATAGAAACAAATCCCTGTTTGACCGTCAATTTTTTCTTTTTGACGGTGCCTTTTCGCCGCAGAAGCAGCGGAGGGAGTTTTCACTTCCTATCCTCTCTGCCGCATAATAAGTAAGAAGTATTATGCAATATGTACTGTCACCTTAGCGAGAGAAAGTAGAGAGAGACACAAACACGTGTAATTTTTCACTCCCACATTTTAAATATCTTCCTTCTTCCAAATTTTTCGATAAACAACTCTCTTCATCTCTGTTGCTGTTAGAACTCTTCTTCAATCTGACGGTCACGATCCTCTCGTCATTTAATCGTACGGCTAGGACTCGCTTGTAAGCCTCTCTAGGTTAGTCACTACCTGAGTAATAAATTTTCTAAACTTATATTATATTATATTATATATATATATATACAGGAAAGCTTCTCCAACTTAGTGATTTGCTGACAAACTGGCTATAGCGATGGTTTTCACCATCGCCCTATGTTATGGTAAAGATTCATATATATATAAATCGTCGCCATAGCATACAAAGATGGTTTTTTCTGTCGCTATAGACGGATTCATTACGAACGAACCGGTCCGCTGGAAATTTTTTCCGGATGTATATATAAATATATATACACACACATTTGTATAGTTTAAGATTTTTAATCTGTATTTCAGTTTTCTTATAGTGCAAAATTTTTAATGGTCTTTGACTCTTTACTCTTTGGTAACCACTTATTTTCTGGCGACTAAATTACAAATTTGACAGTCTTATTTGTCATAAACTTTTTTTCCAGCACAGGTCTTCCACATAGATAAATTAATTGTGTAAAACTGTTCCTCCAGCCATTTTGGTCAATAAAAAAGCGAATTCTATTAGTTAAATTTGAAGAAAAGTGCTAATGTATTTACTGAATAATGTATTGGTATGAATACATGCTGGCTAATATAGAAGTGCACACAATTTCCACAGTTACTAGCTTATTACACACATTGCTTCTATGACCTTCAAGCACGCACCAACCTTCAGGTACCGTGAATCTCACATGTTGGCACTGGCACGATTATTTGGATCTTCAGTTTTGCTCTCCATGAATGTAGTACTCGAGACCTTGAGAAAAAGTAACCCCGAGAATTGAGCAAATTAATTTAAAGCTGTTTTAAGTAGTTTTGGATCAGCCAGTTAAATCCCTCCTGTACAATACAATTTATTACATAGTAAATGGCATATTGGAATGTTTTTTTCTCCATGTTGTCCTTCCTCTAACAATCTCTTCATTTTTAAGCTCTCCTATCGTTTGGAGGAGATGTGTATGCTTAAATGGCAGTGAATCTCCATTGATTGTACTGTCATTACTATTTTGTTGAACTCCATCTTTGAGCATTCCAACTTCATCAGGATCACAAAGGGATTGAACTATATCTGAATCTCCACATTCTTTCCTATATTCTAGGATTATACTAGATAGCTGGTGCTCCTCCAGAAACTGATCAGGGATTGTCTGAAAAAGAGTAAACATTAATTTTTTTCAGGTTTTGTTCTATTTGAATCTGTTATTGACCCAAAAATTGGTTTTTTCCCCTTTACCTCGAGCATCCATCGTACATATTTTACATTGTTTACATGGTGGTTCATGTCCAAGTCACTCCTCTTGGGCTATAAGTCGGAAAATTAGAATGTTAGTATACAATTTTTTTTTGTGTGTGTAGGGTTTCATCAAAATTTTATGCAGACTTCTTTAATGTGCATGTATTCTTTTGATATATACTACATGCATCAGTAAATGCCTCTCCTGTTGTAACATAGCTGCTGAAGTTCAATTCAATATAGTTTACCTTTAAGTTAGAATTCACATATTTTGCATTGTCATCTAACTTCTCAATCTTTTCTGGAGAATCTTCTTGAATTGCTTTCTTCTCAATAAACCATGGTGATATCTCAGTCCTCACTTCATCTGGCATTTTTGAGAGGCGCCTAGTTTTCTGGTTCATCATTACCCAGGTACTGTTTCATCTCTAAACCATTAGTACTAATGGTAGAAAAAATATTTCTTATGATAATGGCACATAATTGAATCTGACATCCCACGACATACCTCGTTGCACGTGCAAATACGACACCTGTGGCGTGTGATTTAAGTTGCCAATCTCGACGCATCCCATTTTTCCCTGATGCTCCAACCCAGGTATCAAGTTCCAATACCTCACCCCTGCACAAGGAATGCATACTCTATATTATCATGTTACTTGATTGATTCATAAGAATACTTGCATATAATGAGGTTGGTTATACTGATAGGACTAGGTACCATATTGGATAATGATCCACTTGTAGGTGCATTCTTGAGACAACCCATATGAGATTGTTTCTCATCATTCCATGTGTGGCACCGAATCCATCACTGAGAAGTCCTGACATCCACACATGATTCAGTGCTGTTTCCTGCATGTTAACGTTTTCAGTCGTCATTTTCTTATGTGGAAATCCTACATATGGATATCAAAAATATAGTGTTGGTGAACTAGTTTCACCTGGAGAAGGTTAAGGATGCTCTCCAGTGATGCAGTTTTGTCAGGGCCAACTTCATAAGAACGAATAACGACAGTCTGTCTATATCCAACACCCTCTCCAGTGATGAGCCCTTGACGATACGGGTCCACAAACTGCTTCTTTGTCGGAATATTCTGGCGTGTCTGTTCTATACCTGTTTCAGTGGGAGGAGCAACAGAGGAAGAAGTTGCCACTCTATTCATTTTAGCAGTGGATATAATACCAGTTCCATTGATTTTGATATTTCTCAATTTTAACCTGCTCAGGTCATGGCCTTTTCTAGCAGAAGTGCACCTGATTGTGTAGGTGTAGCAAGCAAGATAGGAGAGAGAAGCAGCAGCCATTTTTTCTCTTGTTATTGAGAGAAAAAGTTTGGAAAAGAGCTTGAGATATTCATTGTTTTTATAGAAGTATTCCAGCGAATTGTCCAAGAAAAACCGACTTGCATGACAAAAATTGGGAACTTGGTTTTTAACAAGGAGAAATTTTGTTTATTTAAAGAGTTGTAAATTTGAGTGTGTTGTTTTAGTTCTAATCGACGTGTTTTTGAACAAGACACACGAGGGTTAGTCTGATTTAGAATTGAAGATCTTTCTGTTCTTAAGTGGCACACCATCCGGATATTTCTTTGCTAGCAAAATATTGGTGCTTGGACTTTTGGCAGTGGCTGAAGTTAAGACCTGTTTTGGTTGTTATGAACAAACAAACAGGCCGTTGGGTCTCGTGTTCAGAGACTCCTCCTAACTCTGTTTATGGCTTTATGCTGTTTTTAAGCTTAGAAAATTGTTAAAATTTTATTGGTGAAAGTTGCTGTTGGTCATTTTCTTTCGAATTTAACTAGGTGAATCTTCCAACCTATTCTTTGATCTAAACATTTGTTTCAAAACAAAGGGATTTTACCCATACACACAAAGATGAGAATCCATTGACTTAGTTTTTTAAACCACCTCTCTTTGTAGTTTTAATGTAAAAATGTAATAGGCTTTGGCAAATAGCAGAGTCTAGAAATACTTTATTTATTTTTTGTTTTAAAAATTATGATAACCTAAATTGAAAGTTCGAATAGGCACTGGGCCTGAATTTTTATATTACAAGAGAATATGATTATAATATCAGAAAAAACCAAGTTTTATTATAATTTGTAGTACATCCCTAGGTGTAGCAAAGAGAATTTTTCTGTCCTTTTGATGTGAAAGTACAATTTTGGATGTCAATATCTTTCTTTTTGACTATATACACAATGCCGATGAAGGAAGATTATAGTACTCCCTAATACTGGGGATGTACTATTTGGAAAAAGATTATCAATTTTAGAATGGATTTTTTTTTAAAAAAAGAAACAGGTAGGGCTCTTTTTCTTCGAATAGAACAAGTTCTATACATTAAATTATTTCAAGGACTTGAAGTAGAGTACACTCTAGATAATTCATCTTTAGAAAAATTAATAATTTGTCACTTAAATTCGGAACTCGTTATAAATGATAATATTGAGAATTCTGTTTATATATTACGAAAATTTTCAGTCTAATTATAATCGTGACGTGTATTTGATAAAAAAATTTAAATACACAAAACGGTTCAAGAAAATATTAGAGTGTGTCAATGTGAATGGAACCTTAATTTAATTGTATACTTCTTGTGAGGGATCAAATTAAGAACCTTAATTTAGTGGAAGCAGGGAGGAATATGGGAGTTATGCGAAGAGCCGAAAACAAAAGGTTAAGGTCTCTCTGTCGCATCAATTAATTGGGTAAAAAAGATGACAAATCTCTGCTTTGAAACCTCTTTTATCTCTTTCACAGAAAAAGTGCACTTAAAATAATAAGTCAATTATTTGTACCAAAAAAATAAATAAATAAAGTCAATTATTTATATTTCAGCTTAAATAATTGATAATAATATTATGTGCATCTTTGCCTAGCATTGTTCTTTCTATTGTCAAGAAAAATATCGATATTCACTAATCAAGGTTGCAAACTTTGTTTTTGCTGCTTATTTTATTGTTAATTTTTTCCACACTGATTTATTGGGCTAACAAGTATATTCTCTGTGTCAAAATTAGAGATATATTTTAATTTTTTTAGAAGTAACTTGTGAAATTTTAAATTCACAATTGATATGAGTACATTCAAACTTTGAAAGTGAATAAATGTGATAATTAATAATATTTTTTAGTTAATTTACGATAATTATAATTGTTTGTATTAAAATGTATCGATTTTGAATTTCTCAAAATTGACTTATAAACTTTAATTTGGAACTAGGGAGTAACTCTTGTCTAATTATTATACCTTTGATATCCGTTTCTATTTTCTTTGGCTTTCAAAGGCCAATCAAAATCTCCTCGATGAAATCTGATGCTGATCACACAGAAAATTTACTACTTGCAGTGCACGAGTTTCTGCTACCTGATTAGAGCCTAATATAATTAGGTACTTCTGTTTGTATTAACAAAGAAAGAAGAGGAGGCTGCCTGCCTGCCTGCCTGCTGGAATGAATTGGTACATGAAGATTTTACCAACACAGTTTAGCAAGAAAGGGAGATGAGAGTTGGGAATATTAATAATTGTGCCATTCTAAATGTAACATTATTACAAAATTTGTATTTATCATTGTTTATAATATTTTTGTCTGCAAAAACAGATAAGATATTAACTATTTGGATAAATTTATGTACACTACTCCAAACACTACATTTTACACTACATTGCACATCCAACCATTAAAAAGTGAGACCTGACACGAAAATCCACGTCAGGTCCCACTTTTTAATGGTTGGATGTGCAATGTAGTGTAAAATGTAGTGTTTGGAGCAGTGTCCTAACTATTTATACTAATTTGACATCATTATGAACTATTATATTTAATCCCACGAGTTATATTTTGTTATTTTTAACTGACATTTAACCGTTAAATAAAATATGACAGAAGTAATTAGGATAACAAAAACCTAAATTTCCTCGGTAAAAGGTGATATGAATCCAACAGTCATCACCATAACACACCCTGCAAGACCAATGTGTTGGATAACAATTAACAAACCCTACCATTACAATTTACAATCGACTGAATAGAGTTAAAAAAACACCATGTCTAAACCTCTAAACCACATGAATAATTCTAACTATCTAAGAAATAATAAAATAAATTCCATCTTGAATTATAATTATTAGTAGTAAAATTTAATCCTTAAATCTATCCCACACAGCTTGGTTAGTAGCTTACTATATTGTCTTCCAGTGACTTGCTAACATGCGCCATTCATACGCGAAATTCTAAATATCGTTTGGCAAGCCAGAGTTTTGTTGAAAGCCGAAACGCCATTTGATTCAACCAAGCTGATAAGAAATGGGAACTGCGAGTGCTCTCATCTTTAATTCGCAGCTCAACAATACAAACCACTGCTTCAAATGTGTTAATACAAACACAAATCATCGAACATCTTCTCTGCTCAATATCAGTCAAAGAAGTCCCAAATTGATTGTCTCAAATAAGCGGGACTGCTATAAAAAGTTCAGCAAAGTTGTTTGCTTTGCTGTTGAAGATGCGACGGAGAAGCAACAAGAATCGGGACGTGACGAGGTTGCTGGTGTTGTTGAAGATAAGCCTGGTAAGTGGAACCCAATTTGACTGTATTTTTTATTTATGTATTTGTATCCATTTAGGGTAATATGTTGGATGATTCTGTACATGGGTATTTTGTTTGGATTGGTTTTCTGAAAGGGGTTGTATTTGATTGGCTCTGTATGTGCTGTTTTTGTTTGAATTTAGCCGTTCCGTTTCTTCTGTATTTCATGATTCCCGTGGCTTCTTTGCTGTAGTTTCTATGTCCTTAGCTTCTTTTTCTGAGCTTGTTTAGTCACTCTGTTATTCCATAGATAATGCTCCCTTACAAGTATTTGATGGGTTATCTATATAGTTGTGGATGATGCCCAAACACTCCTATCACATGCTCATTCATTTGCAGCTTGCTTATTTAAGTCAGAACACTAATCAAGAATCCCAAATTTTACTTTTTTTGTAAATCATAATAAGTAGTTGGGGAAAGGTTTGTTTGAGTTGAATTGATTGAGTATAGTTGTTAATAGGAAATAGAGCTCGATGCTGGCGATAGTGAAACATTATTTGTAAACATGATGTGAGTAATTTTAGGCGAAGATATCACTTTGCTGACTCATACACCAAAAAGAAAAAGGAAAAAAATGGAAGTAAAGAAAGAAAATAAATTTGAAGTACTGTAATATAATAAAGATCTCTGTTACTTCTATCCTACTTTTTTCTTTTCCTTTCTTTTCTTTGCCTCAAAAATGTATTTAGAGGAGATTTGGATACTCTCAATCTAAAGAAAATGCTACACAACACAAGCGCGCACATGCGAGCATCACTCATCTAGTTTTATCATAGGGATTAGGATCTTAGGGAAGATGATGTTCCTTTTGTAGCCCTGACAAGTTCAAAATTTTGATGTGTAATAGTGATAAATGAATTCCCCGAAAATTGAAAATTTGAATTTTGTGCTAAGTATGCCTAGCCAAACACGACCGTGGCTTAGTAGTATCAAAGGAACACCTAACGAAATTTTCTATAATGTGTCAATTTTCAATTATTACAAAGACATGATTTTTTTTGCGTTTTGTCAATTTCAGTTAGTTAGCCTTGTGCCAGTGATTATGTTCTTTTGTTTGTATTTTGTTGTGAATGGTTATACCGGCTGTGGGGCATCCCATGTTGGTTCTTCTTTTTGTTGTGGTGAGGGGAGGAGGTTAGGGATGATGAAGCCTATTTGAAGATTACATGCTCTAATTTCAAACAAAAATACTTTCAAGGATAAAGAAGTCATGTGCTCCCTTTTTCATAAAGTATACTTCACCATAATAGGAAGAAAAAATTTGGTGTATTGAGAAACTTTTAAGTCATTGCTAGCATTGACTTGTTTTGAGTGCGATACAAAACGAGTAATGTTGCAACAACAAAAGAATCCTATGGAATATCTAGAATAACTAGGTGTAAGCCCAAAATGACAATTTCAACAGTCTCTCTTCCATCATTTTTCACTTGAAACAGGATAGGAAAGGTATTATACCTATTCTGTTAGTATTTTTTTTTTTTAAAAATTCCGATTCTTCTGTTGTAGTATCATTTTTCATACCAAAATAAAAGACCTTATGATTTATGTTCATCATCATCATAGATTTGTCTTCCTCATAATTTGTCTCATGTTAACAGCTGATTATCTCTTAATATCAGTCTAAAATTCTGAATATTTTCAGTCCATATCAATCTTAATGTTTATGTGTGGGTAATAATAGGTTTAGAAGAGCTTTTCTTTTGGATAAAATAGTTTATAAGAGTTGGACGATTTGTATGCTTGAATGTATTGTTTTCAATTACATGTGAAAGTAATTTATCTTGGTCTCTAGGTGACACAGAACCATTTTATTTATTAAAAATAAATAAATAAATAACATATATATGTATGTATGTAATATGATTAAGATCTCATGGTTCCTAAAGTTTCAGGAAAAAATTTGCTATAAGTTTTTTCACTCAGTTTTATAACATATATATTTTTTATTTATGATTATAGAGGTGCCTGATGGCTCAAACGGAGATAAATTACAGGATGACAACCCAGAAAATGGAAGTGCTATGTATAATTTTCTCTATCCCAGTAAAGAGCTCCTTCCAGAAGATAAAGAAATGAGTATATTTGACCATTTAGAGGAGCTGCGGCAGAGAATTTTCGTGTCAGTTTTGGCAGTTGGAGCTGCTATGTTAGGATGCTTTGCCTACTCAAAGGAGCTTATTATGGTTCTAGAAGCTCCTGTTAGAACACTGGGTGTTAGATTTCTGCAATTAGCCCCTGGCGAGTTTTTCTTCACGACTTTGAAGGTTACAATCAATCCTGTTTTCAGTATCATAAATTTCCTCCATATATATTTTCTATCACCAGTTTCATTGTTGTTATATCATATTTGGATGAAATTAAATATCCTAAAAGAGGATAGTTCATCTTTTGTTGCGCTGATGAATTGAAATTGGAGATGCTATATCCATTGCATTAGATTTTATAGTGTTTATCTTTCTTCTCTCTTTTTTCCTCGTCATTGGTAGAGATGCAATTTCTATTATTCCTTTCATAAGACAAAATCTTAGGTGGTAACTACAATATGTGATAACTGTTTACATAAGAAAGCTTCTCTCTTAATTACAATAGTTAGATTAGTTAAGAATAAGTATGTTCAAATTATGTACAGTTATTTGTATGGCTCAGTGTGGCTTAATAAACTACTAAAACACTAGATCATTGTTCAATCAACCATACAAAGTATTATTGAAGTTTTGTACTTGAAGTCTAAGTACTTTCACGTTGAACAATTTGTTGACAGCCAAGTTAAGAAAATATTGATATAAATAAGTATGAAACTATGTTTTTCTTCTCTGAGACAATATCCGTCATTGTAGTAATGTTTACAGCCGATTTGGTCTAAAAACTGACAATTTACTCGCATGCTTTATTTTCTGTGTTTTTTACCCTTGTAAAGGAGAGGGATTGATTCCACAAACTGATCTGGAAGTTATTTTCATTTGAGGTTCTGTTGCATCTATTGTTTCTTACCTCATATTATTTTCTTTCTCCTCTCATTTCTATTCCCAATGATTCATTAAACCACAAATTTCATCAAACGCCTCTCTGTCTTGCCCTAAACATTTCGTTGGATAAAGCACTTGCTGCTCGCTTCTTAGTAGAGTTGCATGGCAGGAAAAGAATTGTGGAAGGTAAACTTATATGCAGATGTAGTGAAAATGTCACGGTCTATCTGCTGGCCACATCGAGCTGGTAAACTAGAAATAGACCCAAATTTTGACATGATTGGTGATAATTGCCTTATTTCATACTGTAATCCCCATTGTATTTCTACTGATGGTTCTTAGAACCATTTTTTACACTGCAAAAGTTGATGGAGTGACTGCTGCAAAATTGGGTTATGAATATCAATGCATACAATTTGTGGTCTCAGTTCTGTTAAGGCAAGTTTTTGTTTTGATGATTTACATGAAAAATAATTATAGTTTTTGGTCAAAATACACAACAAAATGAGTTAAGGGACTATAGATAAAAAACAACTATAGTTTGGGTACATAATGAAAGGATTTTCCATAAATATATACTCCCTATGTCACACAAAAAGGGTCTCATTTGCTAAATTTTTTGGGTCCATTGAAAGTTAAATAAATATTATCTCCATTTACCATAATAATAATAATAATAAAGTTGGTATTCTATTATTTCTTTTTTTCTTTTTTTTTTCCTCCTCCTTCTCTTCTATATATGGACATAACTTCCTCTACAGGAAGAATCTATAAGTTAACTATTATGCTATGTTTGGATTGGAGGATGAAATGGTTTTTACAGTTTTTGTGATCATGAGTCCACTGTAAAGTCAACTCTGAGCATAATTCATTTTTTATTTTTTATTTTTGTGCAACTAGATGGAGTAATATAACTCTCAAAACTATATCACAGGTATCTGGATATTGTGGGCTTCTTTTAGGGAGCCCTGTGATTCTCTATGAGATCATAGCCTTTATTCTGCCCGGTTTAACGAGGGCAGAGAGAAGATTTCTGGGGCCAATTGTTTTAGGATCATCTATACTTTTCTACGCCGGCATTGTCTTCTCCTACTTGGTTCTCACTCCAGCAGCCTTGAATTTCTTTGTCAATTATGCAGAAGGGGTTGTGGAATCATTGTGGTCCATTGATCAATACTTCGAATTTGTTCTTGTGCTCATGTTTAGCACAGGATTGTCTTTCCAGGTAATCATCCTTCTTTCAACAGCATTATGTTTTTCAAGGTTCGAGGTTTCACACTATTGTGCAAACTTGGGAAATAAGGAGAAAATGCCAGAATTGGGTTTTGATTCATGTATTCTCAGTACTCTTTTCACAGGATTTGTATGCAAGCCTGCTAAGATGATCCTAATCCGTAACTAGTTCGAAATCGTTTTCCTTTAGATATGTTTGTGTGGGCAATTTCATTATTAGAATCATGTGATTACTCTACAGTCTCTACTATTGAAGAGACCAGAGGAGTTGGTTCCTTTATTTAGGAAGAAATGGAGAACTAGAAGAAAAATAATTTAGGTTTTGGTGCTAACGTACACAAAAAGCTCTGGCTTAAGATTGACCAAATTACATTGTTAAATGTTTTTAACGAAATCATGTGTTTCATTACCGCTGCAGGTTCCAGTTATACAACTCCTACTGGGACAAGTTGGCTTAGTGTCGGCCTGTCGGGAGATCAAATGCTATCAATTTGGAGATATGTTGTAGTTGGTGCTGTAGTTGCAGCTGCTATAGTCACTCCATCGACTGATCCTCTTACGCAATTACTTTTGGCTGGACCCCTTGTGGGTCTCTATTTCGGTGGTGCGTGGGCAGTGAAGCTCATGGGACGGTGATTGATTTCTTCTAAATCAGTTAAGAGGATTTGATTTTAATCCATATAGATCCCCTGATGTGTATAAGCTGATAAAAGCATAGAGAGAAGATGGAACGTAGGATTAATCACTAGAAAATCTGTTTGTTTGTACCTATTATTGAAGATGATATCCTTTACTAGTATAATCACCAGAGCATTATATTTGCTCTCCTTGAATGTTTAGAAACTACATTGATGGTAGAAATGAGAATGAACATGGGAGGCTCTGATCCACCAGTCCCTATGAATAAGCTCGTTACCGTGTAGTATTTCTGATCTCCTCTTTTCTTTTTCTTCTTTCATCTTCTTTTTCCTTTATTTTTTGGATTAAAGCGGAGGAGATATTCCAATAGTCTCATAATATAATCCTCTGATTAAACAGATAAACAAGGAGAGAGACGTTACTTTTAAACAACAGACGCAAACCTGAAATTTTTTCCTCATTTATCTTAATGGGTAGAAAGGGCTGTTTAGGAAGAACCGTTACATTATCAGAAACAGAAGATTTGAGGTTATAAACAAAGAGCCCAAAAAAAAAGTAGAAATCTTTCCAACAATATGATACTCAAAAAAAGAAATTCCACCAGACAGGGCTCAGAACGCTTCACTTCAAGATATCATAGGACCACTACTACCTCCAACATTAAAAAGATGGCCAATACTTGAGCACTACTAGATTACTAATAACAATCTCTCTCTCTCTCTCTCAACTGTTCAAAACAAGGTTCTCAATCTTGGGAAGTAGATCAGTACCGGTAGAGCAATATAGTTCAGATCCCAGCTGCCTCAAAGATGTCCTTAAACCAGTGCAAGCTTGAAGGAAAGCTTCCGAAGAGCCGTTAAGTTTGTCCAACTCTACCTGCATTTCATCAACCATGCTAGATATTTTTTCTGAGGCAGCCTTAATGGCAGAGAATTCTTGTGGGGGGTACAGACAAGCTCCAAGCTCATCAATCTGTACTCCAATTCCTTGACAGAGCTTCAACAGTCTCTCTAGAGAATTTACTGAATCACTGCTGCCATATGGATCTTTCATTTTAAGCAAGGATGTTATGGAACGAATGAGTTCCTTCACAACTAAAAGCACGTCAGATACAACACCAATAGCAAATTGAGCAACTTTCATCTCTTCTTGTGAGAGGTCGTTTCCTAAATCTCCATCGCATGAATTATCACTATCATGGGATTCGCTTTCTGGCTTAATAGGAACCTCATCAGAAGCTTCATCTGCTGGATCAGAGGAAGCTGGTTTGAGCTCTTTCATCTCACGAAGAACATCCTTCATGGACACTGCAACTTGTGTCATTGCTCTCCCTATTGCCGTGATATTTGTCGTAGGAGTTTTCTTAAGAGCAGTACATGTATCCCAAACAGTGCCTACCAACTGAGGAATTGAGTGTTTTTGCTCTTTACTGCAAGATCCTGCATAGTCGTTCAAGAGAATCAACAGATAAGGAGAAAATTTTCAAAAAAAAAAAATCAATACATTTAACTTGGCCGTGCTTCATTAGTTTGCACAATTAATATCAACAAATACTCGAAACTTGGAGATGAAAGGCCCATGCTTAAGAAAAGCAGCAGATCTTAAATGGTAAGAGCATGCACAAAATGAACTACATTTGTCCAACTAACAAGTAATGAAATCGCTTTCCTTTTTTTTTTTCCTTTTTTCTTTTTTTTTTTGGGTCAAAGTGCTGTACTGTTTTGTCCTCGAATGGAGTTTTACAAGTTCATGTGATCCATCATTTGGAAATTTTCTGTTCTCCCCCTTGGTTTCTAGAGATTGCTCCAACCATGCCTAATTTTTTACATGGAATGCGACGGACAATTTTCTATTCCAATATATTTAGAAACAAAGTTGCTTCAAGATGGGATTCTAAAATCAGTAACTCAAGAAATGCTAAAATAATAACTAATAAATTTAGTACGGCGTTATTTAGTAATTGAAAAGGTTAACTTCATATATCTCTTCCCTTCACACTCTACTTTACTTTGAAAAGAGATTTCCTCACTAAACACCATATTTGAGCAGGTTTATGAGGTTGGTCCCTGTAATAAGAACCTCCAACAGCTTTGAGTAGCCTCTAATTAGTAACAAGGACATTTCGAGCTCAACTTATATTATTAATTTTGACAGAGTTCATGATATATAATGGCAAAGAGATTTGGTCTTGAAGTTGGTGTCCAACAACCTCGTTTTCTCAGGTTTGGCCTCCACCATTTTCCCCACTTTCATATTCTTATTGAACCTTTCCACATCATTATATCATATTGGCACTGGGTTGAGTGATTCAGGTTAATAATATTTTCTTCTCCCTCCCCTCTCCCCCCCACCCCGGTCCCCGCCCCGCAATATTGGCCGTGCATATATACGGTGTCCATAAACAGAGCAGATAAGTTGCATCGGTAGCCTAAGCTATCTAAAGAAGCAATCCAAACACAACAGTTTCTTAGCAAAGAACAAGAAGTTGAGTATCTTTCATACAATATACAAATGAAAAGCATCTCATTATAATTTTTATAGAAAGTAACTCTCGTCCCACTAGATGGTTAGATTCCATGATTGGGAGTTAGAGAAGGTCATTAGTTTATTGATTTGTTCGTGGAGCAAGGGAAAGTAAGATACGGCAATGCACGATATGCTTATATCTTCCAACATTAGAAGTTAGAACTATGTACATACAACACTATAGGCTTGCATTATGCTTATCACCAGAAATATGGCAAGTTTATCCAAGTGCCATGTTATTGTATGCGTGTGTGTTCGCAATGAACAACAGACAGAGAGAGTACCATAGGACGAGACTGCCTCCTTTAATAGCATAAAACTGCAATCAACAACCTGCTTCACAGATGCATGGATACAAGAAGAAAGGGTGGCTCCTGCACCAACTGTACTTCCATGTGAAAGCAAAAGGAAACCCTGTAGAATATTGAAGTATGTTGCCAAGTTCTCTTCAAGTGCTTTAACTTCAGGAGTTGCCCCGGTCCAAAGCATTCCAACTATATACAAATCAGAGAAAAGACACTTATTTCCCCACTCTCTTCTCCGTGTCAAAAAAAATAAAGAAAAAAATAAAGAACAATCATAAAGCAAAATCATCTTAAGGAAAGTTCTGTTACTATATATAGAGACATACTAAGGTAGGTTTTGATTTGCTGAATGCCGAATACGAAAACAATGACAATATAGGAATGAACATTATTTTTTTACACAAATTGGTGTTTTAATGACTAAATTTCAAACGCCTTCACAAATCCATAGTTTCGTATTTCAACAACACTAATTTCAGTGCAATCAAAAGAAAAAGGGAAATGCTTTGCACCAACCAATTCCACTAAATTACTCAAAATAATAAAAAGAACCAATTCCACTAATAGAAACTAAAACCAAGATAGGTATAGTGCATTAGTGCTTAGAAATAGTTAAAATTTCAAATCACATATTCCATGTTTGCTAATTCTTGACAGTTGACATGCAAGACAATTTTAATTTTTTTTACAAGTAAAAAATCCCAACTTTTGTAACCTAATATGTCTATGCATGCGAGTAAAATGTGTTATATGGTAACTATGCACTAATTAGGATAATTATGCTTCCATTCCATAATCACACCTTAGATGAAATATTTCCTTGTATAACGTATGCTGTGACTAAAACTTTCTCCAGTCTCTTCTAACAATTACTCCTCCATCCCATTGTAATTCAACCCCCTCAAACTATAAAATATAACATATGTAAAAACAATATTTACAAATGTCATTTAACCAGGTCTTACAATCTATTGTTTGTACAAATGAGAAAAGGGGTTATATAAAAATGAGATTAGTATATTCTTCTTTGCGCATAGGATAAGTGTCAAATCTCAAGTTCCAAGATCAGTACTTCAGATTTTACAACGGCCCAAAAATTGTTGGCTTGTTTATGAAACGACAAACATTATACCTATTACCTAAATTCCGAAATCATGGTGTGGGACATGTATCTGTGAAGTTTTGGCTGATGCACCCAAAAGTTAGCTTAAACAATCAAAGAAGAGCGTACGTCCAATATGTGTTCAGCATGGACAATTTAAATTGTGAGAAGTTTCTATGACTCCTAGGTGGCAGTAACATAAACTTCAAACTGTATTGGGAATACATTTAGGTACAAGAACTACAAAATCTATTAACCAAATACTTCAGGAAGGTAATAATGAGGTACAAGTCATATAGATGCTGTTGAGCCAATGAAGAGCATTTGGGTAAAAGCAAATCTCAAATGTAGATAGAGGGCCTCTATACGATTCGCACATTCCTGCAATGCTTAAAGGACAAAAATTTTAAATGTTTGAAACACGTGGCTTTTGCAATTAGAAACTATGAATTAATACTCCCTCTATCCACAAAAAGATCCCCATTTGCAAATTTACAAACTTTAAAGATATATATTTATTTATTTATTTATTTTTAACCCTAACCTTATTATTTTAGTAGTGTTGCCATGATAATGAAATTATGATAGTGACCTTGAGTACATAGTGACATTTGATACTACAATCAAAAGAAATTGGATTATTTTTTGGGAAAAATTTTTGTTGGCAAATGGAACTCTTTTTGTGGGACAGAGGGAAGTAATATATATTTTAACACTGAGTCGAGTATAATATTAGACAACACTAGCACTTTCTCCAAGAGTTGGCTTTAAACACAAACAAAGATTAGATTTCTTGATAGCTTCCTCGTCAAAATAGGGGGGGCGCCTTCTATTCTTTTTATGCTTCCACACGCATATCATTACCACCCAGGAGGTTTAGCATGTACACCTCTAAAATGACGTTCATGCAACATTTAGCAAATAATATTTTCGTAACCATTGTACCCTTCTCTGCATAAGCAGGACCACTATTGGGTAATGACCTAGTTTCTTTCTATAGGTAATTTGGTACCAGGAAGATATTCTTTAGCTTAAAGGAGATTGTTCTGAAAATCCTACAATGACTCTCCAATCAGACATCTAAAACAGTGACCCAATTCAGCCTATGCTGAAACAAAAACAAATTTATTTAATTCAAGAACAAATGTGAGTACGTTTTCAAGAAGAATGACAAAATATACAGCTCTCGTTCCTACAAATTCGAGGATATTAAAGAAATCTGAACAGTAAATTTCCCACAAAAAATGGCAAATTTTTTATATACAAGTAAATTCAAACAAGAAATTGCAGGAGACAGAAAAAGAGATACCCATGGTGGCTTGTTTGGAAACTTGTTCTCCCATCTTAATAACCTCATCCCAACTGACTTTAACAAGAGATGAAGCAGCTGTTTGGTCCAATGCCTGCATGTAAACACTAACTTATCACGGCAAACAGTCCCCAATTGCAGACCGTAAAAGCTTTATATACACATGATTATATATATATATATATATATATATATATATATTTGGACTTTGGCATATGAAATTGAACCTGAAGGGTTTCGTGGATGGTGTTCAGGTGCTCGCTCAGAATCCGATTGAGGTGCTCTTTCTCTGCTTTTCCCATCTTTTTTCTCTCTCACACAAACTTTGTGTCGGTTGACTGTGCTGTAATCTCAGGGTTTGGGTTTATGCAGCGAGAAGAACACCTTGCTAGTACGGTTAGCCGTATGCAATTAGTAGTAATTAATAAATAAATAAATACTATTGTCTTTATTTATTTTCTTAAATCATGTAGAAAATTGCAGGAATTCATTGCCTAAAATCACTTCTTTTTGGACGTGTCCAAAATCACTCGGATATTTTATTGTCACTTTATTATTTCCTTTTCAAACTAAAAAAATAAAAAAATAAATTAGCCCTCTCTCATTTATTTATTATAGCAGCCCACTAATCTAGTAATGCCCAACAAACTCAATATATGTAAGTAGCCATTTTTTTCATCATTATATATATATATATATATATATATATAATGATGAAAATCAAATCAAAATCCAAATAACTTTTGGAGATATTAGGTTGTGGATATCTATAGAAAGACCTTATTATCTCAATATATGATGAGTGGTTGAAATTGAAGGTAGATCCGTAGATTTGCTCATGAAAATTAGAATTAATGCCGGTCTTTGAAGCTGGTGATTGTTAGTGGAGAGAAAATTGGGTATGAACAATAAACATGTATATATAGATGTTTGTAGAGATAGGAGAGATGATTTCATCTGTCAATTTAATTTTTTCTATCTAGATCTCAGATTTCATTTTAACTTTCTCCCTCTATAGGATAAATTATATCAATATATTTGTATATAGAAGGTCATATATATATAGGTCATACACACACACATATATATATATATATATATATATATATATGTGTATATGTAATTTGGTGTGGTTCGGTATTTACCAAACATGAAAATGGAGATCTTATCTTGAGTTAATTAGTAAATTGATTGAGTCATTTTAATTGATCACGAATCAATTTTAAATTAATACATATGTAATTTTTATAATTATAGTAAACTTTTAGTATCTTGTGTCGTATTAAAAAATATATAAAACGATATTAATATATATACAACTCATAAATTTCATATTTAATGTATTATTACGTTTCATATATATTATTTATATTCGAATTTTAATGTCAGATTACACATACTATAATTTTAAATTACATTATTCTATAGTTTTTAAATCATTGTTTACGATTAAATAATTTAGGGGTGATCCGTGGTCTGTTGTAGGTTTAAAGGCAGTACGAGAAAACTATTACTATTGAAAATATTAGATTGGATTGCAATAATAGATCTAATCAAATACAAAAGAAAATGAAGTGAAAAAACAATGCATTCTGCAATTACCATTTCAAACTGCAATATTTTCGCAATGACCATTCCTTGCCGAGTTTATGGAATATAGAGACAAAGTGACAGACCATTGGTATTAAGATTATACAAGTCGATACAGAAATCAAAATTTCCGTCCAAAAACAAAGAAGCTCCAGTCTCGTTTCTGAATGCACTTTTCTTTTACAATAATTTAGAAGAAAGGTAATTCATGTCATGTGAAATCTATTGTGCTCACATCAATCTATTATCTGTTGAAGATCCTTCATAATATAGCCTCTCCCTTGCCTTAGATGCCTGCATAATCAAATATAAGGAAAAGGAAAATAATTTATTTTCAAGATTAAAATTGGTTAGTCCAATTGACACCGGGAAAATTATCTGCCAAGATTCGATATAATTTACGTTTTGATATTTATGGACAATTTAAATATTTGATGTGTTTTTATTTATTAATTAGGATAACCGGTAGTTATAATTATGTTTTGGGGATTATTTTTTAAGTTTATTAGATTTTATTTATTTCTAGGTAGTATAAATAGTCTTTTAGGGTTATTATTATGGAACAACAACAACTCTTATTATTCAGATTTATGAAATATTGTGGCTGCTTATAGTTAATTTTATCCAACTTTGTGAATTCATGTGATTGCAAAGTTATATAGATTCAATTCCTGTGATTGTTTCTATTCTCTATTTCGTTTTTCGCTGTGTCACCAATAATCAGAAAAAACTTCCTAGCTTTTCTTTTGCTCTTATATTTTCCCCTCCTTGGCCAAGGGTAAAGTTTTTGGGCATCTCAGAGCACCCGACTAGTCCTCCTGGCTGTTCCATATATATACACCAGGTCAGTACTGTGATAAATCCTGGAAGATGGCCAAGGAGTTTTACTCTATTTTTCCCCTCACATTTCATTATGATTTATTATAAAAATGGGAGTCATGTTATTCGAAAAAACTTGCTATCAGAGATGAGGGGCAGACCTGTTCTTCCCAATTTGTACAAATTGTTATTATAAAGAGTAAAATTGTTTGTAGGATGGCACCAGCCTGTATTCCAATCCAAAGTCCTTTTCCTCGAAGATGTACCCAAAATCCCAATATGGCAGCAATAGGCATTCCAAAAAGGTAGAATGCAGCAAGATTGACATAAGCCCCTATATGTTGCCATCCACATCCCCTAGCAACACCTGATATAAAGAAACACACATAAGTTGCATTGCGCAACAGAATATCATCTACTGCAGAAAAGTGGGTGGAAGGAGAGGGAAAAAAAGAAAAGGGGGGGGGGGGGGGGGGGTAGGAATTAGGGTGGATGCTTTCTCAAAGCCCACTATATATTTTTCTCCAAAAAGAAGATATACTAGATATGTAGTCACAAGGTTGAAAAGACCGAACCTGAAAGGACACCTTGTAGACTATCAATGATAATAGATAGACAAATCAGAGGAGCCATGTATGTCACATAATCAACAACTTCCTTTTCATTGCTGAAAGTGTATCCAAATACACGCCGGCAGGCAAAGAGAGTCCCACTTATTATAATTGCCTCGGTGACTGCGAGGAGCATCACAGCAAAGACAGATACACGAGCCGCTTGTGGATTCCCAGCCCCTAATTCATTGGAAACTCTAGTGCTGAAAATAAAGGCAGATTCGGAAACAATTATTTATGGTAGCAACTTGATCCACTAATTCTAATGCTAAAAGGTTCGTTGTATAAGAGTTTCTTTACAAAATCCCATTCCACCCTCTCACAAGGCGCAGGGTGGTGACATGAGTTTACAAAAATTAAGACAACTGATTTGGATCTTTTTTCATATACCAATCCTCCATCTATTTTAAATTAATTTTCCACCATGTATTTGAGAGAGACAGACCATATTCAGATTCGTCCTGAACAATAAAATTAGCTTGGAAGTAAAAGGATATTGAAAGGAACCAAATACCATAACATACATACGAAAACTCATTTTGCAGGGTTTAAAGCAAACCTCACACCAGCGGCAAGTCCATAAGGTATTGAATAGAGCGTTGCAATGGTGTTCAGACTGTTTCAGAAAATCACAAGAAAGAAAATCACTATATTGGGTCTCTGAAATTCACATCATCTTTAAGTTTACTGATATAAAATGTACCATATAGACAGTACTGAAGTTTCAAGTTTTGGATTTGGTAAAAGCCCAGACAGCAAGACAACTAGCTCAAATGACCACGTCTCAAGACTACAATCATGAATATGAAAAAATGCATAAGAATTCCATATATGTAGGAAAATGGATAAGAACTATTTCAAGAACTTTACACACAGAAAGAGAGTGAGAATGTTACCAAATCATGACAGCAGAAGGAATAGCAAAGCGAAAGAATTCTCTAATCCCTTGAAAAATTTCCATTGAAATTGGAGCACGAGTATTTGCACAGCTAAAAGAGTACCTCATGTATACAACAAGGAAGATCACGTTCAACCACATAGATATACACATTGCTAATGCTGCTCCAACATTATGTAATGTGGACTTAAATACTAGCACCCAACAGAGAGGAACGTGTAAACAAATTGTAGCACATGTACTAATCAGCATCGGAAGGATCAAACTTTGCATCTGAAAGTACCGAACAAGTGGTTGAAGAGTTGCATAAGCAAAGAGGGCAGGAATAAGCCACATTATGAATCTTCCGGCTTCATGTGAGATCATAGGGTCTTGTCCTATAAAACTGAGTATCCTTCCCATGTTTATCCATAAGACAGAGAGAGGGACACAAACTATGATGAGGCAGAAAATAGCAGTGTAAGTTTGAGTTCCAAGCTTTTGATACTGATGAGCTCCATAAGCCTGCCCGCATAGAGTTTCAAGTGCACTAGCCATTCCTTGCTGTTTTGAAGGTCCAAAATTCACAAAATGAGAAAATAGAAAATGAAACACAAAATATATATATATATATATATATGAACTCAATCAGTATAAAGTTTTTAATTATCTGTTTCTCTTTTAGAAATCTTGTGTGTGTGCCTGTATATGAGTTCTAGGTCATTTTGACAGATCAACAAGGTACAGAATTTATTAGATTGAGAATTAGAAATATTTCATGTAAACACAAAGGAAGTCTGATGACATATAGAATGCTAGCTTAAGATATCAACCAAAATTAGGTAAGGAAATGGATTGTAAAAAGAGGATGTGTATATTTCTTTATTGTATATATGGACATTACTGGAACCATTCACCCATAATTTTCCGGATCATCGTCAGTGCAAAAGTTCTTCGCCAATGGAAATGAATGTACAATTTTGCCATGATATCTTCATGGTGCAGCACATCCTACTTTAACAACTACTCCCTCCGTTTCAAAATTAGAGACCAAAATTAGAGAGACATTTTTCGCGAAATCCTAAACTCTACAGCAATACAAAATTTATTTAGTTTTAATACAAACAAGTATAACAATTATAAAGTAACTATAATATACTATTGCTTATCATATTTGTTTGTTTTCAAAACTTAAAAGAAATCATATTAGTTTTGAATTTTAGAATTCCGTAAATATTGACTTCAAAAAAATTAATGTATGTCTAATTCTAGAACAGATGGAGTATTACCCAAATAGTCGAACGGACTCAAACACCTTAAAGGAATTCAAAGATCATGTAGTTCTACTGACTTCTACATGTAACAGTCAAATAAGATGAATTTAGCCATATTATAAAACAAACAAGATCCACTAACCGGTAATAGAGTTAGCTAGCGTGGCTGTTAAAAAAGAAATCTTCACCGGGAAAAGTAAATCAATTATATGCCTCTAAATCGTACGGAATAATATGATGTCAAACAAACAGAGGAAATTAAAGACAATGGAGAGGGAGAGACTTGACCATGAGTGTGAAACCGGTGACACTAGAGAGCGAGATGGCGATGGCGGTGCTAGAGAGAGAAAGTTCACCAAGATGACCCACCATCATAATGGATATAACTTGAAGCAAGTAAACTGATAGAGAGACCGCCATCATCGGTCCGGCTATGTAACCCAGTCTTTTCACCTCCTCGCCCAACCCACCCCATGTGATTTTTTCAGCTTGCTTCTCTTTCACTAACAAACCTACTTCCATTTTGCTCTCTTGCCTCAGCTTCCGGCCGCCACCCTCCATAGTCCTCTCCTCACCCTGTGGAAAAATGGAGACTTAAGACAGACTTGAGAGACTCAGAGAATACAAGTACACCCGATTTTTATTGGGTCTTTTTAAGTAGGGAGTACTATTGAAGTATTTTAATTGGACAAACATTCAACAAATGGAAGCTTCCCATATGGTTAAAATCGGCAGATTGATGTTATAATTAATCAACGGTAGAATAATTGTGTAAGATTTTTATTTAAGTTGAATCCTCATATTGATAGGTTAAAATTGGCAGATTGCTTCCTTATTTTCTTCTCGTACTAACATGCACCTCAAGATTCCACACTAATGAAAATACTTTAGAAGTAACAAAGCATGTGACATGAAATATATAAATAAAAAAATAAAAATAAAATCACAAAGTTTATATAGCATTTATAAAAAAAAAAATTTGAACAACTTGAGAGACGACATCAGGAAAATGTTGGGTAACGCGTAACGCTCTAGATTAAATTTTAATCAGCAAGTTAGGTGCTGCACATGCTATTTCTCTTGCCTCCCACAATTGACTGAACCGAGCTAGAATCATGATGGAAGGACAAACATTAGAGCCACCACAATTTCCACTACTTCCCCCAAAAGGTTTGGAATGGACTTTGGCGGGTTATGATTTAATCATTTAGAATTATGTTAAGTGAAAGGGGAAAAAATATATCAGCCACAGAGTAGCCCTAAAATCAAAGGAACAATACCATATTTAATACTTGATGTGTGTAGCAGATACAAGCATGTTTTAGTGCTCAAGCAGAAGGTACAGCAATATTCAATAAATTCATCCCAATGAATACTCGTGCAATGTTCAATCATCAATATATGATTTAAAACCTTTGCAAAAAATATTCACCCACATTTTCCCTGTCAAAATTTCAAGCAATAGTTTTTAGTTAACTTCTTGGCTCTTGAGCTCTAGGGAGAGCACATCATGATCTGGTGCACTAAGTGGTTCTTCTCCATTCTCAAAGGTTTCAGTAGTACGGTCAGGTGAAGGAGGAGGTTGTTGTTCATGCTCATTGTTCTCGGGTTGAAAGTTGATGGGGAACTTTGTCACCCTGGGCTTGTCCGCCAAAATATTCTTTTGAACCCTGTCTGTCAAAACCTTTTGAGGAGGTTCTTCTCTTAGCTGTTCATCATCATAATCGTTGTTAACATAGTATCCCACTCGGATGAATTCCTGTCCCAGATAAGAGCATGTCAAAAGCAGTACTGTCACACCAATAATATCCTCTTCACGGATTTTCAATGGGTCTGGAGGATCTGCCTGTAAAGAGTCCACCATGAAAAATACATTACTGTTAATTTCACATACAATGGTACAAAAATATCAGAGTTTAAGATGTTGCTAGGGCATCATGAAGGCTGCTACCTCAAAGACAAAACGATAGTTGCCAACATTAACCGGCCCAACAAGCACACTTTCTAGGAGCTGGTCATAAGTCTCATCCTCAGCAGATCCCACATAAATTAATTTCCATTCCAAATCTGTAACAACTTAACAGTGTCAAAACGTAACTACAACACAAAGTCGGCATTAACAAACTGAGACTGAAAAGTATCTGACCGCAACATCAATAGCTACCACCAGTCAGACAACCAGTTCATGCAAGAGGGTAAGTAGAAGAAAAACAAGCAAACAAAAGAATGGGAAATATCAAATCTCCACTAATCAAGTTTATTTTATTTATTTTTTGATAGGTAAATTTTCACTGACCAAATTTGTGCCTCCAATGTACTAAGAAAGTCAGTCAATGGTCTATATACAACCACCAAAAATATATTATTCATATAGAGTGGGTGAGCAAGAGAGAGAGAGAGAAATATGGTGTGTATGTTCCATTTCCATGCAAAAATACCTTAAGCAGATGCAGTAAAGAGACAAAAAGCTCCTAACTGAAACATAGTAATACCTAGAATGAATATGTGGAACTTTAATGTCACAACTGCTTAGCAAGTTCAGCTGATTGGCAAAACTTGATATATCACAAAACAGCTGAAGCATTTGCTATCATTTAAATTCCAAAGAAAAGAGATCCCAAACACAGCAATTTTACATGGCCCTCAAATTGATAAGGTAACATCGCATTCTTCAAAATTATTCCAAACAAGTTTCTTCCACTGATGGAAGACCAGAATGGTATATTAGCAGGTAAGCCCAATATATCTGCCATTTAAGTCGTAAAAAATGAAAAATAAAAATTGAAAACCAAATATATATGAACAGAAGCAAGCAGAAAATTGGCTAGTTCCATTGAAGACAAGATACGTCAAGAATTTGATCCAGGAAAACTTAATTAAACATATCTTCTTTTTTGTTTCTTATAGACAATAGGTTTTGACTATTTTGGTAGAATTTAATGCACAAAATACCCTATGGAAGCACAAGGCGCAGAGTAGAAAATAAAATGTATGTAGTTTCTTAGGCAAAAGTATACTCCTTTGAGGTGTAAGGTCTAGAAGCTGAATAAACCCTCCCCCTACTACTAAATCAACTTCAAATTCTATTTTGGCAATAGACACTTCACATTTGTAAAATTCTTTAAAATACATAAGTATACATGCTAAGGAGTACCTAGGAAGATACAAATGGGAGGGATTAAAAAACCCAACTACGTCACCAATTTACACGTGTAATATTATCAGCCTTTCTGGCAAAAAAGAAAAAAATTATATCATCCTGATAAAGCAAAAAAATACACCTTAATTCATTCAATGAACTAGGTCTAGTTGAAAGCGCTCAATTTCAACAAAGGAAGTCTAGCTATACAGTCATATGACACAGGAGTCTATTTCAATGTTACAAGAAATTACTCAACCATAGATAGATAACATCAAAATTTCCAAACTATCTCCAGAAAAACTGTGTGGAGCCGTACGATAATATGCAAATCTGTATTATAACCAAGTAGAGTTGGTCTTGATCTACGCTGAACAAACAGATTTGCTAACCTACTACCCTAATCAACTAGCTTCAAAATTTAAGAATTATAAAAATGAACAGAAATCTTAACAAACATCATCAGCACAAATTCTTTCATCATGTCAGTTCCACCAAAAAAAAATCCCTGATTTATTTGAATATTATAAACCATCCTCTACATCATTATCAATCATAAGAAACAACATAATGAAATCAGCATATTTATATTGCTATTTCCAAGTTGTTTCATACATTTTGCTATCCATTTTTTCAAATCACCAATAATATGAAGATCTCCAAATAAAGCACCTCACAACTGCACCTTGTGTGTCAAAGTTGTTCTAATACAATAGAATTGAAAGTTATTCTGCATATTCTCCTTCATTTTCATTTACTTCCGGAAATTTTTAATCAAGAGCACACATGGGCTTAATACAAAACATTGAGTTAATTTCTACATCTAATTGTTCTTGCAATATATATTGTGATAATTCAACAAGTCTAAGAATCACATTGTGACATCAAAGCAAAGATCTTTATCCACCATAAACCTTAGCTAAGCTTCAATCACCAAAATACAACATATACCGTATAAAATATCAAACAAATCAGATTCAGTCATAGAACGCACAAAATCTTAAATTTTAGATACAATCTTACCATCTTTCAGCGGAACCAAACACTCGTAGGATATTTCAAATCGGAAAGGGTTTAGAAACGGCGACGGATTATCCAATACGGTGACGTTTGTAATGTTAACAGCACTCATCACTTCAGACAAATAGAGATCTTGCTGTTTTTGAAAAGTCTATCTAAGCCCTACACTGCAAAAACCCTAATCACAGGACCCAAAACGAATTTGAAATGGCCGACGAACAAAACAACCTTAACACCCTTCCAGTCTCTATGCGCCTCTTTGCAACGAATTAAGAATTAAGACGAGCTTATATAAGGTTACCCTCCGGCGGGAAACGGAATATGGTGTTCAATTTGGCGGGAGTTTTTTACATTTCCCGGCCTGCCTTCCATCAAAAGTAACGTTTCCCTGTATCTATTTCTTCTTTTCCTCTCAATTTAATTATTCTTCAAGGTTTTCGTTATATATTATTTTTTGGCTTAATTGTTTAATATTATATTTTTGGTCTTTTGATGTATTTTTATTATCTCAAATATTATCTATTGTTTAGTAATCCTTACGGTTCTGTAATTCATAAAACTACTTTCATTTGTCATTATTTATATTATTTTAAGTATAGTGAATACTAGCATGTCATTATTATATTTTAATAAATGTTAAAAAAAAATTATTAAAAAATTATCATTTACAAGATATATATCTAATTTTGCACACAAAAAAAGTACAGCATAATCCATCATTCTTGTTATACTTGACTAAACGAATAAAGTAATGGGATAATAGTACTAGTATATTTTAAGAGTTTTTCTATATATTACGAAATATTATAACTGAATTACGATTGTAACATATATTAATACATGAAATTTGATAAATTATAAAATAAATAATAATATACATGTCAACAAATATTTGACGAAGTTGGATTGTGATTAATGTAAAACTGTATACGATAAAATATAAGTAATAAATTAAAGTGAGACCATTCTTAATTTATACTTATCTCATGTATGCACTGCATCGTAATTATAATTCGGTTAAAAAGTTTCACAATGTATAACATGACTCTTATAAAATTGGTCTACTGTGTCAAAATACATCGTAAAAATATTACGAATTAAATTTAATCAAGTAACTTACAATAAAAAAAATCAACATATAAAGTCGCAATATATATCATTTTATATATTTCAATAAACGAGTTCACATTGTTGTTTCTTAGAGGCACATAGAGATCTATAAGGGGGGAATAGATCCTATAAAAAACTTTTGCTTGTTAAAAATATATTATCATATTATTAATTAAATAGATTTAATTAAGTACAACGAAATATTAGTTTGAAAACCCTTTCAAATATTTAAGGAAATCTCAGCTATGAATTCAGTTATTATGAATTTAAGTCACAAATAAATATAACAGATAATAGCATAAATATAAATGCAAAATGCAAATGACACCATAAAGTTTTAAGTGATTCGAAGTATAAAAGATTTTTGGTTTACTTTTCTACTCTACGAGTAGGAAATCCACTAAGGATACTCGACGGTCACTAAAACCAGATCACTAAGATCTATTACAATGAATCACTAAGATTTTTTCAAATCACTCAGACTTGACAACATTTGTCAGTTGTCAAGTCTGAGTGATTTGAAGAAATCACTTAGAACTTAAAACTATTCAACTATTACATCTAATATGGCATACCAAGTCCTTACATCCATTGTCAAATTCTTCTGAAATAATTGCATTCTTAAAAGTCACTTAGACTTAGTACAATAGTCACTTAGACCTGCGAATCACAGTTGATTGATTGTTGTCTAAGGTGCTACTAAGTTGCGTTTAAGCTTAGTTTTTGAAAACTTAGTAGCAAAATAAGTTGTTCTTTTATCATAGAGTGACGCTTTGATATTTTGGCAGAGATTCAGCTTGATGATTGGTGATTCGTATTGTTTAATTGAATCATATTACTCTTTTATAAACCTTATCGAGAGTTTCCCGTTGAAAAGTTGTCGTTATGCATTTAATGCACCGATCATAATAGATCTCTGACATTGACTTTCAAAGTGGATGTGTTAGCTTGCTTTTCGCTCTAATAGGTCACATCAGACTGTTACTTCGCCTACCACGTGGGTGCTGTCACATCGCTAAGCTAGCTGTTAGACACAATTCCATCTGATCTTCAATTTGAACTTAGGATGATTGATAAATATCTCGAGATTTTACTCTGGAAGGCTCCTCGTTGTCAGTCCTATATCAGACCTGACATGTTTTGCGACTTTGACTAGTCGTAAATTTTTATGAGGGTCATAAAGCGTATGACTTGATTTGCTCAATGTTCTTGTACTCTCCAACTTGCTCTACGATCGACTTACTCTATGAGTTGAGAGATACTCTACGATCATTGAGTAGACTCTATGATTCTTACTTCACTTTATAACCTTATAGTGAACTCTACAATTTATTACAGACTCTGCGATCTTGACTTAACTCTGTGAACTTCTGGCATACTCTACGATCCTTCACTAAATGCTCTATGATAATATAACTAACTCTGCGATCTTCAATAAACTTTACGAAATACCATAGTAGCTTTACGATCATTCAATTTGACTAAACGATCGATTCAATCCTATCATCTATATATCAATTCAACTTAAAAAATCAACCTAACAAATGATATTTCTATTCTAAGTTTTTGTACATCAAATTATTATCAAGGACTTTACAAAAAACTACTGAATAAATACATTAATAATATATCATCGTTAAATTAAACATGTAATTCTTAACACACATGACTCTACGTCAAGCTATTATAATTAATTTGTATTACTATGTAGTAATCTTTCACTCGTTCTATAAATATAATTTTATTTTGACATTTTTTAAAGTTGACTTTTGTTTGACTTTTTAAAATTAATTCATAAATTCCACAAATTTAAATTAATATAATTCATTCGATTTCTAGTTAATAAAATTACTATAATTTTAAAGAAGGTAAAATATACTAATAAGTACAAAAATTATTATTTAATAAAATTAAAACACGAGGCATACAATATTTTCAAGAAAGGAAGATCCCAAAAAAGTTGTTGTGGTTGATATATTATGTGACGCCCCCAAAATAGGTCCACACAACCCATTTTGAGTCGCCAATAACATTCCACAAAATACAAATACAAATACGAATTTTCCCATTTACAACTAATAAGTGTTGTGCAAAATACGACAACACAATACAAATACATCTTAAATTCTCAATACACTTATTGTCACACTAATAGTAAAGTATTGAGACACTTCTATTGTCTCGGACCATCACTCCATTCCCCGGCTAGTCCCCGCTACACTCTATTTTCCTGAAGAGAACAAAGGAAAAGGGTGAGCACAAATAGCCCAGTAGGAAATATCATGACTAAGATAATGAAGAATAAAAATTATCTTTAGTCTTCAATCGAAATAAATCAGAGATTTAAAGATGTTATTCAATAAAAACAACTGCAGCGGAACGGACAATCCATTAGAAGAGTCAAGTAGATTATAATATCTACCATCTTCTATAAATTAAAGGATCACCACCAATATTTTATCCCTGTAACACCAATCAACAATTCCTGTTTATGAACATCCAAATCAACATTTTATATTCAACAGCCTCTCTTTGCACTACGTGCCAAAGATATTTATTTGTAACACCAATCAACAATTTCAACAGCCTCTCTTTGCACTACGTGCCAAAGATATTTATTTGTAACACCAATCAACAATTTCAACAGCATCTCTTTGCACTACGTGCCAAAGATATTTATTTGTAACACCAATCAATAATTTCAACAGCCTCTCTTTGCACTACGTGCCAAAGATATTTATTTGTAACACCAATCAACAGTTTCAACAGCCTCTCTTTGCAATACATGCCAAAGATATTTATTTGTACCATCACTGGTCATGATCATTCCAAACACCAGTTCATCTTTGCACTACGGGCCAAAGAGAACTTTCATCATACGCCTTTGTTTGTAACACCAAAAGTCATGATAATACCAATACACAGTTTGGTCAAAATCATGTCACGCCAGTTCATCTTTGCACTACGGGCCAAAGAGAACTATCACCACAATTTAAGTATGAGGATGAGGATGATGACAATGATACAGTGAGATCAAGGATAAGAAAAGCTTTATAATTTAATCAGTATCAAAGATTGACCAAATTGCCAACACGATGACCAAATTGTGGAGTCAAATTCAAGAATGATATTCAAGAAATTATTTCATGCTTCAACTATAACGTATAAAATGAAATAGAAAGATTCAAGTGAAAAGATATTAGATGAAGCACAAACTATTAAGGATATTCTACTAATTTCAAGGATTTTCTCCATTTAAAAATAAGGTTTTGGAAACAAACAGAGATTTCTTATCATAAATGGAGAAATGTGAAAGAAAAGATATTCCGTAAAGAGTACAAAAGAAATGATACGTTATACGAGTATAACAGAATATATGAAACTGCAAATGGGTTTTCACCCGTCATGCGGTAATCCGCGTAGACAGATTATCTCCCCAAAAGATTAATAAGTAATGAATACGAAGGGTTATTCACCCGTCATGCGGTAATCCGCGTAGACAGATTATTTCCACTAAAGATTAATAAGTAACGAATATGAAGGGTTATTCACCCGTCATGCGGTAATCCGCGTAGACAGGTTATCCCCACAAATTAATACGGAATGAATAACAACCTTTCTGAGTATAATATCACTTACGAATAAGGAAGCAAATTATATTACATAAGAGTATGAAAGAAATGATATCCCCTACAAATTAATAAGGAATGAATAACAACCTTTATGAATATAATATCACTTACGAACAAGGAAGCAAATGATATTATATAAGAGTATAAAAAAATGATATCCCCTACCTTCGTTAATAAGTGACTGGATGTTGCTTTCTATGAAGTTTACTAACTTGGACACTACTAGTATTCTCACAAATACTCACAATAGCCTAGCACACTAAGAGAACTTAAGAAATTTAGAGAGAGAGAGAGAGTATATGCAAGGAAGGTATGAAGATTTCTTAAGATAACCCCTCCTATTTATAGGAAAACCAAGTTTCATTAATTGCACAAAAAGGGCTCGACTTATTACACTTTAGTACCTCCATCTTTGCCTCTATTTTTAATATAATCCCTCAAGTATTATCAATCTTGCATAACATCCCCTAATAGTACCCACATGTGAACCAATAGTTCCATCATGTGAACCAATAGTTCATATCATGTGAATTTTAAAATTTCACTTAGGTACCCCTAAGTTAGACTCCACTTTTAATCCGTCAATAATGCTAAAATATCATAACAATAATATGAGTTACAGTGCCATGATAAATAATAAAAAGTACCATGCGGATGCTATTGTAATTATTGAATCAAAATATTATGTAATTGCTACTTTATTAATTATTGAATCAATAATTTAAAATACTGTGTAATACCGTGTGTTGTGAAATACCGCGTACTACTGTGGAATAACGCGTTTTACTGTTCTTTTTTATTACCGGGTATTTCAACAGTTGCCGGTGATAATACTGTTGACAAAATACTGTCGCCTTCAGTTTCCGACAATGGGGCCCACTATCGTTGACAATATTACCATTGTGGGGCCCACTAATATTTTGATATTTCGACGCCGTCGTACGATACCGAATATAATATTCTCCGACAAAAAGAATATTCCCCGACAAAAGGAATATTCCCCGACATACAGGTTTGACTTTTTGTATAAATGAATAGTAAATTCGTATGAATAGTACTTTCGTATTTATACCGTATAATTTTGTATCCAGCTCATATAAACGTTATGACGTAATTCGAAGGTCGAAGAAAGTGTAAAAGCGTTTTTAGCGTGAATAGTCTCCCGTGAATAGTGATCGCGTGAATAGTGATTTAGCGTTATTACTAGACTTCTCAATTTTCACATTTCACTAGTAACTTTATCATTATCGATTTAACACCTTTCTGTTTAAAAATAATAATCAGAAGAAAAATAAATTTTCTTTGTTAAAATTATCGGGGTCTTACAATCTCCCCTCCTTATGAAATTTCGTCCCCGAAATTTACGTAGGTACCTGGCATATCGAAGAGGTGAGGATACCTTGCTCTTACTTCAGATTCTAACTCCCAGGTTATTTCCTCTATATCATGGTTTCTCCATAAAACTTTGACTCGAGGTATAACCTTTGATCGTAGAATTTGTTCCTTCTTATCCAAGACCTTGACAGGTATCTCGTCGTACGTTAAATCCTCTACTATCTCGTCTGGTTCTAATTCAATAACGTGGTATGGATCTTTCACATATTTACGTAGCGTGCATATGTGAAAAGCATTATAAATACGAGACATGCTTGGTGGTAAGGCGAGTCTGTAGGCCACAATTCCTACTCGGTTGAGGATTTTAAATGGACCGATAAATCGAGGGTTGAGCTTTCCTCTCTTTTCGAATCTTGTATCTTCTTTCCACGGAGTAACACGTAAGAATACATGGTCTCCGATTATCCCTTCGATGAAGATCATCATAACTCCTTTGTCGATCTTGTGCTGCTTATATACGTTGCCATCTTCTCGTGGGTTCGTGGAGTCTTTAACTCTATATTCATCCTTTGTAAGTCATCCAAAATAGGTCTTTACATTGTCAGCATCGTACTCGTACTTGCATACGTTCTTCTACGCAATGCGTTGGCTACTACATTTGCCTTTTCCACGATGTTATTGAATGGTATGATCGTAATCCTTCAACAGCTCGAGCCAACGTCGTTGTCGCATGTTGAGTTCCTTATGGGTGAAGAAATATTTAAGGCTTTTATGATTTGCATAGATTTCTATTTACTCTCATCTTTCTTCTTTACGAATAAAATAGGAGCACCCCAATGCGATGTATTCGAACGTATGAAGTTAGTATCTAACAACTCCTGTAGTTGGGTTTTTAACTCCAGAAAATTCAATAGGAGCCATACATATGGGGTCTTAGAAATGAATTTTGTATTGGGTTCAAGATCGATACAAAAATTTGATTTGACGGTCTAGGGGTTAGGCCAGGAAGTTCTTCGGGAAATACGTCATGAAACTTATTAACAAGAGAAATATCAATCAAATTTGACGTATTTTTGTTTAAATCAGTTACATGGGCTAAGAAAGCTTGACATCCGTTTTTCAATAAACGAATGACTTTGTGACTAGAAATGACGGTTATTGATTTCAATGGTTTGGTTGCTTGAATTCGCATAATAGGCTGATTAGGAATATGAAAACTAATGACTTTACGAAAGCAATCAATTTTAGCATGATGAGTAGTTAACCAATCAAATTCATGCATGTCCAAGGAGATAAGATCAACAGGTAATGTGAGGGTGCTGATTTGAACAAAGCAAGATTTATAGACTATAGATGTAACGAATGTTTGTTCCAATGGTTTTTCAACAAATAAGTCAAAATTTAATTTATCAAGGGTCAAGTTTAAACGTTGGGCACAAGCAGATGAAATAAAAGAGTGGGTAGAATCAGTATCTAATAAGGTATAGATTCGCAAGAGTTTATGATTAGCTCACCGGTTATAACGTCATCTGGTTTCCACGTATTTTGAGAGGTTACGACAAAAGCTCTGCCTTGTACCACCGGTTTTGACTTGTCCGTGTCAGCCCTTGGTGTCATCGTTACGGTTGGACTTGATTTTGCTACACGACAGAATCGAGATATGTGGTCTTCCTTTCCACAATTGTAACATACCTTGGATGGTTGTGTACAGTTTGGACTGATGTGTCCCTCCTTTCCGCACTTATAACATATGACTGGTGGTCGTTCCTCTTCCCTCGAAACTGGTACTGGTGTTGCTGCTGATGCTGGTACATTTCCCTGATCATTGTTGAATCTTCTCTTCTTGGAATTGTTGCCGCTTGACTCACTCCTTCTGTTATCCGGGCCAGGATTACCACCGAAGTGGTTACCATTTCCGGTGTTGTGATTCCCTCCTCGCTGATTATCCTTATTTCGATAATTACTACCGCCATTACGATTATTACCGTGATTTTGCTCTCGTGGTTGGGTGTTGCTTCCTGGTTGTAGTAGTCCTCTTTCCTGCTCCACTACTTGAGCCCTATCCACAGCATCTGCGTATATACAAATTTTATGAGAAACGAGATACTGACGAATTTCTGGTTTCAAACCTCGTAGGAACATTCGTGTCATCCGATTCTCAGTGTCCACCAAATGGGATGCAAAACGCGACAACTCGGCAAACTTGGCTTCGTACTGCGACACCGTCATGTTGTTCTGTTCCAGTTTGATGAATTCCACCTCTTTCATATGGCGAATACTTTCCGGGAAATACTTCTCGTTAAATAATTCCTGGAACTCGACCCAAGACATCTCGAGTGCCGAGTGATGGGTACGTTTCACAGATTCCCACCAATGATCCGCTTCTCCTCGCAACATAAAGGTGGCAAAAGGAACCTTTTGGTCGTTCGTGCAGCGCAGCGCAGTACATCAAATATCTTTGTTAATTGTTTAAGCCACGACTCTGCCTTGAGTGGATCTGGTTTGCCGAAAAATTCAGGCGGTCCCAATTCTTTGAACTGCTTGGCAGTAACCATCCGTACATTATCAGCGTTTCTGCTAGTATTGTAGACAGGAGCTCTTCTCGCCTGGTTCTGCATGTATTGCATGAAGTTCCTAAACATTTCATCATTCATCCGGTTGTTAGCATCATGATTAACATCATGATATTCTAAGTTTGCACCCGTATTATTTGTGGCTTCCTGATTTTCAGCCACAATGGTCTCATAGTGAATCTCTTGGTTTTCAGATGTCATTCTGAAATGTGATCACAAAACAATTATAGTTAAAGAAATAGACATGAAACATCTTATCCCTATAACCAAACCAATTACAAAAAAAAACAAAATAGCTTAGGTAGGACACACTAGCGAAGGATTTTACTCGTCTCTCCCCTCCTAGTTCTAATCCCAGATCTCTACCAGAGATCATATCCCTAAGCTCTGATACCAACTGTGACGCCCCCAAAATAGGTCCACACAACCCATTTTGAGTCGCCAATAACATTCCACAAAATACAAATACAAATACGAATTTTCCCATTTACAACTAATAAGTGTTGTGCAAAATACGACAACACAATACAAATACATCTTAAATTCTCAATACACTTATTGCCACACTAATAGTAAAGTATTGAGACACTTCTATTGTCTCGGACCATCACTCCATTCCCCGGCTAGTCCCCGCTACACTCTATTTTCCTGAAGAGAACAAAGGAAAAGGGTGAGCACAAATAGCCCAGTAGGAAATATCATGACTAAGATAATGAAGAATAAAAATTATCTTTAGTCTTCAATCGAAATAAATCAGAGATTTAAAGATGTTATTCAATAAAAACAACTGCAGCGGAACGGACAATCCATTAGAAGAGTCAAGTAGATTATAATATCTACCATCTTCTATAAATTAAAGGATCACCACCAATATTTTATCCCTGTAACACCAATCAACAATTCCTGTTTATGAACATCCAAATCAACATTTTATATTCAACAGCCTCTCTTTGCACTACGTGCCAAAGATATTTATTTGTAACACCAATCAACAATTTCAACAGCCTCTCTTTGCACTACGTGCCAAAGATATTTATTTGTAACACCAATCAACAATTTCAACAGCATCTCTTTGCACTACGTGCCAAAGATATTTATTTGTAACACCAATCAATAATTTCAACAGCCTCTCTTTGCACTACGTGCCAAAGATATTTATTTGTAACACCAATCAACAGTTTCAACAGCCTCTCTTTGCAATACATGCCAAAGATATTTATTTGTACCATCACTGGTCATGATCATGCCAAACACCAGTTCATCTTTGCACTACGGGCCAAAGAGAACTTTCATCATACGCCTTTGTTTGTAACACCAAAAGTCATGATAATACCAATACACAGTTTGGTCAAAATCATGTCACGCCAGTTCATCTTTGCACTACGGGCCAAAGAGAACTATCACCACAATTTAAGTATGAGGATGAGGATGATGACAATGATACAGTGAGATCAAGGATAAGAAAAGCTTTATAATTTAATCAGTATCAAAGATTGACCAAATTGCCAACACGATGACCAAATTGTGGAGTCAAATTCAAGAATGATATTCAAGAAATTATTTCATGCTTCAACTATAACGTATAAAATGAAATAGAAAGATTCAAGTGAAAAGATATTAGATGAAGCACAAACTATTAAGGATATTCTACTAATTTCAAGGATTTTCTCCATTTAAAAATAAGGTTTTGGAAACAAACAGAGATTTCTTATCATAAATGGAGAAATGTGAAAGAAAAGATATTCCGTAAAGAGTACAAAAGAAATGATACGTTATACGAGTATAACAGAATATATGAAACTGCAAATGGGTTTTCACCCGTCATGCGGTAATCCGCGTAGACAGATTATCTCCCCAAAAGATTAATAAGTAATGAATACGAAGGGTTATTCACCCGTCATGCGGTAATCCGCGTAGACAGATTATTTCCACTAAAGATTAATAAGTAACGAATATGAAGGGTTATTCACCCGTCATGCGGTAATCCGCGTAGACAGGTTATCCCCACAAATTAATACGGAATGAATAACAACCTTTCTGAGTATAATATCACTTACGAATAAGGAAGCAAATTATATTACATAAGAGTATGAAAGAAATGATATCCCCTACAAATTAATAAGGAATGAATAACAACCTTTATGAATATAATATCACTTACGAACAAGGAAGCAAATGATATTATATAAGAGTATAAAAAAATGATATCCCCTACCTTCGTTAATAAGTGACTGGATGTTGCTTTCTATGAAGTTTACTAACTTGGACACTACTAGTATTCTCACAAATACTCACAATAGCCTAGCACACTAAGAGAACTTAAGAAATTTAGAGAGAGAGAGAGAGTATATGCAAGGAAGGTATGAAGATTTCTTAAGATAACCCCTCCTATTTATAGGAAAACCAAGTTTCATTAATTGCACAAAAAGGGCTCGACTTATTACACTTTAGTACCTCCATCTTTGCCTCTATTTTTAATATAATCCCTCAAGTATTATCAATCTTGCATAACATCCCCTAATAGTACCCACATGTGAACCAATAGTTCCATCATGTGAACCAATAGTTCATATCATGTGAATTTTAAAATTTCACTTAGGTACCCCTAAGTTAGACTCCACTTTTAATCCGTCAATAATGCTAAAATATCATAACAATAATATGAGTTACAGTGCCATGATAAATAATAAAAAGTACCATGCGGATGCTATTGTAATTATTGAATCAAAATATTATGTAATTGCTACTTTATTAATTATTGAATCAATAATTTAAAATACTGTGTAATACCGTGTGTTGTGAAATACCGCGTACTACTGTGGAATAACGCGTTTTACTGTTCTTTTTTTATTACCGGGTATTTCAACAGTTGCCGGTGATAATACTGTTGACAAAATACTGTCGCCTTCAGTTTCAGACAATGGGGCCCACTATCGTTGACAATATTACCATTGTGGGGCCCACTAATATTTTGATATTTCGACGCCGTCGTACGATACCGAATATAATATTCTCCGACAAAAAGAATATTCCCCGACAAAAGGAATATTCCCCGACATACAGGTTTGACTTTTTGTATAAATGAATAGTAAATTCGTATGAATAGTACTTTCGTATTTATACCGTATAATTTTGTATCCAGCTCATATAAACGTTATGACGTAATTCGAAGGTCGAAGAAAGTGTAAAAGCGTTTTTAGCGTGAATAGTCTCCCGTGAATAGTGATCGCGTGAATAGTGATTTAGCGTTATTACTAGACTTCTCAATTTTCACATTTCACTAGTAACTTTATCATTATCGATTTAACACCTTTCTGTTTAAAAATAATAATCAGAAGAAAAATAAATTTTCTTTGTTAAAATTATCGGGGTCTTACAATCTCCCCTCCTTATGAAATTTCGTCCCCGAAATTTACGTAGGTACCTGGCATATCGAAGAGGTGAGGATACCTTGCTCTTACTTCAGATTCTAACTCCCAGGTTATTTCCTCTATATCATGGTTTCTCCATAAAACTTTGACTCGAGGTATAACCTTTGATCGTAGAATTTGTTCCTTCTTATCCAAGACCTTGACAGGTATCTCGTCGTACGTTAAATCCTCTACTATCTCGTCTGGTTCTAATTCAATAACGTGGTATGGATCTTTCACATATTTACGTAGCGTGCATATGTGAAAAGCATTATAAATACGAGACATGCTTGGTGGTAAGGCGAGTCTGTAGGCCACAATTCCTACTCGGTTGAGGATTTTAAATGGACCGATAAATCGAGGGTTGAGCTTTCCTCTCTTTTCGAATCTTGTATCTTCTTTCCACGGAGTAACACGTAAGAATACATGGTCTCCGATTATCCCTTCGATGAAGATCATCATAACTCCTTTGTCGATCTTGTGCTGCTTATATACGTTGCCATCTTCTCGTGGGTTCGTGGAGTCTTTAACTCTATATTCATCCTTTGTAAGTCATCCAAAATAGGTCTTTACATTGTCAGCATCGTACTCGTACTTGCATACGTTCTTCTACGCAATGCGTTGGCTACTACATTTGCCTTTTCCACGATGTTATTGAATGGTATGATCGTAATCCTTCAACAGCTCGAGCCAACGTCGTTGTCGCATGTTGAGTTCCTTATGGGTGAAGAAATATTTAAGGCTTTTATGATTTGCATAGATTTCTATTTACTCTCATCTTTCTTCTTTACGAATAAAATAGGAGCACCCCAATGCGATGTATTCGAACGTATGAAGTTAGTATCTAACAACTCCTGTAGTTGGGTTTTTAACTCCAGAAAATTCAATAGGAGCCATACATATGGGGTCTTAGAAATGAATTTTGTATTGGGTTCAAGATCGATACAAAAATTTGATTTGACGGTCTAGGGGTAGGCCAGGAAGTTCTTCGGGAAATACGTCATGAAACTTATTAACAAGAGAAATATCAATCAAATTTGACGTATTTTTGTTTAAATCAGTTACATGGGCTAAGAAAGCTTGACATCCGTTTTTCAATAAACGAATGACTTTGTGACTAGAAATGACGGTTATTGATTTCAATGGTTTGGTTGCTTGAATTCGCATAATAGGCTGATTAGGAATATGAAAACTAATGACTTTACGAAAGCAATCAATTTTAGCATGATGAGTAGTTAACCAATCAAATTCATGCATGTCCAAGGAGATAAGATCAACAGGTAATGTGAGGGTGCTGATTTGAACAAAGCAAGATTTATAGACTATAGATGTAACGAATGTTTGTTCCAATGGTTTTTCAACAAATAAGTCAAAATTTAATTTATCAAGGGTCAAGTTTAAACGTTGGGCACAAGCAGATGAAATAAAAGAGTGGGTAGAATCAGTATCTAATAAGGTATAGATTCGCAAGAGTTTATGATTAGCTCACCGGTTATAACGTCATCTGGTTTCCACGTATTTTGAGAGGTTACGACAAAAGCTCTGCCTTGTACCACCGGTTTTGACTTGTCCGTGTCAGCCCTTGGTGTCATCGTTACGGTTGGACTTGATTTTGCTACACGACAGAATCGAGATATGTGGTCTTCCTTTCCACAATTGTAACATACCTTGGATGGTTGTGTACAGTTTGGACTGATGTGTCCCTCCTTTCCGCACTTATAACATATGACTGGTGGTCGTTCCTCTTCCCTCGAAACTGGTACTGGTGTTGCTGCTGATGCTGGTACATTTCCCTGATCATTGTTGAATCTTCTCTTCTTGGAATTGTTGCCGCTTGACTCACTCCTTCTGTTATCCGGGCCAGGATTACCACCGAAGTGGTTACCATTTCCGGTGTTGTGATTCCCTCCTCGCTGATTATCCTTATTTCGATAATTACTACCGCCATTACGATTATTACCGTGATTTTGCTCTCGTGGTTGGGTGTTGCTTCCTGGTTGTAGTAGTCCTCTTTCCTGCTCCACTACTTGAGCCCTATCCACAGCATCTGCGTATATACAAATTTTATGAGAAACGAGATACTGACGAATTTCTGGTTTCAAACCTCGTAGGAACATTCGTGTCATCCGATTCTCAGTGTCCACCAAATGGGATGCAAAACGCGACAACTCGGCAAACTTGGCTTCGTACTGCGACACCGTCATGTTGTTCTGTTCCAGTTTGATGAATTCCACCTCTTTCATATGGCGAATACTTTCCGGGAAATACTTCTCGTTAAATAATTCCTGGAACTCGACCCAAGACATCTCGAGTGCCGAGTGATGGGTACGTTTCACAGATTCCCACCAATGATCCGCTTCTCCTCGCAACATAAAGGTGGCAAAAGGAACCTTTTGGTCGTTCGTGCAGCGCAGTACATCAAATATCTTTGTTAATTGTTTAAGCCACGACTCTGCCTTGAGTGGATCTGGTTTGCCGAAAAATTCAGGCGGTCCCAATTCTTTGAACTGCTTGGCAGTAACCATCCGTACATTATCAGCGTTTCTGCTAGTATTGTAGACAGGAGCTCTTCTCGCCTGGTTCTGCATGTATTGCATGAAGTTCCTAAACATTTCATCATTCATCCGGTTGTTAGCATCATGATTAACATCATGATATTCTAAGTTTGCACCCGTATTATTTGTGGCTTCCTGATTTTCAGCCACAATGGTCTCATAGTGAATCTCTTGGTTTTCAGATGTCATTCTGAAATGTGATCACAAAACAATTATAGTTAAAGAAATAGACATGAAACATCTTATCCCTATAACCAAACCAATTACAAAAAAAAAACAAAATAGCTTAGGTAGGACACACTAGCGAAGGATTTTACTCGTCTCTCCCCTCCTAGTTCTAATCCCAGATCTCTACCAGAGATCATATCCCTAAGCTCTGATACCAACTGTGACGCCCCCAAAATAGGTCCACACAACCCATTTTGAGTCGCCAATAACATTCCACAAAATACAAATACAAATACGAATTTTCCCATTTACAACTAATAAGTGTTGTGCAAAATACGACAACACAATACAAATACATCTTAAATTCTCAATACACTTATTGCCACACTAATAGTAAAGTATTGAGACACTTCTATTGTCTCGGACCATCACTCCATTCCCCGGCTAGTCCCCGCTACACTCTATTTTCCTGAAGAGAACAAAGGAAAAGGGTGAGCACAAATAGCCCAGTAAGAAATATCATGACTAAGATAATGAAGAATAAAAATTATCTTTAGTCTTCAATCGAAATAAATCAGAGATTTAAAGATGTTATTCAATAAAAACAACTGCAGCGGAACGGACAATCCATTAGAAGAGTCAAGTAGATTATAATATCTACCATCTTCTATAAATTAAAGGATCACCACCAATATTTTATCCCTGTAACACCAATCAACAATTCCTGTTTATGAACATCCAAATCAACATTTTATATTCAACAGCCTCTCTTTGCACTACGTGCCAAAGATATTTATTTGTAACACCAATCAACAATTTCAACAGCCTCTCTTTGCACTACGTGCCAAAGATATTTATTTGTAACACCAATCAACAATTTCAACAGCATCTCTTTGCACTACGTGCCAAAGATATTTATTTGTAACACCAATCAATAATTTCAACAGCCTCTCTTTGCACTACGTGCCAAAGATATTTATTTGTAACACCAATCAACAGTTTCAACAGCCTCTCTTTGCAATACATGCCAAAGATATTTATTTGTACCATCACTGGTCATGATCATGCCAAACACCAGTTCATCTTTGCACTACGGGCCAAAGAGAACTTTCATCATACGCCTTTGTTTGTAACACCAAAAGTCATGATAATACCAATACACAGTTTGGTCAAAATCATGTCACGCCAGTTCATCTTTGCACTACGGGCCAAAGAGAACTATCACCACAATTTAAGTATGAGGATGAGGATGATGACAATGATACAGTGAGATCAAGGATAAGAAAAGCTTTATAATTTAATCAGTATCAAAGATTGACCAAATTGCCAACACGATGACCAAATTGTGGAGTCAAATTCAAGAATGATATTCAAGAAATTATTTCATGCTTCAACTATAACGTATAAAATGAAATAGAAAGATTCAAGTGAAAAGATATTAGATGAAGCACAAACTATTAAGGATATTCTACTAATTTCAAGGATTTTCTCCATTTAAAAATAAGGTTTTGGAAACAAACAGAGATTTCTTATCATAAATGGAGAAATGTGAAAGAAAAGATATTCCGTAAAGAGTACAAAAGAAATGATACGTTATACGAGTATAACAGAATATATGAAACTGCAAATGGGTTTTCACCCGTCATGCGGTAATCCGCGTAGACAGATTATCTCCCCAAAAGATTAATAAGTAATGAATACGAAGGGTTATTCACCCGTCATGCGGTAATCCGCGTAGACAGATTATTTCCACTAAAGATTTATAAGTAACGAATACGAAGGGTTATTCACCCGTCATGCGGTAATCCGCGTAGACAGGTTATCCCCACAAATTAATACGGAATGAATAATAACCTTTCTGAGTATAATATCACTTACGAATAAGGAAGCAAATGATATTACATAAGAGTATGAAAGAAATGATATCCCCTACAAATTAATAAGGAATGAATAACAACCTTTATGAATATACTATCACTTACGAACAAGGAAGCAAATGATATTATATAAGAGTATGAAAGAAATGATATCCCCTACCTTCGTTAATAAGTGATTGGATGTTGCTTTCTATGAAGTTTACTAACTTGGACACTACTAGTATTCTCACAAATACTCACAATAGCCTAGCACACTAAGAGAACTTAAGAAATTTAGAGAGAGAGAGAGAGTATATGCAAGGAAGGTATGAAGATTTCTTAAGATAACCCCTCCTATTTATAGGAAAACCAAGTTTCATTAATTGCACAAAAAGGGCTCGACTTATTACACTTTAGTACCTCCATCTTTGCCTCTATTTTTAATATAATCCCTCAAGTATTATCAATCTTGCATAACATCCCCTAATAGTACCCACATGTGAACCAATAGTTCCATCATGTGAACCAATAGTTCATATCATGTGAATTTTAAAAATTTCACTTAGGTACCCCTAAGTTAGACTCCACTTTTAATCCGTCAATAATGCTAAAATATCATAACAATAATATGAGTTACAGTGCCATGATAAATAATAAAAAGTACCATGCGGATGCTATTGTAATTATTGAATCAAAATATTATGTAATTGCTACTTTATTAATTATTGAATCAATAATTTAAAATACTGTGTAATACCGTGTGTTGTGAAATACCGCGTACTACTGTGGAATAACGCGTTTTACTGTTCTTTTTTATTACCGGGTATTTCAACAGTTGCCGGTGATAATACTGTTGACAAAATACTGTCGCCTTCAGTTTCCGACAATGGGGCCCACTATCGTTGACAATATTACCATTGTGGGGCCCACTAATATTTTGATATTTCGACGCCGTCGTACGATACCGAATATAATATTCTCCGACAAAAAGAATATTCCCCGACAAAAGGAATATTCCCCGACATACAGGTTTGACTTTTTGTATAAATGAATAGTAAATTCGTATGAATAGTACTTTCGTATTTATACCGTATAATTTTGTATCCAGCTCATATAAACGTTATGACGTAATTCGAAGGTCGAAGAAAGTGTAAAAGCGTTTTTAGCGTGAATAGTCTCCCGTGAATAGTGATTTAGCGTTATTACTAGACTTCTCAATTTTCACATTTCACTAGTAACTTTATCATTATCGATTTAACACCTTTCTGTTTAAAAATAATAATCAGAAGAAAAATAAATTTTCTTTGTTAAAATTATCGGGGTCTTACAATCTCCCCTCCTTATGAAATTTCGTCCCCGAAATTTACGTAGGTACCTGGCATATCGAAGAGGTGAGGATACCTTGCTCTTACTTCAGATTCTAACTCCCAGGTTATTTCCTCTATATCATGGTTTCTCCATAAAACTTTGACTCGAGGTATAACCTTTGATCGTAGAATTTGTTCCTTCTTATCCAAGACCTTGACAGGTATCTCGTCGTACGTTAAATCCTCTACTATCTCGTCTGGTTCTAATTCAATAACGTGGTATGGATCTTTCACATATTTACGTAGCGTGCATATGTGAAAAGCATTATAAATACGAGACATGCTTGGTGGTAAGGCGAGTCTGTAGGCCACAATTCCTACTCGGTTGAGGATTTTAAATGGACCGATAAATCGAGGGTTGAGCTTTCCTCTCTTTTCGAATCTTGTATCTTCTTTCCACGGAGTAACACGTAAGAATACATGGTCTCCGATTATCCCTTCGATGAAGATCATCATAACTCCTTTGTCGATCTTGTGCTGCTTATATACGTTGCCATCTTCTCGTGGGTTCGTGGAGTCTTTAACTCTATATTCATCCTTTGTAAGTCATCCAAAATAGGTCTTTACATTGTCAGCATCGTACTCGTACTTGCATACGTTCTTCTACGCAATGCGTTGGCTACTACATTTGCCTTTTCCACGATGTTATTGAATGGTATGATCGTAATCCTTCAACAGCTCGAGCCAACGTCGTTGTCGCATGTTGAGTTCCTTATGGGTGAAGAAATATTTAAGGCTTTTATGATTTGCATAGATTTCTATTTACTCTCATCTTTCTTCTTTACGAATAAAATAGGAGCACCCCAATGCGATGTATTCGAACGTATGAAGTTAGTATCTAACAACTCCTGTAGTTGGGTTTTTAACTCCAGAAAATTCAATAGGAGCCATACATATGGGGTCTTAGAAATGAATTTTGTATTGGGTTCAAGATCGATACAAAAATTTGATTTGACGGTCTAGGGGTAGGCCAGGAAGTTCTTCGGGAAATACGTCATGAAACTTATTAACAAGAGAAATATCAATCAAATTTGACGTATTTTTGTTTAAATCAGTTACATGGGCTAAGAAAGCTTGACATCCGTTTTTCAATAAACGAATGACTTTGTGACTAGAAATGACGGTTATTGATTTCAATGGTTTGGTTGCTTGAATTCGCATAATAGGCTGATTAGGAATATGAAAACTAATGACTTTACGAAAGCAATCAATTTTAGCATGATGAGTAGTTAACCAATCAAATTCATGCATGTCCAAGGAGATAAGATCAACAGGTAATGTGAGGGTGCTGATTTGAACAAAGCAAGATTTATAGACTATAGATGTAACGAATGTTTGTTCCAATGGTTTTTCAACAAATAAGTCAAAATTTAATTTATCAAGGGTCAAGTTTAAACGTTGGGCACAAGCAGATGAAATAAAAGAGTGGGTAGAATCAGTATCTAATAAGGTATAGATTCGCAAGAGTTTATGATTAGCTCACCGGTTATAACGTCATCTGGTTTCCACGTATTTTGAGAGGTTACGACAAAAGCTCTGCCTTGTACCACCGGTTTTGACTTGTCCGTGTCAGCCCTTGGTGTCATCGTTAAACGGTTGGACTTGATTTTGCTACACGACAGAATCGAGATATGTGGCCTTCCTTTCCACAATTGTAACATACCTTGGATGGTTGTGTACAGTTTGGACTGATGTGTCCCTCCTTTCCGCACTTATAACATATGACTGGTGGTCGTTCCTCTTCCCTCGAAACTGGTACTGGTGTTGCTGCTGATGCTGGTACATTTCCCTGATCATTGTTGAATCTTCTCTTCTTGGAATTGTTGCCGCTTGACTCACTCTTTCTGTTATCCGGGCCAGGATTACCACCGAAGTGGTTACCATTTCCGGTGTTGTGATTCCCTCCTCGCTGATTATCCTTATTTCGATAATTACTACCGCCATTACGATTATTACCGTGATTTTGCTCTCGTGGTTGGGTGTTGCTTCCTGGTTGTAGTAGTCCTCTTTCCTGCTCCACTACTTGAGCCCTATCCACAGCATCTGCGTATATACAAATTTTATGAGAAACGAGATACTGACGAATTTCTGGTTTCAAACCTCGTAGGAACATTCGTGTCATCCGATTCTCAGTGTCCACCAAATGGGATGCAAAACGCGACAACTCGGCAAACTTGGCTTCGTACTGCGACACCGTCATGTTGTTCTGTTCCAGTTTGATGAATTCCACCTCTTTCATATGGCGAATACTTTCCGGGAAATACTTCTCGTTAAATAATTCCTGGAACTCGACCCAAGACATCTCGAGTGCCGAGTGATGGGTACGTTTCACAGATTCCCACCAATGATCCGCTTCTCCTCGCAACATAAAGGTGGCAAAAGGAACCTTTTGGTCGTTCGTGCAGCGCAGTACATCAAATATCTTTGTTAATTGTTTAAGCCACGACTCTGCCTTGAGTGGATCTGGTTTGCCGAAAAAATTCAGGCAGGCGGGTCCCAATTCTTTGAACTGCTTGGCAGTAACCATCCGTACATTATCAGCGTTTCTGCTAGTATTGTAGACAGGAGCTCTTCTCGCCTGGTTCTGCATGTATTGCATGAAGTTCCTAAACATTTCATCATTCATCCGGTTGTTAGCATCATGATTAACATCATGATATTCTAAGTTTGCACCCGTATTATTTGTGGCTTCCTGATTTTCAGCCACAATGGTCTCATAGTGAATCTCTTGGTTTTCAGATGTCATTCTGAAATGTGATCACAAAACAATTATAGTTAAAGAAATAGACATGAAACATCTTATCCCTATAACCAAACCAATTACAAAAAAAAAACAAAATAGCTTAGGTAGGACACACTAGCGAAGGATTTTACTCGTCTCTCCCCTCCTAGTTCTAATCCCAGATCTCTACCAGAGATCATATCCCTAAGCTCTGATACCAACTGTGACGCCCCCAAAATAGGTCCACACAACCCATTTTGAGTCGCCAATAACATTCCACAAAATACAAATACAAATACGAATTTTCCCATTTACAACTAATAAGTGTTGTGCAAAATACGACAACACAATACAAATACATCTTAAATTCTCAATACACTTATTGCCACACTAATAGTAAAGTATTGAGACACTTCTATTGTCTCGGACCATCACTCCATTCCCCGGCTAGTCCCCGCTACACTCTATTTTCCTGAAGAGAACAAAGGAAAAGGGTGAGCACAAATAGCCCAGTAGGAAATATCATGACTAAGATAATGAAGAATAAAAATTATCTTTAGTCTTCAATCGAAATAAATCAGAGATTTAAAGATGTTATTCAATAAAAACAACTGCAGCGGAACGGACAATCCATTAGAAGAGTCAAGTAGATTATAATATCTACCATCTTCTATAAATTAAAGGATCACCACCAATATTTTATCCCTGTAACACCAATCAACAATTCCTGTTTATGAACATCCAAATCAACATTTTATATTCAACAGCCTCTCTTTGCACTACGTGCCAAAGATATTTATTTGTAACACCAATCAACAATTTCAACAGCCTCTCTTTGCACTACGTGCCAAAGATATTTATTTGTAACACCAATCAACAATTTCAACAGCATCTCTTTGCACTACGTGCCAAAGATATTTATTTGTAACACCAATCAATAATTTCAACAGCCTCTCTTTGCACTACGTGCCAAAGATATTTATTTGTAACACCAATCAACAGTTTCAACAGCCTCTCTTTGCAATACATGCCAAAGATATTTATTTGTACCATCACTGGTCATGATCATGCCAAACACCAGTTCATCTTTGCACTACGGGCCAAAGAGAACTTTCATCATACGCCTTTGTTTGTAACACCAAAAGTCATGATAATACCAATACACAGTTTGGTCAAAATCATGTCACGCCAGTTCATCTTTGCACTACGGGCCAAAGAGAACTATCACCACAATTTAAGTATGAGGATGAGGATGATGACAATGATACAGTGAGATCAAGGATAAGAAAAGCTTTATAATTTAATCAGTATCAAAGATTGACCAAATTGCCAACACGATGACCAAATTGTGGAGTCAAATTCAAGAATGATATTCAAGAAATTATTTCATGCTTCAACTATAACGTATAAAATGAAATAGAAAGATTCAAGTGAAAAGATATTAGATGAAGCACAAACTATTAAAGATATTCTACTAATTTCAAGGATTTTCTCCATTTAAAAATAAGGTTTTGGAAACAAACAGAGATTTCTTATCATAAATGGAGAAATGTGAAAGAAAAGATATTCCGTAAAGAGTACAAAAGAAATGATACGTTATACGAGTATAACAGAATATATGAAACTGCAAATGGGTTTTCACCCGTCATGCGGTAATCCGCGTAGACAGATTATCTCCCCAAAAGATTAATAAGTAATGAATACGAAGGGTTATTCACCCGTCATGCGGTAATCCGCGTAGACAGATTATTTCCACTAAAGATTAATAAGTAACGAATACGAAGGGTTATTCACCCGTCATGCGGTAATCCGCGTAGACAGGTTATCCCCACAAATTAATACGGAATGAATAACAACCTTTCTGAGTATAATATCACTTACGAATAAGGAAGCAAATGATATTACATAAGAGTATGAAAAAATGATATCCCCTACAAATTAATAAGGAATGAATAACAACCTTTATGAATATAATATCACTTACGAACAAGGAAGCAAATGATATTATATAAGAGTATGAAAAAATGATATCCCCTACCTTCGTTAATAAGTGATTGGATGTTGCTTTCTATGAAGTTTACTAACTTGGACACTACTAGTATTCTCACAAATACTCACAATAGCCTAGCACACTAAGAGAACTTAAGAAATTTAGAGAGAGAGAGAGTATATGCAAGGAAGGTATGAAGATTTCTTAAGATAACCCCTCCTATTTATAGGAAAACCAAGTTTCATTAATTGCACAAAAAGGGCTCGACTTATTACACTTTAGTACCTCCATCTTTGCCTCTATTTTTAATATAATCCCTCAAGTATTATCAATCTTGCATAACATCCCCTAATAGTACCCACATGTGAACCAATAGTTCCATCATGTGAACCAATAGTTCATATCATGTGAATTTTAAAATTTCACTTAGGTACCCCTAAGTTAGACTCCACTTTTAATCCGTCAATAATGCTAAAATATCATAACAATAATATGAGTTACAGTGCCATGATAAATAATAAAAAGTACCATGCGGATGCTATTGTAATTATTGAATCAAAATATTATGTAATTGCTACTTTATTAATTATTGAATCAATAATTTAAAATACTGTGTAATACCGTGTGTTGTGAAATACCGCGTACTACTGTGGAATAACGCGTTTTACTGTTCTTTTTTATTACCGGGTATTTCAACAGTTGCCGGTGATAATACTGTTGACAAAATACTGTCGCCTTCAGTTTCCGACAATGGGGCCCACTATCGTTGACAATATTACCATTGTGGGGCCCACTAATATTTTGATATTTCGACGCCGTCGTACGATACTGAATATAATATTCTCCAACAAAAAGAATATTCCCCGACAAAAGGAATATTCCCCGACATACAGGTTTGACTTTTTGTATAAATGAATAGTAAATTCGTATGAATAGTACTTTCGTATTTATACCGTATAATTTTGTATCCAGCTCATATAAACGTTATGACGTAATTCGAAGGTCGAAGAAAGTGTAAAAGCGTTTTTAGCGTGAATAGTCTCCCGTGAATAGTGATCGCGTGAATAGTGATTTAGCGTTATTACTAGACTTCTCAATTTTCACATTTCACTAGTAACTTTATCATTATCGATTTAACACCTTTCTGTTTAAAAATAATAATCAGAAGAAAAATAAATTTTCTTTGTTAAAATTATCGGGGTCTTACAAGTATATACCAATTATTCGGTACCGGGTTTGAGAAAGTATTTTGGAGGTTCGGTACATACCGTACCGAATTGGTTATACCGGTTGAATTAAATAAATGTTTTATTTTCCTATTTTGTTCTATTTGTAAAAATTACATCTCTCTCTACAATTAACCAGAACGAGAAGTAACAATTCGAACAAAAATGAAAAATTTGATGGCGAAGCACCTGATAATGGCTCTGCTATTCGTGTCATCGAACCTAGTGAGCTGCGGTGAAGCTTTGCTATTGGTTCGCAATCAAGAATCTGCGTACTTTCCTTCTTCCTCTTTCTTTTTTATATGCAAATCTATCATCTATCTGTGTTGTGTTTATTTTTTTTGAAACATTCCGTAGATCTAGTCTTTATTTCGCTTTTTAATACATTTTTTGCATGGTGTTTATTCGAGTGAAGATCAATAACAATGGAAATTAATCCTTCATGCTTATCATCTTATAATTGCATTAGATGTGAAATTTGTTGTTGAACTAGAGGATTATTTGGTTGGAAAAATCAGGAAGAAGAACAAGGACGTGAAAGAAAACAAAGGTTTTCCGACAAAGTGGTTGCATGGAAAATTGAATGAGAAATGAGAGAGAATACAGATAATTGAATGAACATATAGAGAGAAAAATACAGTTAATTAATGGGAAAGACAGATTAAAAGGAACTAACATTGGAGGATAAGTATTTGATTTGTTTATTGGGGGATTTGGTGAGATAGATTTGTCTTGAATAAATGAGTTTGGTTGCCGAACATTATCTTGCAACGGGTACAAATATAGGTAAAAACTGGCTAATCGGTTCGTGACACTGGTCTAACCGGTACCGGTACATAATTTTGGACACTTTTGATAACCGGTTTGATACGGTTCGGGTCGGTTTGGTACGATTATTTACTGATGCACACCCATACCTAGCTAGAGGAGGAGGTCAAAAGAGGAATTAGGAGACTTAAGGTAAAAATAGTTTTTTATTTTTCTAAAGTGTGTTTGTTGAATTTCTAACGAATAAATTTGAACTTAAGACTTTTAACACTTGACCACCAACTTTAGTCTACATAATCTTCTTATTGAGTTAAATAATATTTTATTTTTTGGTGTGATAATCACACAAACGATGTCATTTTAATATAACCACAACACATTTAACCGTAGACTCAGTAACCAAAATTCCAAATTGATCACCAAAAGAAGGGCCTGGGACACTGATTGAAAAAAAAGGGTATGGGACACACGTGTAATTCATATTTCAGGTGTATTTATTTTAAAAATTGAAAATTAATTCAAAGAATAAAGTAAAAATATTATTAAATTTAGAGGGTAAAATATAAAGACTTTTAAACTTAAGGGCTGACTTCTGAAAAAAGATTTGTTGATGTGGCGCCTTTATAAAAAGATAGATAGTAACATGCAGTAAAAATTAAAGCAGCGAGTGCACAGCTCTAGATAAAACAGTGCGAAACGATCAGAGTCAAACCCTAGCAGTATTTCTCTATCCCCCTCACATCCTCTCTCTATCCACCAAACCGTAGCGCCATGGCTTCACGGAGGCTACTGGCCTCTCTCCTCCGATCGTCCATACACCGATCCCCCTCCAAATCTCAATTCTCAGCTTCTAGTAGAGCCCCTTCACGTTTCACCTCTCACCACCCCTCTCCGGCCGGATTCCTCCTCAATCGCGCCGTCAACTACGCCACATCCGCCGCAGCTCCGGCGGCACCACCTACTCCCACCACCAAGGGATCAGACGATGGCAAGATCACGGACGAGTTCACCGGAGCGGGCGCGATCGGGCAGGTCTGTCAGGTGATTGGAGCCGTCGTTGACGTGAGGTTCAGTGAAGGACTTCCGCCAATTCTGACGGCGTTGGAGGTATTGGATAACTCGATCCGTTTGGTATTGGAAGTCGCGCAGCATTTGGGGGAGAATATGGTGCGGACCATTGCTATGGATGGTACTGAAGGCCTTGTAAGAGGTCAGAGAGTTCTCAATACTGGTTCTCCCATCACGGTAAGCTTACCACTCTTTAGTTAATTCGATACTTGATTAGAAATGTATAAATGTGAGTGTACTAAAGTGTTTCATATTAGGGCTTTCTGTTATTTCTATAATATCCTAAAGATTTGCGTTCTAATTACTTTATTCAGAAACTTGACTAAAGTTATTATGTCGGTTTGGTGAAGCATTAGTACTTTGGAATGTGTATTCTTGTGATTGGAGATTGTACATTTGTTTGACTTCAAAGAAACTGTTAATATGATAATATTTAGCAACATGGTGCTAGTTTTACTGGTATCTAAAAACCAGCTTAGTTTTGTTTTCACTTAGTAGAGTGAGCCAAGTAACAATTAACTGGAATCAATACGAAGTTTATCAATATTTTTGTTCTTAAGTTTAGAGTAGTTTATGGTTCTTTATTGCCTGTCTTTAGGAGTTTAAATCTTTTCTTCGTTAAAGGTTCCTATTATTTTGGATTTTGAAGTCTAAATATCTTGCCCTTCTTATATATGCTTATATTATATATGCTTATGCTTATATTATATATACACACCTTGTTTAGAGCATCAAAGCAGTAAGAAATTGAGAAAATGTCTCTTCTGAGTATAAGTGGCTCCTTTTCAGTATCATGGTTATGTGCTTCCTGCAATTTGATACATTGTTTTATTTCATTTTTTTCGATTAATTTTGGTTTTCCGGTTCATAATGATGGTAGGTCCCTGTTGGTAGAGCTACCCTTGGGCGTATTATGAATGTTATTGGAGAGCCTATTGATCATAGAGGCGATATTAGTAAGTGAGCTATTGACATACTAACTAATAAATCATTTAATAAATTCAATAAGAAGAATTTTCTTATTTTTTGTGGAAATATTGCAACAGAAACCGACCATTCCTTGCCAATTCATCGAGAAGCTCCTGCATTTGTCGAGCAAGCAACTGAACAACAGATTCTTGTTACTGGAATTAAGGTATTTTATCATTAAGATTGTACTGTTTGGAACTTTTGCTTATTGTTGCTTTCTGTTACTTTTTGGCAAGAAATAATGAGTTTGTCTTTCTTCCTTTTATAAGATTTGGACTCGTAATGTGAATATCCAATGTTGGTGTAACTATTTAACCACCTATTGCATTAATTTTCAGGTTGTTGATCTCCTTGCACCGTATCAAAGAGGTGGAAAGATTGGTTTGTTTGGCGGTGCTGGTGTAGGAAAAACTGTGCTTATCATGGAACTTATTAACAATGTTGCAAAAGCTCATGGTAGGTTGATACTCCTATGCTTTTGAAGTTCCTGTTTTGGTCTACATTCTGTTTACAGATTGTTTTCTTTGTGCAGGTGGTTTCTCTGTTTTTGCTGGTGTTGGAGAACGTACTCGAGAGGGTAACGATTTGTACAGAGAAATGATTGAAAGTGGTGTCATTAAGCTTGGAGAGAAGCAGGTTAATTACTTTGTGTTTATTAGCCTCCCTCTTCTTTTCTTGCTTATGTCCGCAATTGAGTAAAACTTTATCGTTCTATTTGCATCATTATAGAGCGAAAGCAAATGTGCTCTAGTGTACGGTCAAATGAATGAGCCCCCTGGTGCTCGTGCTCGTGTTGGTCTTACTGGATTGACTGTTGCCGAACACTTCAGAGATGCTGAAGGTCAAGATGTGCTTCTCTTTATTGACAACATTTTCCGATTCACTCAGGTACAATTGCCTCTTTAGTTAAATATTGACAATTTTTGTTTTGTTTGTGTGGCATCTCTTTAAAGATATTATCTTTGGTTTCTGCTTATTTTACTCATTCTGCAGGCTAACTCAGAGGTTTCTGCTTTGCTTGGCCGTATTCCATCAGCGGTCGGTTATCAACCAACTTTGGCCACTGATCTTGGAGGACTTCAAGAACGTATTACTACAACTAAGAAAGGTTCTATTACTTCCGTCCAAGCTATTTATGTGCCTGCTGATGACTTGACGGATCCGGCTCCTGCAACAACCTTTGCTCACTTGGATGCCACAACTGTGTTGTCCCGTCAGGTTTGCAAATTTCCTTCCCCTCTTCTCTTGTGGTGATGTTCCAGTTTCTCTTACATTATATAAAGTTGGCAACTTTTATGTTAATGTGCAGATTTCTGAGCTTGGTATCTATCCGGCTGTTGATCCACTTGATTCTACATCTCGTATGCTCTCCCCTCATATTTTGGGAGAGGAACATTACAATACTGCTCGTGGTGTACAGAAAGTTCTTCAAAACTACAAGAATCTGCAGGATATTATTGCTATTTTGGGGATGGATGAGCTCAGTGAAGATGACAAGTTGACTGTTGCTCGTGCTCGCAAAATTCAAAGGTTCTTGAGCCAGCCGTTCCATGTTGCAGAAGTGTTCACTGGTGCCCCTGGCAAATATGTGGAGTTGAAGGAGAGCATTACCAGCTTCCAGGTGATTATAGTTTGTTTGAAGTGCAAGCATTTTTTTGGTTCATTTGCCTTGATTTATCATAAATAATGCTTTTTATTTCCCCTCGTTATCTGCCTCATTTTCCACACAACACATGTTATTACCTTTGTTTTTTAAAGAGGATAAAAACTTGATTGATATATCATATTTATATCATATCTATGGACACTATTCCTACAATCAGATCTCTAACTGTCCAATAGCAGATCTCTAATGGTTGAGATTGACTTGGGCATGGGCCCGGTCGCTAGTCCTTCTAGCGGCCAACGCAACTCCTCCTACTAGCGACCAGAGAAATGATTAAATTCAGTGCATCTAGAGTATTGGGATCGTAGAGCACTAGGATCGTAGAGTACTTATATCAAAAGAGTTGTAAAAGTACATACAATCGATATGAGTAAAGACATCCTAGTTATTGAGACTTTTACCATCTTCAAGACCATTAATTGTTATTTTAAAATAAAATATTGGAGTATACAAATTTACAAAAAAAACTAAAAAAAATAAGTGCTACAATAGTAGAATAGCTCTGCGATAATAGAGTAGCTCTACAATAGTAGAGTAGCTCTTCTATAGTAAAGGCTGAAGTCATTCTAAACTCTACGGTCGTAGAGTCGTGACTTAACGATCGTAGAGTCGTGACTAAACGGTCGTAGAGTCGTGACTAAACGGTCGTAGAGTCGTGACTTAACAATTGTAGAGTAATGACTTAATGATCGTAGAGTCATGACTTAACCACCTCCCTTTTTTGTGGCAAGCGAGACAACCAAATAAAAAGCACATTCCTTATACTTGCAATTTGCAGTTGGATTTTGAGCAAACATGGCTAAAAAAGATACATTGAAACCATTTCAAGGACATTGTCTTTGTACTTGTCTCTAATTCCCTTCAAAAGTTTACAAGAGATCCTCCTCCTTGTATCAAGTTCCACGCCTTTCATATCTCTCTGTATAAACTCAACCCAATTTGTCTCAAACAACTGTAGGTCCTCGTCTCTCAGAAGTATTACATTCGATATAGTAATACTCTGACAAATCTGTTGCAAAATATCATCTCTTGCAAAAAAGGGTGGGCTAAATTGAAAGGACTGGAGTTCACATTAGCTAAAAACTTCATACAAGCCAAGGTTAATCTATCACAACCGCTAGAGGATACTGAGGCAGCCACAAGCAAACTCCAAACAGCTTCAAAAAATCCGTTTCTCAGTTAACATCTTGTGCCAGAGAATATCACACACAGCTATCCGCAACAGAATTCAATAATCAACCCCGCAGTCCATTCAAAATTTTGCCACATTTGCTCTCCAATTGATGAAAGGTAAAAAAACTCCCGCATTAAATCCTGCAATAAATCATCTGAAATATTGCTTATATCATACCTAAATTTCTCAGACAAAGAGTTGATCAGAGACAAAATTGCGTGAATGGATGCAAAATCAGAGCTCTTGGTGGCCTTTTCGGCCCGTTCTGAGCCCCAGGTTAAAATCAGGCCACGACATATGAAAATAAGTATGTTTCCCACTTATTGATATGGCATCAATCAATTGGGTTTTGATTTTGGGGGTAGTAGAAGAAGACAGCAGAGCAGGGAAAATTAGGGCTTTAATTTGTTCCATTTCGGAATTTGAGATAAGAGGAGAGGAAGCAGACCAACACCTGGATTTGATGTGGTTTGTGAAGTGAATGGCGGCAGATTTGCGGATGACCTCGTTGACAGCGGGATCGTCGACGAATTGCACGACGATTAGATGGAGGACGACAACACCGTAGTTTGGGATATCGGTGGCGTCCAATAGGTTGGATTATGCTTGACGGCGAAGAGATTCAGGTAGATGCGCTGAATTTAGTCATTTCCCTGACCGCTAGAAGGAGTCGCGCTGGCCACTAGAAGGACTAGCGGCCGAACCCATGCCCAAGTCAATCTCAGCCATTAGATTTGCTATTGGACTGTTTGAGATCTGGTTGTTGAAATAGTGTCCATAGCAAATGGTGTGGTGCTATGGATCATTCTCCTTATATCATAGTCCATGCAATCAAGTCACTTGTGGTAAATAAATATTAGTTACCATTTGTGCTGGAATATCAATGGTGGTCATAACCCAAAAAAGAAACTTTCAATCTCATTGTAATGGCTGTGATGAAATCCCATTCGAATCAATAACTGTTATGGACTTCTAGTAAATATTCTTTTAGTTATACTCCCATTACAAGTTTTCTGTTTAGTTCAAATGCTACTCGATATTTACTAATACCTTTAAATCAAGTCAAATTGCATATAGTGATGCCCCTCTATATTGAAAATTATGTCCTAATTGTTGAAATTCATATGGTATTTGATCAACTTGTGAAGTTTTTCTTGGTATTTATTTTGGTCAAATGTCTGTCTTCTTCTTTTTTTTTTTTTGGGGATGTGGGGTGGGGTAAAACAAGTATAATGCTATAATATGTGCTGCTGTATTTTGCGGTTACCATGTTTTGATGCACATTGTTGCCATCTTTGGTTTGTCGTTTCTGACAGGGAGTCTTGGATGGGAAGTATGATGACCTTGCAGAACAATCTTTCTACATGGTTGGAGGAATTGAAGAAGTCATGGCCAAGGCAGAGAAGATTGCCAAGGAAAATGCTGCTTAAAACATCACACTCCGACACTTTTCCCCCCTTCTCATGATAATTGCGAAAATCAATAATTTTGTTCATTGTTGGCGATGTGAGCGCCTGGAGTTTTATTTCTAAACCAACCGTGTCAGAATTTTAGTTCTGCTTTATCTTGTTGCAAGATTGTGATAGAGCACGGAATCAAGTGCCACCCTTAGAAGGGCCCCTTCTGTTTTATTTTGTCACATAATAAGGGGATGGTGGATATGTATATTTAGTTTTTGAATATTTGACTCCCCATTTATTAAATCTCGTTACCAGATTACTTAAGAACTATGGTTTAGTTTGCTTTTTATTTCTTGGCGTTACTACAGCAATCCGATGCTACTTGCTGTATAAATTTTACCCTGTATTTAAGTTAAGTTGGTACTAATCAAACAAGTATTGCTACTAGAATTTTGATGTTTGGAGATGAGAAAAATGCTTATTTTAGATGAAGCAATGTTGCATATATTCGCATCCTTGCTCATATAAAACATCAGGTATATGATCCCCAATCATCAAAATAGTCATCAAATCATCGCATCTGTGATGATTCTGCATTGGGGATTTGAACGTTGGGCCAAGTATGTTGGTCTCGTCTATGGAGGGGGTTAGGTTCAATTCTCATCGAAAATTGTGAGCTGTATTTGGCCTTTAATGTGAAACATGTATTTTCAGTATACGAGTTTCGGAGGGAAAAAAAAATTAAAATAAAAATATGCACATCCAAGTTCAAACCAAGACACATAAGGTTAAAACCGGGAAATAACAAAAATATAAGGTTAAAATCGTAAAATAATAAAAATAACGAGTTTTTTTTCCGAGGATATGATAATTATATATAATTTTTTTATAATTTTATCTATTTGTATTTTGATTCTTTATTATAAAAAATAGAGGTTAAAATATAAATAGTTAAAATTATAAAGAGTTCATGTTAAATTATTATGTTGAAATAGTATTTTTGAAAAATAACAGGCCACGTGGAAAGAAACGTTCCATAAGCCAAGCTAAACTACATATACCGCAGCTTCCTGACCCTTCCACCGTTAGAGGCGGCGCTTTCTAGAGTCTCCCACCAAAATCCCCGCTCAAATAGTACACTAAACGCAAAAATGTCAATTACCACTTTTTCTCAACCCCTTTCCCACCTCAGTTTCCATGTACCCCTTCGCACCACATCCTTCCACCCTCCCATGGCCACCACCCTCCGCCGCATAAATCCCCCTCTTCACCACCGCCGCCGCCTCCTCGCCATCTCGGCAGCCGTCCGCCAAGATACCGCCCTCTGGACCCAAGCCCCTCTCGCCGGCGTCCAGCCCGCCGCGGAATCACTGTTCCACGTCACCATCGACGTCTCGGACTCTCCTGACCTCGCTGCCTCCTACACGAGGGCGGGACAGTACCTCCAACTCCGTCTGCCGGACGTTGAAAAGCCTTCCTTTCTCGCTATCGCGTCGCCGCCGTCTCTCACCTCCTCGAAGGGAGTGTTTGAGTTTTTGGTGAAGAGCATAGCTGGCTCCACGGCGGAGCTGCTGTGTGGACTTGGCAGAGGTGATGTGGTTGAATTGAGTCCGGCCATGGGGAAAGGTTTTGAAATGGATGAAATCTTGCCTCCCGAGGACTACCGGTCAATTCTTATATTCGCAACTGGATCTGCGATTAGGTCAGCCTTTGTTTCTTTTTTTTCATCGAATAACTTCTTTATATGCCTTTGAATTTGGCAATTCTCTTCAAATTCAGCTCCTCCTATTTGGTGTCTATAATTATATGCTTCACTGCACATATTATACTAAATCTAAATACTTTATTAATGTGCTTTTGTTGCAAATTTGCCTTCAAAATTACTATAGCTAGCTCTTGAAACTCTTAGAAACAAAATTTAAACCATTATGACTTGCAAAACGATCAACCATAGAGAAAGTCTAAGTAAAAGGAATACCAGTTGAAGTGTAGTTTCTAACTGCTCTGGAGTCTGAAATCTAGGGTTAGTTAAGCTTGAAATCACTGTCAAGTGGACTGAACATGTAACACCCCGAACCCGAGGTCCGAAGTATTACACACCGCAAGCGTTGCCCGCAAGGCAAAAATATCAATAGCGCGCAACCCAAACAAAGTAATTCAATAATAATCTTAAATTAATCTCAACAATGAACATCTTCAAAACCAATTCACATGAATACCAACTAAATACCATGTTCTTAAAATGGAGACGCAGCTTCCCGAAACTAAGAGTTTTATTACAAATTTGACTACAAAAGAAATAAACATCTTAACTAACTCCAGTTATCCAATGCATATCAATAAGTGCTCAACTATCAACGATGGAACCTGTAAAAATTCATGTAAGGGGTAAGTGATAAAGCTCAACAAGTGACAATTTTTACTATTTAGGTGGATCAAGTATAATTTGTAAAACACCTTTTTCGAAATATCCTTTTGTTCGATAATAATAGTAAATATATTTTTCAAAACTAAACGAATAATAACAAAACGAATTCACATTCAAAATGATTTCAATGTATACAATATATCATTTAATTCCACAGTCCTAGCGACTAAGGTTACAATAACCTTAATAACCTTGTAACACGACCCAAAAGTTCTATAACGTCAATGATCATGCACCCTACTATAGTTATCTAATATGCATGCTCCCCAAAGGGCAATTAAAAGGTGTGCGCCTTAGTAGGTCCTACCTTAGCTCCGGAACTAAACATAATCAATAACGGGTTTTATACATAGTCGGACTGAGGATTTTAAAAATGTTTCACAATCTCATCGGTATTCAAAACTATATTATTTCACAGTTCAAAACCACATAATCCCATTTCACAGTTCAAAAATAAATACTTGATTTGAAGTTTGAAATAAAAGAACATAACATTTTAATTTAAATGGAAACCTTAAATAAAACATAACAAATTTTGAAACCGTACATTTAGGCATCCGAGTAATTTCTAAGGCATACATAAAAATAAACCATAATTTTAAAAACACTAAATAGTTCGGAAAGCTACTTACCTCGATATTGCGAAATACGAAAATATTAGCCGAACAATCTAAATATAAATTTAGAACAAATAAAATCATTAGGATAATTTATCCTACCTCAAACGTATTTTTATTTCATATCTTACACACATTGATACTTATTATTTATTTATTTTTAATTCAATTTGTATTTAGTTAATATACCCGAAAATATAATGATTTTCTGAAATTATAATAACTTAGATACTGTAACTTTAAAATTAAAACAAGTATTTTCTATTATTAGTTTAAAATTAATTCGGTTATACTTATTAATATATTTAAATAACCGATGCATTCATTATGTTATACTTATTAATATACATATATAATCGATGCATGCAAAATACCAATACAGATTCACATAACTACAAATAATAAGATAGCTTCCATGATCTAGAGAATGTATAATATAACCATATATATATATATATAGGTACTCATAACCTTTAATTCACATATATCTATGCATCCAGTGAGTCTACCACACATAGCCATATATGTATACGCACACATATATTGAAATATAATATCTAAATTATATAATGACACATACTAATTCCTTTTATTCACATAGGTTATGTATACCTATCTTTGTTTTCATCAATTTATTATTATAATCATTGTTTACAAAATTAATCATACATATATAAAACAAGTATCATCTCATAATTGAAAAGGAAAATTTAGATTTACCTATTTGAGTTTTCTTCTTTTCTTCTTCTCTGCTTTGCAGTACTCCAAAGCCAAATAGTTTTTTTACGTTTTATTTCTCTCTCTTTGTGGTCTGATATTTTGTTCTCTTGTTATATAATAAATTAAATACATGAAATTCCTTTACAGAATAGATACCTAAGAAAAGAGTCCTTTTAAAATTAAAAGGTTGTTACAACTTAAATGACTTATCTTATCCTTATAGGTTTTAGATATGTATAAATAATTATTAGTTACACTTCTATTATCTGATTATATTATTATTATTATCTTTTTTTTTAATTGGGTATTATAGAACACGACAATTGAAATTTGTGCCTTTCAGTTTCTTTGTACGTAGATTTGTTTGATGCTATGCTACTGGTGCACTTCCAAAGCATTTAAGTCCTTGCAGCTAAATCTATTTACATCACTTTGAATACCTTGCTGCCTTCATTTGTCACCTAAATCTCTTCCTACATGATCTCAAGTAGTCCCTAAAGTATAGTTTGACATCCACCCATTTTCATGCCATGGATTATATTTCCTGAAACTAAAAGATCACAGTCCATTTCGAGGAGAACCCAGAAAATCATGTCCACATGGAATTCTGATTTGGCTTCTTAGCTATCTTAATATATTTCAAGATTTAGAACTACGCTATCTTGGTACAAATCAGCGCACATGTATTTACAAAGATATGGTTTGGCATATGCTTTGTGTTTTTCATCTGCTGCAAATTTTTATGGAAGTACCGGCACAGTTCATGCTAAGGCTCTCCAGGATTCCTTTTCCCCCTTCAAATTGAAACTAAGGGGATGTTGTTTCTGATTTATTGAGCTGTCTGGCAATGAAAAGATTAACAAGCTTAATTCAAAGTTTCTATCATAACCCCGAATTCTTGTTCTTTTGTGTTTCTTCTTTGATTCACTTGTGATATTATACTTGAAAGCATGCAGCCCAATCCGGTCTTTGATTGAGACAGGGTTCAATGCTGATAAGAGATCTGATGTGAGGCTCTACTATGGTGCAAGAAACCTCAAAAGGATGGCTTATCAGGTCTTGTTTAGTGTTTTGCTCATTTTCATTTGTATCAAAATTGAATCCATGATTTTTCACCTGTTGACAAGAGCTGATTCTTGAGCTTCTATACCTTTCACCTTTATAGGATAGGTTCAATGATTGGGAATCATCTGGAGTTAAAATTGTACCAGTATTATCTCAACCAGATGATAATTGGACCGGTGAACGTGGCTATGTACAGGTAATTAATGTGTGTGTGTTTTGGTTCCATGTCTTTTAAGCTGTTTGATATTCTGCACTATTTCTAGTCAATTTAATAAAATTCTGATATCATTCCTTTTGTAGGCTGCTTTCTCTAGAGCAAAACAAATTTACAGTCCTCAGTCTACTGGTGCTGTGCTCTGTGGTCAAAAACAAATGGCCGAGGTTTGTGCAATTATTTTTTTAATCGCTGATACTCTAGCTTTAGTTCTTTGGATTTTATTTCGACAAAATGTCTTTGTTTCCAGCTTCAAATTTTATCTTGAAATAGTGTCGATCAAGCTATCAAACTGACTAAGATCTACACTGATCTCCTTAGGCCATTGAGGCCATCACACATACTAGGAGTTTTGATTTAATATCTCCCCCCCTCCCCCCAACAAAAACAAAAAAACAAAAAAGCAAAGGTGTAGGTAATTTTCCAGTGTTATGGTAAACATTCCTATTCCTTTTCTCCTAGCTGCTTGCTTGTAAAACATTTCATCAATCATGCAGTTTTTTGAAGTTTGAGCTTACATAAAGTTGAAAGTGGACAATCTAATATTAACATAGTGTCATATTTTGCATTGAAATGCAACAGGTTCTATGTTTTATTTTCCCCCCCTTCCCAATACACTGTCCTTTTTGGATGGAGTTATCTTTATACATATAATACCGGTAGGAACCAGCCAACATAGAATCATATCATATCTGCTTGTTAATTTTCATAATTTATACATTTACTTTGAAGTTTGGGATAAAATGTGTAGTTGAGTTGAGTTGATAATTTTACTTTGAAATGATCTAAATATCATATTTTATCAAATTAGAACGTAGGGATAATGGTTATAATGAATGCTTCTTGCAGGAGATTACTTCTGCTCTTGAATCGGATGGAGTCTCCAGTGAGAAGATTTTGAAGAACTTCTGAAATCACAGTTGGGGTTCATATTGTTGTATTATTGTTGCAGAGGAGTGGCTACGAATTCATTCATTCTATGCGGCTGTGTGTCAATTGTCTCAACTTATAATCACAAAATAAATTCAAATTTTGCAACTAGGTATTTATGTTGGCGCTTCAAATTTTGTTTTCCCTTTCCTTTTGCTTCCATTTCCGCCCCAATCAAAGCTCCTCATTTCATTAGAGAGTCAATTTTGAGTTTGTCACATCCTCGGCCAAAACTGGAGACAAACTACTAGCCGGGAATATGATTGTCTCATACAAACTGATACATCCCAACAGTGCTAAGAAAAGGGGGAGGGGGTACCTAATTAAACTCTTCATGTCAGCACCTGTCGGTGTTCTCCTAGTGTTACTGGTATAGTTGCATCATTTTCATTTTTAGTAGTTAATGAAGTGATATATACTCATGTATCATACCATCTTTACAAACACTCAGTTTATGCCTGAAGATTGCTGCTCCAATGAAATTATCCACGAGTGAAATGTTTGAAGAATATTACTTTCCAAGCAATAGTTTATTGCTTATTCAGTTTTGTATTCAGAATACAGAATTGCCCAATTCAATGAGATTTACTTCTCAAGTTTTGTTCAATTTGTTTTATATAGTGGCCATTTGCTCTTTTAGGGTTATGAAGTTTAACGTTAAGCGTGTATCGTTCAATCCTCTCTCCGCTTTGGAATGAATTAAGATTGCTCTCCCTTTTATCTCCGCTTTGGATGGAATTAAGATTGCTCTCCCTTTTAATTTTTTAATGCTCTCCTCTTCTTGAAGATTGAAGTCGGGTGGTTTATTTTTGCATAGGATCTCTTTTTCAAAAACTCCCCATCAGATTCAAGGTGATAAATTAGCCAAGTATAACATTATTTTGATAAAAATGAGGTGGTGCTTATCTTATCTCAGGGAGCTCAACCCGAAGAGGCGAAGAATATTGAATTAGCTTCACTTTGAAATGATTGATACATTGATAATAGGTGCATGTGCAACTTCAAAAAGGAATAGCCGGGCTGTGATAAAATAGACGGCCATTTACATGCATCATATTCAGATGGAAAAGGTTGTGGCTAGATGGTTTCTCATATAAAAAACCTTCTAAAAGTTCATGAAACTAGCTCATGCCATGCCCACAAGAAAGATAAAACAGCGAAGAAAAATGAGAAGAAATATTAACTAAAATCACAAACAATAATGACAGGCTAAGACCAAAACTGGCTTACATATAACTCGCAGCTAACTGTTACAAACTGATGATTATAGACTCTGACCAATTTCAACCTGAAGCGAGGGGTAGTCATTCCAATTTGCTTTTACATCCAAAACATATATTTGTAAATTCTTAGATTTAAAGTAATCCAATAAAAGTATAAAATAATTAAAACAAAAACCTAAAATATCATTGAATTATTTGCAACATCACAACTTAAAAACATGGTTTATCATTTCTCCTACACTGAGTTCCAAAATAAGCCACAAATGTTTTGGTTGCCTTGCTTTCAGATTAAAAAAGTTTGCAACCATCACAGAAACTAAAGTTTGTTACTGATCAGCAGTTTTAAATAACTCTGTTTTCACCTTCATTGGCACCATTATGATCCCTAACATTTGCCTTGGCACAAGGGTTTCCAATAAACTTTCCATTTGGTTGTAATCCCTGCTTGGCATGACCATTCTGTTGGTCTTCTGAGTTATGATGGCTATGGTTCTCATGATGATGGTGATGACCCTTCTTGTACCTTACTCTACCTGATTCTTCATTGTTGTCATCAGATGATTTTCCTAGAGAAAGGCTACTTCTATCACATCTGCGGTCATCAGAATCTGACTTCAAGTCACGACTATGAGATCTTCTATGATTTTTATGGTGCTTCACATGAACCTTCCTTTTAACTGTCCCCTCATCACCTGAAGAATCCGTAGAAATATAATTCAGTCGTCTCTGATGCTTGTGATGCTTTCCATGGTTTCTTTTTCTGACTTTGCCATCATCATCATCACTTGAAGAATCTGAACTGCTCGAATGTGAGTGCAATCGTCGATGACGTTTGTGATGTTTTGCATGACCTTTTCTTCTGGCTGCACCATCATCCTCGTCACTTGAAGAATCTGAAGCACTAGAATCCAAACCAAAATTATGATTCTTACGCTTCTTCTGGACCCGCTTTTTCCTCTTCTCCTCTTCTGAACCACTCTCAGTTTCGACAATGCTATCATCACTTGAGCTGGAGGACCGTCTCTTTGGTTTTTGCTTCAATTTCTTTTCCTTCTTTTCATCGTCACAATAATCAAAGTGAGCGTGCTTCCTATGCTTTCTGTGGGTCCTTTTGGTCGACTTTCTACCCTCATCAATGCTTTCACTATCATTGACACTATCAGATCCAGACACAGATCTTCTCTTGTGTTTTCCAGTCTTCATCTTCCTCTCTCTGGCTTCAGCATCAGCTTTTGCCCTAGCAGCAGCTTCAAGCTTCTGCTCCCACTTCAAAGGGGCTTCTTTCTTCTCCAGGACCCTCTTCTTTTTCTCCTCAACCAACTGCATGAACTTCTTGCAATCCATTGAGATGTAAAAAACCAACTTAATATCTGCATTTGGTATGATGATGACCGAAAGTGCATCTCAAAGAAGAGAAGGAATCAATGTTAGTTCTTCCATCACAAAGTTCCCACCAAGAAAAACAACTAATAGAATAACAAAAGGATATTACACCCCCTTTAGATAAAAATTAAGAAATTTGCAATGAGATAAAAGCCAATAATATGAGAAGGAAAAGAAAAAAATAATTAAAATCAAACAGACTTATAGCAATGACGAACAAATAACTGAAGAGTTAGACCATTGAAGAGAAGAAGACTAAGATAGCTAAAACAATCCAATTAAAATCTTTAGCAGCAAATTGTTTCCTCCTCTCCTAATGCTATGCTATGATCTATAGCATGCAGGTTTTAATTGCATTGTTTGAGATGCACATTATATTGGAGTATAGACTGCATAAGGAATAAGACCAGAGAAGGAAATTTCTCTTACTAGAAACCTCTCCGAGCCAATTATATCTGTGCAGATTAAGGGAACATATAAAGCATCCCACTGGAAGGCCTCATGTTTTTCAGAGGATCTCCCATCACTCAAGTCAGCATTCTCACTTAGATATCTCTAGGTCTTGTCACTAACTAATCCCCATCCTCTTCCAATAACAAAATAATTACCTTCCAAGACTTCAAAGACAGGCAAGGCATCGTCTCTTCAGTGAATCACTTGAGCCCTAATACTTTATAAGTTTTCAAAGCACCCTCCTTTTTCTCCCTCTTAATCTAGAAAACTAAAAAATCTTATTCTCTCCAATTTTATTGATGAAAATACCGTTCCAAGTTAATTACGAGGATATGGCAATCCAAAAACATAACCTAAAGTACTGTAGAAGGCAGAAAGAAGCCGAAAATTGACATTCAAGCTAAAGCTCGAAAATATAATATGCTAATAAAGCCTCCATTCCCTAAAAGAGTAAATGTAAATAAGTTGATTACGAGGATATGGCAATACAAAAACATAACCTAAACTACTGTAGAAGGTAGAACGAAGCTGAAAATTGACATTCAAGCTAAAGCTTGAAAATATAATATGTTAATAAAGCCTCCATTCTCTAAAAGAGTAAATGTAAATAAGTTCTGGTTCACCTTCCTCCACACTCCTAACCCCTGGTTGGATATTATTCTAAAAATATGAATCTAGACATTACAAATGAAGCTCAAGCAGCTAATATGTTAGTAATTTCTCCATTTTAATATTAAAAAATTATGATATCTGCCTCACATGCCTCCATGCTTTTGAGAGTTGATCCCTACTATGGTGCTAAATTAGGACCATTCTACTTATCAAACAAAAGACTTGATACCATTCTATTTATCTAACTATTTCTATAAAATTTCCTAGTCACCACCAAACAAGTAATATTCTAGCATAAATCAAAAGCAACAGGCATATTGCATTGACTACAGTGAAACAGCCTCAAGCCCCAAAGATTTGCGATCAGCTGCATAACTCAATTACTAATTTGCTCTCTCAAAGGTATTATGCTATCTTGTACACAATGGAACGTGCTAAAGCCAGTATACTATATATCAATAGCTACTCATAAAAAGTCCACCCATTATGCCAAAACCAAGCCGAGAACATTAATTTTGGGTAGAACATCAAATTCAGTACTGGATGGACATTGTCAAGCATTAACAATTGCATCATGCATGTCTTCCAGGAAAAAGGTGCAAACAGTTCCTAAGGTATTCCTTTTCAATTTATTCGAGAAGCAATAATATTTGTTAGGCTATGCCACCAGTACATACTAAAATGCCAGATATAAGAGAAATACTCTCGTAATCAACAACCCAGGCATGGTGAAAAGTATAAAATAAGTCATTTCAGAATCTTTGTGATCTTGATTCAGTTGACACAAGTATGAATGTTTACAAATTTTGTTCTATAACCTTACTTCTAATCACTAACGTGTACAGTTTATATTTTTAACAAGTTGTCAATCAAGGGTCCTCAGCTTCAATCAGCTAAAGAAATACACTTTTTTCACTTATACTCAGTCCTCCACAAACAAAACACACAATAGCAAGCAATATAATTTCAAAAATTTAGCCCGCCTTTCTTACCTTATATAAATCAACCAAAACCAGGGTTCCCTTACAAGCCCAAACTTACAAAGCTTCCTCTGTGTCAGACTCCCAAACGAACCTTCAATAAATTTAAAACCAAGGTGGGTTAAGAAGATCCCAATAAAGACTTTAATGAAGGATGGCAAAACAAACAGGCTACTCTACTTGCTCGATCCACATCTAAAAAAAAACAAGTTACAGGAAAAAATAACTAGGTCTTATTTTTTCTGATTATTGTGACTTTCAATATGCAAGTAACTTCAACTAACTAATGGTAAAGCGTCATTCTTTTGGCCACTTTGGTGCCTTACAACCCTACGAAATATAATTTCATGAGAAGATTATCTTTAACCCTAAAAAATGTGTAGATAAGAAACCCCTAAAAACATACTGAGGAAAATAAAACGAAATAACATACCTCAAGACTTTGAGAGATAAGTCCAGATAGATCGCGCACTGTAAAACGAGAGAAGGAATTGAAGAATATTTATGGATTTATGGCGGCCTTCTGTGTGTTGAGCTGCTTCTCTCTCTAGAAACTTCGGCGAAGAAAATATAGCATTATATAAAGGGCGTGGGGTCAAAATAGTTCTTCCCTCCTTCCAACCTTCATTGGTCCTCAAAATAACAGCTGAAAATAATTAGTTTATGATAAAATAACTCATTTTAAAATAAATTAGTTTGATTAAATGTAATGTCTATTTTATTTTTTTTTTTATTAATGTTCGTTTTTAATAATTTTTATATTTGAATTTGAATTTATAAGTCATTATGACCCGAATACTTTCATTACTTATTTTAACTTAATTTCTGACTTATAAATAAAATTAATATCAAACGCTTTTACTTATAAGTTACAATTAATAAATTAACTTATATTTTAATTTTAAGTCATTTTAAAATAAGTCGCTGTCGAACGGGCTAATAGTATATCTTGTGTTTTAAACCTTGTATTTATACTTAAAATTGTAAAATGTGAGTTGGACATACATTTTTCAAATATATCTATTTCATGTAATTACTTGAATAAAAAAGTTCATTTATTAATATAATAATTTTATTTTTAAGTAATTACTTAAATAAGTAAGAAAGTTTGTTTGTTTAGTTTTAAATAATTGTTATAAAAATCTTTACATTTGATTGCTCAAATATAGTCAAAAATGATTTTTACTGGATCAACTTTGACTTTTGTTTGCGCATAAGTTCAATATAGAAGCAACACAATAGAGGGGAAAACGATATAAATTATGGTAACTATAAATTATGTAAAAAACATTATTAATTATAAAATTTATTATTATTAAAATAAATGAAACACATCAATTTTAATATTTAAAACTATATCAAATTAACATTAATTTGATCTCATTTTTGAAATATAAAAAGTACTTAAAAAGATCTCAAATTAAATTTAAAAAACTAAATAATTATACAGATATATATTTTAGAAGAGAGAGAGAGAGAGAGAAATTGATTTTTTCTTCTTGCATAAACTTACAAGTCAAATAAAAACTTAAAAACTTATCATTCTTATGCTATTTTCTTTTTTTCACGATTGTAGATGGATATTAACTCATGTGGTAATGTTACACTTTTTGTTCAAGTTCTACTAAGGGCGTAGGTGGCATTAAGGCTCTGTTTGGGATTGGTTAAATTAATTTATAAGTTATTTTTTATTATTTTAATATTTGAAAGTGATTTTTTTAAAAAATTTTTTTTGACTTATAAGTTATTTTTAAGAAGTAATAAATTTTAATTTCTTAAAAAATAATTTATTAAAAATTATTTTTAATAAGTAAATTTGATTAAATATAATAATTTTATTTATTATTATTTTTTAAATAATTTATAAAGTTATTTAAATTTTAACTTTTAAGTTTAAGTCATTTTAAAATAAGAAGAACCAAGAGATTTCCTTTTCTGTCGAGAAAAAAAATGTACACAACGAAGAACAAAACACGGCTGATAAGTCAGAATTAATAAAGTTCAATTGACTTGTTAAGCAAACCATACCAGTATCATCTTCTTCAATATTCTTAAAACACATCGATCTCAGTTCAAGTCTCTAATTCACCAACTACAGTAATCATGGCAACTCCGTCGGCATCATCGTCGGCGTCGAACATCATGCTAGCAATTTATGAGAAGAAAACAGTCTCACTAGATCTCTACCGTCCCCTTCGCAACTACATCGTCTTCAATTACTCCGAGCGCGAGGCCCAAAACCTCGAAGACGATCTCCAAACCCTCAAACAACTCCGCTCCGATCTGGAACGCGCCAGCCCTGCCGATTCTCTCTCTTCCCGCCGCGACCTCCTCCAAAATTACTTTAAGGCCCTCACCGCCGTCGAATCACGCTTCCCGATTTCTCCAGACAAAGACCACATCAACACAGTTACCTTCACGTGGTACGATGCTTTCAAGAGCAAGCTCAAAGCGTCGCAGCAAAATATTCATTTAGAAAAGGCTGCCGTCTTGTTTAATCTGGGGGCCGTGCATAGTCAGTTAGGGCTGGGGTTTGATCGGTCATCGGTGGAGGGGAGAAGGCAGGCGTCCCACTCGTTTATTGCAGCGGCCGGGGCCTTTTCTTTTTTGAGGGATAATGTGGCCATGAAGGCGTCAATGGGGAGCTCCACTACGCTCGATGTTTCTGTGGAGTGTGTGGGGATGTTAGAGAGGCTTATGCTGGCTCAAGCTCAGGAGTGCGTCTTTGAGAATACCATTGCTAAGGGGAGTACCCCTGGTGTTTGTGCCAAAATTTCGAGACAGGTGATTTTTGGATATTGATTCAGTGATTAATTTGCAGTTAACCTATACAGCCATCAAAAACTATGATTAGGTAGGAGAATTATTATGAAAAGTTGTAAAATTTAGACCAATTTTGAGATTGTGTATGGGTTTTGGGAAATGTGAGTACTGAATATAGTAATTGCACATCGTGTTAGATACGAATTTAGTGAATTTAGCTGTAAGAACTAAAAGCCGAGGTGAATTATCCAACTGATAAAATTTTGATTTTTGATGCCACAAATGATGCTACACCATTTAGTAGGAATTAATTATATATTAGAATGGCAAAATATAGAAGTGGGATTATAGTGGTCAAAGTCATATCCCCATTATCAACTTTACTTGCCTTATGATATATTATGGTTTTTCGAATAAATGATTGTGTCTCAATATATTGTTGAAGAGTAATGTTAGGGGTTTCGAATGGATTCATCGGTAGATGTGCCATTTATTTTATTGTTTGATTAGTGATTGGGCATGTAATAAAATAATATTAAAACGTTTATTTGAGACCCTATTTGGTGCCCCTAGACTTGCTCATTGTTAAAACTTGCGGGTCTGTACTAATTAGAACATATTTCTTTTTCTTTAAGGAGAAACACCAGAAGCTGAACATATAAAGAATGTAAAATTTGTCAAGATTGCATAACATAGTAACTAAAATCTGGGATGATAGTTGGATTTCTCAAGTCACATAGGTCTGATGGAACAATCATTTTTCAGTCTCACAATTTTTGCGAGAAATTGTAAATTTTAGGCAACTAGGCATGATTAAATTTTGGTTTTATGTCGCGTAATATGCCGATATCCTATGTGCTTAATTGCAATTGTTGATATGGTTTTGTTAGTGGAATGGTAGTAGCCCAAACTATTAATAGGAGTTGGTTGTACTACACATGAGAAATACACTATAAAATTTCGTGATCTATATTTTGTGTAAGGACATTGATGTACATGATGTGGCCATTTTCAGCCTGAGTGGATTTATGGCTCAAATACTTTTACATTCCAATCACTGAAATATGTTTATTGAAATGAAAATGACTACAGGTTGGAATCTTCTACGAGGAAGCTTTGGCAGCACTGAGTGTCGCACCACTTAACCAGCATTTTGAAAAGGCATGGCTTTCTCATGTTCAGCTAAAGGCATCCTTGTTTTATGCCGAGGCTTGCTATAGGTTTGGTTTAGAGCTTCATGAGAAAGAAGAGATTGCCGAGGAAATTGCACGGTTGAAGAGTGGGATCAGTGCTTTATCTGAAGCAAGGAAATCATCCTCAAGGGGGGCTGCACAGCAACTATTAGATGCATATAGTAAATTAGAAAGCAATATAAATCATAATCTTGAGAGGGCTGTGAAGGAGAATGATAGAGTGTACCTTATGAGGGTTCCCCCGGCTAGTTCTTTACCACCACTTCCCGCATTTCAAATGGTCAAGTCTTTGCCGATGAATGAGGTATTGGATGCAAGCAAGGATAAGATGTTTGCTAGTCTTGTTCCTGACAGCAGTGCTAAGGCTCTTTCTAGGTATACTGAAATGGTTGATGAGATAATCAGAACACAAGCTGAAATTTTACAGCAAGGCAGTGAGCTTACCCGTGTTAGGCTCAAGGAAATGGACTTACCTGACTCAATCCTGGCTTTGGAAGGGCATTCCACTCTGCCAACAGCTCTCAAAGAAGATGTGGAAGCAGTGCAAATTAGTGGGGGCCCAGCTGGTTTAGAAGCTGAGCTGCAGCAGCTTAGAGATCTGAGGAGGGTAAACCAGGAATTGCTGGTCCAAACTGAGGAGCTCTTGCAAAAAGAAGCAACAGAAGATGCGCAGTTCAGAAGCCAATTTGGAACTCGGTGGACCAGGCCTCAATCTAGCACCTTAACAAAGAATTTGCAGGATAGGTTAAATAGGTTTGCAGCAAATTTGAAGCAAGCTGCAGAAAGTGATGTCCGGATTGAACGATCTGTGAGAGATCATTCAGCCCTCATGTCAATTCTTGACCGCCATCCAGTATGTTTTCTTCCTTAAAACTTGTATAATTTAAGTGCATGTGTGTTGTAATCTAGATAAAAGATATTCATCAACTATAAATGAACCAGTGTGTGGCTATGAGCTCAACATCAGATTACATAATGTAATTCTATTAACATTAATTCTGTCTACGGTTAAAATTTTAAAACATACAATAGTGATTTAAGTTTATTGTATATGCATATATTCAGTTTATCTAATAAATTACATAGTTGTTCTGTAAACATATTGAAGGTGCGGTAATTTGGTATTAACAGGATAAAGCACCCCCTTTCATGGGCTCAAGGAATTCTTAATTTCTATTAAGAATCTTGAATTATTAATTTCTATTAAGAATCTTTATTAATTGTATCATTTATCAGAGTGATATTTTACAGTGTTGAATGGATTATCAGATACTGATAAAATTATCAGGCTCCTACCTCCTATGCTATCAGTATGTTAAGAGGAGGAAAACTGGGGGCGCAGGAGGGTTGTTATCCTAAACTCTATAATATTATTTACACTGAGTAGCAGTTCTTGCGCTTGACTTAACATTCTCAATTTCTCATTGGTGTGTGAGCATCAAGGAGACCTCGCTGATAGCTATTCATAACATTGCCATGAAGCTCATGGTTAATCAAGTAGAGTTTGATCTAGTTAATTTATCATATTCTTTTTATTTTGGCTTTTTTAGCTTTTGAAAATAAGAACTACTTCATTCTTCCAGGTTGACCCTCTTCAAGCTGTTAGTCTAGTTATAGAACTTCTAGAACAATGATAAGATTCTGTTTATTTTGTTCTGTCTTATTCTCCCAATGATACTAATTGGAGCGTCATCTTTTTTGTTTTTTGTTCCAGATAGAATCTGCTGTCCCGACCCTAGGGAGACCAATCATGTCTCTGGATGCCAATGAAGATGCAATATTAGGGGCCTTGAAGCAGAGTTTGGTAATTTAATTTTTGAGGCTACTATCTACTTGAATGTTGTGGTGAACTGGAATTATGGATATTAAGTAATTGGATGTTCTTTATATCATTCAATTAACCACACACATTGTGGGAACTAATTTTTTTATATTTTATCTTGAAGATTTAATTTTTATTTTGATGAGAAGACCATGATTTATGCATTACTAACAAAAAGGACGAGAGCAATTTCTTTTATTTTTAAAAACGGGAATAGACTTTCAGTTCTCCTTGTCAAGCTCTCTCTCTCTCTCACTCTCACTCTCACTCTCACTCTCACTCTCACTCTCACTCTCACTCTCACTCTCACTCTCACAGAGTTAGGAACAAAACAAAAATATAAGAGAGATCAAATATTATCTCTTCCTTTCCCTTTCACCCTTACCAAACACACGGCATAAGTCTTGAAACTACAGTTAATTTCATTCTGGTGAAGATGTCAAATGTGAGTGCATAAATATGATTTTATTGGGACAAGTTATCTTCATGATGGGAATGCCATTTTGTATTGCAAAAGAAATAAAGTATTCAAGTATTAACAAAATATTTGAAGTACTTTGAAATGCTCCCAAATCAGAATTCAATATGTATTATTTGGTCAGACTTCTATCATTGGATTTTCTTAATTATTTATTACTTGCATAGAGTTTCTTAACTTATTTCTTCCTGGATTTTCTTTGCAGAGGCAATTGGAGAACTTAGGTGCTCAAAGGGCAGGTCTTGAAGACATGCTTAAAGAGATGAAAAGGAAGGTGTGCTTAATTTGATTATGATTTCTTTAGTTGATTATTGTAAGCTATTGAAAAGAGATTGACATTCTTTTAGAAATCTGAGGTTGCTGCTATACTCCTTCAGAATGAAATTTATCCATGTTACGCTGAACACTTAGTTTTAGACTCACTGTGTTTGTATAAGGTATAGATATGTGTATTCACTTGCCTGCAACAGAAAAGGGCAATATATGAGCTATCGTGTTTGCCTGTAACAGTTAACCTTTGGCTATATCTCGACTCTCTGTTCTTGTGATGTGGTGATGGTGCAATGCATCCTTATAAATTCCATTTCTGTATAGTTAAATCTAGTACTTTTGAATGCTATATGTCACATCCGGCACTAACTTGGTTGATTTGGCCTTCAGGACGATATACTGCCAAAGCTGATGACATCCCCTGGCTCTTATGAGGATCTCTTCAGAAAGGAGATATCAAAGTATGATCACATTTGTCAGGAAATTGCACAAAATATTGAGGCACAGGAACGGTTGTTGCTGCAAATTCAGGTCTGCATTCTTTCCGTTCTGTTTTTTGATTTTATTTTGCTGTTGTTTTAGTGTTGTTTTGTCTTTTTATGTTGTTATAGTTGAGAAGTAGTTGGTCATCTGCTTTGGGATCAAGTTGCACTTTGGGATCAAATTATGCAACTTGGATACAAAATTAGTTCCGGAGCGAGCAAATTAAAGGTTTTTATCTTCCATCTGGTTGTTATTCGAGATTGAGCAAAGACTTGGAGTGGAATGAACGGATGCTTGGAGATTTTAAGATGCGTTATGAGCAAGCATCCGAACGTTTTGTATTTTGTGAAAACAAAACAAGAATCACTTCCTAGTTGAACAAGCAAGTCGAAGAGTATAAATTGATAAATCCAAAAGAAGAAAACCACAAGCTATTGATGCCATGCTTAAAGACATTAAGAGGCAAATCTTCAAAAACTTATTGCAGAAATTACCAAAAGATATCCACCTATTGACATAATTGCAATTAGTTATGAAAAGGTTGTGGAAAGGCAATTACCCAATGAAATTCACAAGTCAAGCATTGGTAAGGCCAACAAATTATTGGGTGTTGAACATGTTGATTTTATCTTTTCAGCTAGTTCGTTAACATGGCCGCCTACTAGCTTGAAGTTGGTTATTTTGTCCTTTATAAGGCCGAAGGTTGTGCTCATGGAGATGAAATGTGGGATGACTGACTATCCTTTCCTTATTAAATGCAGTTACCTTAGAATTGGGGTTTTATTTTTTCCTATATAAACTAATGTTATCATCATTGGAGTTTATAGAAGATGATATACTGATTGATTTGAGATTACCTTTGTGCCATTGTGGCTTTAGATTGTTATTTTTATCCTATTTTTCCATCCTTTATTCCTTTAATCCCTTTTCTAATCCTCTGAGCCATTGTCCTGCATCAGTCTTCATTCTTGGAGTAGTTTTTGGTGAGGGAGGGGAGGGGGGGATAGATGAGGTTTCAATAGGGCTCAGTTAGATACTCCAAGTTCACCATTAAATCTAAACGCTCATGTAATGCGGTGGAAGTTGTTATGTTGTTTTGTTGCATTGGCTAGTGAATTGGGTTCGCAAAATTGAAGTAAGTTGATTCTTGTACAATTCACATTCTAGCAGTTGCATCTATAGAATTCTTTATTATAAATATTTATAATTGAATCAATTTTGAGAATAAACCTTAAAATGTTACTTATACAAAAAAGATAAATAAGTTTACTTGTCCCAGGGTCAGAAAATACAATTTAGTTTTATCATACTATTGTTTGTCTCGAATTTCAAGTTTGTTTTTGTTTTTTAAATCGTTTTAGGGTTTCGAAACTGTGCATTACTGAAGAACTTCTGTTTTTTCTTCCTTAATTAATTATTATAATTATTTTTAATTTTGCAGGCTCAAAACAATGAATTTGCTGCTGTCTTCAACATTGAAGATTATAAAGGTAGCCATTTTTAAACTTGCATGCTGTTCTGTCATTGATTACTTGATTCTACATAAAATTTTCACCTTTCTTGCTTAAGTTCTCATTATCCTTATTATTAAATTCTAATTAGTGGATTGGAAAATGAGCCATCTTTCCAATTTAGTCATGATTTTTCTCTCTTATTCTTCATGAGTGGAATTCTGCAGGTGAAACTTGATCCAATTTTCCATTAATAATTAGGGTTGGCACATACTCTCATCTAGAAAATCTTTTGAAGAGTCTTCAAACAAAAAAAGGTTTCCTTACAGTACACCACCATAGATAGTTCTTATAGCTAAATTTCACGATTTTTCCCCATGAAGGTCCAATGAATTGATCTGGCTGTTCAGTGAGTCCAGTCTTATAATTGTGTTGGGGCCTGTGAGTTCAAGCTCACAAGTGTAGCTGCTATCTGCCGATAGTTGTACACAATGTGTTATCTCAAGTTCTCAACCCGTTTTCAGTTTGATCTCATGTTTGTGCTCTCATATATAAACTGCCCGATTAGATTCATAAACACTACAATAAGTATGGTAATTTTTTGTATATTTTAAACCATTTGTTAATACTTTGTAGAAGTACTTTCTTAAAAAACCAGCAGAAAGCAAAAGTACTTTGGAATACATAATCAAATGCAACCTAAATATTTATAATTTTGTTTTTTCTATTTAGCTTAATTATGTCTTTTCCCGGTGGTTGTTACTACCAGTTACTGATAACATAAGTTTTAGAGCTTCTCCAAGTTTATTACTAAGTACTTAATAGTTAATACTTTCTTAAAGATATAATATATGCTTTGTAATTTTAGCCATCATGCCTGCCCAATCAATATGAAAAGTTCTACTCTTTTAACAGCGTCTTTGGTTTTCTATTTTGTAGCATCTCGTGAGAAGTGCTATAAGCAGATTGAAGCTGCCATTACGAAATATCGGGAAATTAAAGAGAATATTAATGAAGGACTGAAGTTTTATGTTACTCTTCAGGTATGAGATATTCATCTTTATTTCTCGCCTGGTTTATATCCACGGATGCAATCACTTAAAGATGAGTTCATCTATATTTTTCCCTGTTGTTATTACTCCTTGAGATGTTGTCGTCTTTACTTGTGTGCATGTGATCATCAGATCCTAATAAAATCAGATCCTAATAAATCTTCTTGGTTCTCTCTTTTATCTTTGCCTCAAGAATTTGCTATTGCCTTTGTCATAGGATGCCATCACAAATGTAAAACAGCAGTGCAGTGATTTTGTGATGACTAGAAGCATACAATGTCGAGAAATGATTGAAGATGTTCAGAGACAAATGGCAGGTCTCAGTTTTCAGGATGGTAAGAATACAGGCGCTTACAATTACCCTTCAGTAGGACAGCCGAATCAACCTCAAAGAACCTCTTCTCAACAGCAGACAGACACTGTAAATATTCCCCAGCAGCCTCTTCCTCAATCACAACCTTACTATCCACACCCTCAGCAGCACCCACCGCCTCAGCAGCCCACAGTGTCTGGGTATTCTCAGCCCCCGCCGCCATATGGGACTCAACAGCAGCCACCTCCTTACCATTTGCCAGCAGCAGGTCCTCCGTACCCACCTTCACAGAACCAGCAGCAGCCAGGGGCTACCCACGAGTATGGACAACCTGCTTACCCGGGGTGGCGGGGTCCATACTACAATGCTTCCGGTCAGCAACTGGGATCTATTCCCAGGCCTCCTTATACTGTTCCATCTCCATACCCTCCTCCACACCAGGGTGGCTACTATAGACAATAGTACTACGTTAGTTTTCAATAAAGTTTGATTGATTACATCTGTTTATTGATATCCCTTGTTTTTACATTCTGGGTTGAATGGATCGAATTTAGGTAGATCTCCAAAAAAAAAAGAAAAATTATAAATGGGTGTCCAGTTTTCTGTGTGAAAAGTTGTATGCGAGTTGCTTGGGTTAGCATTTGTAAACTCATCGAGTCCATTTGTTTGTTATATGTTTTCATCGGGTCCATATGTTTGTTATAGAACAGGTGAGCATCAATATTACCTTCGTAAAATTCATCCCACAGAAAAATTGGAATTTAATTATCTTATTATAGTAAAATTAATTGAAAAGATGTAAACGAAAGTAATATATATTTAATGTTTAGGAGTAATGTAAGAAGTAATTAGTTCTCCTTAAAATTCTTCAAAGGAGAGATAAATAGGAGCAAAAGAATTTCTTTAAAAAAAATTGAAAAAGAATGTAAGGAGTACTTTCTAGATGGATTACTGTTGTTATGTTGTTTTAACTTAAATTATTAATTTTAAATTTAAGATTTTGTAGTGTTTTGAAAAAGTTAAAACATGACTCTTTTATGTTAATTTGTTAGAGTAGTAATTTGTATAGTTTATAATTATTCACAATTAGTTGCATTGACTTTAAAAAATGTTATCTAAAATCGTAGGGAGATTAACTAAATGATAATTTTTTTTTAGAATAATTCTACGCTGCCCGGGACTTGGGGACAAGGCAAATTTTTTTTTTTTGTTTTCACTCCCAAATAATTTTTATGATTTATTGGAACTAAAATTAAAAAAAAAACAGTGATTTAGGTGTGTTGTGAATACATATCAAAAACAGGGTTACACAGACAAAAAAAAAAAAAATCGGTCCCCAAACCGGTTTACATTCGCCGAGCTCCCTAGAAAGACTCTTTTTTTTAAGACGAACTATTAAAAAAGATTATATGTATCTCCATGAGATCTTTATTTTGTCCCTTCAAGAAGATTAAAAAAGAAGAAGAAAAGAATTGAAGAAAGTTACGTATTTACAAAGTATTTCATTTCATTAGATTTAAATGAGTCCTTAACAACCCAAAGTATATCTCTTTTAAAATAAAAAACAACAGAAGGTATATCAAATGGGAGGAATGAAAGTAGTAATTGAGTAATATATATAGACAAAAAGAGGGCTACATAAGAAATGCTTTTTTTAGCTAATGGCAATCCAATTGATGACAATAAAGCCCCCTCGCCCCCCTAGCTCGTGTATTCCGTTTCAAGTGTTTGTCTTCGCACCTGCCATGCTCGTCACCTTTTTCCTTATTTTCTCACTGCCATGTATATACATATTATATATATGTATATATGTGTGTGTATATATATATATATGTCCTTTCATGTGACAGATAGAGATCTAAAAATCAAATGGAGAGATCCAAAGTAGTTGTATTGCTCATGATCATCTCTCTCCTTGTTTGCGTTTTAGTTCCAGCAGTATTTGCACACAACGTTCCGGCTGTATTTATATTCGGAGATTCACTTTTTGATGCGGGAAACAATCACTACAACAAGAACTGCACTGCTCAAGCTGATTTTCCACCCTATGGTTCTTCTTTCTTTCACCACCCTACTGGAAGATTCACTAATGGCAGAACTGTTGCCGACTTCATTTGTACGTATAATATGCTATATATATATATATTCACTTTTTTCTCTCTCTCTCTCTGGATTTGGGTTTCACAGAGTTAGTTTTGGACAATCTATTTGAACAGTTTTATAAAAATTAGTTGCATTAATATAGCTATAGAGAATTATATTTCAGTGACTTTTGTTATATAATATTATGCAATTGTAACTATATAGTTATATAAATGTAACTCATTTATATAAAATTGGTTAAAATCAACTGCTTGAAATGAAGATCCTCTTTGGCTATGTCATATATATAAGTTAGTCCACGTATCGTAGAGTAGTACTTATATAATATGAAATTTGTGCATGGACAAATTAAACTGTAGCTCAATTTCTTGGCATACCATTTCAAAAACCATTCCTTGAGGCACAGCTTGAAGTGGTCAATGGAAGTCGCAAGGAGTATCCCTCCAATGGCATCAACTTTGCTAGTTCTGGTAGCGGTGTTTTGAGAGCAACCAATCAGGAATTTGTAAGCAAAACTAATTCCTTTCATTAATTTTATTTATTTTCTTTGACTTATAATTAACAGTTTAATTGAATGGAGAATCTATGTATATATGCTTTTCCGTTTTGAAAGGAAAAGAATAGTTATATATATGGAATAAAGGTGTAGTTAGCCTGGTAGTTGGTGAATGGAGATGACAATTGCAATAGAAAAAAGCTTACCCAAAAAAAAAACGAAAGAAAAAGAGTAGATTGGTGAACTCTCTAATTAAGTAGACATTACTTGCTAGATCAAATTCATTGTTTAAAAAATGTGATCAGTGATTCTTATTATTATTTTTGCAGCTTATAATTAGTTTTTAAAAAAATTATTTGTGTTTGGTAAATAAAAATCACTTAAATTAGTAAGAAGTGCAAAAATATTTAGTGTAAAAAAAATTGTTAGTCACTTATTTCAAGTGTAAATTACTTAAAATGAATGTTTTGGGGAGTAAAGATGAATAATGAATAAAATTATTAAAATAAATAGTGATATATTAATAATATACTTAGTTAAACCTGATTATTAGATTTGACAAATAATTAGAAGTTCAAATTAGAACTTTTAATTATTTTCATAAAAAATAATTATTAATATTATTAAAATCAATTTACTAATCATTTTTTATTTTCTAAAATTGATTACCTGCTTATAAAGGATCCCAAACACCTCCTAATTATGAAGTTTTGATTTAACTATAAAAAAATTATGTAGTTTCGGTAATCAAAGGGGATCCCACACACGTCGCGTAACCATCAATGGACGGACAAAAACCTAATAAAGTAAAGTAGCACCTGGAGCCATTATAATCAATTGTATGAGAATTTCACCTAAAAGCTAGCTTATTTAAAATTACTCTACGCATTTGCCCATGAAACTAACAAAGAAATTGTTCTTTTGCGTGAACGCAAACAAGTTAATTAAGAAAAGTATTTGGCAAAAGTTTTAATCAAGTTAGCTGAAAATAATTACTGCTATTCATTGCATAAGTAAGCATATAGATAGCAAATATATGGATAATATATAGGAGTATAAGTGGGTTGAACAATTTCTCAGTCAAAATTTGCTTATGATTTTCTCAATATAAAAATACATCTTAATGTTTGCAAATTTTATAAATAAGACCTTATACTTCCGCATTCTTGTTTTCCATGCCCAACAAAAAGCTTATCCATACAGGTATAGTATTGATGCTTATGTAAGAGACCGACTTTTATGATGAATAGTCAGTTATCTACACCTTCTGCCTTTAATTTGCTTCAATTTTACGCATAAGCTATTCTAATGTTTCAAACAAGAAAAATTGCTGATCCGACAAAACTCAAATTGATAATATTTCTTTTAAAAATTATATGATGCATGTCCAAAAAATATAAATTATAATTAATGTATGATTTGCAGGGTGTGACACCAATCCAGGACCAGCTTCAACAATTCCAAACCCTAGTGGAGCAAAATCACACAGACAAAAAACTAGTGCAACAATCTCTCTTCTTCTTGGAATCGGGTTCAAACGATATATTCAACTACTTTCTCGCATTTGATCAGCCAGCACTGAGCCCGGATGATTATGTCCAAGCCATGTTGACAGAAGTTGGACACTATGTGGACCAAATTTACAAGCTAGGAGCTCGGCGCATTGCCCTTTTTTCACTAGGCCCCGCCGGTTGTGTTCCGGCAAGGACCCTTTTGCCGGGTGCACCGGTTGATAAATGTTACGGGAAGATGAATAGAATGGTGAAGAATTACAATAGGGGATTGGAAAATCTGGCCGAAGATTTACCCATTAAGTACCCTGGATCAGTTGGTGTTTATGGTTCAGTATATAGCATTTTCCAGCTATTTCGGACCATTCCAACACGCTATGGTAATTTATTGTCTCTTTAAATTGCTCATGAGTCCCAAAATAGTACTCTCTTTGTCCAGAAATAAAAGTCTTATTTGACTTTTAATTTATTTCGGACTTTAAACACAATTTTTATTCTTAAAATTTGACATTTAAAAAAGTTGTGTCCGAACGTCCTAATTAATTAGCAAATCATAATATGTCCAATAGAAAAAGGACAAAAATTCAAATGAGACTTTCTGTTTTGGGACGGAAGGAGTACGTGTGTTTTCTTGTTTTTCATGATTTAAGTGTGGTTGCACATGCAGGTCTATCCAATGTAACTGATGCATGTTGTGGCGATGGAACTCTGAGAGGAATGTTGCAGTGTGGGCAGGAAGGTTATAAGATGTGTCCAAACCCTAATGAGTACTTATTTTGGGACTATTTCCATCCAACGGAGCATACATATAAACTCATGTCCAAGGCCTTATGGGGTGGTAAGCGACATATCCGACCCATGAACTTGAAGACTCTAGCCAACCTCACCATCATCACTTGACTGATCAGTAGCTAATAATAATAATAATAATAATAATAATAATAATAATAATAATATATTCTGATTAATAAATGTATTACTCTCATTAATTATTATTTAGAGGATTTTCTTATATTGTATGAATAATTGCATAGTCAATTTATATTCGTTACTAGTTGCATGTTTACTAAATGCCCTGATATGTGTGTTTACTAATTTTATGTTTTTGTTTGGGACTAAAGTAGCTTTGGGGGGGGGGGGGGTTGTAATTTTTTCTTATAGGTTTCTAAATCTATACTCAATTGAAGGTCCTATATATTCTAAGGAACAACAATATATTAAAATTTTAAATAATTAAACTCTTATCTCAATTTGAATAATAATAATAATAATAATAATATATCACATGAAAGGAGCTAAATTTATCATTTTTAGTCTATTTTAGAAAGGAGAACTTTCATTTTGATTTATGAAAAAGAAAGGAGAGAGAGAGAGAGAGAGAGAGAGAGAGAGAGAGAGAGAATGTTCGTATTTGTAATCCGCTTAAGCAATTCTTTTTTACCGAGTCATGCATGCACTTGGTGGCTTATATATGTTCGAGATGGGGAAGAAAAATCAAATTAGGCGGACACCACAAAAAAATAAAAAAATAAAAAAAAGAATGTTTCAAATCTCAGAACATACTAGATGGATCACGAACATACTCGAGACTTCTACGTGGATACCCGGAGGAGAGAGACCTTCCCTAGCTTCCATTGGCTATTAACCCCTTGTACTTGTATGAAACTAATACTATGTTTGGTTCTCATTCCTTGGCATATATGGAATGGAATGACTTAAGGAATGGAATGAGAATGGGAATGGAATGGTCATTCTCATTTTTATGTTTGGTTTGTTCATTCATTCCGTCAGGAATAGAATCACCATTTTATTTTAGGTGTTTGGTTTACATGAATTACATTATGAATGGAGTGAGAAATGATTTTTTTCGTTTTTTATATACTACTAACTTATAAAAATGAATGAAAAAATAGATTAAATAGAACTAAAAGAATATCTTCACTGGAATTTTAATAATAATAAGTTGTTTACTATTAATAAGTTGTTTACCAATAATAAGCTATTTAAATAATAAATTGTTTACCAATAATAAGTTATTTACCAATAAGTTGTTTAAATAATAAGTTGTTTACTATTAATAAGTTGTTTACCAAAAATAAGCTATTTAAATAATAAGTTATTTACTAATAAGCTGTTTAAATAATAAGTTGTTTACCAATAAGCTATTTACCAATAATAAGCTGCTTAAATAATAAGTTCTTTACCAATAATAAGCTATTTACCAGTAAGTTGTTTAAATAATAAGTTATTTACTATTAATAAGTTGTTTACCAATAATAAGTTGGTTAATAATAAGCTGGTTAAATAATAAGTTGTTTACCAATAATAAGCTATTTAAATAATAAGTTATTTATCAATAAGCTGTTTAAATAATAAGTTGTTTACCAATAAGCTATTTACCAATAATAAGCTGTTTTAATAATAAGTTGTTTAACAATAATAAGCTATTTACCAATAAGTTGTTTAAATAATAAGTTGTTTACTATTAATAAGTTGTTTACCAATAATAAGTTATTTACTAATAAGCTGTTTAAATAATAAGTTCTTTACCAATACGCTGCTTAAATAATAAGTTGTTTACTATTAATAAGCTGTTTAAATAATAAGTTATTTACTAATAAGCTGTTTAAATAATAAGTTATTTACTAATAAGCTGTTTAAATAATAAGTTGTTTACCAATAAGCTGTTTAAATAAGTTGTTTACCAATAAGCTATTTAAATAAGTTATTTTTTTTTACCAATAATAAGCTTTTTAAATAAGTTATTTACCAATAATAAGTTGTTTAAATAAGTTGTTTACCAATAAGCTATTTGAATAATAACTTAACTTATATTTTAACTTATAAGTTATTTTAAAATAAGTCATTCCTAAACAGGGCCAAAGTCGGGCAAAAAATGAATGAAGTGGGAGGGAATGAATTAAACCCACCTATTTAGAAAGGAATGAAAAATAATATTTTAGATAGGGATGAAATAACTAAAGGAATGGAATGCCCATTCTAACTGACTAACCAAACATGTTTTTAGTCATTCCAGAAGGAATGGTCATTCCATTCCCAGCTCATTCTATTCCATTCCCACCAACCAAACACAGCATAAGTGATAAATTAAAACAATAATCTCTCTCGTTTAAAAATGAGTTTTACTTTTTCTTATACATATTTTAATATAATATAGTATTAAAATAGAACCTTTATTCTCTAATAAATAATATATAATTGATGTTCCTATTAATTAACGCGTGAAAGGCATGGACAACATGTGCCAAATAGTAGGGTTTTGGTATTTTTTGTTTTTTTTATTAATTTGAACGCAATCACACATTTTGCCTTGACATACCAAAACTCGAATGACATATAATAACTTTATTATTTCTCCATGTTTAACTTACCGGTATTAAAAGGTTGTACTATTAAATTAATGACTAATATTACAATTTACTTAAATACAATTAAATATGATCGTCCGCTAATTTGAAAGTAGATTCTCATTTTCAAAATATAAAAAACTGAACTTTAATTCCCTTTTGGTGGATACTGTTTTCTTTTACTAGTTCTTACTTTTTTTATGGCTTTTGCTCATGCACGCTATATTTAGATCAAAGACAAGAATTTCCACCCATGTATTAGGAAATTTTTGAGTAATTACTCGTGCTGTGATCTCATGGAGATTCCAACTATCAAACTAATGAAGAATTCACGAATAGACTTCCATCAGTTGACCTATCGATATCCCTTCAGATTTTCTTATTCTCCTTTTTTATTTTTTATTTTTTTTATAAGTTTTCCTTAATCAAAAATCAACTATTCCTTGAGGGACCCCAGCTGGTACATAAGAGGACATAAATGAGATTGGAAATTGATAGGAATATTAGTTTAAAAAAGGATCAAATAAATGGTTCAGAGCTTCTCGATGGATTGGAAATTGATGAATATTGTGGTCGGTATGCATTCTCAAGCACGAGCTTGAACGATGTTTTTTTGTCATTTACTAAATTAAAAATGAAGAAAAAGACAATAACAATCAAACTGGGTATGCTACCACATTGGTATAGATAGCCTAGAACTAACCCTACGTATTATTCCAATTTAATTTATAATCAACACGTTGTCTAAATATATAGAAAAGAAACTGTGCACCAACCACTCTTTAAGTAATACGGTACTCCTCGTCCAAACAAAAATCTCATTAATAAAATTCACAAGTTTAAAAGGATTTATTTTCGTTTCACATATATCATTAAAGAACTAAATGATAACTGATAACAAAATCATGATGATAAAATAATTAAATTTACATTTTTATTTTAAATGTATAAATTATTTCTAAATTTGTTAAGTGTTTAGTTTAATTGTTATCACATAACAATAAAATTGTTGTGATTGTTTCATTTTATACAAACTTGAAAAGAAATAGTTTTTCCTTAAAAAAATAAAAAATAAAAACATCGATGAATCTAACTCTTAAACGGAGAAGTATTTTATTATGATATGTAGTACTTTTGTTTTAGTGTTATTTAATTATTACTCCTTAATAAGGCAATTAAGGTGGACAAATTGGTGCATGGTAAATGAGAATGGACAGGAAGTTAACCTTCCAATTAAAGTCTCTTTCGTGCCTAGTAGTTAAAGTGTGAGAAATAAAGTAAAAAAGAATAAACCGGCCCCTCACTCATGACATGATCAATTCAGTGAGTTTGACTATTCACAAGTCACGGCTCTCTCTTATTTATTAGGCTTACAAATACGACTGACCCACACGCATTAACACCCGTGTGAAATACCAGAAAAAAACAACGAAAAACAAACGTGCCTTCCCCTTCCTACTAACTTCCTTAATTTCTTTTCCCTTCCCTCACGCGTAATATTATTGGTAAAACCTCTACTTATATATATATATGTATTTCACACACAAGCTCCTAAGTCCTAACCGTCTGCAGCTTTACATTATTTATACACTCAAGTTTTACTAATATACATATATATATAACCACCTTATCATCATCATCATATCTTTGCGTCTAAATATATATTTCATATATACCTAATATCTCCTAGCTATCAATATAACTTCTTGTACCTTTCTTTTCAGTTCATTCCATAACATTCTCAACCATCTTAAATTCCCTAGCTCCCTAAAAAAAATAACCATGGGAAACTATGTGTCTTCATGCACTCTTATCTCTCCAACTATCAAAAGCTCCAAAGCAGCTCGGGTTATATTCCCCGGCGGGGAAATCCGCCAGTTTCGCGAGCCGGTCAAGGCGGCTGAGCTCATGCTCGAGTCTCCCAACTTCTTTGTGGTCAACTCCAGGTCTTTGACTATTGGTAAAAGATTTTCACCCCTCTCGGCTGATGAAGATTTGGAGTTTGGTAATGTTTATATTATGTTCCCGATGAGGAGGGTCAATTCTATGGTCACCGGAGGCGATATGGCCTTGCTTTTTATGGCGGCTAATTCTGCGCCTAAGCGGATTTCCGGTAACAACAAGGTGGGAGTGTTGCCGGAACTGGCGGCGACGACGGAAAGTGTTGATTGGGTGCCGGAAAGTGAGGTTGGAGGGTCGAGATTGAATTTGGATGAGGTGGAGGGGTTTTCAACGGCAGAGTTCAAGTATAGGTTAGCTGTTTCCAGGTCAAAAAAGCCCTTGTTGGACACTATTACAGAAGAGCCAATTAGTTCTAGATAGGGAGTTTTGTTATTGTTTTGTCAAGGGTAGAATAGGGAATTGGGTAGTTATTATCTCTCCAATTTCTTTAGTAAAGAGAATTCTACTGCGATTAGTTTTTGTCAGCTTGTGATATGTAATCAACTAGTTGCTGCGTGTATATATTATACTAGTCAACCAAAGAAAATTAGAAAATGGAAAATTTATATAAAAATGTAAAAGAATTAAATAATTTGATCAAGTTGATGTAAAATACTTGTGTGGTAACGCGGAATGCAAAAAAAAAAAGAAAAAAAAAAGGTGTGGTTCAGAAAAGAAATCCAATTTTTTAGATGAAATCTTCCACAAGTTTGTTCGCAGATGGTTGTGGTCCATGGTCAATTATATATGGAACACTTCGATTGACTTAATTAGCTAATATATATAATTTTTTTTCCATCTATAAAATTAATTAACTTGTGTGTATTCATAAACAGAAATACGATATTAATCAACAAGTTTTGGCACTATAGCTACGTGTCATTATGTAGTTTAATTATTGGTTCACTCCAAAATTTTGTGATCACATCAACAATAATAGGTTTCTTGCGTGTCAAAAATATATCCACGTATTATGTTTTCCAAATGTTTTAAAATTTTAGTTTACTTTGTTTCATTAATTAATTATTAAAATACGAAGGAAAAAAAACATTATCATACATAAATGCGTCTTCAATGCTTAATATAGCAGTAATATAATCATTAAGCTTGAAGTGATGGGCTAGAGTTCAACCTACAGAATAATCATTAAGCTTGGAAACTAGTCGACTTGAGTTTTTAAACTTTAATAGGACTTGGCATAAATCTAGTAGTATTTGTTAAACACTTCTAGAACTTATTTTATTTTTTCCTTTTTTATTCTTTTGTTTTGTTATTTGCTAGTCAAGGTGCTTACTTGCAAGCTTCAAACAAGCTATTTAATTATTTTAGAAGGCCATTTGACAATTTAAACAGTCAATTCACAAGAAAATTACTTAAACTCTTTTTAAATGTCAAGCCAAGTGATCACCGCCACATTCCATCAGTACATAAACAAAACAATTGACAAAGACATATTACAAAATTCCGGTGTTACACGGGCTCTGTGTAAATTATACGAGATAAAATTAAAATTTTATAAAATTTAAAAGATTTAAAAAGATAAAAAATTAAGACAAAATAGTAATAATATTTATCTAAAGCAATAGGGGCAAAAGAGTTGGAAAAAAAAAGGACGGCAAACGTGATACAAAATTATCAAAACTTTCATGAAGACTTTATAATATAGATATAGATAAATAGATAGATACAAGTTAGCATAACAAGTCTTAGTTAAAATTTCACGAACTTAAACCGAGTTAACATTCACAGCGAAGCACGTAAAATCTAAATAAAGTTAAAAGAATGTAGATGTCACACGTTACTTTTTATCCTAAGATCATGTCAACCCTCATTTATTTGAGGTCTTTAATTATCCGTTCCTAAATGCCGACATAGAGCAAGAACTCACTTCATTTTATATTCCTGATCATTTCTATAAAGCCCATAGGACCCAGTTTTGCCTGGATTTTGATTAGAGAGCCCATACACATCTAGTTTAAGTTAATATAGAGGTGAAACACCACCCAACATGCACAACTTGCTTGGCTGGCCCAACTACAAGACTCCACAAAACTAGATATTGATTACGAGACTTGTTTTCTCATGTGAGATTATCTCATATTATTATAATTCAATGATTTAGATATTGATTATGCAATTCTTTTGTACTAGTACCGATCGCTCTCAAAAACGAATGGGGTTAAAAAAAAACACTCCCGATTATGTTATTATTAGCTTAATATATATTATTCGTGTCTCTTTCTAACATCTTAAATTTTAAATGAGTTGATTATTTAATCTTTTAAATGTATTAGAGTTTTGAATGTGCAAAATTTTAAATTTAAACTTAAATTTTTAAACTTTTAAATGAGTTGATTATTTATCAAAATTATTATAATCTATATAAATAAGAGGTTAAAACCAGCATAAGTGCCTATAAATTTGTGGTGTTAGCTAGGATTGGCTTCATCATATTGGTCGTGTTTCACGTGAACCTGATTATTATTGGAATGTGCGATTATGTGTTACTTTGAAAATTATTCCATTAATTCTATCAGCTTCTCTGCAGCTCCATGCACAATATGTAATAGATGATCATGTGTCCTTGTAGAATGAAATGACTAGTGTCTTTTAAGCTTTGTCACTACTTATCTATCGTTTACCTTGAATTAGAAATTCCAGACCATCAAGCTAGCCTAATACGTGCCGTCGCTAGATTGAGATATGCAGGGCGGCGGGAACTTCGATTGCCTTGTATCAGGTGAAGAGAAAGGGCTGGTAGGCTTAGTAGGGCTCGAACCTACAATATAACCAGTATGAACGGTACGTTTCAACCAATTAAACTATAAGCCCCTACGGATCTCTACATGCAATTCACTCACTTCGGAAAGAGCGGACGGAAAGAGGAGGCCTTTGCTCTATCCGCTTCTTCCTCTTCCCAGGAATTAGAAGAAAATTTTCTCTTTTATTATTGTTGAGATTGACTCATATTTCAATAGAGTTGATCAATGATCGCTACAACAGGATCGTAGGAGACAACGTCTTTGGAAGTCAAACGTCATGTGTATTTGGATTTTAAATTTGACTGTTTTATGCGTTTGAGTTCATGTTATAATAGTTAGGGTTTTTAGTTATTATTTAAATATAATTTGAGACACATATATAAATAAATCAGACAAGTAAAACTATCCAAAATTTGATGAATTTGAGTATATTTTATGTCATTTTCTTTCCATTTTTCTTTAATTTCCGTGAGATTATTTGCAATATTCGATCTTAAACAATTGTTATGTTTAAAAATGGTATAAAACATATACTACTAGCATATATAGTATCTTCCTTCATCCAAACAAAATAACTTCTTCAATATTTCAGAGAGAGACTAGTTTAGATATATATATATATATATATATATATATATATATATATATATATAAAAGATGCAGTTTTATGCATAGAAATGAACGAGAAATGAAACAAGAAAGATGGAAAGAGAGCCAGTGAGGAAGACAAGGCCAAGTGCACTGCTGATTAAGCCTACAACCTCTATCGAATTCGATAGGATAGCATTGATATTGTGTTGTTTATCAATATATCCAGATTTATAAGTCCAACCATTATCCAGCCTGCAACTTGTGTTGGATCTCTCCTTCCTCCGCAAAGCTTCTATTCTCTCCCCAAGAACTCTCAAGTTGGCATCCACAATATTTGTCGGGTTTCCTACATATAATTCAAACCAAGGGGTCAGAATCATGTTAGATATTATTTCAAGTCAAAATTTAATTTACATGAATTAATTATCTTTGCAAGTTTCTAATAATAATTTTACATTAGGAATTTCTTTGAAAACTAAAGTGAAACAAGTGAAAGTGTACTGATGACTATGATTTTCTTGTTTTCTCTTTATATATCTAGGAAATGTTCCCTGGATATTAATAAAGGTTTTAACTTTGAAATTTAATGTCATATATATATATATATATATATGTTGGTAATTTGATTAGAAGAACAAATTAAGGAGAAGTATATATATATATACCTTCGTCTCGGAAGCTTTGGGATATGACCAGTTGAAGAGAGTATTTTCTGATCTTATGCTTGCAAAGTCGTTTGCTTAAACTGCAGAAAGAAGGTAGAGAGGAAGCCATATGATTAGAATTGATGATATAATGGATCTTTATAGCTTTCAACTTTGATGGATTTATAGTGAAGTATGAGGGGAAGTTCATATCTAGTGGAACTTTTATTAACTTAATAAATATATTTATAAAGAATTTAATTTACAATAAAAAATTATGTGGCTACTTTTCATTTTAATTTCATATATGACCTTATTAACTAAGATCTAATAAGATTCTCTAAATATGGAAAGTGTTCTTAGTAAAGAAAATATGAAAATGGAAGAAGGAGAATAAAAACTTCTAACAGTACTATAGCTTTGAGTTTTAAAATGAACGGGAAAAGAGAAGAAAATGACGGAAAGTTTGTTTTATGTCTAATTTTTTTATTATTGAGTTTTTTAATGAATTCTGAAAAAAGAATAGGGACGAAAACTTAGTCATTTTTTTGTCAAAATTTTTTGATTCAAAAATAGAGGAATTTGCACGAAAAAGTAAATCATACAAGCAAATTTTGTATAATCTTTATTATACCTTCTACGTTACAAATATAACCTAACTATAAGTAAAAATAATAATTTAAATGTAAGTCTTTTCTTTATAAAACTCAGCGCAGATCATGCATGAAAGAAAATTTACAATTTTTTAATCTTTTATTTATTTATTTATCTTAAATTTAATTTAAGTTTTCTCCTCTTTCCTTTTCTGTCCAAATTTGCAAAAGTGGATAAGATCAAATATATCATGTATATGGATACAGGCAACCTGCATGCATGGATGAACAACAGTAACCATCCCTGACACGAAACGAATTCATATCATCTTACTGAAAAGCATGCATGTAAGACATGATCACATGGTTATTAGAGTATCATACTATTACATGTACACCATGTATATTTGTAACTATGTATATAGAAACACGTTCATATGATCAGATTTGCACGATAATACATGAGCAATATTGAGGTGGGATAAGTCGAATATCTGATCATATTGTAAAGCAGCCACATCCTGTAAAACAAGTGGCATAATTCAAATCATTCTAGATCCATTTCAAAACATAACAATCCATCTGACATTTTAAAGTTATTTTAATATATTTGTAAATTTATAATTAATTATAATATAAATGAATATAATATGGAAAAGGAAGTGGGAAAAAGTCGAATTAATGAAAATGGTATGCATAGTCGATCCATGACCATGTGTGGCCACATGAAACCAATTTACCACATTATGCTTCATTATCATTAATTTTATATTATAATAAGGGAAGAAAAGCTATTAGTAGTCCAGATGTTAACTTCTTAGATAAAGGTGGCGGAAAATGATCCATTAGTGTCATGTAATTTTTGCTTTATTCACAATATTAAATCATGAGTTATGAACAAGTGTACCAACCTAGTGCACTTTTCATTAGTTAGGCAGATTATATAAAAGCGGATTGGGATATTATGAAAATGATTAACAATCAATTACAAGCTTAATTAGTACCTGTAATTAAGTCTTCAGCCACTTATGACAGTACTGCCACTAAATTAGATATAGACTTATAGTAACAGTTAAGTTAGGGTAAAGTTAAAAGTAACACTACAAGAAATTAAAGCAACACTACATGCTAGCATCATTTGCAATCATGCAACTAGAAGAGACTGAAATGATATTATCTTATTTGTTAATTTATTGTATATTTTAGTGACATTGGGGTGGGGAGTACAACAACATTGATTGATGGTGCTTTTTCAGATTCATTCTCGTTATTACTGTCAGCTCCAAAATGACTCTGTAATTTTCGACTTTTTACACATGAGAATGCTCGTAATTTATAAGACTAAATATATTTACATTACACTGAATTTCATCATCTTCATAATTTAATTCTTAAATTAATTAAATTTATAATTTAAAATTAAAATACTTCTAAATACAAATTAAAATACTTATAAACACATTTAAATCCAAATAATATTGACTTTAAAAATATAAAATTAAAAATTATATCAAATAATATTTAACAAAAAATAACAAATTAAAAAAAATGCTAATCAATACTATATACGTATTATGATACGGTTTACGGTTTATATATGAACCAATCTTCACTTTTCTAAAGAAAAAATAAATTATCACATTTAATTTTTAAAATCTTATAAATTGAAAAGAATATATAACAAAGGATGTATTTATTTAAATTATAATTTAAAAAACAAAGGAAAAAAAGAGAGCCATAATAATTTTGAAATTTCATAAAAAATAATTAAATTAAAGTTTGAAAATTAATTATTACTTTTAAAAAATAATGTTTTAAATTCGAAAATTGAGTGAAATTTCATAATATATATATAATTATATAATTATATATCAATTTAATGAAAATTAAGTAAAATAATTAAAATATAAATAAAACAAAATAGCTAAGAAATATAATCATGTGATCTAGAAGAAAGATAAGGAAGCTAAAAAACTCACCGAAATGAAATGAGATTAGATCTTGAAAGAGGTTACAGAAAAAATTAACTCATAGAGGGATTAGGTTTAAGAGGGGAGTCGTGCAGTAAAAGGAGGTGGCGGTAGTGCAGCAAGAGACGATCATGGTAGTAGCCGTGGAGGATGCGATGGCCACGGAGAAGACTGAAGCCGTGGAATAGGAGGAGAATGTGGGCGCGGAGGAGATGAAAAAGAAAACGCATAAGGAGGAGGAGGAGGCCGACATCTAGAAGAAGAAGATAAGGAAGGAGGAACACTATTTTGATATACGGCAAATGAGTTTTGGTTCATTTAGAAAAATATCTATTTACAAAAAAGGTATTTTTTTTGTTCTTTTGTTTTTTTTTTCTAGCGAATTAGTTGTAATGAGTTTTGATTTGCACAACAAGGTGACCCCCTTTTCCCTTTCTCATTTTGATTTGCAGAACATAAATCTTAATTTTGTGCTCAGATCTATCATTTGAAGGTGAAAATTTTGAAGATTGTGTTGTTATTATGAAGTTCGAGATAAGATTAAAGTTTAGGTAAGAAAGGGGGTGCTTGATTGATGATGGTGATGAAGGAGTTGATAATGGTAATGGTGTTAGTGACGTTACTTTTAACTATTTTTAAATCTATTTTGATGAGTAGAATATGGTTGGGGTTTGGTGTGCTCTGAATGATGATTCAAATCAATATGTGAGGGCGTGTGTGTTCTTGGTGTTTTAGTGTGTGTGTTTGAATTTATTTATATTTTAATTTGTGTGTTTAGTTTTTTTATATTTTAATAGTAATAATACTTAATTGCTTAATGAAGTCAAACCGTATAAAACTGCTTGCCTTGTTGAAAAATTATATACTATGGAGAATTTCAGTCAAAAAATGAATTTGAGGGGGATATTGTGTGAAATTAGATAGTTTAGGAATTAGGGACTAAATTATGAGTCCAATTAGTTTAGGGGCTAAATTATGAGAAAGGTGAACTCCTAATTTATAATGCATATTTAGACATAATTATTTAATAAATTAATATTCAAGCATCTTTAACTTAATATAACATGCCCAAACAAAATTAAATTAATAGTTAAATGCTGACTTTTATTTCTGAGGAGTATTTTTTAAACATGAAACGACATATAAGTACACCTAAATTATGACCTAGGTAGCCCAACATTGATGTGTCCCTGTTAGTATAATATATATTGGTTGTTGCCTTGTGATTTACAGAACTAACCATTCAATGATTCGAGTTACGTAACCATATTAGAAGAGATTCGGATTCTACCTCCCTTCATTATCTATCGTACGTCTCTACTCTCTATGGCCGGTTTTGGGAGCAACCTTCTATCTACTTTTCGTGCACTGAAAAGGGAAAATAGAAAACCCAAATTGCGGAAGCGTATTTTGATTTCTTTTACTTTTAGTGGGACGTGTCTCTTAGCATGTAATGATTATATTGGCTTGGCTCCTGTATTATTTCCTCCGTCCCAAATTAATTGTATTTTTAAGACTTTTTAAAATCAAATTGACTATTTTTAAAACTAATCTTTTTACTATTTTTGCTAACATATAGGTGAAGATATTATAACCAAAAGAAAGTATATACAATTTATTACTAATTTCAATTTTTATAATTTTAAAAATATATTTATATATGCTTAATTATTAATTTTAAAAATAGTCAATTTGACTTAAAAAAGTCCTAGAAAAGCAATTAATTTGGGACGGAGGGAGTAGTATTATTGTAGAATAATAAAATAAAATAAAAATAAAATTGGTACCTTAATTGCTTTTTATGCTCATATACGGTTTTTTTTTTATTTTAGGAAACTCATTTTCGATCTAAAGATCGATCATAACCCTAATGGTATCATCAACAAAAGAAGAAGAAGACTAACGATAAACATGTGCGAAATTAATATTCTTAATTAGTGTTTACAAATTTTATAAATGATATTGTTTTGAAATGGAAGGAGTATTATATAGTATTATTTAGGGGGTGATGTATTAGTATCATAATAGTTTTACCGGGGGTAGAAAAAATCTAAAATATATGAATTCAAATAGGCATGTAGTATTTGACCAGCTTATTTCTTATTGATACGTAAATACTATTATAAATAAAACACTAAAAATATTTTTGGAGTTGATTAAAGTAAATTTTAGAAAAGAAAAAGAAACAAATAGAGTTTGTTTTTCAGTTAAGCAGACGTTGGCTTTAACATGTCCTGTGACCATCTTCTTTTAACTAATTAACCCATCCTGCTGTACCGAAAAGCTTATGTCTTATTAGCCATGAAAATGACAATTTTTTTATTGGGTTTGTTGAGGCTAATCTATCCTTTCCCTTGAATTAGAAGTCATGAATAAGAACCTGTTTTCGATCAGGATTATTAAAAAAAAAAACAAAAAAAAAAAAACCTTTGCATCGAGCTCACTTTAATCTTCAATTCTTGTTTTCTTTCCAATGGGAAAAAAATTGCATTTCAAAATGCATTTACATTACTACTCCCACAATTCCTTTTTGATTCACTTTTTAGGTGAAAATATAAAAATTAAAAAATATTATTAATGTTTATTTGATCCATCGATTTAGATATACAAAATTTAATATTATTCTTCTAAAGTCATTGAAAAGACGAAAAAGAAATAAATTAATATTTAATATAAAAATAATACAAAAAATTAATTAAATTGTTAATAATTTTTTAAATCTACAAATAATAAATATAAATAAAAAAAATCACTATCTAAGAAACAGATAAAAAAAGAATAGAGAGTATCAACAAATAAATAAGTTGTGACAAATATGTGAAAATATTGATTCAGTTTTTAATAGCATAAGCCTTAAAAGAAAATCGAGCGTTGCAAAAAGACATGCAACTGTGGAATACATACCACATGGCAGTAAAACCATGAAAGTATACCACATGGCAGTAAAACCATGAATACTTTCGCTGAGATGGCAATTACGTGGCCAAGAATACTCCACCCTTATCCATATCTACCGACCTAGTGGTGGAGTAATTAATCTGCGCGTCTCTTCAGAATATCTATCCATGCATATATATCCCCATGCATAGAAAAACGAGAGAGTTAAAATTAAAGAAGTTTAGGGGGCAGTACATCAATTCATCATCAATACAATACAATACAGAGCTTATCCATTAGCCTTTATAAATACTCGACCATCTTAATTCTCATGGATCATTATCTTTTAAAGAAATTTTAGTACTTGACCGGCCGGTAGTATCTATTAAGCATCTTGTAAATGACGGGTGGCAGAGGTGGTGGGGGTGGAAAAGGCGGTGGTGGCGGAGGAAAAGGAGGAGGCGGCCAAGGCAAAGGTGGAGGTGGTAGCAGCTCCTCTAAAGGTGGTGGAGGTGGAGGACCTGCTAAAGGAGGTGGTGGAAGTAGCTCTTCTAAAGGGAGCGGCAGCGGTGAAGACTCAGGAATGATGAAGGCTCCAGGAGGAGATGGCTCATACATTTCGAGGTCCGGTTTTGAAAGTAACCCTCAGGGCTACTTTTCGGGTTTGCATGATTCTGGAAAGGCTAAATAAATCCTAGACTAACTAGCTGGATCTAGGTGGACGTACGTATTAATCTCTTACAACTTGTAAACTACTCGTATGGAGTACCCTACTTTTGTTTTCTGTTTTTTTGTTTTTTTGTTTTTTTGCTAAGTTCCGTACTTTGTTTTTGTAGGCTTTTGTTTTGCTTTGTTTTTGTTTTCATGATTTTTTTTTCCTTTTATGGGTGGAGTTGTGTTGTGTGTGTACATATATAACAGTGTGTATTTATATATATATTCAACCAATATTGTTTTTCTTTTATAATCGGGCCGGTGCATGGATAGTTAGGAATTGGGACAGTTTAATGAATCGTACCGTTCAAGGGCTTAAGTATAACTAAAGTTTAATATGCTTTGTATAATTTTATGGATCACTACGAATAAATTTTTTAAAAAAATTTATTCACTTTTTTTAAATTTTTTTTTAATATGCGTACTCATTGTTGATGGAGAGAGTAGTATACTTATAAATTAATATAAATACATGATAAATGGATGATAAATTGATGTGTTTATTCGAAATAAAAATTTACTTATTTTTGTCAAAATATAAATCTTTTCTGGATTAACTTTATTTTCTTTTCGGAATTAACAAACTTTTAAAATAATTATATAACTGAATAATAAACTAAGAGAGCAACAAATTTTTTCTAGAAAAAGGAAATTTGAGAATACACGATCCGGAAAGAGAAGTAGAAATAATACATAGATTCGTCTACAAAGTTGTCCACTGGCCTCAACACCCATTTGACAGCATTTGACCAGCTTATTTCTGATTGATACGTAAATACTATTATAAATCACTATTTAAGATACAGATAAAAAAGAATAGAGTATCAACAAATAAATAAGTTGCGACAAATAATGGAAAATATTGATTCAGTTTTTAATAGTATAAGCCTTAAAAGAAAATCGTGCCTTGCAAAAAGACATGCAACCATGGAATACATACCACATGGCAGTAAAACCATGAATACTTTCACTGAGATGGTAATTACGTGGCCAGGAATACTCCACCCTTATCCATATCTACCTACCTAGTGGTGGAGTAATAAATCTGCGCGTCTCTTCAGAATATCTATCCATGCATATCCCCATGCATAGTAAAACGAGAGAGTTAAAATTAAAGAAGTTTAGGGGGCAGTGTATCAATTCACCATCAATACAATACAGAGCTTATCCATTGGCCTTTATAAATACTCGACCATCTTTAAGTCTTATGGATCATCATCTTTTAAAGAAATTTTAGTACTTGGCCGGCTGGTAGTATCTATTAAGCATCTTGTAAATGACGGGTGGCAAAGGCGGAGGTGGTGGGGCCGTGGGGGTGGAAAAAGGCGGTGGTGGCGGAGGAAAAGGAGGCGGCCAAGGCAAAGGTGGTGGCGGGAGCAGCTCCTCTAAAGGTGGTGGAGGTGGAGGACCAGCTAAAGGAGGTGGTGGAAGTAGCTCTTCTAAAGGGAGCGGCAGCGGTGGAGGAGGCTCAGGAACGATGAAGGCTCCAAGAGGAGATGGCTCATACATTTCGAGGTCCGGTTTTGAAAGTAACCCTCGGGGCTACTTTTCGGGTTTGCATGCTTCTGGAAAGGCTAAATAAATCCTAGACTAACTAGTTGGATCTAGGTGGACGTACGTATTAATCTCTTAAAACGTGTAAACTACTCGTATGGACTATGGAGTTCCCCTACTTTGTTTTTGTAGGCTTTTGTTTTGCTTTGTTTTTGTTTTCATGAATTTTATTTTTATTTTATGGGTGGAGTTGTGTTGTGTTGTGGTTGCTGGGTTGTGTGTGTGTGTGTATATATATTTAACCAATATTGTTTTTCTTTTATAATCGGGACGGTGCATGGATAGTTAGGAATTGGGACAGTTTAATGAATCGTACCGTGCAAGGGCTTAATTATAACTAAAGCTTAAAATTTTTTTGTTTAACAGGTGCTCCCATAATAAACGTTGGAACATGATTTATAGTCTGATGCATAGAACAAATGCAAATTATCATTGCCACAAAAATATATCAAACTCTTGTTACGAGTAAAATAATACTCCTTACGTGCTTGAAAGGGTGATTAAGGTAAAAAAAAAATTATATCTAAGAAGGTAATTATGTTGTTTAATATAAAAAATTAAAAATATTTATTATTTTATATAATCAAGTAAGTTACTAAAAATAAATTTAATTTGTTTTTCTTAATATGTGTACAAATTATATTTTGTTAACAAAAAAAATAATATATTTATACATTAATATAAATACATGAATAATTAATTGATGTATTTATTTGTAATAAAAAATTATTTATTTTTATTAAAATATAAATCTTTTCCAAATTAACGAACTCTTAAAATAATTATATAACAGCATAATAAACTCGGACTATGATAAAGAAGCAAGTTAAAGAGGATAGAGCAACATTGTATTTCTAGAAAAAGGAAATGCGAGAATACACGATCCTGAAAGAAGTAGAAATAATACATAGATTCGTCTACAAAGTTGTCCACTGGCCTCAACACCCATTTGACAGCATGACCATAAGGTGGTCAGGTAGCAACGAGCATTTGCAACCATACCGTACTAACTACACACGGGTTGGTACTTTATGCAAATGGCTTCTTTGAGACATACTGAGTTGCACAAACAGCTGGGTGGTTCTCTACGGTATTAACATTGTATGAACAGCATTTGACACTTCACATGTCCATCTCATCAAATATTTCCCCATCTTCCTCGTAACATATCCCATCCATAGGAAAACCCTCGGCTACTAAGTTGCTGTAAAGCATATAATTAATCAAGTCAGTGACAGCTGGTCCGTTAGAAAACCACGTTTATTATAGGAATGGTTAGAAAGATCACCTTACACAGCTAAAACAGAAACACACCACACGTTTGAGCTTTCTATTATAGAAGAAGAAATTGAACGCCCATCTGGAAAATTACAAAGATGTCTGTCTCAATGGTAGTCACAAGTCTAGCAAGTTAAGTGATGATAACAAAAACCTTACATGGCCCCTCTCTCTAGGAATGGATCTGCATCAGAGTCGGGATTGTAACTGTAGATTTCGCATTCTGCTAGTTTCACAACCTGAATGACTAAATGTCAATGAACTGACCCTCCATATTTATCAGTACTAATTTTCATTCTAAGTAAGCTCACCTCATCTAAAGCCTTGTACAAGGTATCCAACAAGGAACTGCCCTCATTTTCCTGAGCCCAGTTCTGCAACCACAACATAAAAAGAAACCTAATAAAAATTCTCTAGTCTCTAATAAATTCTGGAGTCAGCATACTGAATCTCATCACATTTCTTAACTATGTGATGAATCTTTTATCATTTATCTGTAGAAACTAAGTACCATGGTTATCAGATTCTGCATTCACTACTAAATCATATTGAAAAGAATGCTCCATCATAACTTTTAAGTGGTTTATCCAATAAACAAGTAGAGAACCGAAAAATGGAACTATACTGGAATTCAGTCTAGTTCTAGAGTTCTTATTTACCGTTGCAGAGAGAGAAAAATATTGGCAATTCACTAAGAACAGCATTAGGCTGCGTATCAAATAAATAAGGCAATACCTTGGATGCATCAAACATGTATGCATCAAAAATCTGCTTAAAACTGTCCCAGGTTTCCTCTGTGAAAAACTGGTGAGCTTTCACTGCACTAGTAAACCACAAAAGATGTTTGCAATGTTGCGTCGTGAGTAAAGAAAATATATGTCCACATAAATAAATCAGGATCACAATAGGTAGAAGTACTGAGATTTCAGTACTTAACATGCCAACACAAATCTATTTTGGGAAATGGAGAGACTTGAACTCTCAGCTCCTAAAAGAGCAACAGTCCTCTAAACTGTCTGTCAAACCTTTTGACAACACTCCCAATGTGATTAAGGGAGGGTTATATAGCGGGTTGCCATGTCGCCAGGAAGCTCACAATGACATTACCCATAACCCCCCCTCTAAGCTCTGTAAAGTATGGTTACCTGAAGTCATAGTCCGGATACATGTGATAGAGCGTAAGAATGAGATATATCAACATCTTCCGGCTGCAAAAAGACATAAATAAAAGAAAGTTGAAAAACATAAAAGGATAAGATACACTTTGCAGGCTAATTTTAGTTACATTAATGACCTCGATCTACAAGACAGATATTCAGCTGGCGAGGAAGAGTCACTATCCGAGGATTTTCCGAGATAATCAAGAATCTGGACCAAAAAAATATATGGAATACCAAAAGTTAAAATATTAATATGTCAACATAAATAACAAATCCAGTAATTTTTAGAAACTATTTGTAACTGAAGCAATGACAATTGAAACTCCGCCAGCAAAATTGTAGAGTATTGCTCCATTAAGAAAACCAAAGTACAAAGCACAACAATGAGAAAGAATTTATTGAAACACCCTGCAGGAAATTAACTTTTATATGTTGTATTTTTGTTCTTTGGAAAACTGCACACTAATGACAAGATAAAACAATTACTTCAAAATATAGTTACCTCATTCTCCAAACTGAAGGATAGCTTCTTATCTGTTCCAGTATGTTTGCCTAGCAAACAGAAAGCAAAGCAAATTCCATGTCCTTAAATTCCAAATAGAGAATTTATAGTATACCAGATAGACCACAAATCCTACTTACAAGAGTAAGCTTCAAGGCATCCTTTGATTGTACGCTCTCCGAAATTCACATGACTTAGAAAATCATTTATACTACAACACATAGCAAATCAATACTTATTACCAATTTACATAGCAAAAAGGACTAAATCATATCTATTTCATTACAGAACAATTTTGATGATTACCGGTCAAGCGGAGTGTATTCCAAGTACTTCATTATGGGTATTAAATAGAAAAGGCTTCAATGTGGCTGGAGGTGTCTGCACGAAAGATCTATCTGGAGTTCCTGCACCAAAACATAAACACCGTAAGCGTTCAAGACTACAAGTTGTTGCATGGTTGAATAGCCAAATCAAATATTGCCCATTTGTCTCATATTGGCACACTTTAGCATACCAGCAGAGTTTATTGCATATTGATGGAGTAATTCAATTTTTTTTTTTTTTTTTACTTTCGCTAAAACATCCCATTAATATACATGATATAACTTATTCCTATTTTATTTTTATTTTTAATAGTATAACACATTCCTAGCTAGATTCCCCAAACAAAAACACCACTCTCCACTAAAGGCACAAGTAATTAAATAACTCCATAATCCATCCTTTTGGCACCATTAACTTAAAAAAAATACATGGCCAACTTTTCAAAAATGTGATGGAAACAGTTAAATTCACTTTCTTTTAAAAGTATAAAAAACAGTTAGATTAACATAATTCTTTTGAATACTGTTCAATTGTAAACAAAAATGTGATTACTAAATTCTGCAGCGGTGTTTGTTGCTTCCTCAAAAAATCCCAAGGCATCTCCGAATCAGAAAATTACTAGGGAATCATCAAGATAAACAATACAGAAAAAGCTTACAGTTAGAACACTCTAGAAAAAACAGTGCATGTTTCCACTCAGAATAGGACGTCGACAGATAACCTGTATTGCTCCATTGCTAAAAGTGCTCATTACCACAAGCTTTAATTCCAAACGGGAACACAATTTAGCTAACAACAAATAGTTGCTGCAAGGGGCAGCTGAGCAACAAATTGTAACAATCAACAAACCCTATCATAGTCATCACGTCTGTGAAGACGCTAGTTACGACTGGGCTAACGTATACTCTGCTTTTCTATTGTTTTGATTTAACCATGTCAAACATGAACTAATATCCTTATATTTATTGAAATGTTAAAATGATTAGATAAATAATGAATTTTCTTATATCATCATTCAACTTAATATTTCGGCGATATAAATTCGCTTGCACATTGCAGAAAATCCAAATACAACCAAATTCAGAGATTCACGTCCAAAAAAATGCTCAAATTCCATAGTATGAGAAGAAGGTAAATTTTATATCTAAATAGATGAATTCTCTCCAATCCAAACTTCTAAATGATTGCTTTTTGAACCCTAACATTTTCATAACATCAGAAACAAGAACAAAAGGTGAAATACTCTCAGATCTACATAATTACTGAACCAATCTTAGTAACAGAACATTAAAGAAGTTTAACTGATCAGATAACATACAAATAGCCAAGGATTTTTTTTATTTTTTTGTAAGTTTATGAAGAAAATATACATGATGAAGTTTAAATTGAAAAGGAAGAGTACCTTGGGAGAAATGAGTTGCAGCTCTAGAGTAATTTGATGTACCTGAATAAAACCGGTCTTCTCTTTCTTCTATAAACATTTCGGATAAGTACAAGCTGTAATAATAAGATAAATAGCTCTAAAATTCGAATATTCCGTTTTGTCTGTTTTCTCCTTCTGTCTATGTGATTTGGGATTGGTGACGTCACATGTTGTGGCTGTGGTTATGTGAGCGGTTAAAATAGCGAATGGAAGATGTGGTTGGGAAAGCTTTAAAACAATCGGCGGTAAAGGACTGAAATGAATTTCATAAATAAAAATTACTACGCTTAATTTATTATAATATTTAATTTTTATAAATTTAAAATTTTAATTAAATTTGTTTAATTATTAATTTTAAAATTAAATGATTTAATATAAAAAATCAATCTAAACTAATTTTATCGAGACAGAAGAAGTATAACATTATTTCAATTTTTATTAATAAACAAAAATCTCATTGACTAAAGAACTTATTTCATAAACTGGTATGGCTATTTTATTCTAACTTTCCAATAATATTTTGATAATAAATTTAAGATTTTAAATCAATACTCTAGTATCACTTATTACATATCTATGATGAGTGTAGTAATCATTCATATATTGAAGCATATTATTTGAATTTTCATACCTTCAACTTGAGATTTGAATTCTAATTTTTTTATTACATACTTTAATTAATAATGTTACGAATTTTAAATGAGTATTTAAATTTTGTATCCGGATACATATATCATAATTATACTAGTTGTTTAATATCTATATTTATTATATATATATATAATGTACCATAATATTGAGGAATTAATATTAAGACGATACGTGCTCACAAAATTTGGGATCCACTTGGAAATTCCAACACCATTCTTTACTACAATGGTAACCGTTTAAGCTTTTTACGATTTCATAAAAAAATACTACACTACAAATATATTAAAATTAAACAATGAGGTTTTCATCTTATAGAATATTATTTTATTATTATTAATAATATCTAATTATAACAAGAATACATGACCAATCATATCATTCAGTTATGAACTTTAAAAATAGAAGTAATCATTTCTTCCGATGAAATTATAAAAAGGCAATAAAAAAGAAGGAAAAAAAAATTGGTGCTACCAATAAAAAAGAATTAATAATATAATAATTTTACAACAAGATTACATGCATATACATGTTAGTATATATATATATAAACCATATTGAGGCCATGGCCCACGGATAAGGTGGCTCAATAGTTAGGGTAAATCCTAAGCCCAAGTGGAGCCTTATAAGAAAGACGTAGTCAAGCAAGCCTACACATAAATCCCTACAGAATCCTGACAAGAGCCCAGCCCAAAACACTCAAAATATTTTGTAGAGACAGACTCGAGAGTATTTGGTTAAAAAAAAAAATCAAAAATCATTGAGGATAAATATAGGATAAATGGGGACTTTGGAATTCATTGAGAGGTTTAAATTTATGTAGAATTATAATTACAAAAATGAGATTGGTAAGAATTATAGGGGCCCTCACTTAGTACACATCTCTTCAAAAATATTACCACTAATATTTATCCACGTAAATAACAATCAAAAAATCGACGTAAACTTTCACAATATATATCATTTTTCATTCATTAATAACATAGCACAACTACTTGGTCTAGTTTGTTAGTTTAGTAGTAATAATATGATACTAAAATTATGAATTTAAACTTGAAAACTTTGTAATTTTATACTATATATAGGATTTTTTGTGGAACTAAATTTTTTTTTGACAAATGTGACACTTTTTGTAGGACATATAGAGTACATTTTTATTTTATTTTTTTAGTATCAAAGTTTGCATGGGGGCAAGTGAATTTGATAAGCAAATGTGCCAGATGAAAACTTTAATAAGAGCTAGGAAAATGGTACTACTATTTTCTTAAGATGCAAGTATTTCATATAAAGAATTAATATTCATCGTAAAAATTAAGAAAAAAGAAATCAGGTTATCTATCTTAGATGGTTCCCTCATGGTCATTCGCGGCAACAACTTTCAAGAAGTAGATGCATGTGTACCCTATCCAACTCTCAAGGAGTATATTATGATTATACATATATTATGATTATACATATATAGAACGAACATATTTGGAAATTAAGGAAACTTATAAGCATCAACCTCAGTACGTACTGGGAAAAGAAATTTTGATTTAGTTGTAGCTAATTATATTAGATCATCAAATCACCTACTCAACTCCATTATGCATGGGTCATCACCTATCTTATCTATTGTTAATTGTCTTTGAAGTGAATCACCATATCTATTACTTTATAACCTAATTCCTCAACAAAGCAAGTAAACAATATTCTGTTAACAAATCTTGAATAATTAAACTAAATTGAACCAATGCATAATCATTATCTACTTTGATCCCCCCATTTTATATGCAAAACTGAAAAATGGTTGTTCAACTACACCTTACTTAGCTTTCTTAATTAATATTTATATATGTCCCCTCTTACCAAAATTAAATGAAAAACGTACATCAACTTAATTGTACTTATACGAATTAATTATTAGAATATATATATATATATATATATATTAATAATAATAATGCATTCTGACTGATTGAAGATGGAGATGAACCCTATAATTTGTAATAATTGGAAGCACCCCCTTGTGGTATGTTCGATTCATTTTTATTGGCTACGCCAATATATATATATATATATATATATATATATATATATATATATATATTAGATTCCACCATATATATTAATAATGATATTTTATCTTTTACCAAAAAATAATTTGATGCCACTCCCATATGGGTAGAAACAGCACTAATTTGATCCACACCCACGCCATCCTCCTTGGCTCGTTTATTAAGAGGACGGACGATATGGATGGTTAATTAAGTTAAGCATTGTTGGTTTCGGTTTAGTTGCTTATAATTAAATTTTGGTTCTCTTATCACACACACATCTAAATATAAATAAATATATCACTTTACCAATTTAAAAGTTCTTTTATACATATTGAATATCATTTGTTTTCTTTCCTTATGTGGAATAGTAAGATACCAACGTTAAGAATAAAATATAACAACTCCTATATATGAATGTTAATTTCTTAATAAGATAACTAAAATTAAAGTGTTATCTTACATAAACTTACTACAAATATTAATTTCCTCTCTTTCACAAAACACTCATTTGTTCAAAAAAAAAAAATTACAAAAAGAGTCCTATTTTTTTTATACAATATAAATAATACAATATTCTCAACTTTGTTTTTCTAATTTTATTGTCATTCGATCACTATTAAATTAAAAATTTATTAATAGGAAAGATAAATATGAAACAAAACTACATCATTAATACATATAAATTTTGTGTTTATTAACCATTTAAGCGATTTCATTAGCATACAAATAATTATTAATTATTTATTTTATTAATATATTTCGACGTAATTTTCCATCATGCATGAGCCAAAAAAAAGATAAAAAAAATAATTCAATGGGAGAACGATGAATTTGACTACTTGATGCAAACTAGACTGCTAGAGATACCTTCTTGATTGGGTACGTTTGGGAAGATCACCAACCAAACCAATGAAACATAATATACTGATAATATTTGATTGACTTTTCTTAAATTTTCTTGTCAGCCAAACATGTAGGAGTACCAAGTAAGTAGAAAAACTCCTAATACGACCTCCACGTCTCCACCAAAATTAGCTAGCTAGCTAGCCACCCATATATTTACTTAAAATCAATTGATACACGAAAGTAAAATAAAGTTTTCTGGAAGAGTCAACAAAGTCCTGCAATGCTGACACGTCTTTCTATCTCTCTAACACGGTATAGATATCTATAAGATAAGACGATAAAGAAGAGAAATTTAATAATTTATAGCTTCAGAGATGATTTAAACAGATTACATTATACACGTGCATGAATTTTAATTGAGATTTTGACATGTATATTTGAGATAAGTCGTATATAATTTAGAGTACTTTAAAAAAGCTATATCACATTTTATTTAGTAATATATATATATATATATATATATATTCTTTTATGGTAAGGTAGAATTTATTTGTTAGTATATGATGATTATACATCTACCACCACAGAAACCTTATAAAACTAGTTAAACCCCTACTACAACAACGTACTAAAAGCTAACATTATTTGTATTTTTGGTGTCTAAATTAATTAAAATTCCCCACTTATATTTTTTATTTTATACTTTGTTTAATTTAGAGACACCGTCTTGGGAATGGGAGCCGAGGGATGATTCCTGACCTTATAACAGTAAAGACATGACATGTACCTATATATTGAAATCACTTGACAAAAGAGTCATTATAAACCCCAGCAGTTGGCGCAGTAGTTCAAATAAAGTCTCGGGACGAGTCGTAGATTCGGACATCCTGGGATCGAATCTCACCTGCAACAATTGTGGGCAGAAATGCTCATGGAGCCACGGACCGCCAGCGCAAATTAGTTCGAAAGATAAACCGGTTGAGTCCGGCCTAAGGATTAGCCCGACCGCGGTTGAAAAATCCCACGTTATCCAAAAAAAAAGAGTCACTATCCCTAAACTAGTTTATAAAAAAATCATAATGCTACGTTTGGATTGGTGGAATAGGAAAAATTGTGTTTAGTTGTGATTGGAATGAAAAAATTGTATTTGATTCTTTGAGGGAGGGAGAGAATATGGAATAAATCATTCTAATTAGAATGGAATGAATCATTACACTCTTTATTTCATTCTTTCAATCCAAACGTAACATAAGAGCTTTTGATATAATTAATAATTATATGTGCTTAACTTAACTAGGACTGTTATATTATCAGGAGGTCAAGCTTTTTTTCAGTCTATAGTACAAGATAGATAGATGTGCACAACTAATTTTGGACGAGAGCATATTCAGTATGCGCTATTACCTTTATGATAGACATGTGCCCGCCCTATGATTTTAATAAATGCGTATGTATAAAATTTGAAATATATCGGTAATTTTCATTTATTTAAAAAAATAAAAATAAACCTTATGTTAGTGTTTGACCAACTGTCTGCTCTCGCAATCAAAGGGCAGTTATTATACTCGTAAAGTATGATATTATTATTGAAAGTAGACTTCCAATTAAAGGAGTCGCTAAACTAAACGTACGGATTCATATTTTTGTTGTTTAAAGCTTATATATATCGTATGTTTATTAATTAGAAAATCCATGAAAGATGTTCAATGCATGGGATCGATTGTATAAGTAAGAAACTATATATCATTATTCATTATTCTCATTATCTATTGCTTGTTTTTGTAGTGAGTATAATTTTTACATGTTTCGCGGTCAAGCCAGTGAGTCTACTAAAGATAATTACTATCCCCTCCGTTTCAAAATAATTGATGTGGATGTATTTAATTTTAGTTGATATAATTATTATAATTATATAATATATAACAAAAATTATAAATTAAAAAATTTATTTTATTATAAACTTTTATGAGTTATATCAATTTTGAAATTTTAATATGTCATCGTTTGACCTCAAAAATTAAATTGTATATTTAATTTTAGAATAAAAAGAGTAATATATAGTGTATTAGTATTTGTTAATTTTAAAGATTTAGTAGTACTCATAGTTAATGATCAATTTGATATTGGATACGAATCTTAATTGCATTTGGCCATCTTTTCGTGTTTTCCCTACGTACCATCAAAGCACCCGATCATCTGCAAATATTTAGAGGGTAACTATACAACTTGAGAGAGAGTTGAGATTATAATTTATGGGATTATAATACTTGATTTGATTGAATGTAGTATTAAATAATTCTCTATATTAAGTCATTTTATAATTCTTAAATTAATAGTCTAAAGTTCAAATTTAAAAAATAAACAAAACATTTGATATTAATAGTTCTATCTGAAATATAATTCTTGCAAACAAATATAGATCGTATATATCACGTCATCATTCTATGTTAAGATTATATTTAACTACATCCTCTCCTTCTGTTCTCAAATAATATATTTTTTTTATTTTTTTTTTGATTTTCTTTGGTTTTTTTGACTAATTTGGAATCTTGTAAAATTAATTATTATAAATATTTTTTCCCACAAACCTAGGTAGTATGTATTTTCAAAAATAACACCGACTTTCTAGTGTTTTTTTTTTGACATGAGAAAAATAAGAACCTTGCGTTGATTTTGTTCTCATTTTGGCAATGCCACGTTAGATGTTATTTCAATGTTTAACAAAGACAAAAAAAAAAAAAGGAGTTTCTCTCGAGTCTTTTGAGCTTCCATGATAAAAACATGAATATAATTAAATTATTGTTGATTACAAATTTCTAGCTCCCTTTCCCCTAACAAAGTGTATGAACATTAAGACTTACATGGAACCAAATAAGTTTTATGCATACTTTTTTAATATTAAATTTCAAAAAATAAAATTTATATCTACAAAGAACTCTTACAAAAATTAGTTTACAAAATAATGTGTCATAGTGTAATTAATAGATGATTCATTATATATTAGTGAGCCAATAATTATAACTGGCCATAATCAACTACATTATTTTGTATCTCTGTTTTTTAGTCATTTTTTAGTTATTACAACAACGGATAATTGTGTCCTATTACAAAATGGTTACAAATTTTAGAAATTACTCTTATTTTAGCAAATTTTTTCTAAATGAACCCGAAAGTCGTGGGAAATCTTTATCGCCAAAAATGAATATTCTTTGCTGGGTATTAAACGTTGAAAGAGTTTATTTAATCATTATAAAAATGCGACAACTTGTACTACTACTATATAATAACTTCTATTTAGAAAGTGTAATTATTAAATGGTAAGTTATATAAATGGAGTTAGTTCTAACAAGATTAAGAATTAATTTTATAGAAGCATATATAAAATTATATATATATATATAATTTTATATATGCTTCTATAAAAATTACGTTATAAAATTAGTCAATTTAAATTCAAAATGAAACACAGGTAGTAAATCCTAGTATATATAGAGTCCCGTTTTGTATTGTAAATTTTTTTTGCTCAATTATAATTGCAATATATATCTCTATATGAGATTTGATAAAATTATAAGATTGACTCACTAAATAAATATATCGTTAAAATATTATTAAATATATATAATTATTCACGTAGCTCACAACAAAAAAATTTACGTATAATCGCAAGATATATCATTTTCTTTTCGTTAAACTAAGTAATCTACTAACATCTTAGTTTTGCATCACACAATATAAAAATATCGGCCTTACCTTAAAATATCATTTTAGAGGGTTAATTATAAATTATTTTCATATATATATATATATATATATATATATGAAAAATAATGCATAATTAAAGTTGAATAAAAAAACTCTATCCATCTAATATATCTAGCAGTCGCAGTCTAATAAAATATGAAATGACCGATATAAAATTGGTCCACAGTATAATTTTGAAAGACGTTCACAAATTATCATGAGAATGGCATTATTTAATGCAAATAGTGAGTTTTCTGATGATTAGAATTAATCGAGCGTATAAAAGGACTATATATATGCTAACGAGGATTAGGGAGCCAGACTTGTGCATAGTGTTGTTTCTAGGTGCGTTTTGTTTCCTTGTTAAGGATATTTATTTGCAAATTGAGTGCTGAGAATAACGACACTCAATCTCTTGCTTCATTCCAAAACAGAGATTTCTACCAAGGAAGAAGAATAAAAAAGAAAAACCCACTTATGAGATAGAGATAGAGAGAGAGGTTTCGTAGCTTGAAGAAATCCGATCCCCTTCTTGTAAGTCTTTATTTGCTTCTTTTATCTTCCTACATCACTTTCTTCTGTTAAATTCTCCTTCTTTGATGATGTTTGTTTGCTTATAGGCTCGAATTGATTAAAAATTCACTTCTTGCCATCTGGGTCTGTATCCTTTCCTCTTTTTCTTTCCTTGCATATCTTTACTGGATACTTCTTTTTTAGCTTTAGAATTTTCTCGGAGGTGTTATTTTGAATTGGGTATTTGCCATTTTCCTTTGATTGTTGGGGATTCTGGTTTACTTGAAAGTTTCTTCAGTAAATAGATTTTTGTTATTTGGTAAAAAGAAAAAGTACCCCACTTTAATCAAGTTTATTCCTCCCTTTTCCCTCCTTTATTTCAAACATTTTGTTTGTTTTATTGCTTTGATCTGGTTTCTGGGTGAAGCTAGAGTTGTACTTTTGATTTGTATGATATTTTCAACTCATTGTTCTTCTGCTGGAAGAGGTTTTCTTATTGTGTGATTTGGAAAAAAAAAAAAAAATACCTGCTATTCAATTCTATTTGAATTGATCTTGTTTTGTTTAAGGTAATTTTTATTTTCAGCTTTCATCTGTCTGTCAGACTTTTTTGTTCTCCAATTTCCTAATATACTAAAGCTCCACATCCTCCACTTTCCTATAGTGACTGCTGATTTGCATGATAGGTTTTACCTTATAGAAGTTCCCCGGCTGCGTACCCATAGTACACAAACGTGTTACTATACTATATTTATTGTTATTACTTTGATTTGTGTATTGCTTATTTTACTTGGCACTGGGTTTGGATTTTCAGTTGTTGTGGTGAACGGGTAATAGTGCTAGTTCAAGACTTCAGCTGTGGGCTTGCTCGAGTATAGTCAACTTACTTTTTAGGTGTTGTTATTTGAAGATGGGGGATCACTTTGTGTTGCTGGTTGATCGTTTGCTTACTGAATCCACTTTGGAGGCTGCAATTGAAAGCAGGAACCCCTCAAAACAATCAATACCCCCAGAGAATGATGACGTGATGATTGATTGCTCTTCTCATTTAGAGTCTGAGACTGGTTTATCTCCTAGGAAAGTGGTCGAATGCAGGATATGTCAAGATGAGGATTTTGATTCAAAAATGGAGACACCTTGCTCATGCTGTGGCAGCTTGAAGGTTAGTTACACATCAATTACTGTATTGCCTTTTCCATTTAGAAAAGTTTATAGTTGTATAATTGTGTTTTGAAGTCTCACATATCATGATGATTCTGTATAGTCCCAGAATTAGTTATTTGTGCTTACAATGCATCTCTCCAGTCCTGTTTTGCATCAAAATATGTTTACTAGAACTGTTGAGTTAGTCCTATAATTTTTTCGTACTTGGTCCGTAGAAACTCTGAAAACTTTTTCATTTTGTCTGAGCTGTTATCTAATGTATCATTGACCATCTTCTAGCTCTAATTATCCTAATTGACTGATTGTTGAGGTGGTGTTCAGTATTACGTGGCTTCTCTATGTTTCTTGGACAAAGTGTAGATAAATACCAGTAACATTTGTGTGGAAAGACCAGTGCCTTGTTTTTCATCATGACCCGCCACTTCCCACTTGTGTATCTGTATCTGTGTCTATATTGATTATGAACCCCCCCACCCCACCCCACCCCACCCCACCCCACCCCACCCCACCCCCGCGACGCGCTCGCCCTTGTTTATGTCTATATCTTTATCCAATTCCTTAATCTACTTGTGACTCCTCAAGAATCATGATTTTGTGACTTGCACATGCTCATGGCTATTTGTTTTTGTAGTACGCTCATCGCAGATGTGTACAAAGGTGGTGTAATGAGAAGGGTAACACTATGTGTGAGATATGCCACCAGGTGTGTCTCAGTCTCTTAACGTTGTTGTGCTAGTATTACCTTATCTATTATTTCTTCCTGTTTATTTTTACTCTATTTGACCCTATAACCTATCAGATTGTAAATATTTTCAATGTTGAATATGCATGATATTTCAGCAATTCAAGCCAAATTATACAGCACCACCTCCTCTATTTCGACTTGGCAGTATTCCAATGAACTTGAGGTACTTTCATTTGTGGTTTTCATTTTTGAACACCATAAATATTTTTCCTCTATCATAAATGCATCTTATCTGTGATCACACAAATTCTGTCACTAGAACACTTGAAGAATACTCCCTTTGCTGTCTGTGTCAGAGGAAACTGGGAGATTGCCAGACGGGACTTGAATAATCCTCGCTTTATAGCAATGGTTTCTACTGATCGTAATTTCCTTGGTCCTACCTATGATGAATATGCAGATTCCACTTCAAGAAGCTTGATGTGCTGTCGTTCAGTAGCTGCAATTGTAAATTTTCTCTCTTTCTCTCATTCTAAACCTCAACATATCAATGAAAGAGTCCAGTTTCATAAATCACTGATTTTCTGAAATTATAGTATTCTAATCAGTAATTGGTAAGATCACTCCAAAACTTTTAAGCGGAAAGTTATCAATGACCTGAGGAAATGTAAAGTTGGCAAGTTCAGATTCAGATGATCAATCTAATTTAATATAATATATAGGAGGGATTTATCTAGTCAGTGGAAATCAAATTGGAGTATGATGGTTTTGAATTGAATTAAGATCTACGGTGTAACTCAAAATATGTATCTGAGGGCAATTGTCCACTGCTAGCATTTCAGTGGAAATTTCTCTCAATTTTTTTCTCCTTTTCTGTGCAGTTCATGGTTCTATTAATTTTAAGACACACTCTTCCCGTCATCATTGGTGGATCAGATGGTTACTCTTTCCCATTGTTCTTGGTGAGATAAAGTAGTTCAAATAGTTAGCAAAGACAGTTGAGCTACTCTTTCAGAATATTAACCTTTGTCAATTTTGTGTTCTCAGTTATTACTCCTACGAACTTCAGGGATTATCGTGCCAATCTACATTATACTCAGAGCAGTGACTGCTGTACAACGTCGCCGACGACAACAGGTATTCTAACTTTACCATTTTAACAGACATTTGCTTTAATGCCTGTTTGGTAGACCTTAGAACAAAATTATTATTTATAACTAGCGAAATTTTAGTTGGCCCGATTTCCTTGAGACACTTTCATATGTACTGGATTCAAGTTCACACTAGTCTTGTAGGCTCTGCTTATAAAACATTACAAAATTACAATAAATCTGGATTGAGAATGTTGTGGGTTTATGAACAGCCCATTGCTGTAACATGTTTAATTAATATCCTCTTTGAGTGATCTTTTGCAGGTCACCAACGTATCCCTCGCTTCATCTGATGATGAAGAAGCTGACGTCGGCCCGATAACTTTGCAGCATCAACCTCACATCGATCATGTTCAGTGACCGGTTATTGTTGCTGCAAAGAAAAGTAATCTCAAAGTGAATTTCCGAGGAAAGTTGGCTCAGAATTCAGTTACACTATTAAGGCTGTGTGAAAGTGGTGCTCCAACTTGGATCGAAATGGTCAAGTTTGTGGTTGTAGTTAGAGATTTACGAACAAATAGATGATCCTATATCAGGCATGCTCTCGTATAACACGCACCCTTCAAGTTTATATATAAAATGTTTACATATGCGGACACCTTCAAAAAAATCTATGTAGTGTCAGTAAATATCCTACTTGAGTTGTAAATATAACAAGTTTACAGAAACCATACAGAGCAAGCAGGCAATGGAATCGTCATATATAAAGCTAAGATGATTCCCTTTGTATTCATTCGTCTCTCTGGTTTATTGCATTCTTATCGTACTGTTGATGGTTTATTGCATTCTTATTGTACTGTTGATGGAGTATATAATCATAACAATGTGCATGTGGATGTCCCTGTTTGGAAGTGGAGTGCATTCTTATTATAAGAATTACTTTATTATACATATATATCTCCATGAGAATAAATTATATACACTGTCTGTAAAATTATTATTTTACACCATCCTCTAAAACTATTATTTTACATCATTCAATAGCAAAATGCCATTTATATAATTTATTCTCGTATCTCCATACATCTGATGAATTTAAGATAAATAAGTCTAATCTCCATACATCTGATGAATTTAAGATAAATAATTCTAAATGAATGAGAAACGTATAATACATGTGGATTTTTTTTTTTAAGAGGTTAGGGTTTTAGATGATGTTTTGTACAACAATGTTTCCATATTTCTCAATACCTTTATTAAAAACTTGATTATTTAAAATGTAATAATGGAACTATAATATAATATTCATTTTATGAAGTCAAAAATTAAAATGACCAAAAAAAGAGTTGGGGAAAAAAAACGCACACTCAAATTTCTATTTCCAAACGGAGCCCGCAACCTGAGGAATGGAGGAATTAAGGCGCGCTACTCCTTAGTTCTATTAATAGAAAGTCTTCGAGCTCACCTTAATGGAATTCAATCACGTTTTTTTTTCTTTCTGATATGATATAAATTTTTATGTTAAAAAAAATAGAAAATTGGAGTTGCCATTTTCTTTACAAAGGGGAATTACTCGTGAATTGAAGGATTGGATCTCTTTTGAGGGTTTAAAACCTCGGATTAAGGAGGGGCTTCTGGGTAATTTTGCCAGAATAAACTCCAAAAAGTCCTTATGTCCGTCAACATATAAACCATTTCCCATACACAAATTACCGACCTCCAGCAAATGGGATATGCACACACATTTGTATAGCAATACAATTTGGGCATTTGCTATTTTCGCAAAGTCCCACTTGCACGCTCGTGAATTGTGTGCAGTACTAACAATTACATTTATCATGGTAATAACAATAAGCTGAACCGAACACAAGGCAATCAAATATTATAGTCTCACTCATCAAGATAAAATTGATTTCATTTACTGTTAACATACGCAACACAAAATTTGATGGCAAAGAAAACAAACAGCAAGTGTGAGGGGACTGTATTCCAAAAATATACAAACCTGTACACTCTAAATTAATATCAGAATACAAAAGCTATAAATAGTACAGAAAGGGCGTCAAACTGGTCACACGGTAAAAGGCTGCCATGTAGTTCCCTATTCAGGGACTGATTTTCAGTTGCTTCTCCACCTTAAATGATTGTGACAAAAAGGTCGTTCCTCTAAACAGTCTCAGCTCCAGCTTCTCCTTGGCCTGAAATGTTTGCGGAAGAAAAAACATATAAGAATACCATTCTACCGACCTTTTACAAACTCCATCAACACCCCTTCTTTAATTTTTCTTATTTCAAATATTTTCCCTCTCGCTCTAATTTTTTCTTTCTTCTGTGAAATAATTGTTTTGCTCTTCTAATCTATTTTGAAAGAGCTTATAAACTTCCTAACAATCATATGTTCTTTAAAGAGTGTAGTTGATGTTTATACTTCCGATTCTTTTGCTGTGAACGCCAGAAGCAAGCGAGTGCCCCAAATGCACAGCTCGCTACAGCAATAGCAAATGCAGCCCCCAGAGGCACCACAAGTGCACTTGATGCAGCCAAATCTTCAGCAAGTGCCGTATTGGTCCCAGCATCGCCAAGAAGGTCCTTGTCCTTGTACAGTGTCACAAGTGTCTTCCCATAATAGCTAACCAAGAATTTGAAGACCTCATCATGGTCCCAATCAATCTGGCTGTTTTCATCCCTCTTCTGGTTCTGAGAAAGATAGCAAGAAGGACAAAGCTGTTTTGCAGGCCAAATACTCTTTGGAAACATAGGATCACCGGTTCCTAGAGAGGCTTCTTCTTTCATTACTCTCTCATTGACTTTGTTATGTGCAGTCCACAACCAAATGACAAAATCACGGGTTCTGTTGAAAGGACTAGAAACACTGCAAAGTATATTAATAGTCAATACATTTGACCTTGAAGAATAAGAAGACAACTTGCAGTTGCTCATTTACCTCGAACACATCTCATAGAAATGTTGGCGACACTCCTCACAGATGAAGAAATTGTGAATAAAATCACATACAGCTGTAAATGCCATGTGGCTCTCTCCGTCTTCAATCCTCACAGAAAGTGAATGTAGTAAGACCCACAACCCACAACTGCAAAAAGGAAGAAAGCAGTTAAGAGTGAACTGCTGGACCAAATCCTCTCCAATAAACACACAATCTGGTACTTCTACAAACTACATCTAATGACAGTAGATATCCATTGTCTGCATCAGATTTTGCAAGTAATTACTTAAGGTTTATGTAGGATGGGAACAGTAGAAGGTAGAAGGGTGCCATACTTGTGTTTGATAAAAGCATCCAATCCTATATCACCTCTTCCAAATTAAGAGTTCATGTTTGAAATCAATTTTTTTACGAAAATTGTCTTTCCCTGTTTACCATAACTAATGATCAAGATTTAAACTTATTTGAATAATACTCCCTCCATTCCAAAATTAGAGATACATTTATAAAACTTCTAATAATAATTTTATGTTCCAAATGTACCTTTAATATTAGCTAAGAATTTAGTAGTGGTGGTGTAATACTAAAAATGATAGTAAAAAAGGTAATGAAATTAGGAATATCATGACCTTTTATAGTCCTAATGTAGAAATGTATCAATAATTTTGGAAGGGGTTAAATGAAGTATTACCTTGATTTTGAAACTGGGCTCTTCAATGGGACATCACCAAAAAGGAAAGTAGACTTTCAATTTAGAATGAATGGAGTACATTTACTTAGAATTTCCCTTTCTAGAGTTTTTCTTAACATTTGAAAGTTTTCTTTTGAAACATGCAAACCATCCAATAATTTATACATCCGATCATCATAAATTCAAATGAAGACATGAGAATAAATTGACTAAAGCTAATTTATAGGTATAAGAAAATAAAATTGTATTGTTACCTAAAGCCCCTAGTATCATTCTTGCTGCCACGACAAAACATCTGAAATAGAAAACCCAGAGCAGAAATTTCATCTATACTATATCGAAGTAAATCATATTTAGACTGAAACAAATAAAAAGGTTTCAAACACATAACTAGTTCTGCATTAAAAACAAAAATGAAACTACTTTCTAGTGTTAATAACAATGGAGTGTTACTTGATGTGTGAAAGGAAGGGGTGCAATTTTATGGAAATACATAGAAGTACATGCTCTCCTAATTAAAATTTTCTGATGAAGATAATATTGCTAAATTGCAATTGTGATTTTCAAATATGTAAATTAATTTAAAACGGATGAAATAAACCTTTGGATGAATAAACCAAAACAGAGGCATCTATAACTTTTTAGTGGAATGTACACAATATACCCCCCCCCCCTCTTTTTTTGAGAAGAAGCAAGGAGAAAATGGAAATTAAAAAATCTAAACTTCAACAGCTAATGCTACGCAAAGCACTAGACAATCTCTATATCCATCGCCTATACTGAAAAACTTGTTCATATTCACTAATATAATATAGCAATGCAGAGCTGTAACAAGACAATTTCTATAATAATTTTTCGCAAAACAATGACTTTTGCATACCCACCCAATATCCACGAGGAACTTCTTTTCCACAAATCTGGAAATTACTAATGTCCTTTCCACTACCAATAACACACTCTTGTCTCTCGGCTAACAACATATCTGATGGGCACAAATCATCGAAGTTTACAAGTATATTAGCACTTCCCTTCCGGCACCTGATACAAAAATCCAGAACCAAACAATTAAGGAAGCGCAGAGTTGCAAATTTATTATGGACACAAAAAGTGTTGGCACTAACCTCCTAGAAGGGTGATGAGCCACCATAAATTGAAGGAATTTTATAATTGATGCTCGAGTCTCAGATTTGATCATCTGTAACTTAAGAAAGCTGAAACACTAAGACAACTGAAACAACAATAATGGGCAAAAACAAACGGATGTTCACCTTGTGTTTCAAGATTATGTCAAAGGCTGTGGACGTTGCTTCCTCAACATCATATATAGCTCGCGCAATCTTTTTCAATGCAGACAATAAAAAAGTTAATATCCTAAAAGAAGAGCTATATAATTTGGAAGAAAAGAAAAAGAAAAAAATAAATAAAAAGAAGACATGAAGCAAATTATAAATTCTCAAGGACCTGTCCAGGGTCTGAGACATTTGAGTGAACATGCTCATTTTCATATCTCTCATCATCCAAGCTGTATGAGCTATAATGAAGAAACAAAACAATCAACAATAATAAAAGCTAGCTGCTGTATAACATATTGCACAAGACATCTATATATATACACATTTACAGATATTGATGTACAATCACAGAGACGAGGATATAGAAAAATGAATTGAAAATTAATTATTAAAAAAATAAAAACTCAAACTTTTTCTGCCACTGTGTAGGTAGACTAGTAAGAAAAAGTGCCAACAAACCCCAACCCCCAACCCCCCCAATAAAAAAACACGTAAAGAGGATGAAAAATTTATACGCTCCGATTGCTCCCAAAGATAGTAGTACTGGCAGCTCAGTATCTGACAGGTGATATAACTATCTAAATAAGGTCATAGAGAGCAGATAAAGGCTTACTTTGCTTATTGTTTGTATTTAGTGGTTATCTTCTGATACAATAAAGACAAGTTTCCACTCTCCAGTATGTATACTAAAACACCTCAATATTATATGTAGCCTCTTTGGTTGTAACTTTCCATATTTTCAACAGTTTGATACCCATATTGACATCTTTTATTGCGACGTAAGTTACATATTAAAAATAAAAGTCAAAATTACCATTCAATATCTCAGGATACTATATTTAAAACTATTTGGGGACATATTTATAGTAAAGTATCCTCTGCAATAGATCTTTTCACTATCTCAAGAACATTTAATACAAAATCCATGGTCCCATAATTCCAATATTTGTGTCTCTTGTAAAAGCCCATTCTTTAAATGCATTTTATTTGCAGAAAGTTGGTAGCACACGCAAAGTGCAAATCCTAGAATTCCTGTGAAGCACAAAGGACTAAATATTTACTTTTCGGACTCTTTAAAATAATGAAAGTTTTGAGAGTTTTCTGTTCACCGTTAACCAACAAATTCAGTGAGACACAAGAACTAAAACTTACATGAACAAGGGGGAGAAGTTAAATGATTTACTTAAAGTTCAACCTGACTCAATTCTGAGGGAATATATACATTAGAAATGAATAGGCTAAAAGCAATGGGTGAAGATGTTTTACCTGCCCATTTGCTTATTGATCCAATTGAGCAATCGATCAGCTGTCCTTCCATCATCAATAGAAATTATATCAATTTTCTCCTTTTTGGATTCCGAACTACTGGAGACAAATTTAGAGGGTGGACCCCAAAAAAGCATGGGGTAATGACCCACAGAGAACCTATCGCAAAGATTGGTATTTATCTGTGCTGCCAAACATGTGAAAAGGGGAGGACTGATCACTAAGCTATATTTTCATAAGGAGGATCAATACAATGTAGAAGTTACGAGTAAATAGGAAGATTATAAATACTAGAAGGGAGGGAGCAACCGATTCTATAATTTAATAGATTAATGAACACAGATACGAGTGAAAAATAGAAGGATCCCTCCCTCGGTATGTTTTATCATTTTATGGGATTGGAAAAGGGAATGAGAGTGATAATACACTATTAAGAATAAACAAAGGAATTTAAAAGTGAAAAAATAGGTTCCATATTAGGGGTAATCTGATACCAGAACAAATAGTATAAAGATTATATAAAACAAGTCAGACTTCATCATTATGTCTATGTAAGTTTCAAGCAATCAGCAATTTCCAACAGCAGTTGTGGGTGGTGCTGGCTAGAGTTGAAAAGAAAAACTGCAAGCTCAGAAAATCACAACCGCTTTTAAACCTCATAATATACAACAATATAGTGGGATTAATAACTTTTTAATTTCTAGCTTAATCAAGATCTTTTATTTGTCTTCCCAGAGGAAATAAATCGAGTAAACCAAATCTCTCCTGTAAATGATGATAAATTCATCATTATTGGAGCCTTGCTTCAGCTCCAAGCAGTTTAATTGCTTGTCAACTCCCTTAGTTCGATAAGTTGTTACAGAGTTCATTTGGAGCACACATCTGCATCAGGGTTATCATTTTAAAGACAATACTGAAATATTTATCTTCTTCTAATCAGAATGTATATTTAGTTAGGTATGCCTAATTATTGTTGGTATGAGTAAGAAAAAAAGAAACTACAGAGACAACCAACTAAATGATTTACATCAAGGTTATTTTGGAGTATATGTATTTCATTATCTTGGATTCACCTATCTAAAAAACTGACTTAGGATAAAAAAACGATATCTAAACCTTCTAGCTTTTATGTCTCTTCCCCTAATGGTTAGAGAAAATGTAAAAACAAAGTTTTTCATAAAGAGCATGTGATGTTAGAAATATGGCTGTATAAGCATTCTCTAAAGAAGGAAAATCAAGAAAGCATAGCAGCAATACCTTTTCTGCACAGTCTACCCTTGTCATCAATATTAGCCCTGGATGAACAGCATTAGCTCCATTGAAAAGTCTTGCAACCCTTTCATAGTGGGGCTGCAAAATTGTTAAAAGAGCAATAAGAAATCAAAGAAACATAATTGTAAGGCATCAATATACAAAATGAGCATATACATACCTTATAATTCCTGCAAGCCGGGCACCTGCAAGACCAGTAATAGCGTGTAAAGAACTTCATAAAGAGAAGGATTGTAACATATAATTAGGAATATAAAATACCTATATTACATCATAACTTGATTGACAACAATGGACAGCATGGTTTCTATTTCCCAACTCTTGCAATTTATGGAAACACGAATTTATTGTTATACTGCTGCGGCTGTTGCCTGCTTGGATAATGATGTGTAAGCATGCTCTTGTTTCTTTTGCCTTTTTTTTCTTCAACCCTCTTTTTCTCGTTTTTTCCTGATTTGTGTCATCAATAGTTAATTTGGTCTTGTAAGACCAAAGCTTTGGAATGACCTTCAGTCACTGAAGGACAAAAGCAAGCACATTGCCTTCGGGCTTGCAGAGTACTGCATCAAAAGGTTTATTTTACTTTCTACTTTTGAACCGATAGTGATTAATGATGATAAATCAGGTGGTTAGATGCTCCCAATGTTTTTATAGAGCTTGTTAGAACCAGTCACTTTCTTCATTGGCTTCAAAGTCGAGTATAAATAGAACAGAAAAACTTTCTTCATTGTGTTAATAGATTTCTACAAGGTGAAAATCCCATCCAACTTCCAACGTGGATTTGTTGTTTGGATTGGACGGCAGACCTTGAACAGATTTAAAAATTGATGAACTTCATAAAAAAGGGCCAGACTTTCTAAATTGGTTTTGTATCAGGAGAGATGCGGTAAATTTACTCAGTTGCTAACCTGTGAAGTTACAAGGACGCCTCTAGTCAGACTCTCTCTGACAATGAATCTTTACAATTAACTAGATGAAGGACGCAGTTTCCTCTTTCATTCTTGGCAGACAGCTTTCTTGGAAATATATAAACCACCCAGCAGGGGAGGGCTCGACTAGAACCTTTTGCTTTGGGAGGGGGGGCATGTAATATGGGTACTAGTAAAAATGTAAAAGAAATTGGGGGAGGCAAACTGTATAATTCAAAGGGTTCATACGTGAATTATACACACACGTGCACATATATAAAATATATCATCCTATTCAAGAGAAGATCCGAACTGGTGTGGATTGCACTTTTGGCAAGTGATAAATCCTGGTTATATAAAATGTGGCCTCAATTCAGCTAATTCATGCCAAAAGCATCATTCTTTTTTGATATCTTCGTTTTTGATTTCTTTTTTGGTTTTTAGGTTCAAACTATAGTTTATGGATAAGTCTACATCTCTCTTTCCATGTATTGCAGGAGGTTAACCTCCAATCCATATGGATGGCAATTTTGTGCAACACATCCTCTTTCAATTGACATGAACATCACCTATTAATGTTGCATGCTGTGAACCAGCTTTCAGAATTAACATGCATCCAATTCATAATGTCATGTCACGCCTAAAGGTACCACATGGGCAAACACAAAATTAACATGCATCAACCCAACTATATAGAAGTTAAGCTGAAAAATGTAAGTAACTAGGTACCCTCCAACCAAGACGTATTACCCAGAAGGTAGCCAGTAGATTAATAGGAGCACCTCAACAACAAGGGTAGGGTGCTAGATTATTGACGAGCAAAAGATGCTTTTTCGTTTTTACAATGCACCACCCCTAATTATAAAATTCCCTTTTTACAATGCAAAATTTTCTATCCTCGGCCAATGCTTTTGGAATTTAACTCTCTCTTCACTAACAGCAGAGCTGTGTAAGAGGAAATCCTGTCCATTCTACACCTGTTTTTTGGGATAGCTTTTAGTCTCACAAATCTCAACCAATTACATTTTTTTAATGAATATATTTTATTAAATGAAAAGGAGAGAATACAAGCATGGGGGAAGGAGTCCACCCACCCTTTAATAAGTGGAAATAAAAGAAAGCACTCAAAAGAGGACAGTTCTCCAATCTCTACATAGATCAAACACAGAAATAGTGCTACTATTTTCTTATCGAAAGCATGAAAATTCCTCAAAATTGTATAATTGTATAATTTAAAAGTAACTGTCTCATAGCCCAAGTATTACTGTTTATTGATCACACTCAAATTGTTGGTGCAGTTTAATTCTAGAATAAGTCTAGGCGGACATTTTTTATTGGACATCTTTTTGGACATCTCCTATTTGGCTTGTTTTTTTTTGGTTTTTTTTTTTTGGTATTTTTTAAAAATTTGAGTTAAAATAATTAGTAAGAATATGTTTGGAGTCAATACCAAAAAAAAAAAAAAAAAAAAAACAAGCCAAATAGGAGATGTCCAAAAAGATGTCCAATAAAAGATGTCCATGTAGAAAGACTCTTAATTCTATAGACCACTCAATAACCCACATTTTATAATATATAAATTTTATACCCCAGTACTTACAAGTTTAATTTAAGAAACCTACCACATATTAACATACTTTCATCGCTGTTCTAATACAATAATTCCAAGTTCTCTATCCAACATATACAACCAATAACTTAAATGTTCACAAATGAGAGTAATTGATTGAGTCACAGCTAAGATCTCAATTAATATACGAAAACAAAAACCAAATAATAACCCCAAATGAATAAGAATTATATACCAGTGAGCAAAGAATTCAACAATGGCGTAAGTAGCTGGTGTTTCCCTGAGAAGTGCATCGAAATTTGTGGAGTTCAAATCAACTGCAAAATCAGATTGCTCGCCGTGCTTGTTATTAATAGAACGAAGGACTGATCGAGATCCAACGGAAACTGATGATGCTTCGAAGATCAAAAGCAGCAGAACGAGAAGCATAAGGAATGAATACATCGGACAAGATTGAAATAAAGGTTGAATCTTTTCCTGAGATTTGTGAGTCTCGTTTGGTTTGGGAAACGATTTGAAGCCCTTTTATTATGGAGTTTCGGGGGTTTCGAAAGAGAGGACGGTTTTGGGGATTTTAATTTACCGGCGGGGAAAGGTGCGTATTACGCTTCCCGTGCACTTTAGAAGAGTAGGACGAGTCCCCTACCTAACCTACTTGACTTTTCAGTAAAACTATAAAAGGGGTGATGACATTTATAGTCTAAAGTCTAAAATTGTTATAAGAAAAACAAAATAAGTGGGGGAGAGAAAAAAAATACACAATAATAAGGTATTTAAACCACTTGTCGTATTAAAATTATATTTATAATCTGAATTCGGTAATTTCACATCATATTGTGGATTTTTTTGAGGGGAAAGCGTAGTATATTGAAGTTTATATTTCTGGCAAAATCTATACATAATATTTTGATTTACAATTTCAATTCAGTTGTTCCACACTCCAACAATAGCATGTCGTAAATACATGGTACAAATGAGGGAGTTACAAAATTATTTGAATTTTTTTCGCAATTATAGTTTTAAATGTATATATATAAATGTGTGTGTGCGTGTGTGTGTATATATATATATATATATATAGGGAGCGGATCAGGTGCGGGATCCCGCACCTTGTTAAAATGCGGAATTTTTTTTTTTTTTTTTTTTTTGCTATTTTTTTTTTAAAACAACTAAAAAAAAATAAATAAATAATTATGGAACTGAAATTTTTACATAATACAGTGTTTTGGGCGTGATTTGGATACATATAACAAAACATGTATGTACAGGCTGCACAACTGTACATACATGTTTTGTTATATGTATCCAAATCACGCCCAAAACACTGTATTATGTAAAAATTTCAGTTCCATAATTATTTATTTTTATTTTTTTAGTTGTTTTAAAAAAAATAGCAAAAAAAAAAAAAAAAAAAAAAGTCCCGCATTTTGTTAAAATGCGGGATCCCGCACCTGATCCGCTCCCTATATATATATATATATATATATATATATATATATATATATATATTTCAAGAAATCTTAGGGCCGTTAGTTATTTGGAATCCTATTTTTGTAAATATATCACAATGCCACACAGCTTAAACCTCAAAAGGTTTGGACAGATATTAAATTGTTTGAGTAATCAGCTATAAATTATAATCTCAAATATATTACTCTCCGTACGAAAATATAAAATTAGTTTTGATTTTTTTAAAAGATAGTTTGAGATATTTTTAAATTTAAAATTTATACGAATCATTTAAATGTTGAAGACAATAAATCTTATTATTATTAGTTTTTAGCGTAACAAATATAATATAAAAATATTTTAAGAGAATTGATATTTTTACAAGTACAAGTATTAGTTTCACAAGGAATCCTCTCACACAAGAGTGGACTCCACTAACTATTTATATGAAGAGAAATTTGTAAAATATCAAATTTACTTATAAAAATATCAATTCTTTTTAAAATGCCTTAAAACATGCATTTGAAATGGCCCAAGACCACTAGACAAGTGACTAACAGATAACTAAAGGTACCAAACTTGGCATTAACCTGGTTTGTCTGTTTAGCAAATTTCCATCAAATTCCATGCGTATATTGTATACTCCCTCCGTTCCAAATTAATTGCTTTTCTAGGACTTTTTAAAGTCAAATTGACTATTTTTAAAATTAATAATTAAGCATATATAAATATATTTCTAAAATTATAAAAATTGAAATTAGTAATAAATTGTATATACTTTCTTTTGGTTATAATATCTTCACCTATATGTTAGTAAAAATAGTAAAAAGATTAGTTTTAAAAATAGTCAATTTGACTTTAAAAAGTCCTAGAAATGCAATTAATTTGGGACGGAGGGAATAGTAAAGAGAACAAGTCAAATTATTTAAGCCACCAATTTGCCCTGTCCCAACTTATGTTTGGGCTTCAAACTTCCCTAAATTACTATATTACTTTATTCTAATGTACAAAGCCAAAATGGCCAGATTGAGACGAGCTAACAAGGGCCAAAACACAATCTCAACATTACTATTCCTACGCCTAAGTTAGGCTAAGTATAAGAATATAATCCTAAACTTCACTCTTTGGGCCGCTGGTTCTTGATGATACATCATCTTTGCTGATATCTTTATCACTAGTACTGCTGCTTCCTTTATTTCCTAAAGAAAGCCTCACAAAAACTTCCTCCCCTTCGGGGCGGTTTGCATAGATTATCCAGACCATAAGACTGAGCATGACTCCTACAGTCCTACCGAGATTAGGCCAAGTCCTGCATTTACAATTCGGAGATGGTGCTCCAATGGAGGGCAGTAGTCGCTGGTGATATAGCAGAATGTATCACGTACAAAATTACAATCTTGGAGACTAAGCAATATTGGCGCATAATGTTCAAGGGCAGCCCTTATGTTGACTGCTGCTACCAATTGCCCATACATTTCTGGTGTCAACCTCCCTACACTGGTGCAAATCCCATATTCTGATACTGTATAATGTAAGCTAAACAGCCTAAAACAGTAGTACCAGTTCTGTCCGAATGAATAAAGTGTTTTATTAATTCAATATTTATATTTTTTCTTGAGATTTCTTTTTTGTCAAGGAACAAAAGGTAAGTAAGTATCTCAGTGAAAAAGAATGTAATCAATTACTAAATGAGATAGATACATGAGAAATTAATTAATTAAATTAAATTAAAAAGGTGGTTATATTCTATTTAAGTATAAATTTATGTGAATCTTCTTAATATTAATATATATGAAATACTCCTATTTGATTGGGAAGAAAAAATCAAAAACACTAGTTTTTATTAGGATGTCCAGGTCTTCCAACTAGGAAAAGGACCTTCCTATACATTTTTGACATGTGCACAATAATTACTTTTTTAACCAATAGTCCATAACACGTGGGGGCCAATTTATATTAATTATATATGACCATTACACGTGTCGAAAATGTAATGAAAGGTCCTAAAAAGACATGGACCTCCTAATAAAAATTCCAAAAACACACATTAAATGAATAACGCTCAGTAAAGAAGGAATCTAGTGTTGTTAGGTGCACCGTAAGTTTCATGTTAATTTAGGAGTGGGCCTGGGAAAATCTCAAATGCTATAATATTTGTAGTTTGGGACTTGTTTAATGTTTAGAAACTAATAGGGAGGTGCAATCTAGTAGTGGGTTGTTCACTTAGTATCAAATTATAATTAGGGATTATATTTATTACTCACTGTTATTTAATTTAATAAATAATAATATTAATAATTCATAGGTGGTAGTATTATGTGCATATTTATTAAGGTATATGATCTTTCTACATAATTTTGTTATCATAATTAAATTATGACAATCTCCCATTGTGACAAGCATGACAAATATTTTTTGATGTTTTAAATTCCTTTTTAAAATTAAGTTATTATAAATTTTTTTTATTATGCCACCATTACTAAATTATTAATTTATTATTTTTTAAAAATAAATATAAAACAAATATATATATGATATTAACAAATTTTGCAAATACTTTTTTTTTCTCAAACGGAAGGAGTAGGAGTGTAGGATACAAGGGTCCACAAGAACTACTTGCAAACATGCAGAGTGTCGCGGGAAAATGGGCGGGGCCAACCGCGTATGGTTAAATCATCGTGCCGCGTAGAGCAGCAGATCTACTCCCTCCCATGCATTTCTTCCGTTTACCATCGGAAAATTGTTACGTCATATATATATATATATATATATATATATATATATTAGACTCTATTTTAAATAACACAAGATATTTACTACATCTTATCCACATCAGATTTGAATTAACGTATTCAAAATTTAGTCTACAAGCTGTAATTCATTCTTTATCAAACATTTTAAGTAAGGAAAATCAGTTCTTTTAGTCGGACATGAAAATTGGATATTAGTGTATTTGAATTTTACTTATTTATATTTTTACCTATCGTTGAGGGTTATAATACAAATAAGTAAAATTTAAATATACTAATGTCCAATTTTTATGTTCACATAAAGTTTTTGAAGAGAAATTATAAAATTAAAAAGAAATTCTTAAACTAAAACATCCCAAAGAAGACATGAAATAGTACAACAGAATTATTCAAAACTCGTGTAATCAACATATTCCAATTCTTATATGCATTAATTACTTCACAACAATGCACCAAAGTTTCGACAAAAAAATAGCTTCATCAGTTAAAAAATAAAAAATTATTATATTAATTTTTGAAATTTAATTTAAAATATTTTCAAAATTAAAATTAATGTTGTGCATTTCTTTTCTTTTACAGTATTGAGTGACACGTGAGAGCGCTTCTTAAGGAGATGTTAGGGTTACCAATTAATTCAAGAAATAAAATTCAAAAAACATAAAGTAGAGCATTTATTAATGAAGTGTTCCTCCGGGCCTCACCTCTTCTCACAAAGTAATGTGCATACAACAAATTTAAGGTATCTGTCGCTTTAAGTAATTTAGTTGGTAATATCCTTCCTATATGGCTAAACATGTTAGTTTTATAATTTTCGAAAAAGGGAAAAAGAACATCATTTAAATACTTGAAGAGTTACATATTTTCTACAAATAAAAATGTTTTTTTTTTGTGCTAGATTTTCTATGTAGCAACTGCAAATAGTGGTTCCTTGTTTGAGGAGTTAAATAATGATGATAAGGATTTTCATTAGATTTCGTTAGCGAAGGGCTAAAAGGTTAATGACCCTTCCAGATTAAGCCCAACCAGAAAGTAATCTAACCCATCGATTCATGCCTACCCCTTAAGCTGAAGGAATGAAGGTATATTAAGCATGATCCAACTCATATCATAATGACATAGTTTTGAAGCACTTCGACCATAATATCTGTATATTATTATTCATAAGTTTAGCAAAAACAGAATCGGCACCTAGATTTGTATGTTTATATTGAGGCTCTACAATTTGCAAATATAAATAATAATAATAAAATCTCTCGGTGATAAACGGGAGGAGTGACCAAGAGTGGCTTAAAAAAAATAAAATTGCACTAGGCTCTAAGCTCTTGCTGTCTTGCATTCCTATCCGGAATTTGCCAGTTTGCGTTATGTAAGTTCAAGCAGGCTCCGACAACAACACGGATATCTAGAGCAAGTTATACCCGTTTCTCATATAAAGCAACTTATAACAAGACTGACGAGAAAAGCCAAGATTAATGGAGTATGCTTTGTTCTGCATATGAACTAAATCCACAAACACTCGCATGTTGGGAGGCATCTCAAATTCTTGTTCCACGACCAGTTGCACTAGGCAGGACCCGTGCAAATCCAAATGTAATTCTGCTACATAGCATACAACTTTGTCACGATAAACATGTAAGTTTTGAGTCTAGTTCCCCCTCTGTATATATCCATATGTTTCAAGGATGTACAGTAATCTTCACCAGAGTATTTAAAAAAGGATTCTATCTATTTATCTATCCATATAAATATAAATATATATTAACTTTGATATTTTATATCTGTTGTCTATTGTATCTTTCATGGAATGAAATCTTGTCCAATTTAAAAGTAAGGTTATAAGCTAAATGATAAATGATTTGGAAAAACAATGTGGTTTGAATGGACTCTATGAAGAAAACAATGTCCGAAGGTATTTGTAGGACAAACCTATTCAGTACCCCTTCAGAACCCTAGAGGTTACATTGTTCTCCCTAGGAGTAAGTTAAACATGGCTATTATATCCTAGGGTACCACTCCAAATTGGTGCTCCAAGGACAAAAAAATGACTTGAATAAATAACATTATATACTCGATTCAACCCAGTGTTTGCTAACAGCAATCCATGGAAAATCATGCATGGAACCTAGCATAGAGTATGTTAGTCGTCTTCCTAAACATCCTTACTCTGAGACAACTCCTTAGTCCTTAAGAATCTAATGACTTCAAATTAAACTACTTTGACCATTGACTCTTTTCTGGGTGCATAAACTGCATATTTAGGAGGCTACGATCCTTGCATCTTGGCTGGCACATTGTAACATCTTATAGAAACAATTACAAAAGATGTGGAGACTCAAAATGACAAACTGCTTGACAGAAGATTCACATGAAACTTAACTACACTAACCAATTTAGCCTCAAATCTTATAAAACCTTTGCCTTAAAATGGCACCAAACCTGCTTGACAGAATACAAAACTTAGAACAACAGAGCAAGAGAATGAGGGTGCTTCTGTGGGGGTCCTCTGGTATTTCAGACAAAAGTTATAACTTTTAAATAAGTTTATATAACTCATGAAAGGAATACCAAGTCAAAGTGATACCCAAATTAGTTCAAATTAGTTAAATGATGAAGTCATCATGTTATAGGGGGTTATAGCTCAATCTTGATTTTACAAGGCACTCAAATGAGGAATCAGTTACACAGCCCCGTAACAGAAACTTTAGATAAAGCACAAGCACCAAGAATTATAAACATACAGATTAATATACCACCAGCAAATCAACAAACTTGAGATGATCTATCAAATAGGGAGTATCACATATGCTGTTCACCACAAGCCATATAATAGAAAGCAAAAAAAAAGGTAAAAATTCAAAACTGAAATTTATTAAATGATTCTAACGGACACAAATGACTAGAATTAAAGGAATATTATTAAGTATCCTTGAGACATGCAAAATTTGAGGCAAATTGAATCCCAACAATCCTATCAATTGATGCAAGAACACCAATATATCTTACTATTACATTAATAACTAATCAGAACTCCCCCAAATTCCATCAATCTTTCCCTACCTACATATTCTAAAATGTTAGCTACGCAAGTTACCAGTAAAGCTACCTCCTTGCTTGGTTGAACTACTTATTCTTCACGGTAACACCGAGCTCACCTGCCACAATCAATGTAGTGGCCATATCAAGAAACATTCCATGCTCAACAACACCTGCAAGCCTCAAAATTTCATCACTTGCAGCCTTCAAATCCCCAATATCTTTCTTGAAATACAAATCAATAATATAATTCCCATTATCAGTCACAAAAGGTTCGCCATTTTGGCTAAACTTCCTGAGCTTGGCAACACAACCCGCCTCCCCAAACATCAACTCAAGCCTTTGAGCAGTAAATTTCCAACAAAAAGGCACAATCTCAACCGGCATAGCCAACCCACTTCCCCCTAAATGCTTAACCAACTTTGTTTCATCAACAATCACCACAAATTTCTTGCAAGCACCCTCCACCATTTTTTCCCTCAACAGGGACCCCCCTCTCCCCTTCACCAAATTCAAATACGGGTCGACCTCGTCCGCCCCGTCTATCGCAAGATCAATAACCGGGTACGTATCAAGATCCGATAACGGGATTCCCACTGAAACTGCTTGCTCATGGGTTTTCTTTGAGGTGGGTATTCCAATTATGTTCTTGAGCTTGCCTTGGTGCAAAAGTTCGCCGATTCGGGCCACGGCGTGGCAGGCAGTGGACCCGGTTCCCAAACCTAAAACCATACCCGATTCGACGAATTCGACAGCTTTGTAGGCTGCAATTTTCTTTAATTCGTCTTGGGTCAGAATAACCGGAGATGATGGAGATACCATTAGAGAAGAATCGACTTTTGGATTGTCAGACCCAATAAAATGAGGGTAAGCAAGAGCCATTCTAGAAAAAAAAAATTGTATTTTATGATAAAAAAAATCAAATAATATCTAGATTCTAGATTAGGAGGAGCGTGCTATAACATTGTATAGGAAATGAGGAAGCGGAAAAAAAAAGGTGAGGGTTTTGAGGTGTGAAGAGGAAGGAGATGGGTTGAAAGGGGATATATGAGGAGAGAAAGGAGGAGGGACAAATCTAAAAGGAGAAGCTTTTTGGGGCAAAGAAAAGATTTGGAGAGAGAGAGTTATGACAAAAGATTATCTCTAATCTAAAGACAGAATTGTGTGGTGAGAGGTGGTGGGCAGAGAATGTGGACGGGAGAGAGACGGGGATCGTAGGGTTTGAGAGGGGGTTTTGTTTGTTTAGCTGCTTTACATTTTTTAAGTTTGGTGTTTGGCATTTTATTTATAGAGGACTAAAGGTGATGGGCCGAGAGGGCCGGGTTACTGGGAAACTACAGACGGCGGAGGAGAGAGAGACTGTATTTGTGCGGTGAGGTGAGCGAATCCTCGAGGGACTAAATTTAGAATACCTATGTGGACCTATTACTCCTCTTAAAAAAATTTAAAAAAGGAAGCTCAGAATTAATTTTTTACATATATAAAAAGTTAGGCAGAAAGTGGGAGATTTTGGTCATACAAAAATAACTTTATTTTGCGTAATTAAATATATTTTTTATTATATTATATTATGTATAAAAAAATATTTCTATAACCTTTCAAAATAATATTATCAGATATCTCACATAAAAATGTGAGGTATTACTCACAGTCCGTACTTTCTAAAAATTATATGATCTTTATATAATTATATGCATAAATTACAACCTTTTTAATATATATATATATATATATATATATATATATTTATATTATGGACTATTGAGTTCGTGAGGACGCATTATTGCTTATTTTTCATTATTCTTTGTTTGTATTAATAAAATTAATTAATTTCATTTTACCTTTCTCAGAATTTGGGCTGATGACAACATAATATCTCACAAATGATATTCTTATAGGGTAAAAAAGAAAGCAGGGCCGGTCCTGAGTTTTTAAGGGATTAAAGCGATAACAAAAAAATGGACCTTTTTATGAATTGCTATTAAAATTTGGATTTATTTCATTGAGTAAATTTTTTGTGGGTCTTTAAATTTAAACTGACGTGAACTGGGCTCTTTTGTTTGGGTATATATATACATAACACAAATACCTCTTAAGGATCCTAAAAATTTATCAATTTTAGTGGGTCTAAAACCCGACACTTTGGGCTTTAGCCCAGGGCCGGTGCTGAAAGAAAGTTGAAGGACATCAAAGATAGTTGTGTGAACTATCTTATAAAAATGACGTCATTTATATAATTAAATACATTTTTTGTTGTGTTATATATAAAAAAATATTTTATAATTTTTTAAAATATTATTATTATAAAAGACACTTCACACGTGAGGTGTCCCTTCTTATATTAGTTAAAATTTTAAAATTAGAATTTATATGACAGAGGGCATTTAGTATGTTTAGGGCTTAAACTTGTATGAAATCTATATTTTTTGCTATTAAAGGGCCGAAAAATATTTCTTAGAGCCTAGTGGGCAGGCCATATGAAAGGAATCAATGGAGCTCCTTATTTAACTCCTACAATCCAATCAAAGTGGCAAACAAGGCATGGTCCTTGCTTTCATTGATTACCATTCTCCGCATATTCCCAACTCAACTTTATTTATTTTATTTATTTTACTGTTTCAGCATTCTTACAGGTATGGATTGGATGATATTCAACCATTCATTATTTAAATTTCAACGCATTCTTTTTTGTTTTGATACGATAGCAACGCATGAGGTCTAGCCTACTCCAAGTATCAAAAACCAAACCACTATTCTCTCTTTTGGCACGCCACGCATTGCACATACCCTAAAACTAAAAGTATGTATTGTATAGGGGAAGTCAATTGTTTGGCTCCATCTTAATTTCATCTTATCCATGGATCATCTACTTCCCGTTACTTTCGAAATATTCCCTCCATTTACTACAAAGAGAGTGTCTAATTTAAAAAACATATTTTTATTTTATGTATATTTTTAAAAATATTAATTATTAATTTAATAATATGGTATAATAATAAAATTATTATAATAAATTTTAAATACATAACGTCATTTAAACCACTATACTCTTTTCTTTTCTTTTGCATCTAAGGGACTAACTAAGACCGAGTCAATTCCATAAGTCCGTTGAGAATTAGGAAAAATAGGTGATTCATCAACTAAAATTCATGATAGTTTTATTTGAAAATTTTTTGTTCGAATTTATTCTAGACAAGCAAACACGAGTTATAAATACATGTCATCCCAACCAGTAAAATCTAATATATAAAGCCGGATGACTGACTAGGTGTAAACAGTTTTTTAAAGTTTTCTTAAAATGTCCTTCAATTTTTAATATAATTTTTATATTGTCTTTTTATATTAATTTTTTTATTTAGACCTTCAAATCCTATATAAATTTTATTTTACCCTACATAATTTACACGTGTCACCAGGTACTAGTAATAAATAAAAAGAAAAATGATATATATGTCGACAAATATTTGACAAAGTTAAATTATGACCAACGTGAAAATGTGTACGATACGATAGAATAAATTAAAGTAAAATCCTTCTTAATTCCTACTTATCTCATGTATGCACATACGTCTCAATCATAATTTAACTAAAATCTTTTGTAATGTATAACAAAACTCAATAATGAAAAATGATATACATGTCGACAAATATTTAACAAAATTAGATTGCAACCAACGTAAAAGTGTGTGCAATAAAATAGAATAAATTAAAATAAAACTTTTTTTAATTTTTTACATATATCATATATCTACACATGCGTCGCAATCATAATTCGGTTAAATTTTTTTACAATGTATAACAGACTCATAAATAAAATCACATGAATTAGAACCGATGGAGTAGTATACACGTTTGACCGAAATTCACGTTCAAAGAAAGAAAAGATTATACGGGTCAATACCAAGTTAGAAACCATATGAAACCCACATGACATGTTTTATAAAATTGTTATATATAGATTTTAGATCTAGCCACCTTAGTTTTTGACCAAATACGAGTCATTGGCCCTCCAGATTGAAAAGTTATACTCTTCATATCCGACTCTTTCATTCCTCGACGACTATTCAAGGACCAACTAGATTCCAACCCCAATCCCACCAGTCTTTTTTTTCCTCCCTCCTTTTATAACCTATCATTTCCACAGCAAAAAACAGATTTGAATCTCCACATTATGTTCTTGACTTCTTGATTCTTTTAGTCTTAAATCCCAGGTACTTCATGCCGTGTTAGGCACTTTGACAGACCTTACAATCAAAATCGCATTTGCCGTCTTAAATGAGGTCTCATTTGACTTTTGATATTTTCTTAAGCATATTAAAGTTTATCATAAATACTTCCAAGTCAAAAATATATGTTTAGTACTTGCTAAGCTAAATGGAAAAGTTTTAGAAGACTAGCTGTACGTGATCTATGTAGCAAAACTACAACTATAGGATATAGGACAGCAAAGAAGAACAACAGATTTTTAAAACTTAAAATCGTGGTTTCATAAAATATTCACTGTACGAGTTGAAATAAGAAATGCATGCATTGGTAAGTCAGAAATGACACTGATGAAGGAAAAATGAAGTAAACAGCTCTCTGAGAAGCTTGGTCATCTGCCATTGCAAATAAACTACCACAATAGTGGATGATAAATTTGATCCAAGTTGAGGGTTTCTATAGGTTACTAGAGAGGACCAAATTAAAAGAACTTAGCATGATCCCACAATTACGGACACCATTGACTTGGATTTATCTAAAGATTTGAGCTACTACCAACAACCACATGAGAATATGAATCCATCTAACAATCCCAAGATAAAGCTTAATATTTGCCCAAAAATAAAAAAGCATACACAGAAAGAACACATTGATAAGATTGTGTGGAAAAATGTTTTGCTCTTTGGCTTTCAATAAGGAAATAAACAATCATAAGTCTAACGATTCTAACCCACATAATACCAGCTCCATAGCGGGTACGTAACCTTTTAAGTAGTGTTGGGCACTTATAAGGTGAACTCAGACTCCTTAAACAATGTGGCACTTTGCACTCCTCTCAAGTTATGCGCCGAAATGATAAGCAGGAAACAACATATTTTAAAGGTAGATATTGTAAAGCAACTAATAAGATATACAGATGGTGTCAACAATAGTGTAAAAATGAACAGATTGATAGTAGGAGTAACGTTACTTAACACAAGCTTTATAGTACTTTGTAGCTTCTGGTTGTTCTTAACATGTACGCTAAATTTGATGCACTGCATCTAACTTCCATTGCAAGCATTATATTCCTCCCTTGAGGTTCTAGGATGGCAGTTCAATGAGGAGATTAATTAACCAATGGAGACTCAACCAACAATGACCCATATAATATGCACAATTACCAAGAGAGCAACTCTTCATATACTACACACAAGGAAATGGAATATCACCAAGTAATTATATTAATCTTTAATCATGATGTATCAATACCTTTGTGTTTGCTGATCAAAAAAAAAAAACTTTTGTGTTAGATGGCACGTGTAGTTTTATCTTTCCATTTCCTACCCCTCACTCCATGGCATAAAGATTACCACTTAAGATGCTTCCAATTTGCACCATTTCAAAATCATCCCTAACATGATCCTTGAATGCCTAGATGTCACCAGTACTCACCACTGATCAAGTTTTAACAAGTAAACCTACATTGAGAAGAGTTTCTTTTTTTGGGAATCCCGAGCACAGTTGTAGTTTGATATCAAAAGTTATATACTTAGCAAAGTAGCCTCTAGAACTATTGCATGGATAAATGTCTCCTAAAATTATTCACTAGCAATTGAGATACATGGGGATGGTAAATTGCCTCTCATTAAGTCTAAATATTTTGCATTTACTTTTTGTCTACCTCCTTTTCCCGAATAATGATATTTATCATAGTGGTCTTTGCTCAATTTTTTTCAAGCTCCAGTAACTGTACTGGTTACTGGTCCATGTAAAGTAAACATTATAAATATGACGATCTCAGTTTCTTCATATTACTATCTCACATTGAGCACAGCATTAGCAAAAAAAAGTCAAATGTGAGATAAGCTAGGGAGTTAGTAAGATGATCTTGCAGAAAGTCCAAATATTACCTTGTATGTCACACAGCTCTTGCAAGAGAAAAAGAAGATTGCTAAGAAGAAAAGTACCTAGAGCTAATTTAACAATCAATCTTATTCAAGTCATATACTATAATGAACAAGGAGACAACACTAATTTCGGTGAACTTACATGTTTCTGAATCATTCAGTAGACCTTGAGGAGGATGTGATTCATATGCACTTCAAACAGATGGGAGCAGTTTAAAGTAGATGACAATGTACAGGGATAGGGAAAATACTGCTAACAAATGTTGCCAGAAAAGAAGTGCTGATGACTCGCAAACTGCATAACTCCTCAAGCTGGCAATTGCTCCCAATAAAATGGCACTTGGTGTTGTGTACTGCAACAATAGAACAAATCTGTACATCTGATCTCCATCAATAAGTAAATGTAGCTTATCAGCCAATGCCACTACTCCAATCCCCAGCAAAGGAAGTATGAGTAGCCTTGCTACAATAATTCCAATAGTGGTTCGAAGTCCGAGTTTAGAATCATTTGGACCTTCAGCAAGCATACCTCCTAGAATAAGCATGACCGAGGGCACCATTGCACCAGCCAAGATCTCAAAACTGTCTGTGATGAAAGATAGTGGAGCATCAGCCCCGAAGACAAAACCTTTGATCTGGGGTACCAAGCCAACGATGATGGCTAACAGAGAAGCAATTGTTGGGGGTTGAAAAAATTGCTGTATGGGAGTCTGTTCAGCAACAATTCTGATCTTCCTGACCATTCTAGGCTCAGCCAAACACCTTACGGACTTGGGACTGTCCATGCTTCCTTCCTCTGTGTAGTCTAGGGAAGGAACAGTGGTTTGTGAAACATTTGAGATGCTTTTAAAAATCTTAGCAATAAAGGGTGTTTTAGAATGTTCAGTTTCTTTATCCTCAATACCCGGCCATTCAGCTTCAACAAGAAGAGGTCTACTAATTGAAGGACCTTGCTGCTGTTGCTCAACTGCAACATGTTGCAGCTCCCCAATCTCAACGCCTTCCTCAAAAATATCATAATACTCCATTGGAGGCTCCATCATGTGATAAACAAGGGTATAAACAAGAATAACTGCAACCCATTGAGCAAAGGAGACATAAGCCACACCCGTCCGGTGGCAATCAGGTCCAAAAGGATTATTGGCAGTATGACAAACAGAACCAACAATCGCTAACGGGAGATTTCCAGTATTGCCAAATGCAGTCATGATAATGGTGAATCTGACAAATTCTGGAGGTGGGCGACATGCAATAACCACTAAGATCCCCAAGAGGAAACCGATCACTGTACTGATCAACACATTAACTGGGATAAACCACCAAAGGGTGATATTCTCGAGTGAAATGGATTGACCCAAGTGGATAAAGATAAGGCAGGGCAAAAAAAGAACGAACACAAGTTTGCTGAGCAGCTTGAATGTGGCCTTTGGAATGATTTGAGTTCTAGGGTGCGCAAGAACTAGTCCTATAAGGGTTAGAGACAAAAGTTTCAGCAATGGCACCACGCCGCTTAGTAGATCTTGCTCTCTAGACTTTATGATGTCATAATATAATTCACCCAAAAACCGATGCATCTTTTTCTATACAACTTGAATATCAAGATCTATAACTTGTTTCTGCAATAATGAGGGCAAAATCCAAAAATTATGGGAAATCCAAACAAAAGTCAGGTGCGTCTAAGACCAAAACAAAGTTTCTAAACCCAATTGATCTGTATAATGACGTAGGGGTAATGGCCACACTAAATTACTCGAAACAAAACCAAATTAATGTTAATATAGTAATGGTATTATCTGCAAACGTAACAAAATACTTCACGATAGATAATATCTGGATTTAAACAGATGAACAGGTCAGAAGAATGCAAAATGAGGTTTAGCAAATAACATAAACCACACAAATGTAACAAAATTACAAAGGATGAACAGATAAATCACAAAAAATGGAGCCAAATCAACAAGAATCGAAATGGGTACAACGAATCATTACATCAAAGAAAACCCACAATGACAAAAGCTGTGAATGGTGCACGCTTCAATAAAGAATCACGAGGAACTATAATGACATAAAGAAATTAACAAACAGAACTTTCCAAAAAAACAAGACTGCACCTGATAAAGAGAGAGAGAGTGCACATGGCCTTGGTAAATTTGGTCCGACTTAACCTGTAAAAAAGTTTGCCCTGCCCTGAGCCTCGATCCTGGTCTGGCCTCAGGATTAACCTAATTCTTTATCTAATTATTTATAATTTTTAAAATTTTAAATTATAATTATTTATCAATAAGATATAAATTTTTATTTATTTATTATTATAAGTTGTAATACATTAATTTTAATTAATACATTAATAAAGTTTAAAATTTTAGTTATTTATTCTTAATTTATTGTAAATACATTTAATTAATATATATCTTCAATCAATAGAACTCGTTAGTATATTTAATATTAATAATAAGTTAGTTGATTAAATATTAATAATAAATTAGTTTATTATGAATAGTAATATTTGACATTAAAATTTTATTAATATTCCTTGTTAATTAATACATCAATAAATTAATTTTTAATGTTAAATATTAATAATAAGTTAATTTCTTGTAAATACTCTAACTCATCATTAATTTAGAGATGCTAAATTCTTAGAAGGATATATGATTTTAGTTATTTTTTAGGTATTCTGTTGTAACAATTTAAAGAATAACTTCATAAAACAATTAAAAAATTAATTAAAAACAATACTTGATATATAACTATATAAGTGTCTAGTGACTATAAAAAAAAGATATATGTGTATTTAAACTTTACAACATATATGTCCAACTGATCCTATTACTCAAAAATAAAATAAAAAATAGAAACTAATTTTATATTCAAATTTTAAAAGTATAATTACAATAAGTTAATTTTATTTTGCATCTATAGTCACATGAATTGCAGTAGATTGTATTCAAATTATTTTTTACGAAGACAAACTGTGCACAGTGGACATACATTTAGGAAATTAATTTGCTTTATATTCCAGTTTAACCTAAATTACATTTTTCTTAAATTTAAAAAGAATATATTTATTTTTGTTCTAATCATACAACTTACAGTAGAATGTTAAAATAAAATAAATCTAAAAAATCTTGCATCATTTTTATAAAATTTTATTTATTTATATTTTATAATTTTTAATATTTAATATTTAACATTAAAAACAAAGGACGGACCAAATCGACCTAGATTTAGCCTTGGGCCTGATTTGTAGACGTAATCAGACCATAGTTTAGCAGTCAAAACCTTACTTGACAAGTCTAAGTTAACGATTTGACCTAACTTGATCAAAGTATAAAATTTGATAGACCTCGTTCATGTCAGACCAGATCGACCTGTTATGCACAGTGTTATTGTGCATGTCTAAATTAAACATGACGACCAAGTTTTCATGGGAGCTGTCATTATGCAAGGAAGTTCGCAGGTTTGTTGATACAGGGCCAAATAACAGTAATAACATCACAAATTATCTATATCTGATTCCGATGTTGTGTATGCTAAATTAATAACATTAAAATAAAGTAGAAAAGACAAAGAGAAAAAGAAGTCAAGTGAAACGTGTTTCAAAGTTGACCAAATTTTCATGGCAGGCGGTTGGGCTTCAAAGTTACTAAATCTTTCATGGCACTTGGACCCAATCCTAACTCGTGTTATATTTCGGTCGTATGAAGCCCAACCCAATTATGGCGAAAATAAAGTAGATGGTTTTGAACTTATCTTCAAATTAGATACTACTATACTTCACTGCCGTTTGACCCATGCTAGCCCAATCTCACTAGTCCAGATTCTTTATTGGGCTTGATAAAAGATACTGCTGCAAGTGATTTTAGGCTCAACGCTTGAATAAATATTGGGACATTTACATTTAGTAGTAGATTTTTAGAAATAATTACAATAATAGTGCATAGATAAAATAATTACAAAAATAATACACTTTTCCATATTTATTTACATTATTAGCGCAATTAAGATTCCTTAATTTAGGGGATAATATCACTTTCTCTTTCCTTTATTCTATCCCTTTAATTTAGTTTCCATATCAGTTTTTTTAAAAAATAAAATACTCATTCTCTCTCTCTCCCCTCCCTCCCTCCCACCGCCCCTCTCCCTGCCGCCCCCCGCCCCTCCGCACCCCTCCCTCCGCTTCCCTCCGCCCCAGCCCCCTCCTTCCCTCTCGCCCCCTCCCTCCGCCCCAGCCCCCTCCTTCCCTCTCGCCCCCTCCCTCCGCCCCCATCCCTTCCGCCGCAAGGTAACCAAACCTTCATAGCAAGGTAACCAAACATTCATTGCAAGGTAACCAAACATTCATACTAAGGTAATTAAACCTTTATACCAAGGTAACCAAAATTATGAATGATTACCAACTCAACATTATACAGTAACCAAAATTAATCTAATTAGTAACCATAAATCTGAAACACACCCAAATCCATTTCAAGTCATTAATTTAAACCTAAGTAACCAAATACTTATACGACAGTAACAAACACACTAAGTGTCGCAGTGGTTGGGGTGGTGGCTTCGGAGGAGGTGACCGGTAGCGGGTTTGGAGGTGGCGGCGGCGGCTTTGGAGAAGGTGGCGGTGGCAACTTTAGAGGAGGTGGTGGAGGAGGTTTCGGAGGAGGTGGTGGTTTCGGAGAAGGTGCAGAAGCGATTTTAGAGGAGGTGGTGGATTGGTTACCTTGGTATGAATGTTTGGTTAGCAACTACACTATGAAAAAACTGCAGTTGTAGAGGTGGATTGGTTACCTTGGTATGAAGGTTTGGTTACCTTGGTATGAATGATTGGTTACCTTGATATGTGAAGACTCCATTGACGCCACCATGAGCTTGAAGACTCCATTGACGCCACCATGGCGGGGGAGGGAGGCGGTGGAGGGAGGGGGAAGGAAGGCGAGAGGAAGGAGGGAGGCGGTGGAGGGAGGAGGCGGTGGCGGGAGAAGGCGGTGGGGGAAGGGAGGCGGAGGAGGGAGGCGGGGGGAGGGAGGCGGGAGGAGGGAGAGGGAGGAGGGAGGAGGCGGTGGGGGAAGGTGCCATTAAATAGAGATGAGTAAATAGGGTGGTTATAGTTCTCCTTAATTTAAGGGATAATGATTTAATGAGTTTATTCTTGTTGCACTCTTTTTGTAATTATTTTGTTAGTGCACTATTCTTGTAATTTTTTACTAATTGTTGTATACTTATGTAAAGAACCCAATATTTGCCAAATAAAACTACATGCATGACCCTAAAATATTGCCAAATGAACCCATATAACATACAACAGATAAAAATTTTGAGCCTTTAGTAAACATAATACTTCCTCCGTACCAAAATTAAAATTAGATATACTCATATATTAGAAATAAGTAATTATTTTCTTCCCCTACTTTTATTTTTTATTTTTTAGGTTAGATCATCTAAACTTTGAACCAAACACAGTAGAGAAGCAAAGTGATCCTAAAATTCGCTTTGGTAAACCACTTCAATCAATCATAAATGCAAACTTGTAAAAGTTTGAGACGCTAACATTATTTTACTTGTAATCATTCACACTTTTATAATCTTTTATAAATAGATTAAACATTGGATATTAGATGCATATCGCTTAAATTTGACTCTTTTTGAAATTGTAAAAGGTGAGTGCAAATGTGTAACAACCCATTTCATTTTGAAATATATATATATATATATAGAGAGAGAGAAAGAGCGTATGATTTAGACACATACAAATAAATGTGTATCCTATTATTTTAAATTTTTTTATTAATGACAATTTTGACATTTCATAATTTTTATTAATGATTGTTTTAATATTTTATTAATTTATTTGTCAATACTACATCGTATTAAGTACACGATACACACACAAATTTATGTATGTCTAAGACACATGCTTCTTTCTTCTGGTATATAGATATATATTGTAGAGACGGTTAATTGAGCTTTTATATGATTTGATTTTATTTGGACTCAAATTTGACACAACTAATCATTGTATTAATCAAAATTAAATTAATAAGAAAATTAATTTGAAATTCAAAAATATTTTAAGTTAATAAATTATGAATAATTTGATATTTTAAAGTGGAAGACAATTATTAAAATGAACAACTATGAGTTGGAAATTAGCAGTAAATAGTAAGCAAAAAGGTCTAAAAAAACAATGAAAACGAAGTAAACAAGGGGACGAATATGGCAGCAATTAGCAGGTAAAGATGAGTTGACAAATGAATGACAAGACAAAGTTACTTGAGAAGTTTGATTTATAAGTACACAATACTATTACATATTTGTGTCAATATTGGTCCCACAATGATGGTAGGAGGGAGTACTGAGGGGACTAGCTAGCTAGCTAGGGCTGTGCATGCAGAATCTGAGTCATGTAGCTGGGCTAGGCTCCAACTCCGTAGCAAACTCAAAATAAAATTTATCTCTCCTCTGCCCTGCCCGGCCCTGAAGGACGATCAGGGCAGAAGAACAACTTTATTAACATCATCAGAATACTATTATACTCCTTTAGTTCTTTTAAAGTAATTAATTAATCAGAAATGGCAGTTTGATAGGAACCAAATTGTTGAATACTAACCAGCTCAGTTGGGCTAAGGAGGCAGCAGCAGCATAACTCCCTAAGAAACCCTCCCCTCCTTAACTAACTAGCTAGTTAGTTGGAAGGACATCATGCTTTTAACTGTTGAGGTAGGACGTGTGACAAGAAGTTTTCGTCGACAGGTAACAAGTACTCCAGTATTCCTTTTTCACTCTGTAATCACCTCAAACCCCATATTATTATATTTATATACACATGATTCTTTCGTTTCAAATTAATATAAAATGTCATTTTAACTATTTTTTTAAACTTAAAATTAATAAAAGTTATTCAATATTTTTTTTGAATAAGTTATAATATTTATTATTATATTATTTTAAATTAAATGAGTTTCTGTTAATTTTAAATTATTTTTAAAAAATTAATAATGATATTATATTTTGAAACATAGAAGTTGTTCCGTCTAATATTGAGAGAGATGATAAGCATCATTTTCAATGAAATAAATAAAATTTAATAAATAGGACAAAAGTACTGTTTCTTACATATATTGCCATGAAAATATAATTTTCTGCCTCGAAAATACATTTTTCTTAATTAAGTTTGAAGTTAAAATATCTCGAGTTTGGGGCATACAGCTTAAGCTTGTTTGGGTAACTTATTCCGAGGGACTGGGAGGCGTTTGGTTGAATGGAAAGGGCGTTGAAATGGAATGCCAAGCATTGCATTCTAGCGTTTGGTACATTAATAATGGACGAAAGTATCATTACGATGAAATGCCCATTCCTTTATACATTGGAATAGGTATATACCTTTCTTTTTTGGGAAGGGGGGTATATGTATATTTATGAATATATATATATATATATATATAAATTTAAGATTTATTATATTTATTTTGTATAATATTGTGTTATATATATATATATGATATATATTATTTTATTATATGTATGAATATAATATATTATATATTGATATTTATTGTTATATTTTTATATGTATAATATATAAGCGTACTTAGTTAGTTAGGAATATTATGATAATTATATTTTATTTCTTCAATTTCAGTACAATTTTTAATTAACGTACCTGTTGTATGCATGAAGTATTGGACTCTAATTTCATTATAATTTAATTTTAATTTTAACCATTATTCTATTTCCTCCTAAAATGATTTCGTCAACGAGAGAGTCCTTTATAACTCGAACCTAACTCACACATTTTAATAAACTAATGGGACGGTTGAACATTTTACTCGGTTTTTATAAAAAGATCAAAGAGGGATCACTTAATAAATTTCCCAAAAGCGCAAACAACCTCTTAACTTACGGTGAGAGGCGATCATAAATAAAAGCCACTTTAAAGTACTTGCATTCCAAATTAAAATAAAGCGTATTTTGTCATACAGCGAATTAAAATTAAAATTAATAAAATGTAAAGAACCTTTTTCATTTACGCAGTATATAGTTGGTTGCAATTTACAAAATCTGAGAGTAGAGTGTATTGAATATTGATGATACAATTTGAGCATTTCTAAAATGCAGTCGAGGAGTGAACATAAGTACACAGCAAAGGTGTTGGAAATCTTACTTTGGATATGCAGATATCTGATGTTTTAGAATCAAATGCCTTCTTATTGAGATTATAATTGTAATTAGATTTTGGGTGTTGATATATAATTTTGTTGCGAATTTATTCATATTTTTTGAATTTATTTGAAAATTTGTCTGAAAATTGATCATGCCATATTATATATACATAATACATATATATATATATATATATGTAATCTTTCGAGGCTGGCTAGGGGTGAGTCACACAACAAGCCAGCTGGATGATTGGATATAAAAGCTGTGTAGTACTGGAATATAAAAAGAAGTGAAAATATATTGTTCAAAACACATGCAAAAGTAGTACAATCCCATGATATAGAGTTGTACTAGTACAGTATTACTAGTAGTATCTCACTCACTTGCGATGAAACTATTAAGTGCCTGATGCCTCAGAACCAAATCTCCCTCTCAGCTCTGCCTCAGATTTTCATGTCTCCGTTTTCCTATCATCTCCATGTATATATATACTCCTCTACTTCCTTTTTCCTTAATTATTCCTTAGCATTCACCATATATGTCTCTGTGTGTTTGTGAGAGTGTGTGTGTGTGTGTATTTTGGCCTTTTGAGCTTTAATTAGTTCCTTGCTATTTCTTCATGCATGCTTGTGATTGCATGCAAGATGTTTATATAAATCTTCTATATATTAGACTATAAATGATCAATTAATTATTTAAGTGGTCCGGGCTTGTATTGCTGAGTTAGGACTATGTTGAAAGTAAGGAGCTTTCTTCAGTCCAGTCCGAGGCAGTTCGAAGGCTGATAACACAACTGCTGACTCGTTGGTTCATGAACTCATCAACAAGTATGGAGATAACGTGATGTGTTTTTGATCGAACGATGCAGGAGATGTGTTCAGCTATTGCTGTCGCGTCTTGGACTGAAGGGAGCTCCCTATAGTTCTCCAATACCTGACCTCTCTGTCTCTTGTTATCTTCTTAATTATATTTCATATAATTAATGCTAGTACTTGTTTAGTTTAATTCACTTGCTATATTGCTTTTCCTAATTCTTATATAATGAAACATGCGAAGCAAAATATATGTTGTTATTCAACTGTCTCTATATAAATGCTTTTAATAATGTTTTTAATTCAGTTGCAGGTTAATTTACAAAGCTAATATACAAGGTTCATACGAATGATGAAGGTTTATATTTGCAGTCTATCGGGGGAGACCTCTACCATGATCATCAAATTGGAGTTCACGGCAGATGAGAATATATAGGAAACAAGTCGGAGTGCATGTGAAACAACTTTTTGTAGTGCATCTGTGTAGAACTATTGTTAATAACAAGGGGTTTGTATATGTTTGGTATCGAGTTATGTTGCATTCTGATTATTTTCCATGTACCATTGATCTGTTTACCCTTTCAACAAGTTACAAGTAGTTGTGTTGATCAACTAATTTCATTAATTTTATTGTTATTTTATTTATTTTTTGATTTAATAACGTCGATTTACAATAGTTGTCAAGGACTATGTTTGTGGTAACCAATTAAATACATATTTATATGCATGTACATAAGAATGGATTTCATTCTCAGCATTATTGCCGTGTGAAAGTGTTGAATCTGTACATAATCCTACAGAAATCACAACCATGAAAGTACAACCTAATGACGTTAAAAATTTGTAATTAAGAGTTGGTAGATATTTTATGCTTCTAAACTAGGGCTGCTGCAAATGAATTGAGTTGGTTAGAGAGTCGAACATGAGCAAGTATTTTTGTTCAATTAAGTGGAAAGGATAGTTTTAACAAATTTTTCTCTAATGTAATGAGGAGATTCTTGTGGACACTACAAGAAAAAAAACATTATTTTGTCGGAATATATTTTGTCAATAATATATTTTTGATGGAATATTCTTTCGGTCATAATATTGTCGGACTTAAAGTTGACGGAACTCTATCGAAGTTAATAATAACCCATAGCGCGAGTTGTTCCTGTACATGTTATTGCACAGTATATTATTGACGGAATTAGAACTATTTCTGCCAATATTTTTGTCAAAAATAAACTATTTTTGAGGGAATTAATTTCGACCGTCGAAAATAGTTCTAATTTAACCCTATCAATTTATTTCTTCTCCTTTTCTTCTCCTTGCGCTGCTTAAACACTACTTTTCTCTCTCCCTTCGCAGCTCCTCTTTCAGATCATAATCAGCTTTGTTGACGGCCCCACTTCCCCTTCTTTTTCGGCCACACCTTCCCACAGGAGTCTTTTCTCTTTTGTCTAGCAGCGACGCGGCGGAGGCAGTTTGTGTTTGACACCGGCGTGGTACCCTAACTCATCCATCTCTTGCATTATTTCCAACTTAAGGCTAGCCCTAATATTTTGCCATAAAATCAATTTGCCCTAAAAAATTGAAATTAAAAATTTTGTGAGTTCGAATAATGAATTAATATTTCATGTGGGTTTGAATAATCTGATTTGGTTCGTACCTTTTTACTCCCTTTATCTGGAAAATAGTTCCCCCTCGTGTCTACGAAAAGAATTTATTTTAAAGGTAAGAAGTTATGTGCAAAATCTTAAAATTTAAAATTAATATAAATATATTTAAATATTTAATTTTTTTTTTATAAACTACTAGCACTTACAAAATAAATCTTTCTTAATATTTGCAATTGTATCGAATAAAATTGAGTAAACAAATTCACACAGTATTATTTTTTATTCAAGATAAATTGACTAGCTAACAATAAATGAGGCTAGCTCCTTTTGTCAATTGAAGTAAGTAATACCAATTATAATATACGAATAAACAACAAAATAATACAAAAAGTAACAAGTAGGGACTCAAAATTGTTCTAACGAATATAATATTTACTTTAAATAAAAAATCTTTACAAAAAATATGCTTAATAATGTGTCACAAGTAAATAACGCTTAAATGCATAGAAATAATTCAATGTCAAACCAAGAGCGTTACAAGAAAAAACACTTATTTTTCACGGATTTCTCATCTAGGACGACCCAATATATTAATTACATAATTTGAGTGCTCATAATTAATGGCTTAGCTAAGCCCCAGCTAAAATAACCTTGACCATATCCATCAACTGTAACACAACACTTGCCATCGATATTGGAACGCTGAATATAACAATAGCCAACGCTAAGCTTGGTCTAGTTTCCATAACCAGATTTTGCAAAAACCCTATTGCTTCAATTATATCCGACTGGTAATTATTATTGTCGAAGTATTTATTCTCCCATTCCATCTAATCGACACGCTGCTGCTCATCTTTCATCTCCATCCTCTTCATTTCATGGATTCTCTTCCTCAGAAAAAAACATGTTTTTGTCCACAAGCCTGCCGTTGTGATGCTTTTGACCATATGCGCCTTTTCTTAATGCAAAAACTGAGTTGAAATGTCCATGTTTTCGGTTTAAAGAAGATACAACAAACTGGTGCCGGAATTTATATTCAGGGACGGAAGGAAAAATGTTTGCATTATTATCTGCGAGCTATACTGGATATATTAGAGGGTGAAAGTTGGTTTTAAAGGAGGGGAACTAGTACTTCACACGTTATTATGCTTCTATAAATTTTATATACTCCTTTATCTCTATAAACAGAAAAATGTTTCATTTACAAAATTTGTGAATATTAAAGGTATATGTTTGTTATGCATATATTATTAAAATTAATATGTTGTTAATTTGATATAAAAATAAAAATTTGATACTAATATAACTAGAAAAGTCTCTAGATCTTTTGTGTTAATAAAAAAAATTTGATATATGAGACTCTTTTTATGAACGTATAGAGTATATATTAAAAAGAAATTAAATAGTTTATGAAATTAAGGCCATCTATTTAAATTTTTTATAATAACAGTCACAATTGCATCATCATATTTTATACTGCGTAATTGAAACCAACACTGCCTTTTTTTATTATCTGAGAGACTGAGACGTAGGAGATTTTGTAAATGGTTGATGAGAGGAGAGGTTTACAAGGTGAAAGTTGGTAATTAGATATGTTAAGAGGTCTATTTGCATAAAGGGAACATGTTAAATATGCTTTTATACATTTTCTTTATCTTGAAAGGAAATTAAAGGGTAAAAGAAAGGCTATATATTTAACTTTTTTTTAACGTCACAACAGTGTAATAATGAAAAGGATAATGTTGTAGGTTTAAATTATTTTTTTAAATAGTGTCTCAAATGATTGTTTACATTATTATTTGCAACGTATATGGATTAGAGGGTGAAAGTTGGTACTTATTTTTAGAGGTTTGATTGAAGGCAAAAAGGGGGACTAGTACTTAATTCACATGTTAATTAAATATGCTTCTTTAAATTTTATATATCTTAAAAAGAAATTAAAGAGTACAAACGTACAAGAAAAGTTATTTAATTTTTTTTATATAACTGTCACGACTACATTATTATATAGTATAATATAAAGTTGAAAAAGAATCTAACACAATCTTTGCAGCGTAATTGAAAACAAAACACTATCTTTTACTATTATTTTGAGACGTAGGAGAGATTATGTAAATGGTTGATGAGAGGAGAGAATTACATATTTAAGTGGTGAAATTTATTAAGTGCTTCGATTTAAGAGGACTGCTTGCAAAAGGGGAGAAATGGTACTTCACACGTTAAATATGCTTTTATATATTTTATATATCTTGAAAAGAATTTAAAGGGTGAAAGAAAGATAATTTATTTTTTTTAATAATAAGTGTCGCAATTGCATTATCATATCTTATACTCCATAATTAGAAAGAGAATCTAGCCCAATCTTTGCATAGTAGCTGAAAACTACACTAGCGGCCGATCACCTCATTTTTCATGTTAATTTGTCAAATTATTTATTAGGATTTACATGCCACGGCATGGTGTTTATTAGCTTATATGGTTAAATTTGTCAATAAGTCCAACATATGTACAGCGTGATAATCAGCTATCATATTTACACATCATATTTCAGTTATTTAATTATTTAAAATAAGACCATTAGACTTTTATAAAAATACGTGTAAATATAATTATCAGATTAATTACACATGTAAATGACATAACGTGACAGTTTCATCGAAAATCTTTAAATTTTGGTAAAATTAGAAAAGGTTCGCTCGTCACACAACGATTGGATTATGTCGAAAACTTATGCTATGTGATAGGGTGAGGGACTCACCCTGTAATTCTCCCTTTCAAATAAATTGACAAGGATCGAAAATTTCGGTTGCCTTTTGATTGATGGGCTAACATAAACTATTGATGACCCAAAAGCTAGTATTATGTTGTAGCTACGAATTCTCAGACAGTGTTTCTGTGATCCTGTTGTACTACGAGGCCTTGCGTTATTAGATGAGTTTTGCTCAACTATTGGGCCTCATCCTAAAAGGGTTGTGTAGAAAACTAGCTCAACAAATTTTTTTTCTTGGAAAAATGAATCAAGAATTTATTTGTCTCTATTTTATTGGTGACTTTTTTTTTTTGGGATGCAATGGAGGCCAAAAGTCAAAAACTACATAGAAACGTTCATACAATCGTCCGCTAGCAATGCTAGGGAATCAAGAGGAGGTTCTATACTACAAACTATTAGATAATTAGAACGGTGGCCTAGAGCAGCAAGAGATTAATCCGAGTATCTGTTTCCCTTGTTTCTTGGTGTGCATGAGTCTCACGGTCCATGGCTTCCTCAAAAGAATTAGTCCTGAAACAACCCTTCATTAGGATGATTTTTGATATCTCCTGCCTTGATCAAGCTTACAACATTCTCTTAATCTGTTTCAACTTCTAACTGTGGGATCCTCATCTCCCATGCAAGAACTAGGCCATCCTTAATGGTCCAAAGCTCAGCTGTGAACATCTTGATACTCAATTTCAAGTTGTTTTATTTAAAAAAAAATGATCAGTTTTTCTTAAAGAAAACAAAGATTAAAATGGAAAGACAGATGTTCGAATCCAAAAAAAGAAAAAAGTACCCATAATTAATTTAAATAAAAAGTAATTAATAGAAGAAAGAAAGAATAAAGACCAATTTGGTGACAACTATACGTCTTACATGCTACTCGCTGAGAATCATTGAATTTCGACTATAACATAGGTGCAGTGAAGGTTCCTTCAGATGTATGCAATATGTCTTACCGAGAGTTTAAATACCTTACATACCTCCTATTTATTGCAAAAACAAAAGAACAAAAAAAGATCAAATTGCATTAAATTAATCTAAATAACTTTATATACATCGATTTATACAATATTATCATAATTAGCTAGTTCAAATGGATAGTCTTAACCATATCCATCAAGTGTAAAGCAACTGCCACCATGGATGTTGGAACACTAAATAAAACAAGAGCCACCAAACCCAAAGCCAAGCTTGGCCTAGTCTCCATTAGCAAATACTGCAAAACCCCCATTGATTCGCTTATATCCGAATTGTAGTTGTCGTAGTAATATCGCTTCTCCCACTCCATCCAATCAGCCGGGAGCTCTTCAAGATTCCCCGACGTCTCCGCCATTTTAATATCATGAATTCTCTTTCTAAGAACAATCATGTTCTCATCCACCAGCCTCCCATTCTGATGGTTCTTATCGTATGCATCTCGTCTCAACGCTAAAACTGAGTTTGTAGGCCTTTTCCGCTGGTGGAAACTTACTTTTTCTCTTGACAAATCACCCGAAAAAGGACGTAGGGTCGCCATGATGGGATGAAAAAGAAAAGATGTTTGCATGGCTAAATTTATCGATCGTCAGAAATGAAAAATTATATTATGATGAAGTTGTGTTTATTGTAAATAGGACTTGTTAATGAACTTACATATGTATTTATAGAAAAGTATTATAGTTTTGGACGGAGGAGGAGAGGTAGAGCGTGTATTTAATGTGTACGGCTTGGACACGATAATGCTCTCGGCACGTTTTCCTTTTGGGTGGTGGGGTGGGGTACTGGGGTGGGAGGACGGGGTTTAGAGTTTAGCAATTTGGTGTACAAAGGAAGGTGACCAGGGGAGATTCTTTAGAGACTACGACTTTATCTTATAATTATTTGCCGGCTATTTATTTATTTTTTACTTTCTCCTTTTTTTGTAACAGAAATTTACACTAGCAGAATATAGTGACTTATCATTAATAAAAATATATATTTAGACATGAATGCCTGTATTTTAATATTATCAATTTTGGTACTGCTTTATTAGTTTTTTTTATTAAAAAAGAAAAGAAAAGAAAAGAAAAGGTTATTGTATGTACATTAGTGGAGTATATCTTTAAGTGGGGGTTTTATTAATATTTAATAGTTTATTGCCTTTTCTCTTAAATAAGAGATTAAAATTTAGCAGTTGTTTCTAAGATAACATATATACATTAAGGCTTCTAAGATCTTACTTGCAAATGTGAATCTTAAACAATATATTCAATTTTTAAAATGGGAAAGGAATAAACATGCAAAAATGAAAAGTCCCCACCGGTTGTCCTAATTTGAAGTATTCCTAGCTATTTCTTTATCTGGAAGTCTCGAAATGTAATTCATTTTCACTTTTTTAAATTAATCTACTAATAGACATCATCTATCATTTAAGTCAAACCTGATTAAAATTACGTGAACCTTTTTTTTTGTTATTATTTTTTGAAGAGTTCTTATAAACCATTACTCCTTCCGTCTCAAATTAATTATTCAGTTTTGATTTTTTTTTAAGTCAAATTGATTATTTTTAGAATTAATAATTAAGCATATATAAATATATTTATAAAATTATAAAAATTGGGGTTAGTAATAAATTATATATACTTTCTTTTGGTTATAATCTCTTTACCTATATTTTAGCAGAAATAGTAAAAAGATTAGTTTTAAAAATGGTCAATTTGACTTTAAAAAGTTAAAATTGAACAATTAATTTGGAACGGAGCGAGTAGTATTTTTTATAAAAACTACAAATCAAAAGAAAATGTCAATGTCAATGTGAGTAGGGCCCCAACTTGCACGACGACTCTTTAGCCGTGGGGCACAAATTCAGCTTGTAATGGTTTTGAGATTGGGTTGTAAACTAATCTGGACATATTTTGCCTGTTCAATGTTCAAAAAAGATGTAAAACGGCGAATCATATTCACGCGGGATTAGATAAGAGGTATAAACTGTTCAAAGAAAAGATAAGGTCTAATTGTTCCGAGGAAAAATCAGGTGTAGGCGGACATGAAAATTAAATATAAAAAACAGACATAAGTGTATTTGAATTTCACCTATTTATATTTCTACCCACTAGTAAGGGTTAAAATACAAATAAATAAAATTTAAATACACTCATGTCTAATTTTCATATCCACATAAATTTTTTGATATATAGTACGTACAAAGTTACTTGTATACACTACTCCCTGCGATTACAAACTCTGACTAATGTTTTTTATTTTATTTTTTGGTTTTCAAAAGGGTGTTATTATTGTTATATCAAAATTTATAATATATATATATATATATATATATTAAAAAGTAACTTATAAAGTAATAAGAATATACCCAATTACAACAACACACATTATATATACTAGTTTGTGCAATTAAAAAAATAAATATTTAAATAAAACTAAAACATATGGATTAGAAAATAAAAGAAAAAAATAGAGATAGAGAAAATAAGGTAGTTATTGATATATTGATATGTGACACATTTAAAAAAAAATATTTAAATAAAACTTAAAAAATATGGATTAAAAAAATTAGGAATAAAAAATGAGAGAGAGAAAATAAAGTAATTATTAATAACTTATGACAGATATTTTTAATATTTATTTTTTAATCATCAAAGCATTAATGTGTACTTATATTTCACCCAAAAAATCAAACACTCATGGGCCGTGGCAAAGCATCCACAACATGACCACAAAGAAGCCTTCAACATTGAAGAAGTGCAACAAAAATTAAAACAAAGGCAGTCCCGCTTTACCTAAATAGCTCAATACAATTCATTTCATCTTAGTGTCTAAGGAGATAGAATTATTTACCATTAGATTATCATTTTAGATATGTTTCATTCCTCTATCTAAGCACACAAATAATGTATTTTTAGACTATGTTTAAATTCTGAAACAAATAAATAATTGAAGTTGTACTTAGGTAGTGGTTGATAAAATTGTGTAATAAAAACTTATTAAAATAGAGACTCTGTATAAAATAAAGGTTTTTTTTTTTAAAACATAGTTTTAATGTAAAGAGTTGTTTGATAATCAATCTTTATTGTATGTTTGAATATAACATTTTATTATTTTACCTTTATATCAATTTATACAAACTTATGGTGAAAATATAATAAATATTAAATAATAAATTCAAATAAATCACCAGCAATATATAACTAGTAAAATATTTGAAATCTAATAAAACATAATAATTATTATAACAATTTTACATAATTACTATAAAACATGACGATCATGGTGGTGGGTGGCCAACGATAGTGGTGGTTGGTGGATGACAGTGGGTGATGGTGGTGGTGAGTTGTAGTGGATGGTGGTGGTAGTATAAGAGAAGGGAAATGAAAAAGAAAATTAAAATAGTAAAAGTAAAAGAGTGATGAGGAGTCTATCAAACTAAATTGCTTTTGAGAAAAAAATAATGAGACAAAAAAAAAGAGATAAAAATATCTTATTATGTTTCCAAATCCTTATGAAACAAACTTGCAATATATATAATATGTCAAATTATAATTATAATTAATCGATGATCCATCATATATTTGAATAAACTCGAAGCACTAGTTTTTCAGTTATCAAAGTAGTGTTGCATTTTTTGTTTTTTCTTATTTATGAATGAATTATAATCATGCACCTTTGATAGCCCTAACAGCAATATTCACGCTAGGGCCTTTTTCGTCATTCAGAACCTGATCACAAACAAACAAACACCAAAGCCATTCCCACCGGATATAGCCACGTCACGCTCCCGCCAAAACCTTCCTTCTCCGCCAAAAAATCAAATTTCCTTTAAATATATCACGGTCACCACCAGAACGACAAGCTTCAGAAGAAGGTTCAACAGCATCAATGGCGAAATCGTCGCTTCTTCTCGTAGCTTTCTCTCTCATCATTTTCTCTCTCTTCTCTCTCTCCTCCCCTTTACCCTCCGAAACAATCATCAAAGCGGTGGACGCTCTGTCGAACTCAGGCTACATAGCCATGTCCCTAACCCTACAACTCACCTCCCAAACCATACTAACTTCTCAATGCCGCTCCGCCACCATATTCTCTCCTTCTGACTCCGCCTTCGCCGATTCCGGCCAGCCTTCTATCTCTCTCCTTCAACTCCACTTCGTTCCTGTCGCCTTCTCCGTCGAAAGCCTCCGATCACTCCCCTGCGGTACCAAAATCCCTACCATGTCCTCCAGTCATTCCCTTACAGTCACCTCAAACACTTCCGATTATCAATTCTCACTGAACAACGTCACAATCAGCGGATCGCCGATATACGACGATGGATCCTTAGTTGTTTTCGGAATCGAAAATTTCTTCGATCCAGATTTTACTCTTTTGGATCAAATTCAAAGCCCTAGATTTGGATGTGTAGTGTTTAAGGATTATCCGAAATCATCCGGAGCTTTTTCATTTCACGAAGCTTCTGGAAAGCTGAGATCTAGAGGATATTCTGTGATGGCATCGTTTCTAGATCTGCAATTGCTAGGATTTCTAGGTCAGCCGAAACTGACTGTATTTGCTCCAGTTGATGAAGTGATGGTTGAAAAAGCCGGTGATTTTGTAGAGTACTCCTCGCTCTTCCTGCGGCATGTTATTCCTTGCAAGCTTTCATGGACCGATCTTGCTAATGTTCATGAGGGAACAGAGCTACATACTTACTTGGAGGGATTTACTATGAATGTTACCAGATCGTATGATATTTTCATGGTGAATGAAGTTGCGATTACGTTTCCAGACATGTATTACAGTGATTGGCTTGTTGTTCACGGCGTTCATGAGATGCTTTCGTTGCCGAGAACTCCAGAGCAAAACGGGCATAAGCTTTCTGAAGATGTCATGGGCCACAAACAGGAGTCCTCAATTGCGCCAAATCATGGTGAATTTTGAGTTTGAGATTGGAAATTAGTGAAGAAATACACTGTTTTTACCTTTACTGAAGATGGAGATTTTCTGCTTGCAAGTATAGATTGGTTCGTCGTACTGTTGTATAGCTGACTTAGTTCAGTGAAAACACTACTCTAGTCTCTAGTATATAAATTTGTATTGCTTTAGAAGATTACCAATGTCTGTATGATTCATCAATTCTCTCCTGTTAGTTTAAAGAGGTCAGGAATTTTGATTTCTTTGGTATGCAATTTGTTGGTTTCTTGTAGTTATTGATTGGGGGAATACTTGGTTACATTCTTCAAGCCCTTTATGAACTATGGATCATCAACTGTAAAAGAAAAGCAAAGAAGATGAGAAAACAAGCCTGCTTGCGTCTGAAAATGGAAATTTCTAACTTTGTGTTTCAGTTTACATTAACAAGGGTTACTGAACCTGAACAGTCATTATAATAAGCTAGCATACCTCACTATGTTAACCAACCAATTGAGTTTTCCTTAGATTCTCAAGCTTCTGACTCAAAACCAGAACGGTATGCTCCCTCCCGTCATCACGAAGAGCTTCTTTCAGATTACTAAACATCTGACCTGGAGGCCTAATACCCATATCCAGCATTTCTTGAAAATATTTACAGGCATCATCCAACTTATTCTCATGGCACAAATTATTAATCAATGTTGAAAACATATGCATGACAGGAAGAACGCCCTTCGCTTTCATCTGGTCCCAAACCCTCATTGCCATATCTATCCGCTCGTCATTGCAAAACATCCGCACTATAATCTCGTACGTACTCACTACCGGCTCACAACCTGGCTCACCGCTCATTCTCTGGAAGACAGAGTAAGCCTCTTCTGTCCTTCTTGCCTTTATGAGGTGATGAAGAATAATATCATAAGTTCGAGCATTTGGACCAACCCCGTATTTCTTCATCTCCTCAACTACACGATATGCATCATACATGCGCATTGACCAACAAAAAGCCCCCACGACGGCATTATAAGTGGGTGCCTCTGGGGGAAAACAACTATCCTTTGATAGTTCAAAGAACTTGAGAGCTTCATTCAACCTCTTCTCATTGCCCAGTCCATTAATCAAGGTACAGTATATATGGGGAGTTGGTTTGATGTTCTTTGCCTCCATTTCATGAAACATTTCAATCGCTTCATCGTTCCTTTTAGCCTTACAATAAGCATGGATAATAATTCCATAAGTCACAGCGTCTGGCTGAAACCCATCTTCCTTCATTTCTCTATAAATTTCATCCAATCTCAGCATATTCTGCTCTTGACCCCAGCCTTCCAAGAGAATAGTATACGACTTGATATCGGGCTTAAGTTTTCTGTTTTTCCATTTATCAAACAGCTGCTGTGCTCTCTCCACTTGTCTGGACTTGCTCAAAGTATCAATCAATCTATTATAATCAGACAATTCTGGCTTCAACCCAAATTTCTCCATCCTCTCAAATGCCTCTACAGCTTCTTTAACCTTCCTAGCTCTAGCGTACCGCCTCGAAATCAGCGAAAAAGTGTCTTTATTCAACACCCCTTTTTGTTTCATGTCGCTCACCAAATTCCAAATCATCTTGAATTGCTTAATTTTTCCCAGAGCTTCAATTAAAGCATTGTAGCTTTCAGCTGTATGTTTGAATCCATTTTGCTTCTCAGCCCATCTGAAGAAAGATAATGCGAGTACCCCGGCATTGCTAAGCTTCTTCAAGACCTCCACAACTAAAACAGGAGATACATTAACCGCAACAGAATTTAAGGCAGGCTCAATGTTAAAATTGTCGTGATGATTCAATAGTACTCTACAGAGTTTCTCTGATTCTTGGGCAGTTTTGTGGCTTTTGGGATCTGGGTTTTGGACTTGAGTTTTATCTGAACCGCCATGGATCGTTCTGCAGCTGCAGTTAATTTTGCAAGATATTATATGGTGAGGGTTTAACAGATACCAAGTTGAATTTGAAATCTGGGGGATTGAGCTGTGAGTGAAGTTTTGATGGTTGAATGGTTTTAGGGCAACAGTTTCAAGAGAGGATTTAGAAGGAGAGCGAAGGAAAGTGGTGTTGGTTTTATGAATTAAAAGGTTCAATTTTTCAAGGGTTCTTGAGAAGCGATTCAGGAACTCAGAAAGACCCATCTATGAGCTAACGAGAATGAATTGAAGGTACATGCGAGTATGAGCTCGTTGGCTCTTGCTGGTTTGGTATACCGGGAATAAGCACAACTCCTTGGCAATTGCCACTTTGCCAGTATCGTTTTATCCCATGAATTGTTGATATTTGAATTACCAAATTTCATGCTGACATTTTAGGTAAAATTTCTCGATGTTAGTATTAGTTATTAGAATTAAACTAAAATTACATAAGTAGATACAGTTTGATTATAATATATTTTTCTAATTATTATATAATAATAATAGACGTATGAGGTGTAACAACACATCGCTCAAGATAAATGTTTTAAAATTATGTAAAAGTTATTTTGCTTCTTTTTGTATTTATAGGAAAATATTCCAAAGGCTTTACTGTTATTTTTTGTCTTTAAAAAATAAATTAACTGAAGCAAACATATTTACCTTGACATAAACCATACCATCTTATTAGGGGTTTATCAAAGCTGGACGAAGGGAGTGCATCTTTTTGTATGGTTGTATAGTTGATGACTACAGAATTAAATATAGCCTTAATTTTAAAAGTATGTTAAACTTAATCAATACTTACTATACTAATATATAACATCACAAGAGACGATTTGTACCAACAGAGTTGAATCAGTCGAGTTTGATCCAATTTGAGTGAGTTTTTAATCTGCCTCCACCTCTTCCATTCATTTTCTAATCTTCATCTATTAATTTTTTGTTTGTGAAGTTAGATTGGGATATAGTTTGAAAAATTAGTCGAGAGTTATTTATTTAGAGAGCTTGATGATACCGATACATACTCCAAGATGGAGTGACTTGAACTTTCTATTAACAGAGAAATATGAATCTTTTTGTATCTGTTTTTACTCGAGTGTTCCTTTTATTGGTGCATCTTTAAGATTATGTTGTTTGGAAAATTTCACTGCAGTAAAAAAAGGATATGTTGAAAGTTTCGAGTGCCATAATACAACTTTCAATTACAATGTAACGAGAAGTTTACTAAATTCATATATGGAAAGCAATGGCTTGGACTAAATTAAGTTTTTAGGTCCTTGCATTTTTGTTTCTTCAGCATGAATCAATTACATATACACGTGTGTGTGTAATATATGAAGTTGTTGGCAAATGAACTCATTTCAAGTTGTTTGATTTGAGGCATTTTAACTCTTGATCTTCTATTTTAAATTGACTAATGCTCTCATATTGTATTTGTTTTACGAGTACAAGTACTCATATAACATTGTTGATTTCAAGTTCTTTGAGATTCTTAAATGCTTATTCATTTTCCGATGCATTACCTTCTTCATAATCTGCTTTTCATTGTTTGATTTTTTTTGGCTCATGGGATTACTTCAACATAATGCATAGAACTCTAGAATTTTGTTAGTGCTCTTCTCAACTATTGACATGTATGCATCAAATAATTAAGTTGCTATATTCTAAGTTTTTTAACCTCTACTCTCTTGCTGCGTGATCAGGGAAAATAATCAAATGAATAACTAATATACAAATAGCGTCTTCATATTAAATTTTAATCTCGGGGAAAATAAACAAATGAATAACTAATTTACAAATAGCGTCATCATATTAAACTTTAATCTCACATCTTTAATTTCTTTGGTCCATTAAAAACGCGTTTATAGCTTTTCACAAACTAACATATGCCTTGCACGGGCTATCAAGCTTGTAATAAATAATATCCCACACACGTTAATTTTTCGAGGATCTGACTATACTTGATAATCAAACAATTATGAATGATAAACAATGTTCTTGACCTCCCAATTGCATTTCATTGGCATGATTTAATCCTCCCATCACGTAAAGAAACCCATTGGTTGAAGAATAAGAAACTAACATTACTATCCTTTCCAAAACTATGGCAGGACTATGTGAATACAACAGCTTTTTTGAAACTATGGTTCCCTTGTTGAAGAGCTCATTTCACATAGAAAATACATCAAATTTCAAAACAACAGTCTCTAGTAGTCAAAAAATGAACTCATGCCTCCACACTGAAAACTCTTGTATAGTGGAGAACCGAGAGGGGTATAGGTATACAACATTTTAAACTGGAGTACAAAGGATGTTCTTCTTATTGATTGAAGACTTCTGGTTTAGGCCTTTACCATAAATCTCCAACCTGAAGTCAAAATACCATCAAAATACGTCAAAACCTATTCACCTTGCCCCTCAAGTTCAATTTGTTAATATAAACACTGAAGATATCTTTTGCCCAGAAGAATTCCCCACAAAAGAATGGGAGTGAAGACTGAAGAATGCATCTTAACAACGAATTTCTAATTGACAACAACTAGATGCTGCCGAAGAAGTAGAGAGTGTCTGTCTTTAATGACTCTGTCCTTATATGCACTGATTGGACTGTGACTTCCAGTCATCAAGTAGGTTGCTCATAGACTCTTCAAACTTCTTCACATGGTGACTTGGCTTCAAAACATTGACATCACCCCATTGCGAGCATGGATCCATCAACCAGCTTTTCCGGCCAGTGCACCATGCCCCTGGGGTAGCTCTGTTACGGCCACGCTTGAGGATCTTCTTGTCAACCATGTCCAGCACTGCCTCATTTTTTTCGAACTGCCTTGCAAAAGCAGCCCCACTTTGAACCATCTGCTCATAATCTGAGCTATTCAGAAATAGTGGCTCCATCTTAGGGGGATTGTCCCACATCATAAATCTGAGGTCATTGTTGACAGTTGTGTTTCTAAATTCAGGTGAATTGCATATGACGGAATGGAAATATAATTCTTGGGACAAAACCACATTTGTAGTAAACATCAAAAGGGTTCGAGGAAGGTTATCCCAGCCAAGAACGCAAAATTCAAGAAATGATCTGCTCAAGGTGACCCATGGAGAACCTGAAAAGAACAGAGGAATCATGCAAAATCACAGAAGTCTCTCAACGTGTATCCATTATTGTAGCTCCAAAAATAATATTATACAGAGAAGAAACTTTGCCTGTGAAAACTTTGAAAGCATCGGGCATTTTTCGCTTTTCCGTGGCATGAAAGATTTGAACTCTCCTAGCTAAGTAAAGCCCTGGGTCAACCACAATTGGCAGAACCCTCTGACCTCTGCAACAATATAACATAAATCAATACTTACTCGATGCAAAGTTATATACAACAAAATCATGGACATAAACAGCAAACTGGGTTTGCCTACTCTTTCCATCCAAGATCACTAGTATGATCAATGAAATTGAGATCTCTTCTAACGGAGGAGAACACATGGGATAAGTCTGAAACAGAGAGCAAAAGCAATTGTTAATTTGCAGTGAGAAGTAGAAATGCAGTTCAGCATAAGGCATCAGACTACTCTAGCAGCACAAAACAATCAACTATTAACAAAGTGACAGCAATCAAGTTTAGAGTTACCTTTTCTTTTAAGCTGCCACAAATTTGTGACGACAAAATTGTCACAAAAAATCACCCAATAGACCAGAAACAAAACCCACTACTCTTAATTTCTTCCAACTCTTAAAATAAAGAATATTCACACAAATATAGAAAAGCAGTTGGCGGGCCTTATGCCAATCTTATGGAACTAAAACATTGAATATGATTTCTAATTACAAGCAACTGGAATTAGAATTGAGAAATACTCAATGCCAATATTATAAGCATATGTAATTGTTAGCATAAGATCTATCTAGTCCTCAAAAGGAATGTGCAAAACATTGTCGCACCGGCATAAATACATAATTTTTTTCTGACAAGTGGCATTAGAAAATAATTTTTCCCTAGTAAGTTTTACTAGAGATAATATTACTATATTAGGCATGGGTGCCTTTGTTCAAGGAAAGTGCTAAAACCTTGCACATCAAGATAACGACTTTTTATTGACAAGTACATCAAGATAGCTACTTGATTATCTTACGTGCGAGTATGCACAACATAAATCAAGTCCTAAAGGGAAACACTGGCGCAAGGGATAGAAGGAGACGTCATCGCAAAAGTCACTAGAAGTCTTATGGTGTTTTAATTTTGGTCACAGATTTTAGTTTTAATTTTACTCGTGCATACAGGATTCATTTTCATCCTACCCCCAACTAGTTTGGGATAAAAAGGAGTTACTGATTAGAGTTGAGAATCTTAGATTCTAGTTCCCTCATTATCTCCTAATTGCACTATGCACAGTCCACTCGTCCAGTGACATTGTTCTTAGTAGGCTAGAATTAGTAATAAATTATGAGTGAACTCGAGAAAACAAATATTTAAAAGTATGTACTTCAGCCACTACGACTTCAAGGAAAATAGGAAACATACTTCATAGCATGAGAAAACATAGAGATTATCCAAACAAAATAATTAAAAAGTAATCAACAATTAATCAAAGCACCAAAAGGCGGCGGCGGTTGTGTTAGAATATTTATAGAATCACAAGCACGGGAGAAACAGAAACCAACTATGCCCATCAACCCTATCAAAATCTCGTTAGCATGCCCTACTTACTACTTTTGCAGTAGTGTTATGTGAATGTCGCTCAATCTTCTGCAATATATGGATATTTGCACATACATGTATAAGCATCCAAAATTTATTCCATGATCTATATAGATCTATAACCTTCAAAGATGTGTTTTACCTCTTATTAAAGAGATCTAGATCCAGAATAGTGTAACTAATTCCCGGTTAAGTAATCTGTCAGGCATCACACTTCTGTCCTGAAGCCGAAGCCCCCTTAACTGCATACATACAAGTAGCTTTATCACTGTCTCCTCTGTAAATCGGCTTCAATTAAAAAGCACAGGAAATGTATTCTGACAATCATCCCCACTGGAAACAACTTATTGTTGTTCCAAGGAAATTAAAATGCAGTAATTTACTGTATCGAACCATAAGTCCACCAAAATTTTCTTAGTGACCAACTTTGCCACACCTTCCAATCAACATAAAGGATAACTATATAAAACCTGAAGTCAGTTTAACTTTGCGTTGAAAATCCAACTAAACTTGCACATCTCCTACTCGAGGATATAATCACAATTTCCTTATGCCACAACCTAGCTTAGTGTACCACACCTGGAAACACTTATTTTTCTTCCAAGTTAAAATGATACAAGTTATTCGATTGAACCAAAATTCCACAAAAACTTAATCTTTGTGACCAACTTCGCGACACCTTCCAAAAAAGTAAAGGGATAATTACTATACCAAGTGAAATCAGCAACATTACTTTGGAAATCCAGATAAACTTAAACATCTCCTACTCAAGGATATAATCACTAATTCCTTATTACACAACTTAGCGTAATGGGTCATACTATCACCCCTCCTCACTGGAAAGCGCTTATTTTTTTCCCAAGGTAATTAAAATGCTATAATTTAATGGATCGAACCAAATGTCCACAAAAAATATCTCTGGGACCAACTCTGCCTAAGCTTCCAATCACAACACAAGGGTTAATTACCATAAAACTTGAATTCAGCTAACTCTGCTTTATGAACTCCAGCTAATCTTGAACATCAACTATTCAAGGATATAATCACTAATTTCTTGCACCACATGTATGTGTAACAAAAGAGAGGCTATCCAGAAACTCAAAGAAAATTGAGGAAGACTAAAACAGATTCCTCAGTCCACAAATAATGTGCAGAGCAAAAACTCTTCAAACTTGTGATAGATGCCTTTTCAAAAGCTCTACTATTTTTCATGCCTAACATCTGGAAACAAATACAACGGAGATACTTGCCAAACCATTTAAACACAGATCGACATTCTCCTATTTCACAAACAGAGGTTCAAAAGTTCATTTCACAAGTAAACCTTATCAAGTAGGAACTCGGATACTCGATGAAAATAAATTGACGTGAAATCTACAGCCTGGGAAACCAAGCTCAAAACACTTTAATTTTAAACCATGTATCCTCTTCTTTTTCTTTCTTTCTTTTTTTTTCTTTTTCATTTTTGATTTTATAATCACTACATATCTTCTTCATAAACGTTTATACATTTAGCTCCGATTTTATAGCATCTCAGAAGAGGACAATTCATCACCTAATGTATCAAACCCCTTAAATACGATATCTTTAAATAGGTCATAAACTGATAGTCATTCAAACCTCAATATTACTTATAGCAATGCAATAAATTCACGAAATGTATCGAATACCCTTAAAGTTATCATTCACAATTATTAATTAATCAGGAAATCGTAAACATATTCAACTATCAAACATATAACGCAACACAATAAGTAATAATTCCAAGTAATCCATAAAATGCATACACGTAATTTAAACATCAAAACTAAACAAATAATTCAAATCAACAAAAATGGCTTACCATCTTGAGTAAGCAACGGATAATCCAATGCACTCAAAGTAATGAACCAATCCCAACCACTATCCATCTTCAACAATATAGCAGCAGCACGTAAAATGGCTGCAATGTTAGTTGAACCCATATAAGTAGTCGGATCGGGCTTACCCACCACATCTACATTCCCAAAAGTCCGAATTACGGGCACAGACCTAACCAAACCAGCCAATTTTCTCCTCTCGGCGTCGGAACCCTCAGTCCCAATGTGCAATAAATACCAATTCCTCGGGTGGTAAACGGCTAGAAGTAACCGGAAGAGCCGGTGTCCATCACCTGAGCCACCGGAAATGTAATAAGCAAAGGCTGGAGGGTAATTGATGCCGCGGCGGAGGGTGGGTGGGAAAGCTTTGTGGGAGGAGAAGGCGGAGGAGGAGGCGGAGAAACCGGAGATCACAGAGAGGAGGAGGAGGAGAGAGAGAAAGGCCGCGGAGAAGAGTGTGAAGAGCCATTTCTTCTCAGCTACCATGATGGCTTATCTAGTTTTGGGAGCATGGAAATTTAGCTAAGTCGGGGATGGGGTAATTTGGAGTGTTAGATATAGGAATGTGTATGCATAGGTGGGTCTATTTCACAGATCTTCATAAATAGACTGACCGAGAGAGTGGTGAATTGATAGCTAGGGTTAGGGTTTGCTGATTAGAATTAGTATTGAATCTGGGTAAAACAGAGATGATGATGATGATGATCATGATAAAGATGAAGGCCTCAATTTCTTTGTTTGTTTTTCTAGTTTGATCTCTACAGATTTCTAATGAAATGAAATGTGTATGTTTGTTTATGCCTTACTTGTATCGAAATTTCCTAATTGGTTGTTATTCTCACGCGCGTTTAACTCATAAGTATTAAATTACTTAAAAGGTCTATTATTTGCGTAAAACGGTGAAAATTAAATTACTTAAAAGGTACCATTATTAGCATTAATGAGTAATTTTTTATTAAAAAAAAGCCTATTATAAAAATTAATTTATAAAATGATATATTAATTAAATATTATCTAGTCATAACACACTAACAATAGATGGACCCAATTATATAACAAATTGTACAGTATCATTATACATTATTTAGTCATAAAATATTTTTTATTTTAAAATTATTTGACATGCACATTTTACGTGTGTACAAAAAAAATAAGTAAATAAAATATTTTTAAGAATAAAAAATAATGACACACTTCAAGAAGAGAGTTATTTTATCCCTCTCCCTTAATAATATATATAAATATAGTTAAAATTCTTTTTTAAAAAATAAAAGTACATATACATGTTTCAAATCATAATTCGTGTGAAATGTTATTTTTGTCAATGTATTTTTACTATTTTTCACAAAATATTTCCTTAAATGCAAGTGTGATAGATCTCAAAAAAAAAAACAGAATATTATATTAAAAATTAGATGAAATATTCAACTTCAAAAAGTTAAATAATTCAAAAAATAAATAATTAATTTACCTAATTTTTTCTAAATGTTGGTAAAAGTGAACAAATAAATTTGACAAATCTCTATCAATGACAATTGCCTTTTCTGCTAATTATTTGACATTCCCTTATTTAGTTGTGATCATTTTCAAGTCGACATATGAATTAACGGTGGGGGTCATATGATATCCTTTAAAAAGACCGACAAAAATCTTAGGCATGAAGTTTATTCTCTTAAAATGGAAATGTAATGGATATATAATACTTCTAGAATAAAAATTTTTAAGACTATTTTAAGTAGTCGTTAAATATTTATTTATTTTAAATAATTTATTTTTTATAGTAATTTGTCTATAATGTTGTTAGTATTAATTATCATATTTTTATTTTTTTATGTATATTTATAGAGTATCACTAGTTATGTGTAAAAAATTATATAATTAAATATAAATTTAAATATAAATAATTTTATTTTATTTTTTTAATACGTATAAAATGTAAACTATAATTTTTAAGTATGAAACTTCTACGAATATGTAGTTTAAATGGAATAATGTCATGATAGGACGTGGCATTAAAAATTCTCAGTTAATACTTGTGCATGTTACGTGAAGGTCTAAGATGGGTAATGGATTTATGTCTTTTATATACTAACTGATTAATTTTTTTACATGTACTAATTAGTACATAATTAATTAAATCTAATCAAGGTTTTCCTGCCAAACAATTTGACTAATATCCAATAAAATGTACACGTTGAAAATGATACTGCTAAGAGTTCCAAATTAGTAGTACTATTTATGGAGATGACTCGAAAAAGTAATTCTCCATAAGATTGATAACTGCTCCCATATTTTTCACAAAGAGATTCTCATTAGGACTACTTGAAATCAATTTATAATATTTTAAATTAATAATTAATATAAAGTTATTTGTCTTGGTCAATACAATGTGCATATTGTAAAATTATTTAAAAATATTGTTATAATAAATTTGTTGTTTTAAAATTAAAATAAATTATGTTAATTTAAAATTTCAAAAATTTATAAATTAACTCCTAAAAATCAAGATAAATCTCTTATTTTGAGACGGATGAATTAATAATGTGTACAAGTAAAAAGATAAAGTCCCTTGATTATGTTATTCTAACTACTGTTTTCATCTTTTAATTATAAAACGACTCTCCAGAGTCGTTGATGTTGTTAATATAACAGTGTTGTACTATTTTTTTCCTTTTTTATTTTTATAAATTAAATTATATTTGTAAGACCTCAATTTCTATTGAATAAAATTGATTTTTTCTTATTATTATGCGATACACTAAGCTGTTAATTTGATAAAATGATAAGTTAAGAGTGATGTATGTAATTTATAAAGTATGTGGGGGAATATTTGTTTTGTCGGAAAATATTCCTTCTGTCGGGTAATATTCGTTCTGTCAGGAAATATTATATTCGGTAAAGTACGACGGTGCAGAAATAACCAATTGTTGGTGGGCCCCACAATGAGTAATTGTCGAATATCGAAAACGATATAAATAAATTTTTTAATAAAAATTGTCAAATGTACTATCATTTTTAATAAAAATTGTCATGGGTACTATCACATTTAATAAAAATTGTCAACGGTACTGCCACCTTTAACTATTAAAATACCAGATGCTAAAAGTACAATAACACGCGGTGTTACACAGTAGCACGCGGTACTCCACAGTAATACACGGTATTGCATAATATTTCATATTATTGATTCAATAATTGTTACAGTAGCAATTGCATAGTATTCTAACTCAATAATTGTTACAGTAGCATCTGCACAATATTTTATATTATTGATTCAATAATTATTACAGTAACATATGCATAATATTTCATATTATTGATTCAATAATTTACACGACACAATAATTCATATTATTTGATATGATATTATTAAGCTAGTTAGCATTATTGACAATGTCTATAAGTTATGTCAATTAAATGGGTTATTTAATTGCGCGCCGTTTATACGGAACAATCGGGTTGTTGGAATTGCTAGTTTATAATATTGGTGATATAAATAATGATTTATCTTTTAAGTAAATAATGATTTATCTTTTGATAGTGATTTAATAATGTGTACAAGTGAAAAGATAAAGTCCCTTGATGACGTTATTTTTAACTACTCTCTTTATCTTTTAATTATAAAATGGCTCTCCAAAATCACTAACGTTGTTAATATAACAGTGTCATACCATTTTTTTCCTCTTTTATTTTTATAAATTAATTATATTTGTAAGACCTCAACTTCTATTGAATAAAATTGATTTTTTCTTATTATTATTATGTGATAAAGTAATGTGTTAATTTGATAAAATGGTAAGTTAAGAGTGATATGTACAATTTATAAAGTATGTCGGGGAATATTCGTTCTGTCGGGGAATATTCCTTCTGCTCGGTAATATTCGTTCTGTCGGGGAATATTATATTCGGTAATGTAGGACGGCGCCGAAATAACCAATTATTGGTGGGCCCCACAACGACTAATTGTCGGATACCGAAAACGATAGAAATAAAGTTTTTAATAAAAAATTGTCAAAGGTACTATCACTTTAATAAAATTGTCAACAGTACTATTACCTTTAATTGTCAATGGTACTATCACTTTTAACTGTTAAAATACCGGTAATAAAAGTACAGTAGCACACGGTGTTACACAGTAACACGCGGTACTCCACAGTAACACGCAAAACTGCATAATATTTCATATTATTGATTCAATAATTGTTACAGCAACAATTACACAGTATTCTAACTCAATAATTGTTACAGTGGCATCTGCACAATATTTTATATTATTGATTCAATAATTGCTACAGTAATATATGCACAATATTTCATATTATTGATTCAATAATTAGCACAACACAATAATTCATATTATTTGATATGATATTATTAAGCTAGTTAGTATTATTGGTAATGTTTAGAAGTTTTGTCAAGTAAATGAGTTATTTAATTGCGCGTCGTTTATACAGAAGACTCATATTTCCTGAGAACAATCGAGTTGCCGGAATTGCTAGTCTATAATACTGGTAATATAAATAATGATTTAGCTTTTGAATAAATAATGATTTAGCTTTTGAATAAATATTGATAAAAGGATTATCTTTTGAATAAATATTGATAAAGGATTATCTTTTGAATAAATAAATATAATGATTTATTTTTTGAATAAATAATGATTTAGCTTTTGAATAAATATTGGTAATGGATGAATTTTATATTTATAAAATATAATTTTTTTGTTATAAATATGAGGTGTTAACACAAGGAAATTCACAACTTCCTTACTTATACCTCCTTTCACTCTCTAAAATTTCTTAAATTCTCTCTTGAATATTTGTGAAGATTAGTAAGAGTACAAGTATTGTTCAAGTTGATAAAATTCATAGAAAGTAACATCTAGTCACTTGCTAATTAAATTAAGGGATATCATTTTCTTTCATACTTTTAAATGTAAACTTACTATGGTAAGTATTGCCTCTATAATTCTTGAAATGATTAGAAATTCTTTTGAGGTTTACACTTAATTTAGTATCATTTCACTTGAAATCTTATTAATCGTTATCTTTGAAATATAAACTTTGAATATCATTCCTGAATTTGACTCCACAATTGGTCATCATGTTGATAATTTATACATTATTGAACTATGGACAAATTAAATATTAAACCTCGAATGTTTATTCTTTATCTTATTATTTTGTTCATTTTTCATATCATTGTTATTGTACTAATCATCAAGACTAAGTTGTTGAGAATATGTTAGCCTTTGTGGCAAGAAACTGTTAATTGATATGATCATGACCATTGGTGTTACAATTGCACATCTTTGGCCTGTAGTGCAAATATGAATTGATTAGCATAATTATGACCTAAAACTGTAGATGGACATGATTATGAACAAAAAATATTGATTGATGTTACAAGTTAAATGATTGATGGTGAACTTCTAGATTGGATAAGATAGTAGACATTATAGTCTATTTGACCCTTCTAATGGACTGCTTATTTCACTGCAGATATTGTTGAAAATTATATCATTTATCATATGTTCTAAATATTTGATTTATTATTATTGAAAACTAAAGATAATTTATTCTTCATTATCTTAGTCATGATATTCTTTACTGAGTTATTTAAGCTCACCGTATTTTTTTTTGTTCCATTATTCTCCTAAGGAAAAGAAAGTGTAGTTGGGACGAGCCGAGAAGTGGAGTGATGGTCCGAGATAATTACCATAATAATTTTTCACCATATTGTAAAATAGTTACAATAATTGTAGTAAAAACTTATAATAACTTGTTGTATTTTATACTGTATTTTTAAATTGATTGTTTGTCTTTTAACGACTCAAAAAGAATTGTATGAACCCTATTTTAAGAGCGTCACAATATTATTATTTTACTTTTTTATTAATCTTTATATATTTATAATTAATCATTTAAATTTTATAAAAATTTTATTTTACCTCGCAACATATTTTATATACTCGACGCATGCCATTAGTGTTAGTAATTACTAATTAAAATGAAATGTAGTAAGAAAAAAATAATTAAGATATACAAATTTTTAAAAAGTAACCAATTAAGAAATGTTTCTCACATCCCTTCGTTTCCCCCAGTACCAAACACGTCGCTACCCGATTGTGTTGCAGAGGGCGAAAACTTGGAGCTTGACCACACCACCTACTTGTTGATGGCGTTTCTTTTTCAGAAATTTCAATAGGTACTCCGTCTCTCGCGCACAGTTGAACTTAAAAATTGCAAATCATTTCTTCCGGCGAAGTTTAATAAGTTGGTATTTTTTTCCCCTTAAATATTGATCGGTTTCTTTAATTTACTGCTAACTGCTGGACATAAATGAGTACTAATGTTTGTCGGTTAAGGTTTAGTACGAACTTGGATCACCCATTTATGATTTATCCTATAATAGATCTTTATAAATCACAACTTAGGGGCAGTTCGGCAGCTCCTTATAAGGAGCTTTTTGCTATTTTAGTGTTTGGTTATGACTTATTTTATGACTTATTTTTTGACTTATAAGTCATTCTAAATAAGCTATTTTGACCAAATGTAATGACTATATTACTCCTCTATTGTCTTGGTAAATTACATCTCTACCCCTCCAAGTGAACACAACTACTGCTAAGCTGAAGTTACCTGACCGTATTGAAGCAAACTGTGGCTGTAGAGATTGTAACTGGAGTTTCCAAATTTAACTATATGAGAGAACTCAGGGAGCACCGGATCGTTTGAAACAAAAGTTACCTGCAATAGTTGTACTAAAGGATTCAGATGATAACATATATCTCACGCATGGAGGAAAAATTGTGAGTTGTATGTTTAGCTACACATTATAGTAGTTGCATTCACCCTACTAACTATTGTTTTACATAGGTTACTGTGATAAAAGAACTAAGACATAATCGACCCAATAATTGAATCAGAAATATCTTGATTAAGTAATAACAGTGGAGATGACAAGCTTTTAACAGACTTCATAAAGCAGAAAAATTAACAGTGGAGATGGCAAGCTTTGATGCACAGGGAACAATAAAAAATTCAAAAATACAAACACACTAAGAATCTTCAATGTTGTAGTATTATTTTGAATATTGTCTTTCCTCAAAAAGAACCATGTCCCATGTAATGTGAACATTATATCAAAAGAACTAGATGAACCAAAGAATAACCAAATTTGAGTAGAACCTGGGCAGAGGCACCGCACCACCAAGTTCGACAATTCCAGTTGTTTGTTGAGGATCACCTCCAAGAGTGCCAAGGGTATAATTAGCTACAACCCAAGCATATAGTCCTTCATCAGAACCTGAAATAACAAAATAACTGAAAAACACGTCAATCTACTATAACCAAAACAAAATGCAATAACCAAATCAAAGGCCCAAATTCAATGACCTTAAGTTACTAATGGTTTAATTATGCAAGTAATGAGAGATAATATTGCATTAAAAATTTTTAACTTTGAATAAAATTGTAGTTGATATGTTTAGAGAATAAAATTGTTGTTGCATTAGAGTTTTATTTAGTGCGATTATGGATGATTATTATGATATGATATTAAATCAATGTATCTATTTATAATTTCTTTTTTAAATAATAAGATGTTTATCAATAATAAGCTATTTACCAATAAGCTATTTAAATAATATATTTACTATTAATAAGTTGTTTACCAATATTAAGTTGTTTAAATAATAAGTTGTTTACCAATAAGCTGTTTAAATAATAAGTTGTTTACCAATAAGCTGTTTAAATAATAAGTTGGTTACCAATAAACTGTTTAAATAATAAATTGTTTACTAATAAGCTGTTTAAATAAGTTGTTTGCTAATAAGCTGTTTAAATAATAAGCTATTTAAATAATATATTTACTATTAATAAGTTGTTTACCAATATTTAGTTGTTTAAATAATAAGATGTTTATCAATAATAAGTTATTTACCAATAAGCTGTTTAAATAATAAGTTGTTTACCAATAAGCTGTTTAAATAATAAGTTGGTTACCAATAAACTATTTAAATAATAAATTGTTTACTAATAAGTTGTTTAAATAAGTTGTTTGCTAATAAGCTGTTTAAATAATAAGTTATTTAAATAATATATTTACTATTAATAAGTTATTTACCAATATTTAGTTGTTTAAATAATAAGTTGCTTACCAATAAGTTATTTACCAATAAGCTGTTTAAATAATAAGTTGTTTATCAATAAGCTGTTTAAATAATAAGTTGGTTACCAATAAACTGTTTAAATAAGTTGTTTACTAATAAGCTGTTTAAATAAGTTGTTTACTAATAAGCTGTTTAAATAAGTTGTTTACTAATAAGCTGTTTAAATAATAAGCTGTTTACTAAGAATAAGCTGTTTATAATATCCTTTTTAGTAATTTTACATTTAAAATCGACTTATAAGTCATTATCAGTCGAACACTTTCATAACTTATTTTAACCTAATTTATGACTGATAAGTCATTATCTGCCGAACGCTTTTACTTATAAGTCACAACTTAAAACAACTTATAATTTAACTTATATTTTAACTTATAAGTCATTTTAAAATAAGTCATTCCCGAACGGGCCCTTAAAATAACTTAATAAGTCATTTTAAATTTAAACTTTTTTAAAATAAGTCATTCCGAACAGTAGTGATATGAAGCTTCTGAGTTCTGTCAATATGTATCTGTTGAATTAATTCAATTGTATGGGTCATCACCGATTTGCTGAGTTGATTCAAATTAACTTCATGGGTTTACTTTTGAATATCACAATTGGTCTATTCTGTTGCTGATTTTCCTAACACTAACTTGTCCATATTTTGCTGGACATAATAGCTAGGTCAAATAACGTGATATTCCACAAAAAGAGTCTCACTTGCAAATTAACTTTATTGTTCTAAGAAAGAGTCCTCTTTTTTGTATTGATAGTCTCATAGTAGTATAAAAGAACATAGGTTATCATCATAATTTCATCACATACAAGTTACAACACTATCAAACTAACAATTTATTATTTCAAATATGGAACAAAACTACATTTTAATATTTACAATTATGCAAATTAGAGGAGGCTGGAAGACCTCCAATAATTCACTTTGAGGAAATCCAAAATCTCCATTAATAAAGTCTAAGCCTTTTTCATAAACATCTGAAGATTGTGGTTGGGCCATGCCTATACTAATTATTAGGTATTTGTTGAATAAGAGGAGAATGGGAACAATCGTTTAGGAAGGGACGCAGGTATGCAGATATAGAGGAGATCGTTGACATGGCTAGTAAGGCTCCACTAGCTGATCAACAAGAGCAGGTCCAAGAGAACATTTACTCTCAAATCAAAACCTACTGAACATCGATGGATGACATTCTCCATCCTCATTTAAATAGCAGAGTAGCCTATTAAAGCATCCACTGAAAGAAATTCTGCTCCACGCCTTAGTCACATATATCTTTTCCTTGTTTAAGTAACAACCAGCCTGTATATGTATTTATCTTAAACAACTTTCTATCTGTCTTAAGAAAGTATAGTAGTTTTTTTTTTTTTGGTTGTCTTTTCTGAAAAATGATTGGGGCTAGAGTACGAACTAAACTTTTTTAGCATTTATTTCAGGCAGTATATGGTGTCAAAAGTATTTAAAATGATTGTTGATGATTTCTAAGCAAAGCTAATTTGCTCTATATTACATCCTTGGGATGGAGGTTCAACATCATTTCTAGATTCAAAGTTCTAAATTGATATTATCACTTTAAAAAAAGTTACATTGTCATAATACCCTGCATGCAGGATTTAGTCCATTAAATGCCTTGAAAGATGTTGAATCCTTATATATTTATAAACAAGAAGTTTACAGGTCTAACGAAGAAAGGAAAGAGCCAAAAGAGCTAGTTGACAGTCTTTTGGCATCATTGCTAAAACTTGCGAAGGATGTTATGGTGTTAAGGAGTAGATGATCTTCAATCACCTATGATATTTTCCTGAAAATAAGAATCTCAACTCTCTACTTCCCTTTTCCCTACTTCGTTTCCTATTTTGGAAGTAAGAACTTTACTAGTGCAGTAT